>CM062234.1:3454730-4081730 GCA_031216185.1 Syzygium aqueum | reverse complement strand
TCATTTCACACTACAAGAAAACATAGGATTAGCGACGAAATTTGTGACGAAAAATGTGGAAAAATCCATCGCAAATCGAATTTGCGACTGAAAAAATTCCGTCGCAAAAAGGTTGTCGCAAAATTTTGCGACGGAAAATTTAGAATTTCGTCGCAAATTTGCGACGAAAAAAAATTCGTCGCAAATTTGCGACGGATTTTTTTACGTCGCAAAATTCGTCGCAAATTTGCGACGAACTCTATCTGTCTCAAAATTCGTCACAAAATTGCGACGAACTATATCCATCGCAAAATTAATTGAAAAAGTCGTTGCAAATTTCGTTGCAAAATTAGTCCGAAATTTCGTCAAAAAATTCGTTGCTAAATGTATTCGTCGCAAAGTAGGCACGAATTGTAATGATCGCAAAATTCGTCTTAAAATAATATATGCTATTTTTACATCATTTCGGCCATAAATTGTTGTCCATATCAAACATAGGAGACAATGACAAATAATTGAAACAGAAAAACAAACAAACCATAGTTTCTGACAAATCAACCACAATGACATATAATTGAAACAAATGACTGAATGAAAGTTACAGAGTCTGACATAATGTTATTTCATATCTAATCTTACAATACATTCAAAACATGAAATAAGAAGTGGGATAACCATAGAAGATGTAGAAAAACCAAACACAAGAAGACGCGGCTTTGGTATGATGTCAAGACACCAAAAGTAGTCACTTTTGTCGAGACATGAGGAAATGTCGATACATAAATCAGTCCAGAATATAAAAAGAAGCGTTTATGCATGGATGCGGAACGAGGTATAAAATAATCAGAGGGTTAACAAAAAAACGTTTCAGGACGAGCATAAATGTTCTTACATATGAATATGAGTAAACATATGAATAACCAAGATTTTGAAGCAAGCTTACCAGCGATTTGCGACGAATACAAACTAGAAAGTCTAAAGGAAATCATCAGCATCATCATCATCAGCATTCTCAGCATCAATGTGCTGGTCATTATTGTGCCTTTCACCTATTGGATTGGCTGGAGGTACATGAGGATCGTCATAGCGATTGGGGTTAAGGTGTCGCATAACGATTTCCATTTGTTGTTGCAAGTTATTTATTTGTTCGTCCTTCTGAACAAGTACATTTTTCAGATGATGCACTTTTCTGGGTCAATTGCTCGTCATGTCGTGACCTCCTTTGACTAGTCACAGTGGATGATGAACTTCCAGGATGATTCGGCATGTACATCCTTGACAACGATTTCATCCCAAATATTTTCCCTTTTTTCACCCCACCCGTTGCTTCCATCCATAATGCCATATTATCAACCGATGGCCGAGACGTAGGACAATCATCACTACCACTAGCACTGCTCATTAAAAGTTCATCATATTTGTCCTACATTAATAATGTAGATGAAAATAATATCACTATATATATCTACCATAAATATTGAAAGCATTCACGGTTTTCATTATAGTTTCCATATAAGCCAAAGTATAAACTTACATACCTTAACAGCTTTTGCTTGATCGCTAGTCCATGTCTTATCTTTCCTTTGAAATGTGCGTTCAAATGTAACTGCAAATATCGGTTCCGTCCCCAGTTCTTATGCCTACAAAATGTAAACATGAGTAATTGAAATAAATTAACTTATAACTCATTCGACAGACTTACCGGTCATTTGCGATGCTCTGCAATGTTGATAGAGCCCCCAGCATATGTGGCTGACCCATCACTAGAACTAGAAGATCAATTCTTCTTATTCTGCTCACAAAGCTGCCGACTCTGTTCAGATGCCCAAAATCTGTTAATTGCCGTCCAATTGTCAGATGTAATGAAAGACGGCTTCGCTTGCTTGCTCTTCGCTCTATTCATCACATTTCGCATAAAATCACCGATTTTCTTATCGAAAATTCTTCTCACTTCATTGTCTTCCGCTTCCTCCCACTTGAACTTCCACTGCAATGAATAAAACACAAATTGAAAGTTATTATGATAATCACATATCCATAATCACGCACCAGACAAATATAGATAGATTTTGTAAAATTCATCTCGGGAAAAATATCTGGTCCTTTAGATATCGAAAACTACAGAGTTGTTCTGCCCCCTTTATATCATTCTTGACCATCAATATATTACACTAAACTTAGTTGGTGAGAAAATAAAATACGTAAAATTTACCTTGAACTCACTCCACCGTATTTCTTTCACTTTTTGTGGAACACTTCTGTAAGTAATAAACTCTCCCATCCAAAAGTTTCTTACTATTTTGTTCAATTCCCTCACAATAGATGGAGCATCCGTGAATCTACAATCATACGGATATTATGCAATATCGACAACCCAATTGACATTAATATCTAAAGCCCTAAATATTACATATACTAAAATAAAAATAAAGTACTTATGAATCTTCAAATGGGCATATGAAGAATTGGTTATCTTCTTCACTTGTGTTTCCGTCAATATTCGATTGTTCCGCCGAATAATGCGGTGGAACGGAAGGAGAGGGAGCTAAAGGAGATTGAACTGGAGGAGATTCAGTTGGCATATGGCCAAGTCCCATAACATGTTGTTGAGTGTAAGAGGAAGGGCCAACGTGTCCATATTGTGACGGACCATATTGTGGTTGAGGATTAGATGACGGGACAGGGGAAGAGAAAAGGGACGGGGACGAGGACGAGGAAGAGGCTTGTCTTCTATGCATGTGACCTTCACGTTTATACTGACAAGTTGGAAGGTTAGGCAAATATGTAAAGAACTATTGACACGTATTACGGACACATAATGATGTACATGACGAAACTTACCATTTTGATGGAAAGGCTGACAAAATGTTTCCTTGAAATGAGCCAACGTCGAGTGTTTATGATGTGCTATTTCTTACGAACAAATATACTATGAATCGCATTTATTTTTATATGAAACATCAATATATGAGCACGATATGGGTGGCCACAGGTATCAAATATCAATATATGAATCACATTCAGATAATTATATTTTTATTGATCACGTACACAAATTTAAATTTCACTGAAAGTGGACGGTCACAGGTATTTTAAGTTATCGTGTAAAGTTTTGTAAGAGAAAAATTGTTGTTATTGTTAAATTTGTTTTGCGACCTTAAAAATATAAAATTTCACTAAAAGTTGATGGTCACCGATATTCTAAGACATTCTTTAAAGTTTTGAAATTTAAAAATTTTTACGATTTTTTGATTATTATTTTTTAATATAAAATTTTTTCGGTGAAATAAAATAATTTTTCTACACTAAAATTGGGTAGCCACAGATAGTCTAAGCTATTAGGTAAATTTTCAATTTTTTTGTCCTTCTTTATTTTAATAATTTTTAGGGCATGTTAAAAAAATTAAATATAACTACAAGTGGGTGGCCATAGGTATTATAAGTCATTTCGTGAAGATGAAAATTTTTAAATTCTAATTTTTTATTAGCCACCGATAAAATATTTAAATGTCACTGTTCATCAGGATGGCTACATGTTTTCTACGCAATTCTGTGCAGTTTTCAACTTCTGCATACTTTATTTAATTTTTTTTCACCCAAAAAAAATTTCCTCACAGTGGGTGGCCATATTTATTTTAATCCTTTTTATAAGATTATGAAAATTTTTACTTGTTTAATATTTTTTTCCCAAAACGTTAACAACTATAAATTTCACTCAAAATGGGTGGTCACGGTTAATTTTTGTCATTTTGTGATATTATGAAATTTTATATTTTAAAAAATTTTAAAAACTTTTACCACCAAATTTGAATTTTGTTGCCAAAATAAACCGTTTTTTAAATTTTTCGTAATTTTTAATGATTTTTTTTATAGAATTGTTAAATTTTCAAGCATTTTCAGTGACAACGCTTAATCAGTCACCCGATCGTCATTTAACGCTTCATCATCCACATAATACACTAATTAACCAATCGACCATCGATCAAAGCGACATGTAATCCTCAAATCGACCCGTAACTTAGCCAACGAATCCGACACTAAATAATCCATAAACAAGTCCGACTAATTACCTAATTATATTAACTAGGGTTTAGGGAGTTGCTTACTTGGTTAAGGACAACTAGAACTGGCCGATCAGACAGTGGCGGACCCAGCGCGGGCGTGGGCCCAAATGGTGGCTAGTCGGCCAGGTGCTCGTCCACAGTCGGGCAAACGACGGCGGAGCTCGGCGGCAACGGTGTCGGTTGGTGGTGACGGCGTCGAGCGGCGGCTCGGCGGTGATGGCGTCGGGCGGCAGCTTGGCGGCGACGGCGTCGGGCGGCGGTGATGGCTTCGGCCGACGGCTGTGAGGCGGCTGGCTGGCGGCGGGCGGCGGCGATGGTGGCTGTGGTCCGGTGAGGGCGGCAACGTGCAGGGGGCTGCTCCGGCGGGCGGTGGAGTAACGGCGACCACGGGGGGCGGCTCCTGGCGAGCGAACGAGGGTGGCTAGGCGGGGCGCGGGCGCGGACGACGTGCGATGGTGAGGCCGCGACCGGCCGGGGGGCGACGGGCTAGGGTGAGGGCGTGACCGGGGGGGGGGGGGGACAGGCGACGGGTGGGGGCGAGGGCGCTACCGGCGGAGGCAACGGGCTGCGGCGAGGGCTGCTCCGGCCGGGGGGACGGGCGACGGGCAGGGGGGCCTGCGGGGCGGTTATGACCGGCGGCGACGGCAACGGAACAAAATATGCAAATTTGCGATGGACTTTCTATGTCCGTCGCAAATTTTCTACCGACAAAAATTTTTCGACGGAAAAAAAATTCGTCGCTAATTTGCGACGAATTAATTAGTCTGTCGCAAATTTTCGAACGTCCCGTGCAAAATTTGAGACAGACATGATGTTGTCCGTTGCAAATTTGCGACGGACGGCACCTGTCCGTCGTAAATTTGCGACGGAATGCACCTGTCCGTCACAAATTTGCGATGGATTAAATATTCCGTCGCAAATTTCGAACGTTGAAAAATTCCCTTGCAAATTTGTGACGGACGTTATATTGTCCGTCGCAAATCTGCGATGGAATTGACATGTTCGTCGCAAATTTGCGGCGAAATCAACCTGTCCGTCGCAAATTTGCGACGGATTTTTTTTCCGTCGCAAATTTCGAAAGTGTACAAATTCCCTCGTAAATTTGTGACGGACACAAAGTCCATCGCAAATTTGCGACGGAACTTACATGTCCGTCGCAAATTTGCGACGGATCTTTTTTCCATCGCAAATTTCATACGTGTAAAAATTCCCTCGCAAATTTGCGACGGACATTGTGTCCGTCGCAAATTTGCGACGGAAGGACTTTGTGTCCGTCGCAAATTTGCGATGGATAGGTCCCGTCCGTTGCAAATTTGTGACGGACATGTCCTGTCCGTCACAAATTTAGACATACTAGTAACCGTTGTACATTTGGTACGTCTTTTTTTCGATCCAAAATTTTGTATCTCATTTATTTGGGTCCTCAATTTGCAACGTTTTTTTTTCGGTCCAAAATGTTGGCATCTCAAATTTTAGGACACGTTAATAATATTTGACTTGTCAGCGTTTAGCGAGAAAATTTCGGACAATCAATTAAAATAATAGCACTATAATAACAGTAATAAAAAAACACAATAACAATAATAACAAGAACAATAATGATAACAATCAAAATATCACTTGTCGCATTAATAATTATACATCTGTAGTGTTTTGTGACAAAAATTTTTATCTTCGTCTTCGTCCTCGTCTTTGTCCTCCTCGTCTTCGTCATCTATTTGCAAATCAGATTCAGAACATTCTTGTACATTTAATTCGTAAATTTCAGTTGGTTCCACATCTGTCATTGCTCTGGACGAATCTCGTAAAGTTGGTATGTTATATTCCTCAACTTCAACAGTGTTACACACTCTTCTTGTTGGTACACTCTATCCTTCCAGTGTTCCTCGATTTTCATCCGTGCTTTGATTTTACATGCAGCCCACCAATCAGATTTGTCACGTTTCAAACTAGGATATGATGCATAACATACTTGAATTGCTTGTTGTACCAAGATAAATGATTCATACTTCATATACCTTTTCTTGTGATTTATTTCGACCAAATTGAACTTCGTATGCACCTTCATCCCTTTGATGGGGTCGAATCACGTGCACTTAAATAACATAACCCGCATCATTAATGGTCCAGGGTACTCTATCTCTATGATTTCATCCACCAAGCAATAAAAATCATCTTCTGAACTCCCACCATTGGATGACCGAACAGACACACCACTATTCATTATTGGATTTTCCCATTCCATATTCTTGAGTGTGAAAATTATATCCATTTATGAAATATGCTGGCCAACTTCGAACTCTTAACTGTGGATCCCATGATAGATGATATAGCAATCCTTGCCCTCCAAGCTCATCACAATTACTGTGAACCTAAGGTTACACATGCAAAGTCAATAATATATATTTTACTAAATAATGTATATAATTTTAATAACTTGGTTTTGGTCGATAGGCAACTTACATATGTCTTGAACCATGCTGCAAATTGTTCATCGCACAAACGGTCAAACTCATTTAGTTGTAGTCCAAACATTGAAGTTTGGAATATCCTAATATTAAAAACCATTTAAGTATTAGCAAATATTTGATACAGAAAATATATATTTGCAAATTTACACTTACTTGAAGTATGGCTCGACTTCTGGGCAGTTCAGTAAAATATAAGTATGGGCTGCATGAAATTCTTCGCCTGATAAGTAACGAAACTGACATGCGCCGCTTGGTCGATCCAGATAATTGAAAATAGAGAATGCCGTGCATTTAGGATCAATAGGGCCCTCATCATTTCTGCTTGCTCTCCGCCTCTTGCACTGAACGTGCGGCTCAAAATAATATGATGCAAATGTTGTCACTTCTTCCACGATATATGCATTACAAATTGAAGCTTCAACATGTGCCTTATTCTTCACTTTTTTTTTTCAAATGATATAAGAATCTAGTTGAAATAGAAAGAAGCTTATCGAACCATATTATATGATACAGTAATTTGACCTGTATTTTAAAAAAAATATTACCTCTCAAATGGATACATCCATTGAAATTGGACGGGACGTGCAACTTTGACCTCATAAGGCAAGTGAACTAAGAGATGTTCCATCGAATCAAAAAACGCTGGAAGAAATATCCTTTCTAAGTTGTAAAGAATAATTGGAATATATCTCTCTAGTTTTTGCATGTGCGATGCTTTTAACAATGTCGAGCAAATATCATGCAGGAAATTGCTTAACTCTGTAATGACGCTCCATACAAAGTTCAGTAGAACTTCCTTCAAAGCTATTGGAAGTAGTCTTTCTATCAAAATGTGACAATCATGACTATTCAAACCTGTCAACTTGCATTCATTTAAATCAACACATCTCCCGAGGTTCGAAGCATATCTATCAGGAAACCGCACAGATTTCAATGATTGACAAACAACTCGCCTCTGCTCCTTATCCAATGTATAAACTGCTTTCGGTTTTGGTCCCCTGCTGCTTGCATCCACAGCTAGCATTGGCCGATCACAAATGTCTCTCATATCTTTTCTTGCGTTCAAGTTGTCTTTTGTTTTTTCGACGACATCCATCACAGTATTTATGACATTGTCGAAAACATTTTTTTCTATGTGTATCACGTCAAGATTATGATGAATAAGATAGGCATTCTAATATGGTAGATCCCAAAATATACTACGTTTTTTACACTTATGTGTACTTCCGTACGCATAAATCGTGCCGTGCGGGTTCTCAACAACAGTTGGAAAGCCCTACACATGCTCCCAAATTTGATCGCCAGTCAACCTCAATGGTGGACGCGTTCTTTCAGCCATATTCTTGATGAACTCTTTTTTATTCCCTTCTTTTTTTCTTTTTTCTTCTTCCCCTGCCGGTGCCCGACCACAGGCAAGGGATGAGCTCGCTTAGCTAGACTCGAGCTCATCGGCCTCTGGCAAGCTCGTCCATTGCTTGTGATTGGGCACCGGCGAGGGAAGAAGAAAAAAGAAAAGGAAAGAAAAGGAAAAAGAATAAAAAGAGTATAAAAATTACAAAAATTAGAAAATTAAAAAACATTGAAAATTTCACTTAAGCGTATTGGGTAATCCAGTTATAACCCATTTAATACACATTTAAGACCCATTAAGTTAATAAACAACCCATTAATAATCAATTTAATTCTATTTTTAAAACTAAACCCAACCCACTCATAACCCACATTCATTACATATAGGTTAATATATGGGTTCTTGACCCATTTACCACATCTTCGAAAATGCTCATTTAGAGCAAGATGTCACTAGGCCAATTGCTAAAGTTGCCAACAGGCTTGTACTTCTTTTGGTAAAGGGATTGGGGGTTGGACCGGAAAATACCAAGTCCATGATATGAGCCCTTGAGCATCGCACACTTATGTACATAATAGAGAGGAGTGAGACAAAAAAATTGCCAAAGTTCAATTCAAGATTTTCGGCCTTAAAAATCATTTTTTTGGACACGTTTCTAACCACTTCTCCATATTAAAAACCTTACCACCACATTGTCTCTCACTCATTTTATGACTCCAAGAGAAATCTTCTCAAAGAGAGAGCATCAAAGGAGGTAGGAGTTTCCGAACCGGAGTTAGGTAGCTATTAAGGGTGCGCATGATAATGTTTCTGTGCCCAGAAACTATTTCTACTCAGAAATGATTCTTTTTTATTCTGTGTCCGGAAACAATTTCTAAGCATTTAAAGGCGTTTGATAACTGTCCAAAATTTCTATTCCTAGGATAGAAAAGAACATAAATACATTTGGTAACTACAAAAAAATTTCTTTTTGTTAATAATATTTTAAATTATTTAATTTTTTTTTTCTTTCTATCCTGCCTTCTTTGGCCATGGTCGGTCGCCTGCACCGGCGACCGATGACCGGCCACAGGCCAGGGCATCGCGGCCCTCGTCGGCAAGGGGGACCCTCGCCTCCGCCGGCGGCCGGCGAGGGCCGTGACGCCCTCGCAGGCCCTGGGCTGTGGTCGATCGCCGGCTGCCGACCGCTGGCAATTGGCCACAACCCAAGAAGAGCAACACAAAAAGAAGAAAACAAAAAAAAAAAGAAAAAGAAGAAAAAAAGCTGATTCTCAAAATTGTGTCGAGAAACAAGAAGCAATTTTTTTTTACTTCTTGTTTCTTTTCCAAAACTATTTCTGGGCACAAATTTTTGCAAAAATGTGTCCGGAAACAAAAATTTTACCAAACGCATTTCTATTCCCAAACTATTTCTGAAAACAAAAGAACAGAAATTTTTACTGTTTGGCACGTTACCAAATAGGCCCTAAATTCCTTGTTTACTGAAAAGCTTTCCTTACAACTGAATTAATAAATATTGACATATTTACCCCAAATTAATTTCCATTTCACAAAAAATCTCAGATCGGTACCCCTAAAACATATTTACCTTAAACTAATTTTCATTTCATAAAAATCTCAAACTTGTATTGATGGTCCAAATCTACCCTTCTTTAAATTGCATAGTGTCAATACTTGGATTTTCCTCGTCACAAATCCGCCTTGCATTCGTTTGTTACGTGTATTGACAAGTATGTATTTTAACAGGATATTAGATGAATTGTCAACGGATGGTAGATTTGGATTGGGGATGCCAATTTGGGTTCTGTTGCGAAACTAAAATTAGTCTGCGGTAAATGTATCGCAGGATATTAGTTTGAGATTTTTTGTAAGATGAAAATTAGTTTTTGGTAAATGTGTCACAAGGTACCAGTTTTTGCAGAAAGAAAATTAGTTTGGGGTATGTGTGTCATGAATGTACGAGTTTAGAATTTATAATGGTATGTTATTGTTGCTTAAAGCATGGGCAACTTTTGTGGTTCATGACACAAGAACTAGAAATGAAAGCATGTTCTATTTTTTTTTTTTTTGGTAAAGGAGCATGTTCTATTGAAGACTAATAAACCCTAAAAAAAAGGCAAATAATCTTCAAATGCAAATCCAGAACATATGAAACCGACTAGTCGAAAAACTTGCTCGCATAATCCTAACATGGACAGGTGTGGAATGGCCAAAATGTCGATATCTTTTGCTAAGATGTATTATAATACTGTAGATTAAAGAATAACCAATCGGTCTTGTTTGACGGATGCATCTTGGCCAAAGAGTTGGAAAAGCGAGAGCCAGAAAAGTGGAAGATCATGTGTAGAGTGTGGGTAGAGTTGTTGCCCTACGCTGCAAGTCATTGCAGAGCAGAGACACATGCCCGAGTACATAGTCAAGGCGGGGAGCTCGTGACTTTCTTTCGGCTCTTGATGGCTCAATTAGGCATTGGAGAGCAGTTTCAAATCAATGAAGGCCATGCTAGATTAAAGCTTAGCGTGGATGGTTAGATTGTACCAGTTTGTGATTTTCATCTGTATCCTTGTTTTCATTCTATATCATTTGGATCCTTTTTCTTTTCATTTTGTTGGATTGTATTGTTATTGTGATGTGTCTGATAATTCTGTTTCATAGATTGTATTATGCTGATTCACAGTGGAGTTGGATCCAGAAATACTTTGGTTTCAATGAGAAATGTTGCTCCTTTCTTCTGAAGTGCCCTGCCTTATCTGAGCTTTACCAGGCTACTTATTTCCTGCATATAAACTTCAACAGAAATAATATGTTCAGTAAAAACTACCAGTTGTCTACTAAGCAATGCGTCCGAAATTGGATGTTGGGCACACACACACGCCTTACTTAAACACCTAATCTGACCTTGCCACAAACACTTTGTACGCAGAATTTGGTGAAACGTTTCGACCTCTAGTGTTATTGCACGCATCACTGGCTGGTGTTAAATAATGAAGCACAAGGGGGCCTTTGCCCCTATGTTTCAAGCGAGATCGTCGCAAATGGTATCAGAACATGAATCCTCGTGATGTGAAGAATGAGCGGCATATGCAGTGTGTTGGTCTTTGATAGAGCGGCAGATTGACTTAAGTGAAATTCTGTGTTTTTTTTCCTTTGTGATAGGTACATTTTCCGATGCATCGCTCCAAAACCAAAAAATGTGGAAGACTACTTCCGCTGCAGGTTTAATCTCAGCTATAACTGTACAATGTCACATCTGTGACTGGACACCCACTGACGTATATCACTCACACCAAATACTAAGTGAAAAATTACCTATGCCTTTGATTCTTTGCAGGTTTTATCCTCGATTTTAGCTGACGATCTCAATTGGCAAAAACAAAACCACGACTAGCTGTGGTTTGAACTATCAAATTTGATTTGGAATTCTTTTGGGAGAAAAGTGAGATGGCGAGCCCTCGGATTAAAAAAATTCCACATTCGACCCGACATAAATTTTCCGACGTCTAAAATCTACAAAGGGCAAGATCAATACTTGATCAACGCTTTTCAAAGATGCAAGGTACTAGATAGCCAAAATGTTCACTTAAATCCTCAATTGACTAAGGCTTACAATGTCAATTCTTGAGTCGGCACTTATCTAACACAGAAGTATTAGGACTAAATTGAGAATTTATAACACAGTTCAGGACAATCAGGTGCACTTAGGATAAAACAATTCATTTGATGGGTACATTTACAACGCCATCTTGCACAAAAAGGATGCAGAGCACAACTGGATATCTTAATTAAGAGAAATTCGAAAATAGCCAGCCCCATTTTCCTCTTAAGAAAATAAATATGTTTGGCTGAGACAAAACTTAAAATATCAAGATTCAGGTCTTCATTGCAGGTCTCACCAGCCCTAATCCTGAACCACTCCCCAAATGTTTGAAGTCAGTCGCTTCGAGATGATCCCCATGAGCAGAGAAACCCGTCCCGCCCTTTTCCAGCTTCACCAGATTCCTCTCTTTACACGGCTTATCGCAAACAAGACAAACCTTATCGACGACAATAAACTTCTCTGCACATTTCTTGCAGTAGACATGCCCACAGGAGCTAAGCGCAGATAGTGACACCGTGTTAGTCAACGTGACCTTGCAGCTAGGGCATATATATGTCTTGTCCAGGGAGTTGGGTTTCTTCTTCTCACTGGTGTCTTCTATGAAGCAAATAGGAAAAAGGGTCTTCAGCTTTAGTTTCTCATTGCCTTCTGGGCAGACTGTGCTGGTGGATGGTGCATCTACCTTAAGAGGAGCTTCTGGAGTAGCTGAGGGCAGCCAAAATGCCTTCATGGTTCGAAGTGCTTCCTCCTCATAGGAAGTAACCTTGACACTGTTTGCACCATGGAAGCCATTCTTGTCTCGGCTGTGATTTTTATCAGTGTATTGAGGTACCGCACCATGATTTTGTTGATCGAATGCATCAAGTTCCCTAGCTTTCTGCAGCGTTAGCCTCTCTTCTTCCTCTTCTTTCTCAAGCTTCTGCTGAGCTTCATGAGCAGCTAGTTTTCTGCCAGTTCAAGAAGACTTTTAGCACGGAACCAGTAATAGGGAGGAAAAGGAAACAATAAAATGTTGGATGTCAAATGATATCTACAGTCTTTTTTCCCACAGTTAAAAAGATCAAATCACTCAGATAGTTGTAAATCCAGATAGTATGGTTGGCTATCGAAAACTCCCACTTTCTTGTTTTAAGTCCCGATCGAGCATCTTGTTGTACATAATTCTTTTCCCAGAGGCACCAGGACTTAAAGCTCCTATCTCATCAAGGCAATGATCGGGAGACTTCTAGTGATTCAGACAGGAATTAAATGCCACAGAAAGCATGTTACTGAATTTTCTTTTGAGAAGGGGACAACTCAGATGTCAGCGAACATTAAAGTGTCAACCCCTACCATCAACCAAGTGGTTGGAAAATAATTCATCTTGCTCTCTGAACCAGCAATAAGAATTTTAAATTACTTCTGGGTCAATAGAAGAACCTATATATCCCAGCAAAAGCCACCACAATCCCTCTCCCTCCACACCATAGACTTCTTTCTCACATGAAAGCCCATGCACATACAGTGGCACAGATGCACAAAGATGGAAAAGGGATATGCTCTTACAAAATTATGACAATGCCCACTCAACAACCTTCCACAAGCCAAGTAATGCCCATGAAACCCAAAGGCTCAGATAACCACCAGTTCAGGACTCTGATTGCTATAACAATTTAGCTCCTACCTGAGGAAGATCTATCATGGGGACCGATAACCTCCAGCTACACCTTCAGTAATCCAATACTCTCAAACACAGCCTAGAAAGTGACATCTTTAAAGACTGAGCTGTTGATCCCAATTAGTATAGTTAAGTTGTCCAAGTAGGAGCGCCGACTCATTAGATTGAACAGGAAAAAAAAAATAATGCCGCAAGCTCTCCTTGAACACTGACATAAGTATTTACGGACCAAGTTAAAGAGACACAAAACAGCCAACATTGCTAGAGGTCTCAACTGGACTGTGATATGGTTCAATACATCAATCGACTCCCTAGAACCGTCAACCAAGCTTCAAGTCTTATATGCCCACACCGTTCAAAATACAATCTACGCAAAGAAAAGATTCCTACAGCAGAAAGAGCATATATTCAAGAATTAAACTTTGACCCGTCAGAACGCCAAGCAGTGAACCCAACGAGCTGAATTCCATTTCCGGACATCGGACTACCCTTTACGGGCACTAATTGCCCAAAACCCAAATACCATTCCACTTTAAAACCCTAAATTTGACGAAAATCAAGCACACGCCCCTCACGATCTCGGACCCAAGCAGGAATCGAGCGAGCTGAATTTCAAATTCGGACATCTGAATACCCTTTAAGGACACTAAATGCCCCAAAACCCAAATACCATTCCACTATAAAACCCAAATTTCACGAAAACCAAGCACGTGCCACCGACGAACTCAAACCCCAAGCAAGAATCGAACGAGCTGAATCCCAAATTCGGACACCCGAATACCCTTTAAGGACACTAAAAGCCCAAAAACCCCAAAAATCCCATTCCCCTTCAAAACCCTAGATTCGACGAGAAAACACCAAGCACACGCCGCCGACGGAACCCCGGACGAATCCACACACGGGGGGGTGGGGCGAACCCCAAAGGGGACCCCACCTCTGGATGTCCTTCTTCTGGGAGAGGAGGGAGCGGAGGATGCACTCCTTGCAGAAGACGTGGCCCTTGAGGCAGCAGAGGGGGTCGACGAAGGGCTTGAGGCAGAGGGAGCAGGCGTCGAAGGGCTTGATGGAGTCCCGCCCCAGGCGCTCCCGCTGGGTGCCGTACCCGAGCTTCCGCTTCTCGTCGTACGTGAAGAAGGCGAGGTCGTTGTTGTTCTTCGAGTGCCGCTGAGGCATCGCGCCCGCCTTCTCCGAAACTGTTTAAGAGAGAGAGAGAGAGAGGGACGACGGGTTGAGGAAGAAGAAGGTGTCGCAGAGAGTGAAATTTGGGGACGAAATCGGTGCCCTAGACATTGAATCGCGAACCGTCTTATAAATGTCGCTTCTCCCTTTCTGTCCCCTCCAGCTTTCGTGAAGATTTTCATTAATACCGCGAAAAACCACGCCGCGTTATATCAAATTTATCTCAAATTAATTTTTCGATCACTAAAGCTGCAAATGATGACACCCATTCTGTTTCTTTATTTTTTTTCCTTATTTTTCTGTTTCCGACAACAGGTTTAGAATAGAACTCCGTTTGACGATGCAATTTCAATTTATTCTATTTCCGGGATAAATTTTGAGCCCGGAAATAGATTTGGAATAGAAATGAATAGTAATTTTTTTTTTGTTTTTCCATTTTTGAAACAGAAACATAAATAATAGCTCTCTTTATTGCTTGCCCTTGCCGCCTCCCACCACGCCGGTCGTATGCCGCTCGCTACCTGTCAACCGTTCGCCGCTCGCCGGCCATATAAGGAACAAAAATTTAAGAATAACATACCAAACGAATTTCTATTTTAGGAACAGAAAATTTTTGTCGTTATCGAACACTACTTTTTGCTCAGAAACTCATTAAGAATATAGAAATATATATTTTTTTATTTCTAGCCAAAAATAGAACTGGAGAAGAGAATGATTATTATTGGCGCTCTAAAAATTTCAAATTGATACATTTATGCCAAATTTACCCTCAAACTGATATGGATTTTCATGTGTCATTCAACTTAATATTTTCAAGGTAAGATTTGATGGAAGCTAATGGAGGGTAAATATGGATTTTTGGTGACTCAAAATTAGTTTATGATATATTTATCACAAGTGTACCGGTTTGATGGTTTTAATTATCCACAAATTAGTTTGGTGTAAATATATCGTACATAAACCAGTTTAGATTTTTCGTGATATTGATCCTTTAATTTAAGGGCAATCTCAAGCATTGTTTTGTTGTAGCATTAACGTGTAAAATTTCATTACTCAAATTCCAATTACGATCTTCATCATTAAGATTTTATGTCTCACAATTTATCTAATGGTTTACTTTGGCCAAAGATTTTCAACGTGAAACTCTTCCCAATACCGACAGGTATACCAACAGTTATTAACTCGATTCGATTGGAGAGATTAGGTAAGTCCATAATCTAGATTAGACAATTCAAAAGTTCAAGAATTTACTTGGAAGAAAAGTTTTCATATTCAAGGATGGAAGGTGGAATTTTACCTCGGATCAATTTACCAATGGGTAATATTAGTCTACAAGAATTGATTTGCTAAAGTATTCTTCTTCACGTGGAGTTCAGTTTACATAGCCTCATCCTAAGTCCCATATGACGTGTATCCACGCCTTTTATAATTTCTATTATCTTATGAAAATTGGAAAAAAAAATCATTAGGGTGTGTTTCTACTCGGATAAATCCCTAGCAGAAAGGCTCTTATATGAGTCACTTCCGTTAGCTTGCTTAAAGAAAAGCAATGAAAAATCTCGCGCGAATTAAAATAGGCTAAACCGATACGTATCTCAAAATGCCGAATTTGAATATCTAGACAGTCTCGCCTTGCGTGAAAATGGTTCTATGTAGAATTCCGTATGTGGCGGACCAATATTCTTATCAACCCAAAATTTCATTTATCAGAAATGTATAGATTCTACGACGCATCGTCTTGAAAATTAGACGGATGGTTTGTAATTGGAATAAATCAAGATAAACGGGTTGCGTAGGAAAAGAGAATAAAATGGTAAGGCAATCGAAACACAAAAGTCAAGAAACGGTAGATCGGTAGTAACAAGGCAATCGAAAGCGAGAGCTCGCGCAAAAGTCAAGAAGAATCAATGGCTTCCTCCAACATCTCCTTGGAACCCTTCATCAAGCCGGGGCTCAATCTGAACATGAGCACGCAGAACTCCTTCTCGTCCAAGGTCCCGTCCCCGTCGAGATCGCCTTCCCGCACCATCGACCTCGCTTCCTCGTCGGTCATGCCCTGCAGCCCCAGCAGGCACGCCTTCCTCTTCAAGCTCTCCAGTGTGATCACCCGCTTCTCCTCGTCCATCAGTAGGCGGAACCCTTTGCTCAGCTCCTCCATGAACCCCCGCGCCCCCAGCCTCTCGACCATCACCGGGAAGAAGTCCTCGAACGCCACCGCCCGCGCCGCCATCGCTCTGTCGTTAGTTACGTTCGGAAAAAGCCGATGCGTGTGTGTGCACTCGGGTGTGATTTGGTTTGAGATGGGAAGATGGTTATTATATAGGAACCTCACCTGAATTGCGCGTGTGCCATGGAAAAGGTCTTGGAGGCCAAGGAAACTGGGGCATCAGTTGACAGCCAAGGTACAGATCAGAGACACAGATGTCATGTGAAAGATGGCTGCCGTCATTGGATGCTCATAATGATTTTCATGGGGGGTTTCTCCTCCTTGATGAGAGAGAGAAAGAGAGAGAGAGCCCCAAAGTTTCGTCGAAGTTGCGAGGGAAGTTGCGTTTTCACAGGCATGGCAGAAGCAGAAGTTTCTGTCATGGCAGAAGCAGAAGTTTGTCTTTTCTTTTGCTTTTATTGCAGTTTGGGTTGGACGGCAATGCACGATAACGCCATTTCCAGTAATAACAGAGACAGGGAGCGACTCGGTCAATATCTTAACAATGCAACTTTGCTCTTACGCCGTAGCTTGTCTGTATTTGCCCAGATGTGTTGGTGGGAATACCAGACGTTTCTGGTAACTTTGCCAGAAATGTACAGATATATTTCCCGATGTACCGTACACTCAACGGGGGTTTGAACACGACCCTATCTCCCTTGTTAGTGTGTGTGATATTTTTGCAAATACAAGAATATAAGCAATCCGAAAGGATTTCGTACCCCGGCTTTCCCGACCCACATGGAGTTCGGGAGAATTACCGAAAAAATCTTAAACATATTGTGTGGTATCCAATTCAGTACTAAACTTTTTAATTGTGCTAATTTAGTTCTAACCTTTTGACGATTTGTCAATCTAATTTTTCCGACCGATTTTGGCTAGAATTTGTTGACATGAATGCCGATCATTCTACGTGACATGACCGGCAGATGGTCAACATTGACATAAATAATTTTTTTAAAATTTTTATGAATTTTTGTTATTCTATTAATTTTTTTCCTTTTATTTTCCTTTTTACTTTTGGCTAGCAAGGGCTACAAGCTCCTCGCTTGTGGCTGGCGAGGGTTGTGACGCGCATGCCTAGACTAGGTGAGGGTCGCTAGCCTTCGCCTATGGCCGAGAAGGAATTGCTTGCCCAAAGTAAAAACCAAAAAAAAAACAGAAAAAGAAATAAAAGTACAGAAAAATTTAAAGAAATTGCAAAAATTATCCAAATTAACGCCAAATGTGCATAGAACATCCGGCATTACATTAGCAATTTCTGGTTAAAATTGGGCCGGAAGGACTAGATTGATAAATTACCAAAAGATTTATGATCAAATTTGGCTGCCGTACAATAAATTTATGATTTTTTTCATAATTTTCCCTAGGACCTTTTATCCTGACGATCGATTGCGGTCTTTCTTGTTTTCTAGTCCGTGTCACAGACGTTGAATACCAAACTTTTCATATACAAACTAGTAATATACAGGGGTCCCGCTAGCCTAATTGACTTGGTTAATGACCATGTAATCCACGGTTGTCTAAAATAATGGGAATATTTTTAGCACAAGGTCTACTCTATCTTTCTCCTTAGCTTACTTTTGGCGCACCTTCTTGACCAGTTCCAAATTTCGATCGGTTGGTTCCCCGACCGTACTTGCCCCAGTGTGAATTTGCCGCTACGGAACGCCAACAAAATGAATATTGACATAAAAGTCCACAAGACAACTTCTGTTTCTTTTCGACAATCAGAAGTACTCACGGATTTTGTATGATTTTGTTATGTTTGCGTTCGGTTTCATCGTCGAGGGAAAATTATCCAATCAGCCCTACGTCTACTGTGCGAAAATCCCGGATGTGGCATTCCGTTTTTCGCTAACCGTCCTGCGTGGCATAGCGCAACATCGGTAATTTTCGGCGAAAATTGACCGGGAAGACTACATTAGAATTTCACCCAAAGGTATAGGACTGAATTTGGATCCGTACTATAAGTTTAGGAACGCTTGGACAATTTCCCTCATCCATCAAGTAATTGGAGCACGCTAACACCGTGAATGTGC
This sequence comes from Syzygium aqueum, assembly GCA_031216185.1. Taxonomy (NCBI): domain Eukaryota; kingdom Viridiplantae; phylum Streptophyta; class Magnoliopsida; order Myrtales; family Myrtaceae; genus Syzygium; species Syzygium aqueum. The sequence continues at coordinate 4,063,183 of CM062234.1, read as the reverse complement.
TAATCTTCATGGAAGGTGATCTGTAGAGACTAATGAATGTGGTTTGTGCAGAACTACTTCCAATTTCCTTTTGTTAATTGCATTTTGTGGCACACTAATTCACATTTTCCATCTCCATTGTTGTGAACTGGTTCTGATAAATAACAGTCATTAAGAATCAAGTGAAGTTTAGTTTCCCAAATAATGAGTCATGAACCCTCCTCCTTCTGTGCTGCTGCTGCTGCTGCTGAGCTTAAGGATGCTCTTGTGAACTCTTCATAAGTAATGAGCGAATTACGTACAGATCGGTCTGGTTGTCGCGTTACAAGTATGAACAAACGAAGAATGTATACCAATATTCGTCCAAAATCTGTGTTTTTTCCAACTGTATCGAAAGAATATTTTGGCTTTTGATTGATGCACAAAGGCTGCTTATACCCAAAAGAGAATTGAAATGGTGGATCAAGCAGAGAACAAGGAGGTTTTCCCTGTTGATCAATGAGTGACTGTGATAGACACCCAAGATTGATGCTGAAATAACATGTACAATTTACAGTGATCACATACTTTTACCGAGCTTCGACAATTGTATCGGTTAAATTGTTTACAGAACAGGGCTTCTAGTCCTGTTCAGTTATTAGCATCAGCCTGAGTACTTGTGAATGCTGGTGGCTTCGGGCTAGGAAGGTCGAGGATTTCGCTATTGAGCATCGATACAACGGTCGACATGGATGGCCGATCTTTCATATGTTCTTGCACGCACAGCAATCCCACATGAATGCACCTTAAAATGGCAATTCCATCACTCAGGGCATATATCACCATGTCGATGAAAGCTGCCATGTTCTCCTCAGTCCACGATTTCCAAGCCTATAGACATTAGCATAAGTCATAATGGAGCACGGAACAACTCAGAACTTCGAGTCACAATGCAAGTAGCAAGATAAGACTCACGAATCCTAGAAGACTCAAGGTCTGATCATCAGGATGGAAACTGGTGCAGCATCTTCCGCTTAAAATCTCTAATAACAGGACTCCGAAGCTATAGACATCGAATTTCTCTGAGAATCTACCGTGGATGACATATTCAGGTGACATATACCCACGGCATAATATTGCGATAAAATCGAACTTAAGTTTGTCGTAGAGCAATTTGAATAAGTAGGGGAAAGATGAGGGAATACTTACTATGTTCCGACTACTATTCTTGTTTTTGCTTGGTCTTGATTTCCTCCAAATATTCTTGCCAATCCAAAGTCCGATATCTTTGGATGAAGACCTTCATCCAATAAGATGTTGCTGGCCTTCAAATCCCTATGTATGATTCTCAATCTGGAGTCTCTGAAGGTAAAGTATGCCCCGAGCAATTTCGGTGATTATACCCTGTCGCTGCGTCCAGTCGAGCTTATGACACATGAGGGGATCTACATGAACGGTATATAAAAGCAAAGGAAGAAGCATCGTGAATGAATAGTAAATCAGTGCATGAACTCTATCACTTTGGTTTTATTTTGTTTGATGCACATGCTACAGAAATGGAGCGAGCATGCTCATACCAAACAGAAGCGCATCCAAACTTTTGTTATGCAGATACTCGTATATCAATGTCCTCTCATCTCCTTCGACACAGCATCCCTGTAGCCTGACAAGATTTCGGTATTGGAGTTTCGAGATCACCACCACTTTGCTCATGAATTCTTGCAGGCCTTGTCTGGAGGCTCTCGATAATCTCTTGACAGCAATCTCCTGTCCATTTGGCATTTTCCCCTGAAAACAACCATACATATAAGCTTCAGAAGCATTTAGCAACCCCTAGTCGACCTCTTGAGAAGCTGAACCCTTACCTTATACACTGGACCGAAAACTCCCCTGCCCAAGCAGATTGGGCAAAGTCGAAATTATTTGTAGCAGTTACCAGCATACTGAAAGTGTAGAGCGGTAGGTCATGAAGTTTCATTTTCTCTGTCTCATCTAATGGCATATTAACACCAGAATACACCCGATATGCCTTCTCTCCTGTGGAGAGTAATAGCTCCATGCTTGCTGCTAGATACATAAGTTATAGTAAGTAACAAATACACTTCACCAGATTTTGGTGCATTCCAACACAACTGAGCAAAGATTGATCAACATGCGATTACCTTTCCTCTTGGCCATCCATCTGTGTAGGAAGAAAGAGAAGACAGAAGCAGCAACCGCTCCTGGGATCACCGTTGCAAGTATTATTACTTCCACGTTCCCGTTCTTATCCGCAATTTAAGAAGGCAAAAGTATACAAGACTGGAACAATTGAAACTCGACTCTAGAAGAACAATGAAAAACTGAATGAATGAACAAAGTGCAGCATACTCAGTTCTGAATCTGGCACACGAATGTAAAGCTCGATTCCCCCTTCAGAGAACTTCTGCATGTCAATCAAGTTTCTGGTCCATATCATGCAGCCAATACAGTTATTGTATGCATAAGCTATACAGGAACAATTAGCCAAGCAGCAATGTCTGCATTCATCATCAAATGTAGATGACCACTCCGCAAAGTCCGGCACTTTCATGTTCTCCCACCTGAAAAAGCCATCTGCTTTGCCAATTTCAAGACTATTTTTTGTCCTCTCACATTGTAGCGGTGTTCTCCTAACACATCCACTTGTCCAATTCCCGGCATTCCATTCCTCCTTGTTCTTTGGCTCAAAGCCTCTCACACAGCTGCAAATTGGTGAACTCTTCGGATTGCAAGACCCAAAGGAACCACAAGTTCCATAAACATCACATTCACTGTTTAAGGCCAGCCATGAAATTTCCCAATCTTGCTTCCCATCATCCCAATATATCTGTACCAGGTTTCCTTCAGAATTCAATGCGAAGTTGGACAAGAGCGACTGGTTCACAAAATTATAAGTTAGATAAATAGTTCCTTCCTTTTCATCCACAATATCGAAACCATAAAGATACACCAAACTCATGTCAGGGACTCCGATAAAAACTAGACCGTTCCAAGGCCCACTTCTCCAATATGGATCACCCATTTTCCAGATGAAAATTTCAGGGTTACTCTGAGGGTTTAAACCTGCAGAGAAATTTCCAGCGGATGGATTGGAAGAGCTTTTCCAAGATCTAAGCACTTCCTTTCCTTCGCCATTGGTGATTTTCATGATCAGCAAGAACGAGTCCGTGGGATGCCCAAAGCTCTCCCAAACAGTCACCGGACTGTTATTTCTCGAATCTATTTCTTGCAACACAAAGTTCCCAGAATCAAAGAGCTGCGCGCGAGTAGTGCTTTTGGCCGTTGTGATGCCTGACATGTTCGATGACCAGAGAACCTCATTCTGTCCGTTGGAGACCATGATGTTGCCGTCCTCAGATATCCTCAGAGTGCCTGAGGAATCCTTGAGAGGCCTGTCTCGGTTGGCCACCCATATTACCGAAACAACAGAGACTTGGTTGTACCATATGACCACATATCGATTGGCAGAATCCGGAGGGCTGAAGAATCCCAGCTTAAAGACGCTGCCTTCTGAAGTTACAGCATCCGGGTCTCTGATGAACTTTGTTGGGGTGATGGTGTATGCGCAAGTGAGAAGCTTCAGATGACACGAGACGAGGGAGAGAACAAGAACCAAGGAGCTTGTAATGCCAAGCAAAACCATTTGATGAGCAAGAAGATGATTTTGGGAAGTCAAAGATTTGAGCTCATTCCAATTTATTGTCGAAACACATTTTGTACGAGGTCTGTTGCTTCTTTTCGGGAGGATTCGGTGCTGAGAACCGCACATTTTGATGACCTTCCTATATAGGTCAAGAATAAAAATGCTTTTTTCATGCCCATTTCTGCTGTTATTCAGCTTCAGGAACACAGACAAGAGGGTGCCGGTGGTTTAAACGTACCAAATCCGTAAGAAAGTTCTTGAGACCACAACTTCTAAATTGCGTAGATTTTTTTGACCAAAAAAAAAAAACATAAATTCTCTTTTGCTATTTGGCATTGGTTAAATGACATAAATAATTCCTCAACTTTAGCTCAATGTGCAATGCAATGTGGTTTCCGAATTTTAAATTTATTCATTGTGGTCCCAGAAATTTAGCTTAATGTGCAATGTCGTCCATGAATTTTTAATTTGTTCAATATAGTCCCTGGACTTTTGGTTCATGTTCAATTTAGTCCCCGAACTGTATGAAAATATTAAATGTTGTCCTCGAGCTTAAAGGACAACAATGAATATTTTCACACAATCTAAGGACTAAATTGAACATATATCAAAGATTCATGGTCTACATTGAACAAATTAAAAGTTCGGAGACCACATCGCACATTGGGCTAAAGTTCAGGGACCGCATTGAATAAATTTAAAGCTCAGGGATCACATTGCACATTGTGTCAAAGTTTAGGGATCATTTGTGTCATTATCCCTTTGGCATTTGCATATTTTACTTTAAAAGATTAATGTTTTCCGGCAATAGAAAAGTTTTCCGATAGGTGTATATAAACTATAAGTGTATGTTTATTTCACTAAAAATTTTATGATAAAATTTTTTTTCTATGAAAGTCATTTTCAAGGAAATTGATTAGTTTTTATTTATTTGATGGTTCAGGGAAAGTGATTTCCTTATTGCCAAAAGGAGCAGTAGTTTCCCTCTGATCTAAGCTTGTTGTTTGGTGTTTAGTCCATGGAAAACGTTTTCCGTTGATCGATTAGTTTTCCATTATCCAAACAGTAGAAAGTTGGAAAAACAATATCTTATAAATAGTTTTCCTTTGGACAAACGGACCCTAAACGTTGATATCATCCGTATATAGTTTATCGCTGAAAATGAATGATTTGAAAAATATTTTCCTTAAAATAATCATTTGAAATTATTAGGTAATGAGAAATATTTTCATTATCAACAATAATTTATGTTTAAACATTCTTATGGACGATGAAAATTTTCTTTGTTCAGTGTAAACATGTCACATAGATACAAGTTTGAAGTTTTTAATTTCACAAGAAAAAGTTTAGGGTAACTGTATAATAGTGGGCATAGTTCAGAGTTTTGATGTCACAAAAAATGGTCAGTGTAAATGTGTAGCAGTTGACATAGTTTGGGGTTTTTTTTTTTTTGCTTTTTCCTTATTTTTAGTTTTGCCTTTAACCCATTTGCAGAAGGGAAAAAGCCATAAAAAATTCCAAAGTATGCCCATCATAACACATTTACCATGAACTCTTTTTTATGACATTAAAAACTCCAAACTATGCCCACTAAAACACATCCATCCTAAACTTTTTTTGTGACATAAAAAATCCTACATTTATACCTATGTGACGAATTTATCCTCCGTCAAGTTTCCTTTTCGGCCAAAATAATTTCGTTTTTATTTCACTTAAGCCGCATGGCTATCATGTAAACACCGTTTTCTTTCTGGCATCTATGTAGGCAAATTTTTAATACTTTTCATTGTCAAAACTTTGACGGAGGCTTAATGTATCATACAGGTACAAGTTTATGATTTTTTGTATCACGAAAGAAAAGTTTAAGGCAAATGTATCACAGTAGGTATAATTTAAGGTTTTTGGTGATTTTTGCCTTTTTAAGAAATGATGGATATCAGATAAAGTAAAGATTCAATTGATGCACTCAATCCGTCAAATGAATGAGACAATCCTTACGAAGGGTATGGTGTAATCAGACTAATTTCTCATTCTGTGACACTGGAGGGAAGTACGTCGCACTGATTTGCCTTTTTCTTTCTACTTTTTGTGAACGATTCTCATAACAGTCATAGGAAACATGTGAAGATTAGTTTCTTCTTCTATGCTGCAGCTGGAGAGCTTCAGGAGCCTTGTTTTCTTGAATATCTATCCGCATTATGATGGGAATATCTTCTAACTCAACTTCGTCGAATGTCTAGTGAATGATCCTTTTAAAGTACTTCTGGAATGGCCCTCTTAGGAATCACTCAGTAGATTACTACTCTGCAATATTGCTATTATGCGTGAATTACTTACATAGGTGTCTTTGATGGATAAGTCTTTAAAGAAAGCACTCGTACACAAATTTGAAGAACAATGATTCATGCCGAATTACATGTACAATTCCCAGTAATTTCCTGCTTTTATCGAGGTTCGACAATTGTAACATTAACAGAACAATGCTTCTGATCCTGTTGAGTATTAACAACAGCCTGAGTGCTTGTGAATGCCGGTCGCTTCGGGCTAGGAAGGTCAAGAATTTCGCTATTAAGCATCGATTGACAGTTGACATGGATGGCCTATCTAGCATATGTTCTTGCACGCACAACAAATCCCACATGAATACACCTTAAAATGGCAATTTCATCACTCGGGGAATGTATCACCGGGTCAACGAAAGCTGCCATGTTCTCCTCAGTCCACGATTTCCAAGCCTATAGACATTAGCAAAGTCATAATGGAGCCCGGAACAACCCAGAACTTTTGAGTCACAATGCAAGTAACAAGATAAGACTCACGAATCCTAGAAGACTCAGGGTCTGATCGTTGGGATGGAAACTGGTGCAGTGTCTTCCGCTTAAAATCTCTGATAACAGGACTCTGAAGCTATATACATTGGATTTCTTTGAGAATCTACCATGAATGGCATATACAGGTGACATATATCCGCTGCATATTTTGCAATAGAATTAGATTTAAGTTCTTCAAAGAGCAATGTGAATTAGTTGGCAATAAAGGAGGGAATACGTACAATCTACAATGTTCCAACTACTATTCTTGTTTTGGCTTGGTCTTGATTTCCTCCAAATATCCTTGCCAATCCAAAGTCTGATATCTTTGGATTAAGCTCTTCATCCAATAAGAAGTTGCTGGCCTTCAAAACCCTATGTATGATTCTCGGTCTGGAGTCTCTGTGAAGGTAAAGTATGCCTCAAGTGATTTCGGTGATTATACTCTTTCGCTTCCTCCAATCGAGCTCATGGCACACGAGGGGATCTACAGGAACAGTATCAAAAGCCAAGCAAGAAACACGGTGAATGATTAGCTAATCAATGGAATGAACTCTAGCATTTTGGTTTTTTTTTGTTCAATGCTCATGCTACAGTAGAACAATATGGCACGAGTATGTTCTTACCGAACAGAATCGCATCCAAACTTTTGTCCGGCAGATACTCGCATATCAGTATCTTCTCGTCAACTTCGATACAGCATCCAAGTAGCCTGACGAGATTTCGGTGTTGGAGTCTCGAGATCGCCACCACTTCGTTCATGAATTCTTGCAGGCCTTGTCCGGAGGCTCGCAATAATCTCTTGATAGCAGTGTCCTGTCCATTTGGCATTTTCCCCTCAAAGCAACCATACGTATAAGCTTCAAGAGCATTTAGACAGCACTAGTCAATCTCTTCAGAAGCTGAACCAGTACCTTATACACTGGACCAAAAACCCCTTGCCTGAGCAGATTGGATGAGTCGAAATTGTCTGTAGCAATTACCAGCATACCGTAAGTGTAGAGCGGTAGGTTCTGAAGTTTCATCTTCTTTATCTCATCAACCGGCATATTTCCACCAGAATACACTCGATATGCCTTCCCTCCTCTGGAGAGTAAAAATTCCTTGCTTGCAGCTAGATACAAAAGTTATAGTAAGTACCAACCTCTTGACTGGGTTTCGGTGCATTCCAACACAACTGAGCACTGTTCATCATGCGTTTACCTTTACTCTTAGCCATGTATCTGCAAAGGAAGAAAGTGAAGACAGAAGTAGCGACCGCTCCTGTCATCACCATTGCAAATATAATTACTTTCACGTTCCTGTTCTTATCTGCAAATTAAGAACGGAAATGTTTATAAACCGGAACTATTGAAACTCGACTCTCGAAGGACAAAGAATAATTGAATGAATGAGCAAAGTGCAGCATACTCAGTTCTAATCTGCCGCACGAATGTAAAGATCGATGCCACCTCCGGAGAACTTATGTTATCAATCAAATTCCTGTCCATATCATGCAGCCGAGCCCATAAAAGTATGCATAAGCTATGCAGGAACAATTAGCCAAGCAGCAATCTCCGCAATTATCCCCACTTGACCACTCTGCAAAGTGCGGGACTTTTATGTTCTCCAACCTGAAAAACCCGTCTGCTTTGCCAATTACGGGACTACTGTTTGTCATCTCGCATTGTATTTGTGTTCTCCTAACACATCCACTTGTCCAATTTCCGGCATTCCATTCCTCCACATTCTTCGGCTCGAAGCCTCTCAAACAGCTGCATATCGGTGAACTCTTCGGATTGCAAGACCCGAAGGAACCACAAGTTCCATAAACATCACATTCACAGTTTAAGGCTGACCATGAAATGTGACAATTTTGCTTCGCATCATCCCAGTATTTCTGTACCAGGTTTCCTTCAGGATTCAATGCAAGGTTGGACAAGAATGACTAGTTAACAACAGTGTAAGTAAGATAAATAGTTCCTTCCTTGTCATCCGCAAGAGTGAAGCCTTTAAGATACACCGAACGCATATCCGGGACTCCAATGAAAACTAGACCATTCCAAGGCCCACTTCTCCAATACGGACTACCCATTTTCCAGATTAAAACTTCAGGAATATTCTGAGTGTCTAAACCTGCAGAGAAATTCCCAACAGATGGATCGGAAGAGCTTTTCCAAGATCTAAGAGCTTCCTTTCCTTCGCCATTGGTGATTTTCACGCTCGGCAAGAAGGAGTCCGTGGGATTCCCAAAACTCTCCCAAACAGTCACCATACTGTTATTGTTTGAATGATCTATTGCAACAACAGGTTCCCCGTGTCAAAAAGCTGCGCGCGAGTAGTGCTATTTGCCATGGAGATGCCTGACAGGTTCGACAACCAGAGAACCTCATTCTGTCCATTGGAGACCACGTTGTTGCCGTCCCCATGTATCTTCACAGTCCCTGAGGAATCCTTGAGAGGCTTGTCTCGGTTGGCCACCCATATTACTGAAACAACAGAGACTTGGTTGTACCATATGGCCACATATCGATAGGCAGAACCCGGAGGGCTGAAGAATCCCAGCCTAAAGACGCTGCCTTCTGAAGTTACAGCATCCGGGTCTCTGATGAACTGTGTTGGGGTGATGTTGTCTGTGCTATGTCCTGGAGCTGGTGCTATAATAAATTGGAAGAATTGGCCACAGCAATAAGTAACTTTACCGACACTAATAAGCTAGCGCAGGGTGGTTTTGGGCCAGTATACAAGGTAACAATTTATAGTGCAAAGGGTAGTAACATCTTTTCCCTTTTCTAATTTCCTCGACTCACGAGTCCTTGCGTGCAGGGGAGACTGTCAAATGGCAAAGAAATAGCAATCAAAAGACTATTGAAAGCTTCAGGACAAGGGTTCCAGGAATTCACGAATGAAACGGAGGTCATTTCTAAGGTCCAACATCGAAATCTTGTCAGAATCCTTGGCTGTTGTGTCGAAAGAGATATGAATATAATAATCTATGAGTTCATGCAAAAAAAAGTCCTTACGCTTTTCTTTTTGGCAAGATATCTCTTCTTTTAATGTCTGTCGACTAATCCCACTTAACATTCTTAATGTCAGCCATGCATTGGACTCTACCGTGCTGACAAATAGTTGTTATTTTCAGCTTGCATTTAAACTTCTTTCTGTGCGTTTCACTCTATCCCAGTCACAAAATGATACAAATTGTCTGCATTTTGCTTATGTGGTCTATTCAGATCCACTCCAGCGCAAACATCTTGATTGGAGAAGGTTCAACATCATTGATGGAATCTGTTGAGCCTTACTGTACCTTCACCAGGACTCTAGACTAACGAGAATTCATAGAGATCTAAAGGCAAGTAATATCATGTTGGATGAAGAGCTCAATCCAAAAATTTCAGAATTTGGGATGGCAAGGATCTTTGTAGGCCACAAAGATCAAGCATATACACGAAGAGTTGTGAGGACTGAGTTAGTACCTCTCTGCAATTTGGATTTGTAAGCTGTTACTGATGGAGAACTGTGATTCGTTCCCATAAACTGACATCACAGTGGTAAACTGACTCCAGTTTTATGCAGGCAAGGAAGTTGTGGAAAGAAAACAATGATCTGGGACTAGCAGACCCAAAAATATCTGTTAGATGCTTTGAAACAGAGGTTTTAAGGTGCATAAATGTGGTTCTTTGCACACAACAACTTGCAAAAGATAGGCCCACCATTTCGACTGTCATTTCAATGCTCCACAGCGAAATTGCGGATCTTCCTAGTCCGTACCAGCCTGCATACACCGAGAGGCAACTAATTTGAGACACAGATATCTCTGAACAAAGCCAGAGTAGTGGTTCCATCAACAATAGTGAAGGCTGATGATGATGTTCTTTTTTTTTTTTGGTCTGTCTTATTCTAATTTTCAACTCACTTTCATACTTTTACCCTCCTTCTTTATAGAGCGTGAAAGTCAAAATTCACATCTGAAATTAAACGTTCCTACTCCTAGCTCCTCTTTCCCAAGTAAAAAAAGTAGTCACTGAGGCAAATCCCGGTAATTAATGACGATGTTCTTGAAATGTACATTTTTCAGGGTTTTATTGTCCTCTCCATAACGAACGTGCATGAGATGAGGATGCTCCACTGCCAGCAAGGGCATACAAGGTTCGCAAGCAGGTATTGCCTTGGAAGCCTTCCCGCCACATTCCCTTATCTGTCGAGGAATGCAAAGTGCAGGATGACCTCATTACGTAAATACATGGAACCTTGGTTGTAATTGGAAAATGAAAAACTCCATTTTTTGCTAAAGCTGAGTTCCTTTAGGATTTAACAGCATATATTGAAAAAGTTCTAGCTCAAATCATATGCTTATAAGTTGAGAAGTAATGACACATGGACCAACATTATCATAGCTATTAATCATGTGGATCTCATTACGAGTTTGCCTACTTGTATAATGACAATATCGGTCCACTTAATGAGTTCATGTAATGTTTTTCTTTTAAGTGGAGGACAATCCAATTACCATGCCTGGCACAGTGCATTTGCGAAGTGGGTCACCTTGGCACGGTTCGTGTTGTGCTCCCGAGCCAGCATGGTCCACTATTCAGGCCGCAAGGATTTGGATCGTGGCCCGGGGACCCCGGTCAAGAATGCCAAGACCTAAGTTGGGTCACTGGGTCATCAAGTCCTGGATCTAGGCTATTGAGTACCTCAGTTATGCTTGCGAGGACCCGGGCTGGGCAAGGCACCATGACTGTTGACCCCGTGGGCGATTCAGAGTCTTTTGTCACACTCCAAATCCTCAAGAATAGGGGTAATTACACGTCGTCCTTTCACCTAACGTAAGTAGCCTCAAACCTAACAATAACTCAACATAATATCAAGATATATATAATAAAAAGTCATATGATTACAGGACTAGAGTTTTATAATCTATCAAAAACTAAATATACATCTCCAACTAACAACTAAATTCAGGAGTTCAATTAAGACATAAATAACTCATACTAAAAATTTCACTATCAAATTGTCCTCCTGAAAATGTAAAAGCTCTCGTCATACTTGCAGCTATATGAAGAACTTGAAAAATAAGTAGAACAAATGGATGAGCAATTACGGCCAGGTGAGTGAAACAAATCTCTTCTAAATAGATCGAGCATCTCATGTACTCGTTTAAGACACAAAAATGTAACTCATTTACACCAAATCTAGAATATAACTTACAAGATTAAAATGAGTTCTTAATTACTTCAACAAAAATATACCCCTAATAGAAATAATCATTTCATTAATAATATCAAAATAAGTAGGGAAAATTTCAATTTGGTACTCAAAGTGGGGCCATTTTCTCAAAAAAGGGTTCAAAGTGTCCAATAATTGCCTAAAGTGCCTAATCAGTCTCAAATAAGGGCCTAAAGTATCCATTTAGTCTCAAATAAGGGTTTGGGTTCGCCGGTCAGTTAAATGCTCATCAGCCGGAGAGCACGTTACTGTTCCCGCGATCGGAACAGGGGCAATTTCGTCTTTTTTTTTTCTCTTTTCCTTTTCCTTTTCCTCTTCTTCTTTTTTTTTTTTCTGGTTTCTCTCCACCGGCCATAGCCGGCGCCGGTAGAGGTGGCTGGCCTCAGGTGGAGGCCGCCCTCGGTGACGTTGGGCGAGGGCCGCCCGATGCCGGCGAGGGTCGGGCGAGGGCCGCCCAATCCAGGCGAGGGCAGCCCTCACCTAACGCCAACGAGGGTCGACCTTGGGTTTCCCTCGCCGGCGTAGGGCAAGGGCCACCCTCACCTGGGCTGGGCGTGGGAGGGAGGGCTGCCCTACACCGGCTTGTCGGATCTGGTGAGGGTCACCCTCGTGCGCCCAGCCCAGGCGAGGGTCGCCCTTGCCGATGTCGGGCAACCCTCGCCTGACCCTCGTTGGCATTGGGTTGCCCTCGCCCGACACCAGCGAGGGCCAACCCTAGGTTTCCCTCGTTAGCATCGGGTAGCCTCCTCTTGAGGCCGGCCACCTCCGCCAGCGTTGGCTATGGCCGGCGGAGGGAAACCATAAAAAAAAAAAGAGAAGAGGAAAAGGAAAAGAAAAGAAAAAAAAATGTATAAGACGAAATTGCCCATGTTCCGATTGTCGGAATAGTAACGTGCTTGCCGGCTAGTGAGCATTTGACTGGCCGGCGAACCCATACCCTTATTTGAGACTAAATAGGCATTTCAGACTTCTATTTAAGACTGATTGTACACTTCAGACCCTTATTTGACACTTTGTCCATTTTGGACCCCTTTTTGAGAAAATGGCCCCACTTTGGGTACCAAATTGAAAATTTCCCAAATAAGTACGTGGTTCAGTCCACTAATAAAATATATCCATAACAGAAATAATCATTTCATTAATAATATCAAAATAAGTATATGGTTCAGTCCACTCATCAATTTCATCCAATCGCACGTTAATGGTCTATTCCATTTATCAATCTCAAATCACATATCAATGATCAATTCCATACTCAATATCCAACTCAAGACTCTAAAGGTGGCTCCCATGAAACTTACGTTATCGTGCAACACTTAGTCCTTAACCAACATATATCAATAATACAAGGCTCTAAAGATGGCTCCCCCAAGACTTGCCTCACCGTGTATTACTTTGCCATTGGCTAACACATATTAATAGTACCTAGAGATGGCTCTCATAAGACTTGCATCACCATGTAGTACTTGAGATGCATTTGTTTTGTCAAAATGAAGGATTTGGTAAACATTTTTCTAAAAATAATTATGTTTCTTTCGCTTAAAATAATTAGTCAATGAACAATGCTTGCATTACCGATAGTAATTTATATTTAAATATCATTGTTGAATGTGAAATTTTTTTTTTCATTCATTCATTTTTATGAGAGATATGGGTAATCATTTTTTTGAAAAATGCTTTTCAAATCGTTCATTTTCCGCAAAATAAATGAAGCCCTACTTCTTGACTATAACGCCCTAGAGGTGGCTCCCATGAGACTCGAATCACCATGTAGCGCTTTGCCTTTGACTAACACATATCAATAGTACAAGGCTCTAGAGATGGTCCCGCGAGACTCTTATTGAAACTCCCTTACCTCGGGATTATTAGTGTGACGTCCTATTCGTTACTATCTTTAATTAAGCACAAGTGGAAAGCAATTAATTCGGAACAATCACAAGCAGAACAAACAACGGGGTTACAACAAATATCATGAGCAAACCTTGTATTTACAGCACATGCAAGCATATTTTACAACCCGACTTATGGGTCTTAACCGATTTTAGCCATTTATATACAACAAAAGTTATGGCTTGAGTATCCTAAGCCCGCTACTATGACTTCAATGCTCCTACATTCCTTGAACTCCAACATAGCTCATACTCCCCTTCCCGCCGACGTCCGCTTGGCTGTCTTACGCCCCGCTTGTGGCGCCCTCTAGAGCCAGCCCGCCATTTCCACCAAAGGGGCCGTTGTACCCGCACAGGGGTCCAACCAGGTTGCCATTCGGCCAGCGGTATCACGCCATGTAAGTGTGGGGGACCAAGTTCTCAAGGCCCTTATTAACCATAACATAGGTAATAACTCAAGGGTAGGCTTCCTGGGTGCAGATAGCATCGACCACCTCAACTTCCATCTTTACAAGGGTGCCAAAACGGGTTGGGGGAGATGCCATCTTACGGACCTGAAAAGGAAAACAACGGGAGATGAGTCGGGGAGACCCAATAAGTGAACTCACTAATGTCAAGTGAAGAGAAATCGATCGCCGTTAACATAAGTTGACCCTTACTGCACTGGCGTCAATGGCAAATCAATAGTAAAGTACATGCCAACAACAAGAAAACATCAAGCATGGCTATTACACGTGAGTATCACCAATCAAGTTCCGATTTTTATCATATGTTAACCGTGAATAACAAGGGAAGCCTTTCTCGCAACCAAGTCATACTTGACTCTTGCAAAACGTGAGAAATATATATGTCTCAAGTATATACAATACATAAGATGAAACAATCAACGATCATTCATAAATCCAAAAACGGTCCAAGCAAACCACGTCACATCAAATACAAAACATAGACAAGACATGAAAAGAACCAACCATGACTAATCAAACGACCGAACACAGTCAAAGCAAATCACGTCACAACGCATCTCGTATTTCTTTCCCGACATTAGGGAATTCACTTACTCTACTTGATAATGCGAGATTTTATGGGGACTAAATAGTGATGTGAGAATGAAGTGGTGATTGACGTGAACAAGAGGAAGAACCGACTGGTGGGTAGATGTGTGAGAGAGGGTGAGTGGCGTGAGAATGAGAGACGAGAGAGGAAGAGGACATGGTGTGTGGTAACTAAGGTGGGACCAAATCTATTTATAGACAAACCCAACTTGCTTACCAAGTTAAGAGTCAAAACTTGCTTCCCAAGTTCTTGACTATCTAGAATCCTCCAAGCTCTAATAATTCACTTGCCACATGGTCCAATTACCTTCATTCAAGTGTCACCTATAATTAAAGAAAATCTTATCAAATCTTAGGCCTAATAATTTGAGTGTCTAATTGACTACTAAGTGTCCTACTAGAGTTATAATGCTCTAAATTAGGGTATATGAGTCACCCTATACATTAAATTCCAAAAGGACACATAAGCCCATGCATTAATATCTATAGGGACACATAAGCTATTCATGAAGAAAAGACAAATGTCACGATGAAATTGCCCCTAAAGTCAAATGTCATCATTATCTAGATTTTGAAAATCTTGGTTATTAATGAAGAAGAGCCAAAAGACCATGATGAAATGGCCTTAGAAGTCTTAGCCATTAATTTGGCTTATTGAGTAAGATTTAATTCTAGCCACATAATCTAAACTTTGGCTCAAAGTTTCAATCTAGAGTTCATGATGACCTGTAGGGGCAATTAAGATCCTAAAACTTAATCCTCAAGTTGCAACTGACCCTAAAGTCTAAGTTTCATAATTAAGCTTCTTGTGCAAGCCTTTAATTTGAGGCCATTCATTTCCAACTTGGCCTCCAAGTTTCTACCTTAGGGTAATTATGCCCTATTCATTCAAGGCCTAAATAAAATCATGATGATCTCTCTTTCTCTCTCTCTTTGGCCGTGAGCCATCTTGCTAGGCATGAATGATGGTCTTGGTTCTTAAGACTCAATTATAAAAAGCCTACCAGAAGAACACATTTCAGCTTCTGCCATGTAAAGCCTTATTTCCCCCTTCATATGATCTCCAATCAAAGTGTAACATATTTCATTTGAATACTTAGAATGTGCACATTAAATAATCAGAAGATCTCAAGTCCAAATTCCCAAGGTTTCACGTGAGAAATGGTACATCTTTGAAATTTGATAAAACTGGGCAGTTTTGCACTGTTCAATAAATTGGACTTGAAAACATAGTAAATGGACTCAGAAAATTCTCAAATTTGAATATGTCATAAACAATGTCTTAACAAATATTTCCCATGAGGAACACGAAATGTGAATCATTCTATAAATATAAATTAGTAGCTCAAATACAAACTAAAAACAGTTCGCTAGAATAGAACCCTTGCCTCTCAAAGCAAGCTCTTTCCAGAATCCAAATCATCTCCAAAAATTCCCAAATTTATATATGTTATACAGGAAAAAGTTCTTAACAACTTTTATGAAGGAAATTTGTTCAAACTCGTCCTAGAAAAGTTTGTATAAAATCGAGAAAGTGTAAACATCATACAAATACCCATTTTAGGTAGTTTTACACGGTTCGAAAATGTGGTGATTGTCCAACCTAAATCAAGTCCAAAAATTCTGAAATTAAAATATATTAAACTTGAAGATATTTGGAATGACTTTGAAGGGGGAAATTTCCAGAAATTCGGTTCATAAAGTTTTCCACAAAAATAACAAATTAAAACTAGGTTTTCCTGAACAAATTAAAACTAGGTTTTCCAGAACAAGAGTAAAAATTGGCTCCGATTAGGAAAACCACCAAATTTAATTCATAGCCATTTCCCGAGAACTGAAATTGAGGATGTTACACTTATCGCCGTCGCCATGTAACACTTAACCCCTGCCTAACACATATTAATAGTATAAGGCCTTAGAGGTGGCTCTGAGGAGACTCGCGTTGCCACGTAGCACGTTGCCCTTGATCAGTTCATATCACAATTGATTTCACAAATCATTTCTTTCCACAAAACCAATTCAAAATTCGTATCAAAAATCGGTTTCACAAACCAAAATCTATAATCTTTCGCAACTTAGTTCATCAGTCAAAATCCTCTTTCGTAAAGTATTTCTCAAATCTTTTAAAAAATTATCTCATAAATTATATTCATAAAGTAATACACATAACCTTCAAGAAAGGTTTATCAAATCGTCTCACGATAACCAAAAGCAGTAAGCACTTGATCCAACTTTATGCAATAAATAAATATGCTCTTTTTGCTTAGTGTGTGCGCGCGAGAGTATATATATATATCTATATCTATATATATATGTATTGCTTTTACTTCAAGACATGAGTTTTAAAAACCAAATGGGATATTGGCACTACTCACCTAGAAATGCCCAAAACCAACCAACGTAGTTTTTCGAGCCGAAGATCTCATAGGCTTATCAATTAAATGATAATCGACGTCAAAACCAAGTAAAACACTACTTTAACTAATGACCCTACTAAACTACGCTTAATTGCTAACAAAATGACTCCCACGCGTTAACAAATCGCTTGCTCAAGGCAATTGTTCAAAGCTATTTGTAACACAGAGCTTGTGCGCGAAACTCTAAAATTTCACTCCGACTAAACAGTTACTTCAAAACAACTCCTGTCAAACCTCATGGCTCCACAATGCCCTAATTCATGATTTCCACGAAATTTCATAACTCAACGACTCCAAAATTGGACCTTGCAGTTCAAATTTCACATAATTTCGAATTTGTACCTTAATTTCAAAACCGATTAGACGAAACAAAGGGCTTAGCATTGCGAATTGAAATGAATTCAGCTTAACAAGAATCCCGTGGCATGTACACGTAAAATCCTCTTTTCTTTTTTTTTCTTTTTCCTTTCCCTTTCTTTCTCTTCTTTGCCCATTGTTTCTTTTCTTCTCTCTCTTTTCTTTCTCATTTGCGCTTTTGCTCTCTGCCCATTCTATGAGCCGAGCAGTCCGCTTTTCCTTTTTGTTGACTAGTAAACTTTTTCTGTAATCTGACCAAAAATAAAACTTTTTCTTTTTTCATTTTACCCTTCAACTTTTTGACTTAGATAAAACCCAGTTTTACGCACAGCTTGGTTTTTACTCTCCTTTTTGGCCGCCGCCAACCTGACCGCGATAAAGCTAGCGTTTAAACGGAGACCTTTGTAAGACCAAAAAAAAAAAAACGGAGACCTTTGAAAAGCATCTCATGTCATTGCCCCGTCGGCTTTTGTGAGTCATTGAGAGACTGGCCCTCCATCATTGTGGTTATTAGTGGAAACTACTTTCACCGATTTCTCGTCTAAGATCTTGGAGTGGTTGGAGGTTTGACATCTCGTCCTCGTCCTGTCGCGCTCCTGTCTGACGGATTCGGCTGATGGGTTCAACGTGGGATTGACGTTCATAACTTGAACCGTAGAAGGCTCTTAGATGGATGTAATACACATTCTTTGCTCCGGGGTTGCCGAATGTGGCTGGAGGCAGCGGAGTTGTGGGGGGCCGAAGGCAATGCGTGTTTGGCACTCGGGTGATTTGGAAAATAGATATTTTTGGTGGTTTATATAAAAGAGGAGTAGACTCGCGCTATCAAGATTGGCTCATTAGGTGCAAAATGAGAAGTTTAGAAGGGAAGTGTTCGTTCAATGTGAAAAGGGTGATTGCTAATTTCAGACTCGAAATCGCAACGTAGCTTCTGAATTCAAGAAGTTCATCGAGATACCCTCACGTTTTAATGCATATAGCTGCCTCAACTCAAACTACCCACACCATGTTCATTTCTCATCATATAAAATTCTCATATAGAAACTTAAAAGCTCATGTTTAATGCATCAGCATTTTCAAGTGGCACACTACACCAACGTTCTTGAGAGTCACAAGTCAAAGTGACTCCTTTGAAGAATTTATGACGAGTGAAGAAGCATAATGTTAATGAGAACCACAAGTTTGAACCGACTGAGTGGAGTGACAGACCCAACTGGCCTATACTGCACTGTGAAGTCCACTACCTAGAAGACTTATGCACAGACCATTTTGGCCTCTAGCAAGTAAAATCATGGCATTGACAGACCCAACAGCCGATGTGCGAAATTTTCCGGTTAGAGTGATGAGACACTTCTCAGATTTTCCACTATAAATCTCTTCATGGAGCTTCTGAAGCCCATCAGCCAGGACACCTAGAAATGATCTTCCACCACAAGTCCATAATTTTGAATTCCACCCCCTTGTCCTGACCTTCAGGTTGTGGATTTGAATGTCCTTGGACCTCTCTCTATCCGAAGCCAGTAGCAAATCCAGTTTCTTGGTTGTTGTCGAGAAGAAAGATTCAAGTAGTCATGATCCTTCTGAGAAGAGCAAGATTGTATTCTCTCTTCCTAATGTGTCATTACGTGGTGAAACTTTGCGTTGGAGGAGATGTCATTACAGCATCTGGCTACATCCGAGACCCCGGAAGTATAACATCGAGTGGAGGTCTCTACAAATTGGGATTCTTTAGCCCTAATGGTTCTGCAAATCGATATGTTGGAATTTGGCATAACAAGATTCCTGCATATAATATCTTCTGGGTGGCGAACAGGGAGACACCGATTTTAGACTCTTCAGGTGTTGTGATAATATCTGATGATGGAAATCTTGTGATCATGAATGGAAAGAAGGAAGTAGTTTGGTCGTCGAATGTTTTGACGTCTGCTGCAAATAGAACAGCCCAATTATTAGATTCTGGAAATCTTGTCCTGCTCAAACAAGGTTCAAGCTCCGGGGCAAATGATTTGGACATACTCTGGCAAAGTTTTGACCACATGTCTGACTCATTCTTGTCAAAAATGAAGCTAAGCACTAACGTAAGGACAAACGAAAAGAAGTTTGCCTCATCTTGGAAATGCCCTTCCGACCCATCAGTTGGAAGCTTCATGATTACCCTGGAACCGCTGAACATTCCTGAAGTTGTCATTTGGAATGGCAGCATCCGGTATTGGCGGAGTGGTCCATGGATGGGTAAAGGTTTCATTGGAATAGCCGAGATGCAGACCGTCCATCCTGATGTGTTTGACATATTAGCTGCTAAGGATGGAACTATGTATTATACTTACAATTTTGCTGAGCCGCATTTTTCATACTTCGTACTGAAGCCCAATGGAAATTTGGTGCTGCCATTCTGGCATGAAAAAGAGAACTACTGGGAAATTTTTTGGTCATCTTGGGAGAATGAATGTGATGTTTATGGCAAGTGCGGGCCATTTGGAATCTGCGATGCCAACACATCACCTATTTGCAACTGCGTGAGAGGCTTTGAGCCTAAAAACATTGAAGAATGGAGCAGAGGGAATTGGTCCGGGGGATGCGTCCGGATGTCATCACTGCAATGTGAAAGGATAAACAATGGTAGCACTAAAGTGGAAAAAAAGGATGGATTTACGAAGATAGAGAATGCAAAAGTGCCAAATTATGCAATTAGGGATTCCCCGTTGGAAGACCAATGCCAGAAGTTGTGCTTAAGTAATTGTTCCTGTTTAGCATATGCATATGAAGCTGGCATCGGTTGCATGTACTGGAGCGGAGACCTAATTGACATACAGAAGTTCTCCATGGCCGGAACTGACCTTTACATCAGACTCAACCACGCAGAAATTGGTGAGTTCATTCATCAATCTAAGTTCTGTACAATTTGGTGTCCTATCGCAACTGATTCCTAGATGTTTAAGCATTAACCAGTATACTTCCTATTGACTCAAACATCCGAAAAATATTTAATAAGAAAAAAGAATTATATGGATTTAAAGTGCTTTTTGGTTTTTATCTGCCAAGTCTAATTTTAGCTATGGTTCTTTCTGTGCTATTAACTGTTCTCTGTTGAACAAGGGTTCATAAAATGCTTTTTGTTGGTAGCTGCTTATACAGAAGCACCAGAGTCTGAGACACAGTTTATGCCTTTTTTTCTGGTCTGCAGGTGAAAAGAGAGATCTAACAGCAATTATAGCAACTGCTGTGATTGTCGGAATAGTCATTTTCGTTATTGCTATATGCTTTTGCTGGAGAAGGTGGAAGAAAATACAAGGTAATCAGTTTTGTGGTCATTCGGTCTTTCTATCCATGCAAATGCCCGCTGCATGGACTGAATTACTTAATATGTTAATGGAATCTGCAGAAAGAAAAAGCACAGAAATGCAGTTTTCGGATAGAGAAGCATCATTAGTGGTTTCGGATAGAAACATGCTTGGAGAGAATTTGGGCAAAGTTAATGCCCAGGAGGTAGTGCTATATAAATTGGAAGAAATGGCGGCAGCAACAAGCAACTTTAGTGACACCAATAAGCTAGCACAGGGTGGATTTGGACCAGTATATAGGGTAATAATTTTTCGTGTGGAGGACAGTAACATTGTTTTATATTTCCGTCACTGAGTAAGTCCTTTTGTGCAGGGGAGACTGTTAAATGGGAAAGAAATAGCAGTCAAAAGACTATCGAAAGCCTCAGGACAAGGGTTCCAGGAGTTTATGAATGAATTGGAGGTCATTTCCAAGGTCCAACATCGAAATCTTGTTAGAGTCCTTGGATATTGTGTTGAAGGAGATGAGAATATGATAGTTTATGAGTTCATGCCGAACAAAAGTCTAGACGCTCTTATTTTTGGTAAGATTTCAATTCTTTTAAGATTGTCTAATTCTAGTCCCACTTTTTCTTTGCCAAGCAAAGAAAATGACGTCTCATTCGTAATTTTAGCCGTGCATTGGACTGTACCTCCTGCACATGATTGTCATCTTCAGCATAATTTCAACTCGTCACTATGCATTTACTTATATTGTCTATTCAGATCCTCTCAAAGGGGAACATCTGGATTGGAAGAGACGGTTCAGCATTATTGATGGAATTTGTCGAGGCCTACTATATCTTCACCGGGATTCTAGACTCAGGATAATTCACAGAGATTTGAAAGCGAGTAATATCCTGTTGGATGAAGAGCTCAATCCTAAAATTTCTGACTTTGGAACAGCTAGGATATTTGGAAGCAACAAAGACCAAGAAGATACGCAAAGAATTGTGGGAACCTAGTTAGTACCTCTTTACATGTTGAAGTAATTAATGATTTTATTTTCTACTCAGTATGTGGAATCTGAAAATGTTTGATGAAATGCAGTGGTTACATGGCTCCTGAATATGCAATGGATGGGCGATTTTCGGAAAAATCAGATGTCTTTAGTTTCGGCGTGATACTGTTAGAGATCGTATCCGGAAGACAGAGCACTGGTATTATTGAGGAAGATCGATCCTTGAGCCTTCTAGGATACGTAAGTGCTTACTGACATAGAACTCGACTCATTTCACTAAACTAACATAACTATAGCAAATTGACTCGAGTTTTTGGCAGGCGTGGAATTTGTGGAAGGAAGACAATGCTCTAGCACTAGTGGACCCAAAATTCTCCGTCAGATACTTTGAAACTGAGGTTGAAAGGTGTATAAAAGTGGGTCTTCTTTGCACACAAGAACTTGCAAAAGATAGGCCTACCATTTCAACTGTTATTTCGATGCTCCACAGTGAAATTGTGGATCTTCCTGATCCAAATCAACCTGCGTTCACTGAGAGGCAAACAACTGGAGATACAGATTCCTTGGAACCTAGCCCAGATGGATGTTCTATCAACAATGTTACTCTCACCACTATTATAGGCCGATGAAGAGTGTCCTCGAAATGGACATATTTGAAAACTTACGCTCACAGCTGAAGGTTTATCACATTATTGTAATCTGTTCTTGTTTTTATCCAAAAGTACTATGTTCACTGTTCGTTGATTCTTATGTTGAGTGGTGCTGGCAAATGTATTAAACACAAAACAAGAAAATTGAACAGGCCAACTTCTGTAACTTGGTGACTGTTTGGTGCTTATTAAGCATGAAGTGCCAGTTGGAGCAGTGCTCTCGCAGAATGGGATATGGTGACCTAGATTCAGTTCACGTGAGCAACATTCATTTTGTGTCAATAGAAGTTACCGAAATCTAGCAGTAAGACCACCAAAATAGGGAGCACTTGCAAGGTGCAGCATGCATCACAGCGTGGTACACTGGGTAAAGATCTCAGTTGCAAAGTCTAAGAGGGTTGAAAGCATATTCTTCTTCATGGAAATGAACACTCTTGTGGATTTCTTCTTTTAAAACATGTTAGGGCCACAGAAAATGAGGGGAAGTGAAGTGCTAGGTGACAATGGCAGAGTGAAAATGAAAATGAGTTCGTGATTTTCTTGATGTGCAATTGGAGAAGAAAGGACAATTGAGTTGACTATATTGCCCTTGCTAGTGGATGGATAGAGCACCGGGCAACACCGGTCCAACTTAGTACAATCAGAAGCCCAAGATGAAATTTTAGGCCGGATCGAACATAATATAAAGGGGAAAAAATATCAAAAACTCCAAACTATATCCACTGTGACACATTTACCTTAAACTTTTTATTCCGTGATACCAAAAGTCCTAAACTTGCAGCTGTGTGACACATTTACTGTCCATCAAGCAATGAACAACGTTAAAAACAACGTTAAAAATCTATCTATATGGACACTGGAAAGTAAACGGTATTGACATGGCATCTATGTGACTTAAGTGAAATAAAAATGACTTTATTTTGATTGAAAAATCATTTGACAGAATATTGACGGAGAGTAAATATTTCACATTGGTACAAATGAGAGGTTTTTTTATGTTACAAGAAAAAGTTTTGGGTAAATGTGTCAGAGTGGGCATACTTTAGGGTTTTTAATGTCATAGAAATAGTTTATAGCAAATGTATCACAATGGGCATAGTTTGAGAGTTTTGGTGGCTTTTTACCTAATATAAAACATACTTAGGGTGTGCTTATTTCAAAGAAATTTTCATGATAAAGGAAAACATTTTCTGGGGAATTAATTTGCAATAAAAATGTTTTTCCCTTTTTAGTTTAGGAAATTTATTTTCCTAATTTTAAGCATATTAACCGTAAATTATTTTTATAAAATTGACACTTTTTTCACGCAAAGTTATTAATCGTCTACAAAAATATTGCTTACCTATGTATTGTAATAGATTTTTCTCATTAAAACTTACTAAATGATAAAAAAAGAAATTATTAAGTCCTGATATGTTGAAGAATGGTTATTATAGAAATTCACTAGTTATATAAAAGCATTACTATTGACTATAGATAGCTAGCTAGATGCCTAATTTCTCAATTTGAAAAGTTTTTATTTTTATATATCTATATATTTGAGATTATGAATAGCTATATCAGATAATTCCGATTCTATCCAAACAGCAAAGTGGACAGGTCTGGAGACTCGTGCCATATTTAACCTAAATTAATATTGGTGTCACAAAAAATCTAAACTTGATACCCTCTTATCATATTTATCCAAACTATTTTTCATGTCATAAAAAATCTCAAATTGGTATCCCTGTCAGCTATAATCTCCAATATCCCGTCAGCTTACGTTCAATTTTCTTACACGAAAATTAGTTTAGGGTAAATTTGACACAACCATATCAGTTGTGATTTTTTATTACACGAAAATTAGTTAAGGGTGAATGTGATACGGGAGTACTAATTCAGGATATTCTAAGACATGGAAGTCAATTTAGGGAAAACGTGACACAAATAAACCGCTACGGAATTTTTATGGTATTAGTCCATCCCCATGGAGACCCAGTCAGTCTAACGAACAAAATTACAAAACAACATTACCCGACGCCCATCCCGACCTTTACGCCAGGGACAACCTCCCAAAGTCTCATGTCTTCATTGCCCAAACTTTGGTTTCAAGCCTAGTCTCTCTCCTTGCACGGCAAAATGATAGCGACAGTTTGAATTCGGAAAGCGTCCGGAAAGCAGGGTCCCCTCCGACATGTCATTTCGTTCCGTACCTCCGCGGTCGTCTTGCGCGAAAAGATCGACCAACCATTCAATCTTCGTCCCTCAAATCTGCATGCTCTATTCGAGTCACTGAGATGTGACTCCTCCTCGTCCTCTCCCATATGCCTTGACGGGTTCAGTGGCCCCAGGAAGTCCGCACGGGATGGTCTTTGATCATTTTCATTCCCCGCAGCCCGTGAGGCGGCGAACAGGTGGAGAAAAATAGAAACCTTTCGTGTTTCTACGTGGTCTGAGACATCAGTTC
Organism: Syzygium aqueum; assembly: GCA_031216185.1. Taxonomy (NCBI): domain Eukaryota; kingdom Viridiplantae; phylum Streptophyta; class Magnoliopsida; order Myrtales; family Myrtaceae; genus Syzygium; species Syzygium aqueum. Next base: position 4,038,448 of record CM062234.1, on the reverse strand, counting down.
ATGTCTCCGTTCTGATCTGCAGGTGAAACGAGACATCTGAGAGCAATCATAGCAACTACAGTCATCATAGGAATACTCATTGTCATAGCGACAATATGGTTTGTCAGGAGGAGGGCGAAAAAGAGAGGTAACGAGTAATGCAGCTACTCCAGGCATGCCATTAAGTTCTGAGTTTGCATGGATTATATAACAAAGACGGTTGTCTGGAACAGCTGTAAAGGAAAGCAAGGAAAAGCGTTTATCCAATGGAGAAGCAACTTTAGTGGCTTCTAGGGAAAATATGCTTGGAGAGAACTTGAGCAGAGTTAAATTCCAGGAGTTTGTGCTGTATAAAATTGAAGAATTGGCTGCGGCAACAGGAAACTTTGGGGACGCCACTAAGCTTGGACGAGGTGGTTTTGGGCCAGTATATAAGGTATAATTATTGACGTAAAGTATCATATATGTGAGTGGGTGGGTGTGTGAGTGTGTGTGTGTGTGTCAATTTTAGTGGCTCATTTAGTCCCTGTGTACAGGGCACACTCCCAAACGGTCAGGAAATCGCAATCAAGAGGCTATCGAGAGCATCAGGACAAGGGCAGCAAGAATTTATGAACGAAATGGTGGTCATTCGTAAGATCCAACATCGAAATCTCGTTAGACTGCTCGGATGCTGTGTTGAAGGAGATGATAAAATGTTAATCTATGAATTCATGCCCAACAAGAGTCTAGACACATTTCTTTTTGGTAATATTTCTCTTTTTCAGTGCTGCCTCAAACTATCATTTATACCACTATATCCGGAAAGCCTCATTTGTATAGTTAGCCATTTAAACAGGATTGGACTGTCCTGCTGCAGATGCTTCAACAATTCTATTTGGCTTTGAACTTCTTTCTATGCATTTCAATCTTTCCCAGTTGCAAAAAATGAACTTTTTGCATTTTACTTCTATTGTCTATTCAGATCCAGTTAAACGAGTACATTTGGACTGGAGAACACGGTTCAACATAATTGATGGAATTTGTCGAGGTCTACTTTATCTTCATAGGGACTCCAGACTAATGATCATTCATAGAGATTTGAAGGCTAGCAATATCCTGCTGGATGAAGAGCTTAATCCAAAAATTTCCGATTTTGGAATGGCTCGGATATTTGGGGGAAACGAAAATCAAGCTAATACACAAAGAGTTGTGGGAACCTAGTTAGTAGCTCTTTATTTTTTGACGTTCCTAGTGATTTTATTCTCTACTCAGATTAAGGAATTTGAACCTATTTGATGGATGATGCAGTGGTTACATGGCTCCTGAATACGCAATGGAAGGGCGATTTTCGGAAAAATCAGATGTGTTTAGCTTCGGAATATTATTACTAGAGATCATAAGCGGAAAACGGAACACTAGTTTTTATGAGGAAGATCAATTCTTGAGCCTTCTAGGACAGGTAAGCTCTCATTGATATGGAAGTTGGAACTGCATTGTGTTCTCATAAACTGGAACCGCATTGGTAAGTTGACTCGATTAATTTGCAGGCATGGCAGCTGTGGAATGAAGACAATATTCTAGCCCTAGTGGACCCAAACATTCCTGTTAGATGCTTCAAGGTTGAGCTTCTAAGGTGCATAAATGTGGGGCTTCTTTGTACACAAGAAAGGGCAAAAGATAGGCCTTCCATATCAACTGTTATCTCAATGATCAACGGCGAAATTGTGGATCTTCCCCGTCCAAAGCGACCTGCATTCACCGCAAGGAAAATAACCCAAGACAGAGATTCCTCCGGACAAAGCCAAAAGACATGTTCTACCAATGATGTTACTCTTACCGTTCTTCAAGGCAGATGACGTGATTTGAATTTTTGCACCATTCTCACTGTGTCCTGTTCTTACTGTTTCGAGTTTGACTAGTTTTATTTTTAGGCAATCTTGCTTGGAAATGTATACAAACGCAAACCATGAACTATTTTTTCCACGTAACAGTTCTTTACTACACATATTTGTGTCATCAAAAGTTGGGGTTCAAATATTTGGTACCTTCTGCTGGGAATAATGCTTGTACTTCTCTTCTCAGGAGGCAGTGGTTTAGATAAGGTTCTGGAAAAATTGCGAACAGGCCCCCTCCACTGTTGGGTGAATTGCAATTAGCCCCCTCCTTCAAATGTTTGCCACTACTCCTTGACGTTTCTATTTGTTCCAAATTAGAATCCAAATCTTGGCAACGCTAGGAATACCCTCAAATCTGCAATAGCCTAAGTGCTCACTAATGTTCATCTCATATCATAAATTCAATGACATGGCTAGCTCAAAAAATTCCACTAATCCTGTTGATGTGAGAAAGATATAGCTGATTTTACTCGACGCTATAGTCCTCGTTAATTGATTGTACGATGTCAATCAGTATAATTAGTTGTAAGCAACTGGAAATCAAGTGCATAGAAATGTTCATGATACTGAAAACAAAATGGCAATTGAAGGAAAGCAATTGGGCCACAATCTCGAATGAAGGCAACAATTTGAAATTAGCCTTATTGCATTTGAGCTGCTTTCTGTGCATTTCACTCTAACCCAGTCACGAAAATGATAAAAAATTTCTGCATTTGCTTATGTTGTCATTTCGGACCAATTCAAGCGCGAGCATCTTGATTGGAGAAGATGGTTCAACATTATTGATGGAATATGTCGAGCCCCATGGTATCTTCACGGGGACTCTAAGACTAAGGATAATTCATAGAGATCTAAAGGCAAGTGATATCCTGTTGGATGAAGAGCTCAATCCAAATTTCAGACTTTGGAATGGCAAGGATCTTTCGAGGCAACGTAGATTCGTTTTCCGAAAAATAGACAGAACCTAAAATAGAATTGATTCACTAATTGCTCGGGTCTTTTACAACAATACGGGCCAATCCGGGTCGAGTGAACCGGCCAGTGACCCCAAACCGTGCGTGACGCCAGGGACAACCTCTCGAGTCTCAAGTCCTTCTCTCACACAGCTTGGTTCGCACATTGTCTCTCTTCTTGCACCGCCGAAATGACAGCGACGACTCAATCCGGAATGCGTCCCAAGAGTCGAGAGTCCCCTCCGACACGTCCTTTCGTTCCTTTCCCACCGTCCCCTCCGTCGTCGCCTCGTGCGAATGGATGGAGAGAGAGTTCGGACGGTGGCGATGTGATCTCGGTGCAGACGACTTGACCCGCCACTCAGTCTTCGTCCCTCAGTCTCATCTCACACAACCCACAAGCTGTAACGAGTCGAGGGAGGAAATGTGATGCCTGGTCGTCGTCGTCCTCCTCCTCCTCTCGGGCATGGCTTGACAGGTGCAGTGGTGACTGGAAGTTGGGGGATTGACTTTCGTAGCTCGAATAGACCGCAGCCACTGGGACGACGAATGGGTGGAGAAAGATTAGAGTTTCAGTACGTGCGGTTTTTGGGGGAAATGAGAGGTTTTTTGGGTTCCTTGAAGACAGTAATTTCGGCCAATGCAGTTCAGCCATCAGATGGCAAAGTTGGTACTTTCAGAAGGGTACCTGGGTGAAATGCGAGCAAGATATAATTTTTCTAACATTTTTTCTTAATCTAATATACACTAAATAATTTCTTTTACCTTTTCGATCGACATTAATTAATGATTGTTAATAGAAACAATCAGCTTATGACGTAGTTAACCGAGATCATCGACGACCAACTTTATTTTTTGGGTCCGAAAGACGACCGACTTAAGGAAGTTGACATTGATACGAAGCATTATATTTGGGTGCTCGAGGTGCTACTGCATTGAATTAGGCAGCAGCGTGTATTGGCGAGCCGTGAAAGTTTCAAATGTTTTGAATTTTGGAAAATAAAATAAGTCGAGGGTGAATTCTTAAGGGCCCAAATTTATTGAGTCACTAGTTAACAATGAAGGAATGCTTGGGGGCTTATTTGAACTGACATTTTTCTACCTTGAAAGTTTTTTTTTTCTATGAATAATTTGTGAAAAATCATATGATTTTACACGAGTTCAAATGCTAATATCCATGTACTTTATGAAATTCGAGATGCTCAATACTTCAAATGAAATTTAAGACGCTAAGCAGAATCTCATGACCATGAACAAGAAATTTTTTTATATGAAGAACAACTGGTTTAAGTGAAGATGATAGAGATCCAATATGCAACGCCTATGCCGAATAATCCAGACCACAATCTTAAACTCTGCGATAAGATGTGGGGCCATTAGCCAGGAAAATCAGATTCTTCAATACCGGTTTCTTCATGGAGCTCCTTAAGTCCCTTAGCCAGGGACTATGTAAATGATGATTAGGCCATGTGGGTATCTCTTGTAGTGGGAAACCGCCATCACCTTCAACCACCAGGCCTTCCTCTGCAGAATTCTGATTTTAATCTTCTGTCCTCAAATTCACTTGCGGCTCGTGGTGTTCTTGGCACTTTCTCTACCTTAGCCAGTGGTGCTGCGGCAGCGTGCCGTGCTATGGGTTGTTGCTGAGGAGGAAAGATTCAAGTTCTCATCACGCTATTTCTGGGAAAAGCAACATTGTTCTCTCTCTTTCTAATGTCTCATTAAATTTTGCATTGGAGGAGATGTCATCACAGCAACTGAGTTTATCCAGGACCCTGGAAGTATAACATCAAGTGGAGGTGTCTACAGAATGGGATTCTTTAGCCCTAATGGTTCTGCAAATCGCTATGTGGGGATTTGGTACGATGATGTTCCTACATATAATGTTCTCTGGGTAGCGAACAGGGAGAATCCAATTTTCGACTCTTCTGGTGTTGTGACGATATCCGACGATGGTAATCTTGTGGTAATGAATGAAAAGAGGGAATTAGTTTGGTCATCAAATGTTCCCAACAACTCTGTAAACAACGCAAAAGCTCGGTTGTTAGATTCTGGGAACCTTGTCTTGCGCAACAGAGCTCTAACTCTAGTGCAAATGATCCAGATACTCTCAGGGAAAGTTTCCAGCACATGACCGATTCATTCTTAGCAAAAATGAAGCTTAACACTAGCTCAAGAACAAATCAGAAGCAGGCGCTAACATCTTGGAGAAGTGCTTCTGATCCATCAATTGGAAGCTTCTCGGCGAGTCTTCGTACACAAAACATTCCTGAACTTTTCATTTTGAATGGCGGTTCTCTGTATTGGCGGAGTGGTCCATGGAATGGTAATATATTCATTGGAGTACCTAAGATGCAATCAGTCTATATTGATGGGTATAACCTGTTGGACGATCATGAAGGAACAGTCTATCTGACTTACAGTTTTGCTGAGGCGTCTCATTTGCCATATTTGTTATTGAAATCAAATGGGAATTTGGTGCAACCATATTTTAATCAGAGTAGCAGCTCCTGGGGAATTGTTTGGTCATCTCGGGTGAGTGATTGTGATGTCTATGGCCAGTGCGGACCATTTGGAATCTGTGATGCCAAGAAATCACCAATTTGTAGCTGCTTGAGAGGCTTTGAGCCTAAAAACTTTGAGGAATGGAGCAGAGGAAATTGGTCCAGTGGATGCATCCGGACATCATTGTTGCAGTGCAATGGAACTACAAATGGTAGCAGTACAGCCGGCAAAGAGGATGGATTTTTAAAGTTGGAACTGATGAAAGTGCCAAATTCTGGACATTTTTTTTCTACTCTCGAAGATGTTTGCCGAGGAAATTGCTCAATTAATTGTTCGTGTGTAGCATATGCATTTGACTCTGGTGTCGGCTGCATGCACTGGAGAGGAGACTTAATTGACCTGCAGAAGTTCTCCTATGGAGGAACGACTCTTTACGTTTGGGTGGCCCAGTCAGAACTTGGTAAATTAACTTTACTCTTAGATGATGGTCCTTATCAATTTGGTAAAACAGCTTATGTTTAGATGGATCAATACCTTCAGCTCGACTCATTCTTCAAAACTTGGCGGTTTTCATTAACAAACCAACACACGCACACGTGCATGCTCAAATATAGGCTCGGGCAGGGTCTAATATGGAGCCCTGATAAAGGAGCAGATTTTGCATATCTTCTTGACTATGACCTAGTCTCCTTATTAGCTATAAAACAAGTGTTCCAAAATGATTCGTTTAGTAGTTGCTTACTAGCAGCATCAACATAATCTGAGGCATCAGTTGATGTCTCCGTTCTGATCTCCAGATGAAAAGAGACATCTGAGAGAAATCATAGCAACTACAGTCAGCATAGGAACGTTCATTGTCATCATCACAATATGGTTTGCCAGGAGGAAGGCGAAAAAACTAGGTAACGAGTAATGCAGGTGTTGAATCTTGGAATTGCCAATAAATATCTGAGTTTGCATGGATTAAACAACAAACGTTGTTTGCTGGATCAGCGGTAAAGGAAAGCAAGGCAAAACATTTGTCCGGTGGAGAAGCCCCTTTAGTGGTTTCTAATGAAAAAATGCTTGGAGAGAACTTGAGCAGAGTTGAATTCCAGGAGTTCGTGAAATTTAAAATTGAAGAAATGGCCGCAGCAACAGAAAACTTTGGTGAGGCCAATAAGCTAGGACGGGGTGGTTTCGGGCCAGTATATAAGGTATAATTATTCATCTAGAGTTAAATATTATATATGTAGGTGTGTGTGTGCGCGTGTTTGTTTTAGTAGCTCATTTAGTCCCTGTGTACAGGGGAGACTACCAAACGGTCAGGAAATAGCAATCAAAAGGCTATCAAGAGCCTCAGGACAAGGCAGCAGGAATTTGTGAACAAAATGGTGGTCATTTGTAAGGTCCAACATCGAAATCTTGTCAGACTTCTTGGATGCTGTGTTGAAGGAGATGAGAAAATGTTAATCTATGAATTCATGCCAAACAAGAGTCCAGACACATTTCTTTTTGGTAATATTTCGCTTATTTCAATGTTGCCTCAAACTATCATTTATACCATACATCCGGAAGCATCATTTGTACAGTTAGCCATTTGAACATAATTGGACTGTTCTTGCTGCAGATGCGATAAGTTTTTTGTTTGGCTTTGAACTTCGGTGCAGTTCACTCTTTTACAGTTGCAAAAATGAATTTTTTGCATTAAACTTCTATGTCTATTCAGATCCACTTAAACGGGTACATTTGGATTGGAGAACACGGTTCAACATAGTTGATGGAATTTGTCGAGGTCTTCTTTATCTTCATAGGGACTCTAGACTAAGGATTATTCATAGAGATTTGAAGGCAGGCAATATCCTGCTGGATGAAGATCTCAATCCAAAAATTTCAGACTTTGGAAGGGCTCAGATATTTGGGGGAAACGAAAATCAAGCTAATACGTGAAGAGTTGTGGGAACCTAGTTAGTACCTCTTTAATTTTGATGCTCCTAGTGATTTTATTCCCTACTGGGAATAAGGAATCTGCACTTGTTTGATGGAATGCAGTGGTTACATGGCTCCCGAATACGCAATGGAAGGGCGATTTTCGGAAAAATCGGATGTCTTTAGCTTCGGCATATTATTACTGGAGATCATAAGTGGAAGACGGAACAGTAGTTTTCATGAAGAAGATCAATGCTCGAGCCTTCTAGGACTGGTAAGCTCTCATTCATATAGAAGTTGGGACTGCATTCTATTTTCGTGAACTGGAACTCCAATAGTAAATTGACTTGATTAATTTGCAGGCATGGAAGTTATGGAACGAAGACAACGTTTTAGCACTAGTGGACCCAAACATACCTGTGACGTGCTTTGAGGTTGAGCTTTTAAGGTGTATAAATGTGGGGCTTCTTTGTACACAAGAAAGGGCAAAAGATAGGCCTTCCATATCAACCGTTATTTCAATGATCAACAGTGAAATTGTGGATCTCCCTCGTCCAAAGCGAACTGCGTTCACCATGAGGAAAATAACCCTAGACACAGATTCCTCCGGACAAAGCCAAAAGACATGTTCTGCCAACGATGTTACTCTTACTGTTCTTCAAGGCAGATGACATGATCTGAATTTTTGCACGATTCTCACTACATGCTCTGTTCTTACTGTTTCGAGTTCAGCTAGTTTTATTTTTAGGCAATCTTGCTTTGAAATGTATAGAAACGCAAAACATGAACTATTTTTTCCACTTTACAGTTCTTTACTACACATATTTGTGTCCTCAAAAGTTGGGGTTCAAATATTTGGTACCTTCTGTTGGGAATATTGCTTGTACTTCTCATCTCAGGAGGCAGTGGTTTATATAAAGTTCTGGAAAGATTGCGAACAGCCCCCCTCCACTATGGGGTGAATTGCAATTAGCCCCCTCCTTCAAATGTTTGCAACAACTCATTAACGTTTCTATTTGTTCCAAATTAGAATCCAAATCTAAGCTGAGCTAGAAATGCCCTCAAATTTGCATTAGCCTCAAGTGTTCACTAATATTCATCTTGTGTCATAAATTTGATGACATGGCTAGCTCAAACAATTCCACTATATAGTTGATGTTACTCAACACTACAGTCCTTGTCGATTGATTGTACGATTTCAATCAGTAGGACTAGTTGTGAGCAACGGGAAACGAAGTTCGTGGAAATGTACATGAATCTACCAAGGAAGTGGCAATTCACGGAAAGCAATTGTGGCCACAATCCTGAATGAAGGCAAGAATCTAAAATTTCCATGGCATGCTCTCTCTAACTGGTCACTTACAAAGACTCAAATGCTTTTCTACTGTTGCCGTCGTCAATGGGGCAAAAATCCTGATGTAGAAACTCTAGCACTTAGCTGATGCTCTCACATTGGCACGCTAGATCATTATACTTGACTCATAAGTCAAGATGAAGTGACTCTTCAAGGAAAGACAATTAGCACGACTGGTTGTAAGCAACTGGAGACTTAGTCCATTGAAATGTTCATGAATCCGCAAAATACAAGGAAACAAACTGGGGCCACAATGTTGAATGATGGCAACGATCTAAAAATTTCCATGGCATGCTCTCTCTGATGGTTAATCCTCCAAGACTCGAATGCTTTTTCTACGGTTGCCCTCGTCAAGGGGGCAAAAATCCTGAAGTAGAAACTCAACCACTTAATTGATGCTCTCACGTTGGCTCGCCAGATCAATACTCTTGACTCATAAGTCAAGGTGAAGTGACATTATAAGAATCTCACTAAGAGAAAAAATAACAATGTTGATAAGAGCCAAAGAGGAAAGTGGTCTGATTGGGGAGATCTTATATCCAACATGCTACTCAATAGTAAAGACCACCGTGTGGAAAACTTTTGAAAGGCCAGTTTAAGCCACCGGCCAGAAAAAATCAGGAAATTGATAGCAATAGTTGGCGAGGAAAATCTTCCCATTAGAGCAATATAAATTTCTTCATGGAGATGCTTGCAATGTAAAATTTACCTTTATCTTCAACCTCAAGGATTTCTCTCTCTAATTGTGATTTCCACTTTCTGTCCTAAACTTCAGGTTTTGTCTTCTGATGTTCTAAAGCTGGTAAAATCAGTTGTTGCTGAGAAGAATAATTCAAGTAGTCAGGATACTTCTAGGAAAAGTAAGAATATTCCCTCTTTTTATTCTATCTTGTTATGCTGTGAAAGTTTGCTTTGGAGGAGATGTCATTACAGCTTCTGAGTACATCCAAGACCCTGGAAGTATCATATCAAGTGGCGGTTTCTACAGACTGGGATTCTTTAGCCCCAATGGTTCTACCAATCGGTATGTTGGAATTTGTCATAGCAAGATTCCTGCATTTAGCGTCTTTTGTGTTGCGAACAGGGAGAAGCCTGTTTCAGATTCTTCTGGTGTCATGACCCTGTCCGATGACGGTAATCTTGTGATAATGAATGGAAAGAAGGAAGTACTTTGGTCATCAAACGTTTCCAACTCTGGAGCTAATGCAAAAGCCCAATTATTAGATACCGGAAATCTTATCTTGCTCAAACAAAGTTCTAATACGAGCACAAATGATACAGCAAGGGTATGGGAAAGTTTCCAGATCATGACTGATACATTCATGGCAAAAATGAAGCTTAGCACCAACGTTAGAACAAATGAGAAGCAGGTACTCACATCTTGGAAAAGCCTTTCTGATCCATCGATTGGAAGTTTCTCAATTAGTCTTGAACCGCAAGATATTCCTGAAGTTTTCCTTTGGAACGGCACTACTCTATATTGGCGGAGTGGTCCATGGAATGGTAAGGTTTTCATTGGAATTCCCGGTGTCTTATTTGTCGTACTTTTTTGTGAGGTCAAATGGGGAGTTGTTGCAGCCATTCTGGGATGAAAAATATAAGCATTGGCGGATCGATTGGTCAACCCGGCAGTCCGAGTGTGATGTTTATGGCAAGTGCGGGCCTTTTGGATTCTGTGATGCGAAGAAATCACCAATTTGCAGCTGCTTGAGAGGCTTCGTGCCTAAAAAAGTTGAAGAATGGAGCAGAGGGAATTGGTCCAGTGGATGCATCCGGAGGTCATTGCTGCAATGCGACAGGATAAAAAATGGTAGTACTAAAGCTGGAAAAATGGACGGATTTGTAAAGCTTGAGAGTGTGAAAGTGCCGAATTATGCAATCTGGTCATCTCCTTTGGAAGACAAGTGCCGAGAGCAGTGCCTCAGTAATTGTTCGTGTGCAGCATATGCTTATAATGAGGGCGTTGGTTGCATGTATTGGAGCCGAGGCCTAATCGACTTACGGAAGTTTTCCTATGGAGGAACAACTTTTTATGTTCAACTGGCCCATACAGAAGTTGGTAAGTCATTCGTAAATATAAATTCTGTTCAATCTGGTAACGCTACTTACTGCTAGATGGTTAGGGAATTTCAATCTATGTGACATGCCAGGTGGAGTTGTGATCTATGAAAGGTGGCTAAACAGTTATTTTTTTCTTAATATCTGCTTCAATCTCAGATGTCTTTGTATGTCCGTATTTTGATCTGCAGAAGGAAAAAGAGATCTGAGAGCAATTATAGCAGCTGCAGTTGTTGTGGCAACAGTTATTTTCAGTATTAGTACTTTCTTCGCCTGGAAGAAATAAAAAAAACAAGGAGGTAAAGACGGAGAACAATTTCCAGAGGCTTCTAGCGAGAACGTGCTTGGAGAGAACTTGAGCAAAGTCAATCTCCAGGAACTTGTGCTATATAAATTAGAAGAGCTGGCCGCAGCAACAAGCAACTTTAGCGACGCAAACAAGCTCGGAGAGGGTGGCTTTGGGGCAGTATATAGTAGGGGTGAGCGGTTCCCGGTCCGGTCCGGTTTCAAGGTGGAACCGGGAACCGGACCGAGAGAACCGGTTCCCAATTTTGGGAACTGCAGACCGGACCGGTTGTTTTAGGACCGGGAACCGGTTACTTAGAGTTTAGGATTTTTTTTTTGTCAAACACTTAAGATTTGGTTCACATTTTACTAATTTTTATCAATAAATTTATGTTAATGAAGTTCACTTAGAGTTTAATTCACATTTTACTATTTTTTTCAATGAATTTATGATAATGAAGTTTACTTAGAGTTTAGTTCACATTTTATTAATTTTTTTAAAGAAAATATATATATATATATATATATATATTAAATTGTCGGTCCGGTCCGATCCGGTTCTCTCTCGAAACCAGGGGGAACCGGACCGGACCGCCCGAAAATCGGTTCCGCTTTTAGGAACCGGGAACCGGACCAATAATTCCGAGAACCGGACCAAACTCGTCGGTCTGGTCCGGTCCGGTCCCGGTTTGGGCAGTCCAAGTTGCCCACCCCTAGTATGTAGGATAATACTTTGTCGTGTAGAGGACAGCTACTCCATTTTTTTTGTTCTTTCTTTTATTTTATTTTTAATTTCAGCAGATCATTTAAGTCCTTTTGTACAGGGGAGATTGCTAAATGGAAAAGAAGTAGCAGTCAAAAGACTATCAAGGGCCTCAGGACAAGGACTGCAGGAATTTATCAATGAAATGGTGGTGATTTCCAAGGTCCAACATCGAAATCTAGTTCGACTTCTCGGATACTGTGCCGAACAAGATGAGAAACTATTAGTCTATGAGTTCATGCCAAACAAGGGTCTAGATGCATTTCTTTTTGGTAATAGTCCATTTCTTGTAGCATTCCCTCTATCTATCATCGAATACCAGTTTATAGGGCAGTCTAATTTTTTATTTTAGCTGTTTATACAGCATCTGGCTGTACCTATTGCACATACTTCACATTTTCAGTTTACATGGGAACCTCTTTCTGTGCATTTCACTCTTCTCCAGTCACGAAACTAACACATTATTTTATGAATTTCACTTATGTTGTCAATTTCAGATCCGCTCAAACGAGAGCAACTGGATTGGAGAAGACGGTTCAACATTATTGATGGAATTTGTCGAGGCCTACTGTACCTTCACCGCGACTCCAGACTATGGATAATTCATAGAGATCTTAAGACGAGTAATATACTGTTGGCTGAAGAGCTCAATCCAAGAATTTCAGACTTTGGAGCAGCTAGGATATTTGGGGGAAAAGAAGATCAAGCAGATACACTAAGAGTTGTGGGAACCTAGTAAGTATTTCTTGTATTATGAGTCTCATACTGATTTTATCTTTGTACCTATCATAAGGAATATGAAATTGTTTCCTGGAATGCAGTGGTTACATGGCTCCAGAGTATGCAATGGAAGGTCGGTTTTCAGAAAAATCAGATGTCTTTAGCTTTGGAGTATTATTGCTGGAGATTGTAAGTGGAAGACAGAACACTAGCTTCAATGAGGAAGATCAATCCTTGAGCCTGTTAGGATTGGTAAGCTGTTACAAACAGAGAGATCACCCTATTTCCATCAACTCAAATTCCAAATAATTGGACTTGAATTCTGTTTTTTGGCAGGCGTGGAAATATTGGGAGGAAGACAATGCACAAGCACTAGTGGACCCTAAAATTTCTGTTGGATGCTTTGAGGTTGAGATTATAAGGTGCATAAAAGTGGGGCTGCTTTGTACACAAGAACTTGCAGAAGATAGGCCTACCATCTCAACTGTTATCTCAACGATTAACAATGAAATTGTTGATCTTCCTAGTCCAAGCAAACCTGCATTCACCGAGAGGCAAACAACCACCGACACAGGTTCCTCAAGACAGAGCCAGAAGAAATATTCTGTCAACCGTGTCACTCTTACCGCTCTTGAAGGCAGATAAAATGAGGATGCCTGAACCAATACATTCGAAAGTTCAGCTCAGAGATGCAAACTATAGCCAGCTCGTGTCTTGGACATGGAGTGAATAATGAGTACTAGCATGGTCCTATTTACATGTACTGTTTTTAAAGCAGAGTATTTATTTTTCTTTTCTTTTCTTTTTTCCCTTAATCAAATTCAACCTCGCTTGGAAATGTGTGAACATAAAATATTGAAATAGCAATATCACTGTACGTAGCGTGACAGTTAGCGTTTGCTTGTTTCTCTCATTCCTAAGTTGGGAGGAGAACATGTGGCAATTTCCGTGTTGGTAATGCTTTTACTTCACATTTGAGGAAAATGGTTATTCCTATATTCAGGTATTTGTGTTAATAAAGTACTTGTTGACTGATCAGTTGATTAGAACCAACAATGGAACACATACTTGGTTTGTGGTTCAACACAATCTGGAACTATATCCAGATTCATACCATGAGTCCGAAGTACAAGTGCAAGGAGTGGAACTAAAACCAGAATCATAATTATAAGCAACTTAAAAGTAAGCGCAAGATAATGTCAATCAAATGCCATGAACCTAGTACTCTGGAGAAAATTTTTCTTCCATGTTTGTGTGTGTGGTCTTGTTGAACTTTCCCTCTTTTGTTCCAGATTTCCGATTGTGTGAGAGCGCATTAGTAACTAAAGCATCGGGCACTGTGAAACAGGTCATTTTTGGTTCTTAAGACAAGGAAGAATCTGCTTACTTCAACTCACTATGAAAAGCATTTTCGACGAGAATGTCTGTTGGCATTGCAAAAATGCCAATCAAAGTTTCAAAGAACCAACAGAGATTAACAATGTTTAGAAATTGTTTTGGAGGATTAGCCGAAAGATACTTGGTATTTGTCCAGAGAATCCCCCTTTGTAATAAGCTGAAAACCAAGTTAATTCAGTCTATAGAAGCTTGCCGTGAAAGAGAAAAGGAGAGTTGAGACCAGGTCATTAGAACAGAAAATGAAAAATTGGCATGAATGTCCCATGGAGATGAGTCAAGAATAGACACTCTTTATCGTATGATACTTGTTTTTATTGACGAAGAGTCTTCTGATAACTTCTTTTTCGTTTACAAGATGAAAATTTTCCTGAAACTTTGTGCATTCATGTGTTATGATATTGTTACAGGAGTAGGGGATCTTCCTATTTTGACCAAGTAAAAAACCAGCGACCGGAGATCCGTATGACTCCAAAGATGCCCAATGAGCTACGGTTGAAACTACAACATTTGATGAGCAAGGACCTGAAAAGGAAATCCTGAACTACATTAAACAATCCAAGAATACTAAGCCACGAAAAACTGCTTGCGGTCAACAAGGCTGCCCTGTTCTTCCCGAATTCCCAACACGAGAACATCTTTTAGGGGACAATAGCAAATGGCTAGGAATACAGAGGATTCACTTTGTCGCCAGCCAATGGAAAGGTTATGTTCTAGCCTAGAGGAATTGATACCGCCATTTGCCATGTGTGTATATAATCGAAGGTTTAACTTACTATTCTATAAACGCATTAAAGATGCAAATATGGCAAGACTCTGGGAAATGAGTACTTTTCGCTGTTGGCAGGTGGGAATCCTGTTTTTGTTGTTTGCTGTGAACCTAAAATGTATGCGCTGTTTGCTGTTTCTGTTTTTTGATTTCCAACAACATCTAGTGGGAATCCTGTAAACGTCCCCTCAATGACAGGCGAATCTCTACTCCGTTTGTTCATGCCATACATAATTTTTCCCTTGATTTTCACATCTTCGTCTATCTAGTACTTGTATCAGTTCGACAAGGAATAGGAGGGTCGCCAAGATAGCTAAGCTTATCATTCATGGGTGCAAGACTTCTTTTGTAATATTTGTATCTCTTTGACTAGGTCAAAAGAGTAGTAGTGGTGGGACACACTTCAGGAAAAAAGCAAAAGGGAAAAGGAAAAATGGACCTCAACAATGAAGGAACAGTGGACGCTCCAGTTAAAAGGAACCGAGAGCAACGGGGAGAGCGAAAAGAAAAAGTGAGAAAGAAAGGACAGAAGAAAATAGAAAAATGGGAAAAGAGAAGAGGGTTTTGTGTCGCGAGGACCTCGTCAAGACGATTCAACTCCGTATCGCAATGCTCGGATTATGAGATCGTTGGTTAATAAGTTTAGGATTTGATTACATCAATATAACAAATTTTAAGATTTAATTATATCAATTTGACAGGTTTTTAGAGTTGATTGCACTTTTTTAAAGTCTTAAAATTTGATTGTATTTTCGTAATAAGTTTTTGGATTTTCAGTACATTTATCCCTTAAACTTTCAAACATAGTTGGACTGTTCGTGCCGTAGATGCTTCAAATTTTTTGTTTAGCTTTGAACTTCAATCTATGCATTTCACCTTTTTTCCAACTGCAAAAATATTCAGTTTTGCATTATACTTCTATTGTCTACTCAGATCCACTTATAAGAGTACATTTGGATTGGAGAGCGCGGTTTCAACTTAATTGGTGGAATTTGTTGAGGTCTACTCTATGCTCATAGGGACTCTAGACTATGGATTATTCATATAGATATGAAGGCAAGCAATATCCTGTTGGATGTGTAGCTTAATCCAGAAATTTCGTACTTTGGAATGGCTTGGATATTTGAGGGAAACGAAAATCAAGCTGATACATGAAGAGTCATGGGAGGCTAGTTAGTACCTCTTTAATTTTGAAGTTCTTACTGATTTTGTTCTTTACTCAGAATAAGGAATCTGAACCTATTTGATGGATAATGCAACAGTGACATGGCTCCCGAGTATGCAAAAATCGACATTAAAACCAAGCAAAACACTACTTTAACTTTAACCGCTAATAAAATGATTCCCACGCGTCAACAAATCGCTCGCCCAAATGGATTATTCAAAGCTATCCGTAACGTGAAACTTGCGCACGAGACTCTAAAATTTCGCTCCGACTAAACCGTTAATTCAAAATGACTCCCACCAAACCCCATGGCTCCACCACGTCCTAACCCATGATTTCCATAAAATTCTATAACTCAATAACTTTATAATCGGACATCAGAGTCTGTGCTCTAATCAGGAAATCGATTAGACTAAACAAAGGGCTTAGCAATGCGAATCAAAATAAATTTAACTTGATAAAATTTTCGTAACGTGTACATTCAAAATCCTCTTTCCTATTTTTTTTTCCTTTCCCTTTCTTTCTCGTCTTTGCCCATTCTTTTTCTTTTCTTCTTTCTCTGTTCTTTCTCTTTTGCGCGTGTTCTCTGCCCATTATATGAGCCGAGCGTCCACCATTCCTTTTTGTTGACTAAGTTAACGTTTTCTTTCTTTTTTTACCCTTCAACTTTTTAACTTAGTCAAAACCCACGTATTACGTCTCTTACGCACAACTTGGTTTTTACTCTCCTCTTTGCCCCCGCCAACCTGACAGCGAAAATTTGGTTTTTAGTCCCCGTTCGTTTCGACAATTTGATTTTTATATTTCGTTCATTTGGCGAAAAACGTTATATTTTTTAAAAATATTTTTCAGAAGTTATTTTTCTAAAAAATAACACAATTTTCTATGTTCGGCTAAAATTTAAAAAAATTTCAAAAAATATTTTCAGCCATTCGGTACGAAAAATATTTTCCTTCGTGCACTATTTTGAATAATTTTTTATTTGTATCTTAATATTTTTTTCTCTTTTGTTTTTCCCTTTCTTTCTTCCTCTGCCGGTCGCCATGGCGTGATGCCACATCTGGCAAGGCTCGGCCTCGCCTTACTGGTCTCGAGCTCAGCCGAGCATTGCTGGATCTAGGGAGGCGAGGCTACGCTCGGCCGAGCTCGAGCTCGCCGGCCTTGGGTGAGCGAGGCCGAGCCTCGCCTTGACGGTCTCGAGCTCCGCCGAGCATCGCCGGATCTGGCGAGGCGAGGCATCACTTGAGCTCGCCAGCCGTGGGATGAGTCGAGGGCCAAGCCTTGCTTCGTACACAGCACTCTTGCTTCGTACAAATTGGAGTAGTCTTGCCTATTATACTAGTATATAGTCGATGGAGTAAATCTCCAGAGTCTTCTAAATATTTCCTAGACTAATCATTACATAACAGCGGGCTTTGACTGATTTTTTCCTTGACAATTCTAGAGTGGCGGCTTGGAGAAGAAAACTGGAGCCTCTCTTCAACTCGCCAACTTGACAGTTGGATTTTTCTTAAGAAAATTTTGGACATGGTAATTTCTGGAAAATCTGCGAATGAGAGAAAGCATAAGGCTGGATTTTTCTGGAAGTATGTGGACAAATCCAGAGAGAGGCGGTGTTCTTTAGATGAAAGAGATCATATTCAACTCTCGTATGCTGAATACTGGAGACTATTCGCTAGAGCAATCAGATCCTTCAATACCGCTTTCTTTATGGAGCTCATTATGTCCATTAGCCTTGGACTATGCAAATGATGATTAGGCCTTGTGGGTATCTCTTGTAGTGGGAAACCGCCATCACCTTGACTCACAAGGCCTTCCTCTGCAAAATTCTGATTTTAATCTTCTGTCCTCAAATTCACTTGCCGCTCGTGCTGTTCTTGGTACTTTCTCTACCAAAGCCAGTAGTGCTGCAGCAGCGTGCCGTGTTATATAGGCTGTTGTTGAGGAGGAATAATTCCAGTTGTCATCATGATATTTCTGGGAAAAGCAAGATTGTTCTCTCTCTTTCTAATGTCTCGTTATGTTGTTAAATTTTGCATTGGAGGAGATGTCATCACAGCAACTGAGTATATCCAAGACCCTGGAAGTATAACATCAAGTGGAGGTCTCTACAGAATGGGATTCTTTAGTCCTAATGGTTCTGCAAATCGCTATGTGGGGATTTGGTACAGCAATGTTCCTACGAATAATGTACTCTGGGTAGCAAACAGGAAGAATCCGATTTTAGACTCTTCTGGTGTCATGACGATATCCGGTGACGGTAATCTTGTGGTCGTGAATGGAAAGAGGGAATTAGTTTGGTCATCAAATGTTTCCAACTCCGTAACCGACGCAAAAGCTCGACTGTCAGATTCTGGGAACCTTGTCTTGCTCAAACTGTGCTCGAACTCTAGTGCAAATGGGGCAGAGACTCTATGGGAAAGTTTCCAGCACATGACCGATTCATTCTTGGCAAAAATGAAGCTCAGCACTAACTCGAGAACAAATGAGAAGAAGGCACTAACATCTTGGAAAAGCCCTTCTGATCCATCAATTGGAAGCTTCTTGGCAAGTCTTGATCCACGAGGCGTCTTCTTTGTCATACCTGTTATTAAAATCAGATGGGGATTTGGTGCAACCATATTTGGATCAGAATAGCAGTTCCTGGATGATTGTTTGGTCGTCTCGGAGGAGCGATTGTGATGTCTATGGCCAGTGCGGACCGTTTGGAATCTGCAATGCCAAGAAATCACCAATATGCAGCTGCTTGAGAGGCTTTGAACCTAAAAACTTTGAGGAATGGAGCAGAGGGAATTGGTCCAATGGTTGCGTTCGGAAGTCATTGTTACAATACAATGGAACTACAAATGGTAGCAGTAAAGCCAGCAAAAGGGATGGCTTTTTTAAGCTGGAACTGATGAAAGTGCCAAATTATGGAATTTGGACCGATGATGATTGTCAAGGGAATTGCTTCAGTAATTGTTCATGTGTAGCATATGCATATGATTCTGGTGTCGGCTGCATGTACTGGAGTGGAGACCTAATTGACCTACAGAAGTTCTCCGTTGGAGGAACAACTCTTTACGTTCGGCTGGCCCACTCAGAACTTGGTAAATTAACTTTACTCTTAGATGATGGTTCTGATCAATTTGGTACTGTAGCTTATCCATAGACAGATCAATATGGCTCGACTTATTCTTCTAGACTCGACGGTTTGCATTAACAAACCAACACACGTGCACACTCAAACATAGGCATGAGCAGGGTCTAATATGGAGTCCTGAAAAGGAACAGATTTCACATATCTTCCTGACTATGACCAAGCATCATTATTAGCTATAAACAAGCGTTCCAAAATTGTTCATTTTATAGTGGCTTACTAGCAGTGTCAACATAGTCTGAGACATCAGTTTATATCTGTTGGAAACAGATGCGGAAAAGTATAAAACAGAACACAGGGATTTACGTGGTTCGATCACAAGGTGATCTACATCCACGGGCGAGGCAAGACAAATTCCACTATAATCGAAGAGAGTACAATTTTCAGAAGTCGAAAAACGACGACAAGCTCACAGCTAACAAAACTCTCTATATACAATAAGAAAACCTAGCCACTGTACAAATAGGGTTCCCGAAATTTTTCTCGGGGGCGTAGCCCCCGAACCCCCCGCGTGTTGGTTCGCTTCCTCCAGCTCGAGCGGTCCGCTTTGGAGATTTGTTCGCTTGCTGCGGGTTGGGCCTATCGGCCCAACCCTTCGCGTCGCGAACCAAATCTCAATTTCCTTTCCACTTTCGGGTCGCACAAAAATATGTCGGATCGGGTCATAAACCGGACCCAGTACATAAAATTCAAGACATATTTAACAATATCTCTGCTCGGATCTGCAGAAAAAAAAGACATCTGAGAGAAATCATAGCAACTACAGTCATCATAGGAACACTCATTGTCATCGTCACAATATGCTTTGCCAGGAGAAAGGTGAAAAAACGAGGTAACGAGTAATGCAGCTTTCAGATCATGGTACACAATCAGTTCTGAGTTTGCATGGATTAACTAACAAAAATTAATTTCTGGATCAGCAGTAAAGGAAAGCAAGGAAATTTATTTATCCAATGGAGAAGCACCTTTAGCGGTTTCTAGTGAAGAAATGCTTGGAGAGAACTTGAGCAGAGTTAAATTCCAGGAGTTTTTTTTTTTGGTAAGGGTTAAATTCCAGGAGTTTGTGTTATATAAAATTGAAGAATTGGCTGCGGCAACAGGAAACTTTGGTGATGCCAATAAGCTTGGACGGGGTGGTTTTGGGCCAGTATATAAGGTATAAGTATACGTGTAGGTATTATAAATGTTATGTCTGTTCATTTTAGTAGCTCATTTAGTTCTTGTGTACAGGGGACACTACCAAACGGTCAGGAAATCGCAATCAAGAGGCTATCGAGAGCCTCAGGACAGGGGCAGCAAGAATTTGTGAACGAAATGGTGGTCATTTGTAAGGTCCAACATCGAAATCTTGTTAGACTTCTCGGATGCTGTGTCGAAGGAGACGAGAAAATGTTAATCTATGAATTCATGCCAAACAAGAGTCTGGACACATTTCTTTTTGGTAATATTTTGCTTATTATAATGTTGCCTTTTACTATCATTCATGCCACTATATCTAGAAACCCTCATTTGTATAGTTAGACTTTTAGGCTCCGTTTATTTCGCGAAAATGAATGATTCTAAAAATGATCGCTTATATCGCTTACGAAAATGAATAAATGGAAAATATTTTCACTGTTTATAAAAATGTTTAGATATAAATTGTCGGTGGTGAAAATATTTTTTATTGACTAATTATTTTAAGCAATACAAGCAATCATTTTTAGAAAAATATTGTTCAAATCATTCATTTTCCATGAAACAAATGGAACCTTAAACATGATTGTACTGTTCCTGCTGCAGATGCTTCCAATTGTTTGTTTGGCTTTGAACTTCTTTATGTACATTTCAATCTTAACCAGTTGCAATAAATGAACTTTTTGCATTTTACTTCTATTGTCTATTCAGATCCAGTTAAACAAGTACATTTGGTTTGGAGAACACGGCTCAACATAATTGATGGAATTTGTCGAGGTCTACTTTATCTTCATAGGGACTCTAGATTAAGGATTATTCATAGAGATATGAAGGCTAGCAATGTACTGCTGGATGAAGAGCTCAATTCAAAAATTTCAGACTTTGGAATGGCTCGGATATTTGGGGCAAACGAAAATCAAGCTAATACATGAAGAGTTGTGGGAACCTAGTCAGTATCCTTTTTTTTTTTTCAATGTTGCGAGCGATTTTATTCTCTACTCAGATTAAGGAACCTGATCTTGTTTGATGGATAATGTAGTGGTTACATGGCTCCTGAATACGCAATGGAAGGGCGATTTTCGGAAAAATCAGATGTCTTTAGCTTTGGCATATTATTACTGGAGATCATAAGTGGAAGTTGGAACACTAGTTTTTATGAGGAAGATCAATTCTTGAGCCTTCTAGGACAGGTAAGCTCTCATTGATATGGAAGTTGGAACTCTATTGTGTTCTCATAAACTGGAACTCCAATAGTAAGTTGGCTCGATTAATTTGCAGGCGTGGCAGCTGTGGAATGAAGACAATATTCTAGCCCTAGTGGACCCAAACATTCCTGTTAGATGCTTCAAGGTTGAGCTTTTAAGGTGCATAAATGTGGGGCTTCTTTGTACACAAGAAAGGGCAGAAGATAGGCCTTCCATATCAACTGTTATCTCAATGATCGACGGTGAAATTGTGGATCTTCCCCGCCCGAAGCAACCTGCATTCACCGCGAGAAAAATAACCCAAGACAGATTCCTCCGGACAAAGCCAAAAGACATGTTCTTCCAACGATGTTACTCTTACTGTTCTTCAAGGCAGATGACATGATCTGAGTTTTTGCACGATTCTCACTATGTGTCCTGTTCTTACTGTTTCAAGGTCGACTAGTTTTATTTTTATACAATCTTGCTTGGAAATGTATAGAAACGCAAAACAAGAACTATTTTTTCCTCTTTACAGTTCTTTACGACACATATTTGGGTCATCAAAAGTTGGGCTTCAAATATTTGGTACCTTCTGCTGGGAATATTGCTTGTACTTCTCATCTCAGGAGGCAGTGGTTTCGATGAAGTTCTGGAAAAATTGCGAACAAGCCCGCTCTACTATGGGGTGAATTGCAATGAGCCCCCACCTTCAAATGTTTGCTACTACGCCTTGACGTTTCTATTTGTGCCAAATTAGAATCCAAATCTTGGCAACGCTAGAAATACCCTCAAATTTGCAATAGCCTCAAGTGTTCACTAATTTCATCTCGCATCATAAATTCAATGACATGGCTAGCTCAAACTACTCCACTAATCTTGTTGAGGTGAGAAAGATATAGTTGATTTAACTCAACACTGCAGTCCTTGTCGATTGATTGTACGATTTTAATTAGTATGACTAGTTGTGAGCAACTGGAAACAACCAAGAAAGTGGAAATGTACATGAATCTACCAAGAAAGTGGCAATTCACGGAAAGCAATTGGGGCCACAATGTTGAATGAAGGAAACGATCTAAAATTTCCATGGCATGCTCTCTCTGACTGGTAATCCTCCAAGACTCAAATGCTTTTTCTACAGTTGCCCTCTTCAATGGGGCAAAAATCCTGATGTAGAAACTCAAGCACTTAGTCAATGCTCTCACCTCGGCAACTACACCTTGACGTTTCTATTTGTCCCAAATTGGAATCCAAATCTTAGAAACGCTAGAAATATCCTCAAGTATTCACCCATTTGCATCTCGCATCATAAATTCAATGACATGGCTAGCTCAAAAAATTCCACTAATCCAATTGATGTAAGAAAGATATAGCTGATTTTACTCGACGCTGCAATCCTTGTTAATTGATTGTACGATGTCAATCAGTATAATTAGTTGTAAGCAACTGGAAACCAAGTGCATAGAAATGTTCGAGATACTACAAATAAAATGTCAATTGAAGGAAAGCAATTGGGGCCACAATCTTGAATGAAGGCAACAATTTGAAATCAGCCTTATTACATTTGAGCTTCTTTCTGTAAATTTCACTCTAACCGAGTCACGAAAATGATACAAACTTTCTGCATTTGCTTATGTTGTCTATTCAGATCCATTCAAACGCGAGCATCTTGATTGGAGAAGATGGTTCGACATTATTGATGGAATATGTCGAGCCCTACTGTACCTTCATAGGGACTCTAAGACTAAGGATAATTCATAGAGATCTAAAGGCAAGTGATATCCTGCTGGATGAAGAGCTCAATCCAAAATTTCAGACTTTGGAAAGGCAAGGATCTTTAGAGGCAACGTAGATCAGCAAACACGCGAAGTCGTGGGGACCTAGTTAGTACATCTTTTACATTTTGAATTTCCTACCAGTTTTGTTTTCTACTCAGCATGTGGAATCTAAAAGTCCATGACGGAATGCAGTGGTTAATATGGCGCCTGAGTATGCAATGGAAGGGCATTTTTTGGAAAAATCAGTTGTCCTTAGCTTTGGTATATTATTACTGGAGATCATGAGTGGAAGACAGAACACTCGCTTTAACGACAAAGATCAATCCTTGAGTCTTCTAGGATTTTTAACCCGTTATTGATGTAGAATGGTGATTTGTTTCCAAACAGTGACATTACGGTAGTAAATTGACTTAAGCTTCGTGCAGGAGTGAAGTCGTCGAAGGAAGACAATGCTCTGGCACTAGTGGACCCAAAAATATCTGTTAGATGCCAGATCTGGCAAGGCTCGGCCTCGCCTCGGTGGTCTCGAGCTCGGCCGAGCATCACCGGATCTGGGGAGGCGAGGCTAGGCTCGGCCTCGCTCGAGCTAGCTGGCCTTGGGCGAGCGAGGCCGAGCCTTGCCTCGCCGGTCTCAAGCTCTGTCGAGCATCGCCGGATCTGGCGAGGCGAGGCGAGGCCTTGCTCGAGCTCGCCGGCCGTGGGACGAGACGAGGGATGAGAGGAGGCGCAAGGCAGCAGCGGAGTAGGAGCAGACGAAGCGTGAGGCAGCAGCGGAGGAGGAGCGGCTCTGGAGATGAAAACCCTGGTTTGCTCATAACGATGGGGAAAAGGAGAGAGAGGAGAGAGGACGCGGGAGAGGGGAGACTTGGAAAATGATTTCCTTTCCTTCAGTTTTCAAAGGAAATTTTCCAATTGATCGGAAAATATTTTCTTTGTCCACTCAATTTTCGCCCCCGAAACACAGGGAATTATGGAAAATGTTACCCGATTTTCGCGAAATGAACAGAGCCTTAGAGTAAAAACAAAGTTGTGTGTAGTGAAGATAGCGTTCAATCTCGGACACCTTTGAAAAGCATCTCATGTCATTGCGTTCCCACCTATTTTTTCTCCATCGGCTTTTGTAAATCATCGATGAGCCGACCAATTCGGCTGATGGTTTGACAGGGGATTGACGTTCGTAACTTGAACCGTAGATGGCTCTGAGATGGATGTAATATAAATTCTTTGCTCCCGGGTTGCTGAACGTGGCTGGAGGCGGCAGAGCGGTGCGCGGCCAAAGGCGATGTGTTTGGCATTAGGGGGAGTAGACTTGCGCTATTGAGTTTGGCCCATTAGGTGCAAAATGAGAATTTTAGAAGGAAGAGTTGGTTCAATGTGAAACGGTGCGATTACTTTAGGCAAATTTCTAATTTCAGACTTGTGATCGCAAAAATAGCTTCTGAATTTAAGAAGTTCATCGAGATAAACTGCCCGACTCAACTCAAATAACCACACCATGTTCATATCTCAAACATACAAAATTCTGGTGTAGAAACTCAAAGCTCACTGTTAATGCATATGCATTTTCAAGTCGCTCACTACACCAACATTCTTGACAGTCACAAATCAGAGTGGAGATGACAGACCCAACTTGCAACTCTCCTGTACTGCACCGCGAAGTCCACTACCTAGAAGACTTATGCACAAACCAGTTTGGCCTCTAGCAAGTAAAATCATGGCATTGACAGCAACAGCCGATGTGCGTAATTTTCTGGTTAGAGTGATGAGACCCTTTTCAGATTTTCCACTATTAATCTCTTCATGGAGCTTCTGAAACCCATCAGCCAGGACACCTAGAAATGATCTTCCACCACAAGGTTTTCCCTCCATAATGATAGTCTATGAGTTCATGCCAAACAAAAGTTTAGACGTTTTTATTTTTGGCAAGATTTCACTTCTTTTAAGATCGTCAAAATCTAGTCCCACTTATTTCTTTGCCAAGCAAAGAAAATGCTGTCTCATTCATAATTTTAGCCGTGCATTGAACTGTGCCTCCTGCAAATAATTGTCATCTTCAGCATAATTCGAACTTCTCTCTGTGCATGTCACTCTAATCCAGTCTAAAAAATGACAGAAACATCCTGCATTTACTTATATTTGTCTATTCAGATCCTCTCAAAGGGGAACATCTGGATTGGAAGAGGTGGTTTAGCATTATTGATGGAATTTGTCGAGGCCTACTGTATCTTCACCACGATTCTAGACTTAGGATAATTCACAGAGATTTGAAAGCAAGTAATCACTACAAAAAAAAACTGAATTTTTGCCACGAAAATTTGTGACGAAAAGTAAAATTCGTTGGAAATTTCCAACGAACAATTTTTCGTCACAAAATTCGTTGGAAATTTCCAACGAAAACTTTTTCATTGGAAAATTCGTTGGAAATTTTCAACGACCAATTTTTCGTCGCAAAATTCGTTGGAAATTTCCAACGAACACTTTTTCATTGGAAAATTCGTTGGAAATTTCTAACGAAATTTTTTTCGTTGGAAATTTCCAACGAATTCAAAAAAAAACCCAGTATTGTTCGGCATTTTTTTATATTCGTTGGCAAATTCGTTGGAAATTTCCAACGAATTTTAATTTTCCGGGCAATTATTTTAGTGTGTACAATTTTCGTTGGAAAATTCGTTGGAAATTTCCAACGAATTTTAATTTTCCGGGCAATTATTTTAGTGTGTACAATTTTCGTTGGAAAATTTGTTGGAAATTTCCAACGAATTTTCCAACGAATTTTAATTTTCCGGGCAATTTTTTTAGTGTGTACAATTTTCGTTGGAAAATTCATTGGAAATTTCCAACGAATTTTCCAACTAATTCAAAAAAAACCCGGTATTGTTCAACATTTTTTATATTCATTGGAAAATTCATTGGAAATTTCCAACGAATTTTAATTTTCCGGGCAATTATTTTAGTGTGTACAATTTTCGTTGGAAAATTCGTTGGAAATTTCCAACGAATTTTCCAACTAATTAAAAAAAACCCGAGTATTGTTCGGCATTTTTTCTATTCGTTGGAAAATTCGTTGGAAATTTCCAACGAATTTTCCAACGAATTCAAAAAAAAACCTATAATTTCCACATTCTCTCTCTCTCACCCTCTCACCCCCCTTCACCCTCCACCCACACATCCTTTTTCCCTTTCTTCCTCTTGCTTTCTTTGTTGTTCTTCTTATTTTCTTCGATTGTTGGATGCAGCCGCCCGCCGCCGTCGTCGTCCTCCTCCTCCTCCTCGCCGCCGCCGCCTCCTTCCCCGACGGCTTCCAGAAGCGGCCCTCTCTCTCCGGCCGCTCCCCGCAGCAGTTCATCGAGCTCACCCGCCCCCTCCGCTCCTCCCTCCTCCCCGCCGCTTGCGCCCACCGCATCGTCGCCCACTCCTTCGCCCACACCATCGGCTCCCCTCCCTTCTCCGCCGCCTACTCCCAGCCCCCGTCGCCCTGCCCTTCCCTGCCGTGGTCCGCCGTCGCCCTCGAGCTCTCCGCCTCCTCTCGCGGCGACCAGTACAACCCCATCGCCGCCGTCTGGCTCGGCGGCGCCGAGCTCCTCCGCACCAGCACCGCCGAGCCCAGCGTTCTGGGCGACCTTGAGCCCTCGACGGCGACGGGGCTGGCCCTCGCCGGCCATGGCGAGGGCCGAGCTCGCCATGGCCGGCGAGCTCCAGCTCGCCCAGATCTGGGCAAGCTCGGCCCTCGCCGGCGACGGGGCTGGCCCTCGCCGGCCATGGCGAGGGTCGAGCTCGCCATGGCCGGCGAGCTCCAGCTCGCCCAGATCTGGGCTAGCTTGGCCCTCGCCGGCGACGGGGCTGGCCCTCGCCGGCGGCGAGGGCGATTTTTTCGACCAAAAAAAAATTTTCAATGAAAAAAAATTTCCACGATTTTTCCATCAAAAAAAATTTTTTTTTATGGAAAAAAAATTTCCACAATTTTTCCACCAAAAAAAAATTTGTAATTTCCAACGAAAAAAAATTTCGTCGGAAAAAAAATTAGTTTCCAACGAATTTAGCCACAAGTTTTCCATCGAATTTTCCAACGAAAAAAAAATTCATCTCAAATTTCCAACGAAAATTGAAATTTTTCGTTGGAAAAATTTGCGAAGACTTATTACCAACGAATTTTTTTTCGTTGGAAAATTCATTGGAAATTCGTTTTCCAACGAATTTTTCTAAATTTTTCGTTGGAAATTTTGTCGGAAAAAACATGTTTTTTTGTAGTGAATATCCTGTTGGATGAAGAGCTCAATCCCAAAATTTCAGACTTTGGAACGGCTAGGATATTTGGAAGCAACAAAGACCAAGAAGATACATAGAGAATTGTGGGAACCTAGTTAGTACCTCTTTACATTTTGAAGTAATTAACGATTTTATTTTCTACTCTGCATGAGGCATTTGAACATGTTTGATGAAACGCAGTGGTTACATGGCTCCTGAATATGCAATGGATGGGCGATTTTCGGAAAAATCTGATGTCTTCAGCTTCGGCGTGATACTGTTAGAGATCCTATCTGGAAGACACAGCGCTAGCATTATTGAGGAAGATCAATCCTTGAGCATTCTAGGATTCGTAAGCTCTTACTGACATAGAACTGACTTTTTTCACTAAACTGCCATGACTATAGCAAACTGACTTGAGTTTTTGGCAGGCGTGGAATTTGTGGAAGGAAGGCAATGTTTTAGCTCTAGTGGACCCAAAAATCTCTGTTAGATACTTTGAAACTGAGGTTATAAGGCGTATAAAAGTAGGTTTTTACCCGTTAGCTAACATCTCCAATATCTTGTCAGCTTTCGTTCAATTTTTTTATACGAAAATTAGTTTGGGTTAAATTTGACAGAGGACCAAAAATTAGTTAGGGGTAAATATAATACGGGTGTACTAGTTTGAGATATTTAAGGAAATAAAATCAATTTTGGGAAAATGTGACACGAATTTACTGATTTGGAATTTTATGGTAGTAGTCCATGCCCATGAAGACCCAGTCAGTTTAATGAACAAATTGCAAAATATATTTACACGACACCCATCCCGACCGTTACGCGAGGGAGAACCTCTCAAATCTCATGTCTTCATTACCCAAACTTTGGTTTCACATTTCGTAGTCTCTCTTCTTGCACGGCGAAATGACAGCGATAGGTTGAATTCGGAAAGCATCCAAAGAGCAGAGTCCCTTCCAACTCGTCATTTCGTTACTTCCCTCCACTTGTGCGAAAAGATTGAGAGAGTGGGGACTGCCACGATGTCTTGACCCACCACCCGGTCTTCGTCCCTCAAATCCACATGCTCCCCATTCGAGTCACTGAGGAGATGTGATTCCTCCTCCTCCTCTCCCGCTTGGCTCGACGGGTTCAGCCGCCACTGGCAGTAGACGCAGGATGGGCTTTCGTAATTTTCGTCGCCCGCAGCCTGTGAGACAGCGAACAGGTGGAGAAAGATTGGGGTGTCAGCATTTGCCGTTTTGGGGGGAAACTAGATATCTTTTGTGTTTCGACGTGGTCTGAGCTCATTTCTCCGTTGTGATCTGCAGGTGAAAGGAGACATCTGAGAGAAGTCATGGCAACTACAGTCATCATAGGAACACTCGTTGTCATCATGACGATATTGTTTGCCAGGAGGAGGGCGCAAAAGAGAGGTAACGAGTAATGCAGCTGTTAGATCCTCGAATGCCATTTAATTCTGAGTTTGCATGGATTATATAACTAAGACCGTTGTCTGGAACAGCAGAAAAGGAAAGCAAGGAAAAGCATTCATCCAATGGAGAAGCCACTTCAGTGGTTTCCAGGGAAAAAAAATGCTTGGAGAGAACTTGAGCAGAGTTAACTTCCAGGAGTTTGTGCTGCATAAAATTGAAGAATTGGCTGCGGCAACAGGAAACTTTGGCGACGCCAATAAGCTCGGACGAGGTGGCTTTGGGCCAGTATATAAGGTATAATTATTCACGTGAAGTATCATATATGTGAGTGGGTGGGTGGGTGTGTGAGTGTGTGTGTGTCAATTTTAGTGGCTCATTTAGTCCCTATGTACAGGGCACGCTCCCAAACGGTCAGGAAACCGCGATCAAGAGGCTATCGACAGCGTCAGGACAAGGGCAGCAAGAATTTATGAACGAAATGGTGGTCATTTGAAAGGTCCAACATCGAAATCTCGTTAGACTTCCCGGATGCTGTGTTGAAGGAGATGAGAAAATGTTAATCTATGAATCCATGCCCAACAAGCGTCTAGACACATTTCTTTTTGGTAATATTTTGCTCATTATAATGTAGCCTCATATTATCATTCATACCACTATATCCAAAAAGCCTCATTTATATAGTTAGCCATTTAAACAGGATTGGATTGTTCCTGCTGCAGATGCTTCCAGAATTCTATTTGACTTTGAACTTCTTTCTTTGCATTTTCACCCTTTTCCAGTTGGCAAAATGAATTTTTTTTGCATTTTACTTCTATTGTCTATTCAGATCCAGTTAAACGAGTACATTTGGATTGGAGAACACGGTTCAACATAATTGATGGAATTTGTCGAGGTCCACTTTATCTTCATAGGGACTCTAGACTAAGGATTATTCATAGAGATATGAAGGCTAGCAATATCCTGCTGGATGAAGAGCTCAATCCAAAAATTTCAGACTTTGGAATAGATCGGATATTTGGAGGAAACGAAAATCAAGCTAATACACAGAGTTGTGGGAACCTAGTCAGTACCTCTTTTGTTTTGATGAATCTAGTGATTGTATTCTCTACTCAGATTAAGGAATCTGAACCTATTTGATGGATAATGCAGTGGTTACATGGCTCCTGAATACGCAATGGAAGGGCGATTTTCGAAAAAATCATATGTGTTTAGCTTCGGCATACTGGAGATCATAAGTGGAAGATGGAACACTAGTTTTTATGATGACGATCAATTCTTGAGCCTTCTAGGACTGGTAAGCTCTCTTTGATATAGAAGTTGGAACTGCATTCTATTCTCATATACTGGAACTCCGATAGTAAATTTACTTGATTAATTTGCAGGCATGGAAGTTATGGAATGAAGACAATGTTCTAGCCCTAGTGGACCCAAACATACCTGTTAGATGCTTCGAGTTTGAGCTTTTAAGGTGCATAAATGTGGGGCTTCTTTGTATGCAAGAAAGGGCAAAAGATAGGCCTCCCATACCAAACTGTCATTTCAATGATTAACTGTAAAATTGTGGATCTTCCTCGTCCTAAGCCACCGGCATTCACCGCAAGGCGATTAACCCAAGAAATAGATCCCTCTGGCCAAAGCCAAATGACATGTTCTGCCAACGATGTTACTCTTACTGTTCTTCAAGGCAGATGACACGATCTGAGTTTCTGCACGATTCTCACTATGTGTCCTGTTCTTACTGTATCAAGTTCAACTTGTTATTGTTAAGCAATCTTACTTAAATAATGTATAGAAACGCAACACTTGAACTGTTTTTCCACTTTTCAGTTCTTCACTACACATATTTGTGTCATCAAAAGTTGGGGTTCAAATATTTGGTACCTCCTGTTGGGAATAACTTCTGCTTCTCATGTCAGTGGGCAGTGGTTTAGATAAAATTCTGGAAGAATTGAGAACAGCCCCTCTCCACTCGGGGGTGAATTGCAATTAGCCCCATCCTTCAAATATTTGCAATTAGCTTCTCCCCTTGATGTTTCTATTTGTCCCAAATTAGAATCCAAATCTTAGAAACGCTAAATATGCCCTCGAATTTGCAAATAGCCTCAAGTATCTGCCCATATTCATCTCTCTTCCTAAGTTAAATGACATGGCTAGCTCAAAAAATTTCCACTAATCCAGCTGATGTGAGAAGATATAGTGGATTTTACGCAATGCTGCAGTCCTTGTCGATTAATTGTATTGATTTCAGTCCGTATAACTAGTTGTGAGCAAGTGGAAACTAAGTGCGTGGAAATGTTCGCGAGTCTTCAAACAAAATGGCAATTCAAGGAAAGCAATTGGGGCCACAATTCTCACTATGTGTCCTGTTCTTACTGTTCCGAGTTCGACTAGTTTTTTTTTAGAAATTGCTTGGAGATGTATAGAAACGCAAAACATGAGCTAGCCATGTCATTGAATTTATGGCACGAGATGATGAAATTGGTGAACGCTTGAGGCTATTGCAAATTTGAGGGTGTTTCTAAAGTTGCTCAGATTTAGATTCAAATTTGGAACAAATAGAAACGTCGAGGGGTAGTAGCAAACATTTGAAGGTGGAGGCTAATTGCAATTCACCCCATAGTGGAGCCGGCCTATTCGCAACTTTTCCAGAACTTTATCTAAACCACAGCCTCCTGAGATGAGAAGTAGAAGCATTATTCTCAGCAGAAGGTACCAAATATTTTAACCCCAACTTTTGATGACACAAATGTGTAGTAAAGAACTGTAAAGTGTCATGCGTTGTTTCACAATCTCACTTGGGTTTTCACCAATTTATCACTTAGGTTATGCCCGTCATGTGATTACTACATCCGCTATCGATATACCACATGTCATTCTTCTCCGCATTTGTCGCTTGACATGTGTAGAATATATTGTCTATATTTTCATTTTCTTCAAGATAATTAGCTCGGCAATCTGTTTTTCATCGAATGTCTTTTCTAAGTGGCCATATTTTTTACAAGATTAGCAATGTTGTTTACTTGAAACCAGCAATCTTTCTCCAAGTGATTTATTTCTTTCAAACACTAAAGGGTGAATATTTTTCTTTTGGAGAGTTTCTCCTCCTCTTTTATTTTTGGGTTAATACCACGGAAAATCCCAAACTAGTATACATATGATAAATTTACCTCAAACTAATTTTTTGACCATCAAAAACCTCAAATTGGTACACCCCTAACAAATTTACCCCAAATTAATTTTTTAACTATAAAAAACCTCACCCCAAATTGATATATTTGCGATAAATTTGTCTTTATTAAATTGGATTAATATCACAAAAAAAACATAAACTATTACACCTATGACCACGTCAAAGAGTTAGTGGTGGGACCCACCTAAAAAAAAAAAGGAAATGGAAGCAAAAAGTTGGACTCTTCAGCTTATATAGAGGCCACGACAAGCAAAGGCAAAGAGGAAGGAAAAGGAGAGAGAGAGATGAAAGAAAGAAGAGAAAGAAGAGCGTAAGGGTTTCTCGTGTGGCTGCCACGAATGCGTTGTCAAACCAATTCAACTCCGATTTGCAACGCCTGGTAAGTATTTGTGTCCTCCATTCATCAAATCGAAGTAATATTTGGGATTATGGCATAAATTTGGGGCTTTGTGGATGTTGAACTACAAGATACGATTAAGAAGTCATTGAACTGTGAATATATACAAAAATGATAGTTTGGGGTGTTGTGAGATCGTATGATCTTGATTTGGACTTATGGTTTGTCCGAAATAAAATTTTAAAGTTAGCCACGAGTGATGAATAGTGCCCGCCAGCAGCTTTCGAACTGATTTTCAATGGTTATTTAGCTCGATTTTGGATTGGCCAAGTTTTGGATCTTTTAGTGCTTTGAAAGATCTTTCTTTTGGCTATAAGTTCACTTGAAACAGAGTTCGGTGGAGAGAGTTGTGACGTGATCAAGTTTCTTATTTAAGCTCCGCATTAAGGATAGTTTTGGATAATCGCATTGGATGAGCAATTTGTGAGCGCATTTAAGTCGTTTTGTTACCGTTTAAACGTAGTTTAACCAAGTCATAATTGAGGTAGTGTGTGTATATATATGTGTGCGTATTACGTTGCGAACTAATTTATGGAACGAGTTTTAAATGATTTGGGAAATTTTTTATCAAAAATGTTACGAAATGTTATACATATTGATTTATGAAGAATTCTAAAATGATGTGAGAATTGTCTTGTGAAATGTGTTCAATTAGATGAACGAAGTTGAGAAAGATTGTGTATTTTGTTTTGTGAAATCAATTGGTGATATTGATTGTGGATTTAATTCTTCATATTGGAGGATATTGGTTTTGTGCTTAATATCGTTATGAATCCATTGATGAGTTTGGGATATGCATACCAATTAGGATATCCTTTTAGGCCAAGCCACCGGCTTTGCAGGTGAAGACTTTGCCAAAGGGAGAATATTACTAGCCTTGTCACAAGCCATTGTGCAGTGACATAGTTTGATATTGAGCAATAAATTAGTCAATGGAATGAACTATCTATATGTGATGTAATATGAGATTTATCAATGAAATAGACCATTGTTGTATGATTTGATATTTGTCAATGGAATTGACCAGTGGTGTGGTTTTTAAGAGAGATTGATCAACGGACTTGACCATTAATGTTTGATTCGAGATGGTGGTTTAAACGAGTATTTCTTATTTGTATAAAGTCTTGTTGAAATGAAACAATTCGTATTTGATTTGATATATATATATATATATATATATGTAAATATTACATCTTTGTATTGAAGCATGAGCTTCTAGTATTGTTTTATATATATTTATAGTAGTTGCTCGATCTACTTAGAAGATATATACTACTCACGGAGCTGTGCTGCTCACCCTTCTCTTTCCTAGCTAGTCTTTTTAGGTTCCTCAGTTAATGGTCATTAGAGTGGGAGTGCTACTGCGCGGATTTTTGAGAGTTGGTTTTTTTGGTTGTGTTTGAAGTTGCATCTTTCGGGTGGAAGGAACGGCCATGTCACTCCCCATTCTAGTAGGTTTTGGGTGTGACAAAGCATATATGTACTAGTCTTAAATATTTTGAAAACTGGATCACCTATCTTAAGAATGTCCTTGGTCCTCTCTCTGTCAGAAGCCAGTAGCAAAGCCCGTTTCTCGGTTGCTGTCGAGAAGAAAGATTCCATAACAGCATGATACTTCTGAGAAGAGCAAGATTGTTTTCTCTCTTCAATTGTGTCATTATGCTGTGAGACTTTGCATTGGAGGAGATACCATAACAGCATCTGGGTACATCCGAGACCCCGGAAATGTAACATGGAGTGGAGGTCTCTACAAATTGGGATTCTTTAGCCCTAATGGTTCTACAATCGCTATGTTGGAATTTGGCATAATTCGATTCCTGCATATCACGTCTTCTGGGTGGCAAACAGGGAGACACCAATTTTAGACTCTTCTGGTGTTGTGATGATACCTGATGATGGTAATCTTGTGATCATAAATGAAAAGAAGGAAGTAGTTTGGTCGTCGAATGTTTTGACATCTGCAATGAATTGAGCAGCCCGATTATTAGATTCTGGAAACCTTGTCCTGCTCAAAAATGGTTCAACCTCCGGTGCAAATGATTCAGACATACTCTGGCAAAGTTTCGACCACATATCTGACTCGTTTTTATCAAAAATGCGGCTCAGCACCAATGCAAGAATAAATGAGAAGACAATCGTTGCATCTTGGAAAAGCCCTTCCGATCCAACGGTTGGAAGCTTCATGGCTACTCTGGAACCGATGAACCTTCCTGAAGTTGTCGTTTGGAATGGCAGCATCCGGTATTGGCAGAGTGGTCTGTGGAATGGAAATCTTTTCACTGGAATACCTGAGAAGCTGTCAATCTATCTTAATGGGTTTAACCTAGTAGTTGATAAGGACGGAACTATCTTACTTACAATTTTGCTTAGGAGTCATATACTTCATACTATATAGTGAAGCCAAATGGAAATATAGTGCAGCCATACTGGCATGAAAAAGAGAAATATTGGGGGATTTTGTGGTCATCTTGGAAGAGTGATTGTGATGTTTATGGCAAGTGCGGGCCGTTTGGAATCTGTGATGCCAACACAACACCTATTTGCAACTGCTTGAGAGGCTTTGAGCCTAAAAACTTTGAAGAGTGGAGCAGAGGGAATTGGTCCTGGGGATGTGTCCGTAGGTCATCGTTGCAATGTGAAATGATAAATAAAAGTAGCACTAAAGCGGGAAAAAAAGATGGATTTATGAAGATGGAGAATGCAAAAGTGCCGAATTATGCAATTTGGCCTCTGGCTGGCCAATGTTCGAATCTATGCTTCAGTAATTGTTCGTGTTTAGCATATGCATATGAAGCTGGAATTGGCTGCATGTACTGGAGCGGAGACCTAATTGACATACAGAAGTTCTTCACTGCTGGAACTGACCTTTACATCCGACTGGCCCACAGAGATCTTGGTAAGTTCATTTGTCAATCTATGTTCTGATCAATTTGGTATCATATTAACTTATTCCTAGATGGTAAAGCATTAGTATCCTCCTTTTGGACTAAACAATCCGAAAAAATCTTTAAAGAGGAAAATAAAGATATGGATTTCATGTGCGTTTTGGCTTTTGTCTGCCGAGTCTAGTTTTTAACTATGTTTCGTTTTGGGCCATTAACTGTTGGCTGTTGAATGACGGTTCATAAAATGCTTCATGTCTGGTAGCTGCTTATATGGAGCCACCAGAGTCTGAGACATCATTTTTCTGCACTACACCTTATTTTCATAGCTGTAACTTTCCAATTCGAGTCGTCGATTTAATTCCAACACGTCATCTCTATCCCGGGTTTTGTGTCATCGATTAAATTCCAATCTAGTGTCTTTTGTGTTCTCGAGCGGTTTCATCAATTAAATTCTAGCATGGTTTGTTTATATTTAGTGACTTTCTCGAGATTGTATTTTCCGAGTTGTGTTGTTGATTGAATTCCGGCACAATTTGCATGCGTCTAGTCCCGTTTTGTATAAAGTTGTCGATTCCCTCATTCACTTGGATATTTCTTGTCCGGAGTGACACAGAACCCTGATCTCGTTTAATTAAAAGCCGAAGAATGACTTTCGGTGAAACATGTTTTGCGTAAGATGTTTCGTCACGGGAGAAAACATGCGAAACATCTTTTCGACACGCCTGGTGAGACTAGTGTGGCTGATTTGAGGAATTACAATGGTATGTATGAGAAATCAACTTTATCCTAGTGATACTGGTGGTACAATTCACCTCCCCTGTCTACCAATGAGAGGGTAAAATGTTTGGAATCATCAACTGCGCACCCTGACGCGCAGCCTGCAGCAGCTCAAGCACAAGGTGCAGATGTCAACATCCCAAGGCAACTCATTGATAAGAAAAGAAGGCAATTGGAGCCAAGTCCTGTGTTGTTGGCTACCATGAAAAGGATACTCGAGGAACACCAAAAGGAAATGACCAACTGTATGATGAAATACCTCATTGATGTGGTCAAGCCAATGATTGTCAAAACCTTTCATGAGGTCATGCATGGGCCAGGAATGTTGAGCCATTCAATTCAGATGCAAGCGAATCCTACCAATTCTACACCTTCTAGGATTTTGCAAAGGGTGGCTTTCATTGGTACGACCCAAATGCATGGGGTGATACCTATTGGCGATTTGCCTGATACTACGGCTTCGAAGATTTTACAAAGGCCTAAAAATCCTATCTACCCTGAACCTAGGGGTAGGGAGCTCAATTCTATTGACCTATCTACTCTGAACCATGGGGTAGGAAATGTTTCAACTTGTGAATCATGATCAAGTGGCCGAACTCATGTTTCAACAATTAGGTGCTGACAGAAGAATGGTCGGGCTAGTATATGGTAAGCCACATTTGATTGGGTTGACACTATGCCTTACCCAAGAAAATTCGAAATTCCTAACTTCGTTGTTTTCACTAACGAAGATCAATCGACTGTTGAACTCAATGGTTGACTTATTTCCCAATGTGGAGATACATGAACAAATGAATTCCCGAGACTTATGTTGTTCCCTTTGTCTTTATCAGAAACTGTCTTTACTTGGCATACGAATTTAGCTCCTAATTCAATCTATACTTGGGATGAGATGGAAAGACAATCTCATTCTCAATTTTATAGAATGATAGTTAAAGTATTGATTGATGGTTTGGCTAGTAATTATCAATACGATAATGAATTAATCGATCAGTTTGTTGCTCAATTCAAGAAGGCTAGGAATAGATGCCTTACTTCACTCCCAGAAAAAAATTCACAAATTTGGCTTTTAGTGGATTGAAATTCAATCTTGGAGAAAATTTTGAAGGCCAAAATTTTGCCGATTTATTCCAATTGGCAACAAGTGTCTAAGTATGGGCAATTACTAAAGGATAAAGATAGAGGGTCACGTGAAGACTTTACATAAAACATGCCTTTCATGGAAAAATATGAGTAATATGATGAATTTGATCAAGATAAAATTCAGCAAGAAAAAATAAAATTTGCCTATGACATGGGGGTACATGATAGCTCTTAGCTATCTAATTCAAAAGAATCATATGATTGATGAATTATTCAATTTTTTAAAAAGAGGCATATGTTTGCACACAAAAATGTCCAACTTTTGATTATAATTGATATGTGATAGACTTTGTCGATGAAGATTTGATCATTTATGAACATAATTGTCGACAACTCGAAGAATTGACAACTTGATAAATCAACAAAAAGTGGAGTCGACGGATGCAATTGTTAAAGAAGTAACTATCAACATAGTGGAATAAATAAGCTGTTAATATAGTGGAGTCGGAGAAACTATCAATGTAGTGATGTCAAAGAAACCGCTAAGGTAGTGGAGTCGTAGAAACTATCCATGTAACCTTTTGTAACTTCTATTTGTAACTTCCTCTTGTAACCTCCCTTGATAACCATTGATTGGAAGCTTTAAATAGCCACATCATACTTTCGAAAGATCCCCACACAAATCAAGCAAATTTACTATCTTTCAGTACTTTTATACTACAGTTTATTTTCATAGCTGTAACTTACTGATTTGTGTCGTCGATTGAATTCCGGCATGTAATCTCTATCTTGGGTATTGTGTTGTCGATTAAATTCTGGTATAGTTTGTTTATATTTAGTTACTTTTTTGAGTATGTATTTTCGGATTGTGTTGTCAATTGAATTCTAGCACAATTTGCATATGAACAATCCCGTTCTATATAGCTGACCAAAAAAAAAATCCCGTTCTATATAAAGTTCGATTCCCCCATTTTCTTGCATATTTTCTATCTGGAATCAACACAGAGCTATGATCTCCTCTAGATATTTCATCGCGGGAGAAAAGACGGCGAAACAGAGGCTAAGTGCAAGTGTTAGATGATGATGGCAAGATTGAAAATGGAAGACGTGGAATTAGAGGAAAAGGACAAACTAAGTTTTTTTTTTTTTTTGGTCGGAAGCAGTACCCATTTCATTCATTCAAAGACAGATTACACGAGTGTAGCTGATTAGCATCATTACACAATAAATCCCAGAGAGGATGGGGGGGTTTGTACAGCCAATTAGAAGGAAGTTTTCCTTTTCGATGGGACTTAGCAATCCAGTCGGCTACAGAATTGGTTTCGCGTGGACCGTGGGCCAGAGAAATATTTTGTGATTGGGTAAGAATCTGATGGCAGTCTTCGAATAACTTCCTGGAGGCCCATGGGCTGATGGCCGCTTGTTGAATAAACCGAACGGTCTCCATGTTATCCGTCCAGATAGTCATGTTGACTGGGGGTCCTCTTCCTTCCTCAGCTTCTTCGCACAGACAGGTTAAGGCTGCCAACACCGCTGTACCTTCGACTTCCAGAGGAGAATTGGCCGCAACCCTTTGGCAAACCCAGCGATAATCACGCCCCTGTGGTCTCTGCAAACTCCTCCAACCGATCCCTCTGTCCCGCCTTCGATCCATGAGCCATCCACGTTGAATTTCCACTCCCCTGTTTTTGGTGGAGTCCAGAATTGTATTGCTGTCTTCTCCGGCCAGGCTTTGCGATCGGTGGAGTTCTGCATGCTGTAGATTATGCACAGATTGATGGCTTCTTCAATAATAGCTCCCGGGTTTGGGTTAATTCGGTGGAACACTTGGGTGTTCCTGGCTTTCCAGATTTGCCATAAAATGGCCGCGATAAGTTGTCGATGGGGTGAATTCCCTCCTGTGAGTTCTTCCTCTAACCACTTGTCCATTCTTGTTATGTTTGTGGGTGAAACTTCAATCTGTATTCTCTGATCTTCCCAGATTTGTTTTGTCCAGTTGCAAAGGAAGAAGATGTGCTCCGTGGGCTCTGGAGTCTGCCGGCAAATTGGGCAAAACGGGTCCGTAATCGCCTTTCTTTTGTGTAAATTCTCAGTTGTTGGTAAAACGTTTTGGCACGCACTCCACAGGAAGAATCGGATTTTGGGTTCTGTATAAATCTTCCATATCTTGGACCATAGGGAACGGGGCTGCTGATATGATATCGATGCTTGTTCTGTACGTTGGTTAGTCTGCGATGCGCGAAGTCTTGAGTAACCCTGCTTAACCGTGTAGTCCCCTGAAGTACTGCCGATCCAAATTTGCTTATCGCCTTCCGGATATGGTAGGCAAACTGAGTTGACTATAATAATTTCACACAACTTGATTCACTCGTAGTCTCCCCTTCTTCTTGCAACGCCAAGATGACAGCCATCGTCGTCGCTCGTGCGAATGACCGAGTTAAATTCGGGACTCTGACGATGTGATCTCAGTGTAGACGGTATGAGGTTGAAAAAAGAGACAAGTAAAACTTTTCTAATTTTCTTTTATAGAAGCTAATATACTTAAAATAATTTCTTTCGCCTTTTCAAATTATATTAATCCATGATGCTTATTTCTAATAAAGGGCCCAAAGTGAACTCATTTCAAATAAGAATATGAAGTGATCAATTCAGTCTTAACTAAGGGTCTAATAGTCCAATTTTCAGTAGCAAGCTTTTCTCGGCGGCGAGTGCAGCAGGGGAATTTTGTTTTAAATTTTATGACCGGGTAAAAAATGGGTAAAGTTTTAAAAACCAATAGTCCCAAATTGAATTCTGATTGAAGGGTTCTTTGTAGATCCCTCGATTCTTGTAAACAATCTGCTGCCTCCGTTCTCCGTGATCGACGCCAAATACCTCCTCGCCCAAGGAAAAGATCTCTCTATGCTTGGTCACTAAAGCAGCACATCCTCCACCATAAAAGCAATATTCTGTAAATCAAGTACTACTGCAGACTCTAAGGCCTAAGGAAGCCAGGAATCCATTTTCATTCCAACATTAATTACTTCCAAGTCTATGAAGCCAACACCAAGAACCCCATCACCTGTGCCTTCTCGCCAAGTGAAAACGTCCCGCCATAGCATCACCTTCATCGTGACCAGAACCTTGACTCGAAGAACTTACGGCGACTGATAAACTAATTCTGAAAGCATCTACATTCAGCAGCCTCATCTGAGCTATCTGAGAGCCTCGGGACAAGGGCAGCAAGAATTGATGAACGAAATGGCAGTCATTTGTAAGGTCCAACATCGAAATCTTGTTAGACTTCTCAGATGCTGTGTTGAAGGAGACGAGAAAATGTTAATCTATGAATTCATGCCAAACAAGAGTCTAGCCACATTTCTGTTTGGTAATATTTCGCTTGTTATAATGTTGCCTCATACTATCATTCATACCACTATGTGGAAACACTCATTTGTATTGTTAGACTTTTAGGCTCCATTTATTTCACGGAAATTTAATAAATTGAAAATATTTTCATCGTCTACAAAAATGTTTACACATAAATTATTGTCAGAAGTGAAAACATTTTTCAATGACTAATTATTTTAAGCAATACAAACTATCCTTTTTAAGAAAATATTGATCAAATCATTCATTTTTTATGAAATAAATTGAGCCTTAAACAGATTGGATTGTTCCTGTTGCAAATGCTTCCAATTTTCTATTTGGCTTTGAACTTCTTTATGTGCATTTCAATCTTTCCCAGTTGCAAAATATGAACTTTTTGCTTGGAACCAAGCCCGGATGGAGGTTCTATCAACCATGTTACTCACCACTATTGTAGGGCGACGAAGAGTGTTCTCGGGATGGACATTCTTGAAAACTTAGCTCAAAGCTGAACGTTTTATCACATTTTGCAATCTGTTGTTATTTTTATTCAAAAGTACAATGTTTACTGTTCATTGGTTCTTATGTTTTTCAAATAATCTTTCTGCCAAATGTATTTAAGCCAAAACCAGGAAAATTGAACAGGCCAACTTTTGTAAGTTGGTGACGGTTTGGTGCTTGTTAAGCATGTTAAGCATGAAACCCGTTGGAGCAGTGCTCTCACAGATTAAGGTATGCTGAAGCTGAATTCAGTTATTGTGAACAACATCCAGAATGTATTGATGAAAGTTACTCAAGTCCAGCTGCAAGACCATCAAATTAGAACCACTTGCAAGTTGCAGCATGCATCAC
This sequence comes from Syzygium aqueum, assembly GCA_031216185.1. Lineage (NCBI taxonomy): Eukaryota > Viridiplantae > Streptophyta > Magnoliopsida > Myrtales > Myrtaceae > Syzygium > Syzygium aqueum. The sequence goes on along the minus strand of CM062234.1, from coordinate 3,997,248 downwards.
AACATGATCCACTTGGTAAAGATCTTCAGATGCAAAGGTGGAGTAGGTCCCGGTTGCCATGGAAAATTGATAGCTACAGCAACTCCATCATCAAATTCAAGAGCGCACGCTTGACATTAGATGTTGGTCATGTCCAAAGTGGTGGTAGTGGGGGTAATGGCATCAGAGTGGCGAAGATATGAGGTTTCTTGTACGTATCTAGTAATGTCAAGGTGCAACGGCGTCCTCACCATGAAAATTTAGTCATTAATTTGACTGCAGGATGATCGTCACAAGAACACTCTGTTTTGGCGAAATTAGTTAGCCAACTCTCTCTTTTCACTTTGGCATGCACAAGTCACTTGCCCATTTGAATCAACCCCAGATTAGAAACATTGGGGATAAAGAAGAGAGTTGTAAGCAGATTCTTTTTCATTGAATGGGACAGTACAATGAACTTTCCTTCTAAGACCCTTCTTAGGGCCACAAAAAAGTGGGGCAAAGTGAAGTATTAGGTGACAATGGCAGAGTGAAAATGAATGAGTCTGTGATTTTCTTGATGTGAAATTGGAGGAATGGACAATGTGCGTTGAGTATTTTGCCCCGACTAGTGGATGGAAAGTGCACTACAACACCCATCAAATCTAGTACAATCAGAAACCCGAGATGGAATTTTGGGTCGGATTGAGACAGAAAACAACAAAGTGTACGGTGTTAACATAGGCAAGTTTAAGGTGTTAACATAGGCAAGTTTAATTTGAATTAATCCAATTTATTCTACAGGTTGAAAAGCAATTTTCCACTGGTTTGTAATTGCTAAATATATGTGAAAATAACCTTCTCTTATGAAAAGTCATTGAGCTTAATATAAGACTTACTTAGTGTGATTACTAATATATTGAAATTTATTTTCCATCTGAAAAGTCACAAACCATACGATTAAAATTGGTAATTTTGTTAGGTTGTAATTAGTTTTCCCCTTCTGAAAAAAAAAGTAGTTTTCCCCTTAAAAAATTATCAATCACTCGAAAAAGTAACTCATTTAATCAAAATATACACAATTACATGAAAAGTTTTCAACCTACATTGTCCAAAAACTTAACAAAACCGATACTTTTTTTGCATAAAAGATATTACTCATATATAGAAATCGTTGCTTACCCATAAATGGTTATGTAAACTTACTTATCATGTCAAAGAAAATTTACTAAATTGTTCCGTCTCATATGTTGAAGAATGTATTGTTACGGAAATTCGCTAGTTACATAAACAAATTACTAGTGACTATAGACAGATAGATAGATGCTTAATTTCCTAATGCGAAAATGATTAATCATATATATGTTAATTCTGTCCAAACAGCAAAATGGATAGCACCTGGAAAAGTAATTCCATTCTTTAATACGATCCGCTCACTTGGCCTGGCCAAGCTCATTTAGACTCAGTCAATTTAATGAACATAATATTGACCAAAAAAAGTTTTAATGAACAAAACATAAAATACAGTAACCTTTTCATTATGAGGATCTTGAAACAAAATTTTTAAATACTAAGTCTCCTTTTATTTCGTGAAAAATGAATAACTTAAAAAAATATTTTCTTAAAAAAATAATTTGTATTGCTTATAGAAATAAATAAACGAAATGTTTTTTATCGTCTACGAAAATATTTACACATAAGATAAATATTTTTTATTGATTAATTATTTTCAGTGATTATTTTAATAAATTATTTCTCAAATCATTTATTTTCCGAGAACAAACGGAAATTTAAAATAAAACCGATTCGCTTATTGCTCAGGTCTATTGCAACAATTACCGGCGAATCCAGGCCAGCCCTATCGAGAGAAGCGGCCGGACCGTGAACCGTGCGTGACGCCGGCGACAGCCTCTAAAGTCTCAAGTCCGTTTCACACAACTCGGTTCGCACGGTGTCTCCCCTCTTTCACGCCGAAACAACAGCGATGACTCAAGTCGTAAAGCGTCCAAAAGTCAGAGTCCCCTCCGACACGTCCTTTCGTTCCACTTCCCCCCACCGTCCCCTCCGTCGTCGCCCCGTGCGAATGGATGGAGAGAGAGTTGGGACGATGACGATGTGATGTCGGTGCAGACGACTTGACCCACCACTCGGTCTTCGTCCGTCGGTCTCATCTCACACAACCCGCATGCTGTAACGATTCACTGAAGACGTGATGTCCTGTCGTCGTCGTCCTCCTCCTCCTCATCCCTTTCCTCCTCTCGCGCGTGGCTTGACAGGTGCAGTGGTGACTGGAAGTTGGCGTGGGATTGACTTTCGTAACTCGAGTCGTCCGCAGCCTCCGAGACGACGAATAGGTTGAGAAAGATAAGGGTTCCAGTAATTGGGTTTTAGGGGGAAATTAGAGATCTTTTGTGGTTCTTGAAGAAGAAAGAGTAATTTGGGCTAATGCAAGTTCAGCCATTATACGGCAAAAGTAATTTCTTTTGCCTTTCCAATTAAACATTAATTAATGATGCAAGTTCAGAGAAATTACTGACGTACTGACTAAAGGACGTTAACTTTGATACAACTTAGCAAATTTGATTGCTCGAGGTCTCAATGCATTAAACTGTGATGTTACACATATTGGCGTGTTGCGAAAGTTTCCAATGTTATAAATTGTAGAAAAACCAAAAAAAGTCGGGCATGAATTCTTAAGGGATCAATTTTATCGAGTCACAAGTTAATGAGGAACTCTTAAGCGCATATTTGAAATGACTTTTTCTCCCTGAAATTTTTTTTTTCATAATTTGTGAAAAATCATATGATTTTACATAGAGTTCAAATGCTAATATCCATATATTATATGAAAGTCGAGATGCTCAATACTTCAAATGAAATTTAAGACGTTAAGGCGAAAATGAAAGTCGATTGAACAGATCCTAACAAACTCATGACCAAGAACGAGAAAATTGTTGATGTGAAGAACAAGTGGTTTAAGTGAAGATGATAGAGATCCAACATGCACCGCCTATGCTGAATAGTAGAGACCATAGTCTTAAACTCTGCGAAAAACTGTGGGGCCATTTAGCTAGAAAAATCAGACTCTTCACCACCGCTTTTTTCATGTAGCTCCTTAAGTCCATTAGCCAGGGACTATGCACATGATAATTAGGCCATGTGGGTATCTCTTATAGTGGGAAACCGCCATCACCTTCAACCACTAGGCCTTCCTCTGCAGAATTCTGATTTTCATCTTCTGTCCTCAAATTCACTTGCGGCTCGTGGTGTTCTTGGTACTTTCTCTACCATAGCCAATAGTTCTGCGGCAGCGTGCCATGTTGTAGGTTGTTGTTGAGGGGGAAAGATTCAAGTTGTCATCATGATATTTCTGGGAAAAGCAAGAGTAGTTGTAAGCAACTGGAAACTTAGTCCATTGAAATGTTCATGAATCCACAAAATACAAGCAAAGCAATCGGGGCCGCAACGTTGAATGAAGGCAACGATCTAAATTTCCATGGCATCCTCTCTCTGACAGGTAATCCTCCAAGACTCAAATGCTTTTTCTACAGTTGCCCTCGTCAATGGGCAAAAATCCTGATGTAGAAACTCAAGCACTTAGTAAATGCTCTCACGTTGGCTCGCTAGATATTCTCGACTCATAAGTCAAAGTGAAGTAAACTTTAAGAATCTCACTATGAGAAAAAATAACAATGTCAATAAGAGCCAAAGAGGAAAGTGGTCTGATTGGAGAAGTTATATCCAACAGGCGACTCAACAGTAAAGACCACCGTGTGGAAAACTTTTGAAAGGCCAGTTTAAGCCACTAGCCAGAAAAAAATCAGGACATTGATAGCACTAGTTGACGCGGAAAATCTTCCCATTAGAGCAATATAAATTTCTTCATGGAGATGCTTAACCCATCTTTTGCAATGGAAAAATTACCTTTATCTTCGACCACAAGGTTTTCTCTCTATAATTGTGATTTCCACCTTCTGTCCTAAACTTCAGGTTGTGTCTTCTGATGTTCTAAAGCTAGTAAAATCAGTTGTTGCTGAAAAGAAAGATTCAAGTAGTCATGATACTTCTACGAAAAGTAAGAATATTCTCTCTCTTTATTTTGTCTCGTTATGCTGTGAAATTTTGCGTTGGGGGAGATGTCATTACAGCATCTGAGTACATCCAAGACCCTGGAAGTATCATATCAAGTGGAGGTCTCTACAGACTGGGATTCTTTAGCCCCAATGGTTCTACCAATCGGTATGTCGGAATTTGGCATAACAAGATTCCTGCATATAATGTCTTTTGGGTTGCGAACAGGAAGAAGCCTGTTTCAGATTTTTCTGGTGTCATGACCATATCTGATGACGGTAATCTCGTGATAATGAATGGAAAGAAGGAAGTACTTTGGTCATCAAATGTTTCCACCTCTGGAGCTAATGCAAAAGCCCAATTATTAGATACTGGAAATCTTGTCTTGCTCAAACAAAGTTCTAATACGAGCACAAATGATACAGCAATGGCATGGGAAAGTTTCCAGAACATGTCTGATACATTAATGGCGAAAATGAAGCTTAGCACCAACGTGAGAACAAATGAGAAGCAGGTAGTCACATCATGGAAAAGCCCTTCTGATCCATCGATTGGAAGTTTCTCAGTTAGTCTTGAACCACTAAATATTCCTGAAGTTTTCCTTTGGAACGGCACAAGTCTTTATTGGCGGAGTGGCCCATGGAATGGTAAGGTTTTCATCGGAATTCCCCAGATGGCATCAGTGTATCTTGATGGATTTAGTTTAGTGGATGATAAAGAAGGAACTGTCTATCTGACTTACAATTTTGCGGAGGTGTCTTATTTTTCATACTTTTTTGTGAAGTCAAATGGGGAGTTGTTGCAGCCATACTGGGATGAAAAATATAAGTATTGGCGGATCGATTGGTCAACCCCGGCTTCCGATTGTGATGTTTATGGCAAGTGCGGGCCATTTGGATTCTGTGATGCCAAGAAATCACCAATTTGCAGCTGCTTGAGAGGCTTTGAGCCTAAAAAAGTTGAAGAATGGAGCAGAGGGGATTGGTCCAGCGGATGCATCAAGAGATCACTGCTGCAATGCGACAGGATAAAAAATGGTAGTACTAAAGCAGGAAATATGGATGGATTTGTAAAGCTTGAGAATGTGAAAGTGCCAAATTATGCAATCTGGTCATCTTCTTTGGAAGACAAGTGCCAAGAGCAGTGCCTCAGTAATTGCTCGTGTGCAGCATATGCTTATGATGCGGGTGTTGGCTGCATGTACTGGAGGGGAGACCTAGTCGATGTACGGAAGTTTTCCTATGGAGGAACAACTCTTTATGTTCGACTGGCCCATGCAGAACTTGGTAAGTTCAATCCTAAATATAATTTCTGATCAATCTGGTAACCTGACTTACTGCTAGATGGTGAGGGAATTTCAATCTATGTGATATGTCAGGTGGAATTGTGATCTATGAAAGGTAGCCAAACAGTACTTTTTTAAAAAAAAATCTGCTTCAATCTCATAGGTCATTGTATGTCCGTATTTTGATCTGCAGAAGGAAAACGAGATCTGAGAGCAATTATAGCAGCTGCAGTTGTTGTGGCAACAGTTATTTTCAGTGTTGGTACTTTCTTCGCCTGGAAGAAGTCAAAAAAACAAGGAGGTAAAGACGGAGAACATCCTCCAGAGGCTTCTAGTGAGAACATGCTTGGAGAGAGCTTGAGCAAAGTTAATCTCCAGGATCTTGTGCTATATAAATTAGAAGAGCTGGCCGCAGCAACAAGCGACTTTAGTGAAACGAACAAGCTCGGAGAGGGTGGTTTTGGGGTAGTATATAGGGTAATTTGTTGTCTAGAGGACAGTAGCTCCGTTTTTTCTTCTTCTTCTTTTAATTTTAGCAGCTCATTTTAAGTCCTTTTGTACAGGGGAGATTGCTAAATGGAAAAGAAATAGCAGTGAAAAGACTATCAAGGGCCTCAGGACAAGGACTGCAGGAATTTATCAATGAAATGGTCGTGATTTCCAAGGTCCAACATAGAAATCTAGTTCGACTCCTGGGATGCTGTGCCGAACAAGATGAGAAACTATTAATCTATGAGTTCATGCCAAACAAGGGTCTAGATGCATTTCTTTTTGGTAATATTCCATTTCTTGCAGCATTCCCTCAATATTTCATCGAATAACAGTTTATAGGGAAGTCTAATTTTTAATTTTAGCTGTTTGAACAGCATCTGGCTGTACCTATTGCACCTACTTCACATTTTCGGTTTACATGAGAACATCTTTCTGTGTATTTCTCTTCTCCAGTCACAAGACTTACACATCATTTTATGAATTTCACTTCTGTTGTCTATTTCAGATCCGCTCAAACGAGCTCAACTGGATTGGAGAAGACGGTTCAACATTATTGATGGAATTTGTCGAGGCCTACTGTACCTTCACCGTGACTCCAGACTACGGATAATTCATAGAGATCTCAAGACGAGTAATATCCTGTTGGATGAAGAGCTCAATCCAAGAATTTCAGACTTTGGAACGGCTAGGATATTTGAGAGAAAAGAAGATCAAGCAGATACACTAAGAGTTGTGGGAACCTAGTAAGTATTTCTTGTATTATGAATCTCATACTGATTTTATCTTTCTACCCAGCAAAAGGAATATGATAGTGTTTCATGGAATGCAGTGGTTACATGGCTCCAGAATATGCGATGGAAGGGCGGTTTTCAGAAAAATCAGATGTCTTTAGCTTCGGGGTATTATTATTGGAGATTGTAAGTGGAAAACAGAACAGTAGCTTCAATGAGGAAGATCAATCCTTGAGCGTGTTAGGATTGGTAAGCTGTCACAAATAGAGATATCACCCTTTGTCCATCAACTCAAATTCCAAAAATAATTGGACTTGAATTCTGTTTTTTGGCAGGCATGGAAATATTGGGAGGAAGACAATGTACTAGCACTAGTGGACCCTAAAATTTCTGTTAGATGCTTTGAGGTTGAGATCATAAGGTGCATAAACGTGGGGCTGCTTTGTACACAAGAACTTGCAGAAGATAGGCCTACCATTTCAACTGTGATTTCAATGATTAACAATGAAATTGTTTGTCTTCCTAGTCCGAACAAACCTGCATTCACCGAGAGGCAAACAACCACCGACACAGGTTCCTCCAGACAAAGCCAGAAGAAACATTCTGCCAACAATGTCACTCTTACCGCTCTTGAAGGCAGATGAAACGAGCATGCTCAAAGCAATACATTCCGAAAGATCAGCTCCAAGATGCAGACTATAGCCAGCTCGTGTCTAGGACATGGAGCGAATAATGAGTACTAGCATGGTCCTATTAGCATATCCTGTTTCTATAGCAGAGTCTTTATTTTTCCTTTTTCTTTTTCCCTTAATCAAATTCAATCTTGATTGCAAATGTATGAACATAAAAGTATGAAATAGCAAACTACTGTACATCGGGTGGCAGTTAGGCCTTGCTTGCTTGTGTCATTCCAAAATTGTGGGGCAAATATTTGGCAATTTCTGTGTTGGTACGGCAATTCCCTTTCTTGTTTGAAACAAGAAAGGGAATGTCATTAAGCAAGACTTTTCGCAGCAATGTCAATCGTTTGGTATGAAACTAGAACTCTGGTGAAAACTTTTTCTTCCATATTTGTGCGTGTGGTCTTGTTGAATTTTGCCTCTTTTGTTCCAGATTTCCAATTGTCTGAGATCATATTAGTAACTAAAGCATCAGGCACTGTGAAAACTATCAGACAAACTTCTATGTCATTTTTGGTTCTTAAGACAAATGAAGAATCTGCTAACTTCATTTGTCGGTTAGCTCGGTTTCTTCCTTCTCTTATTGGTCCGGCCCAAACCGCGTTTGTCAAAGGACGGAGAATTAGCGATAATATCATGCTTGCGTAGGAGTTTTTTGCTGATTTTCACCATCAGCATACCTTCCAAAGTGTGCCATAAAAGTTGATTTCCAAAAAGCGTATGATACCGTTGATTGGAAATTCATTGAACAGGTCTTAATAGCCTTCAACTTCGCCGCTTCCTTTGTCAAGCTGGTAATGATATGTGTTTCGACTGCCAAATTTTCTGTCTCTATTAACGGTGAGTTACATGGATACTTTGGTAGTACTCGTGGCATTCGTCAAGGCGACCCTCTTTCACCGTACCTCTTTATACTAGTTATGGAAGTCTTCTCGAGGATTCTTAAGTCTAAAACTGAGATCCCAGATTTTCACTGGTTTTGGCGATGTAAACACACCCGGCTTTCGCATCTCTTCTTTGCGGATGATGTCCTCCTCTTTTCCGAAGGCCATTTGAGATCAGTTGAGCTAATCAAGGAAGCTCTTCATACTTTTTCTGATTGGTCTGGACTTAAACCTAACACCTCCAAAAGTAATATTTTTCTCTCAGGGAGAACCTCAGCCTTACGTGAACAGATTCTCTGTTGCTTTGGGTTTCAGCAGGGTACCCTCCCCTTTCGGTACCTAGGCGTGCCTATCATATCTTTCAGGTTGCGCAAAGAGAACTGTAAATCTTTGATTGATGCCATCACCGCTAGAGCTCGATCTTGGACCCATCGGTTTTTGTCATTTGCTGGTAGGCTACAACTTATCAAATCGGTCTTGTATTCCATTCAAGTTTATTGGGCCACTATCTTCTCGCTGCCTAAATCGGTCTTATATAGGATTGAGGCTATCTTGCGTCAATTCCTATGGAAAGGTCTTGACCTAGGTACTGGTGGAGCGAGGGTAACTTGGAGCTCTGTTTGTTTACCTAAGAACGAAGGTGGACTAGGTATTCGGCGCCTTGTTGAGTATAACCAGGGGATGATCCTCAAGCACATATGGCTTCTTTTCTCAGACAAAGAATCTTTATGGTGCAAGTGGATACATTCTACATTTTTAAAAAAGTCTAACTTTTGGATTGTCTCTAAGCCCACCTTTTGTTCTTGGACTTGGAAGAAGATCCTTGACATGTGAGACTCTGCCCATACAATGTTTCAGTGGAAGATTGGTAATGGACATTCTGTTTCCTTCTGGTTTGATTCGTGGCACACTAGAGGCCCTCTCTACCTCCTTTTCAGTAATATGGATATCTACCATTCGCGCATTCCGCGGGACATTTCGGTTCGGAATTTTTGTGAGGGTATCTGGCAACCTTCCAACCCCCTCAACACTATTCTGAGCTGGATGGATCCTCCCCCACCCTTCTCCAACAATATCCCGGATTCTCTTTGCTGGACCCCTCATCCATCTAAAACTTTCTCAATTACACTTGCTTGGAACCATATACGAAGGAAAGGACGTCCTGCTCCTTGGCACACCTTCATTTGGGACCAGGATATTGCTCCTCGCCATTCTTTTCTATTATGGTTGATTTCCATTAATCGGTTACCTACCCAGATGTTCCTCATACATAATCAAAGGATTGACAATGCTCTTTGCGCTTTTTGTGGATCTTCACCGGATTCTATTAATCACCTCTTCTTCGAATGTTCTTCCACCAGTAGGCTGGCTTCTATGTGGGCAACAAAGTGCAGCCTACCTTGGCGAAATAGAACCTGGCATGATCATATTAAATGGGCGATGAAGGTTTGCGGTGGAGCCTCGTTTGTGCACCGAATCTCTAGGTTTTCCTTTGGCGCATTATGTCACATCATTTGGACCGAAAGAAACAACGCTATATTCAGGAACAAGAGTATATACATCCCGGGCATGCGCAAGCATCTTGTCAAAGTCGTCAAGGACAAAGCCATCTCCACGGGAGGAATAGAAGACACCTTTAGGAACCGTCTTTTACAAAGGAAATGGAATCTTCCGTCTATGATCTTTATAAGGAATAGGAATAGCTCTTAAATCTCGGCCGTGTTTGGTTAAGGTCAGCCTTGGTTTTGTTGGTCGGTTTTTGTAACCTCCATCTCCGGATTGGTTGATTGTCCCTCGTTGTAGTTTCTTTCTTTCATCTTTCCTGTTTCTAGCCTCTGGCTTCTTGTATAGTTCCTGCTGAACCTTTCTTATCCTTATTTAGACATTTCTATGTCTTAATAGGGTCAGGTCCTGGTTTGGGCTCTAGCTTGTATTGGTGTTGTGAAAAGTTATATACATACTTACCTTACAAAAAAAAAAAAGAATCTGCTAACTTCAACTCAATACAGAAAGCATTTTCAATGAGAATGTCTGTTGGCATTATAAAAATGCCAATCCAAGTCTCGAAGAACCAAAAGAGAATAACAATGTTTAGAAATTGTTTTTGATGATTAGCCGATAGATACTTGGCATTTGTCCAGAGAATTACCCTTTGAAATAAGCTGAAAACAAAGTTAATTCAGCCCATAGGGGCTTGCCGTGAACGAGAAAAGGAGAGTTGACACCAAGTCATTAAAACAATAAAGGAAAAATAGGCATGAATGTCCAATGGAGATGAGTCAAGAATAGAAACTCTTTATCTTATGATACTTGTTTTTATTGATGAAGAGTCTTATGATAACTTCTTTTTCTTTTACAAGATGAAATTTTTCCTGAAACTGTGTGCATTCTTCTGTTATGATACTGTTACAGGTCATACGTTCTTGTGTTATGATATTGTTACAGGAGTAGGGGATCTTCCTATTCTGCCGAGTAAAAAACCAGCAACCAGAGATCCATATGACTCCAAAGATGGCCCACATGCTACGGTGTGAAACTACGACATTTGATGATTTATGAGCAAAGACCTGAAAAGGAAATCCTGAACTACATAAAACAATCCAAGAAGACAAAACGACAAAGAACAGCTTGCGGTCAACAAGGCCCTCCTGTTCTTCCCGAATCCCCAATACCAGAACATATTTTAGGGGACAACAGCAAATGGCTAGGAATACGTCGGATTCACTGTATCGACGGCCAATGGCAAGGTTATGCTGTAGCCTAGAGGAATCGATACCGCCATTTGCCATATGTGTATATAATCGATGGTTTAACTTACTATTCTATAAACGCATTAAAGAGGCAAATATGGCAAGAACGTAGGATATTAGTACTTTCCACTGTTGGCAGGTGGGATAGAAGTATAGAAAGTAATGTCACTGTTTGGTCTCCATCGAGTGAATTGAAAAAGAGTGAAATGTAATGGAAATAAAGTGGTAAGCAGCTTGGAATACTTGATGATAATGTTTAATTTAGCTGCTCATTATTTGCGACCTTGTGAAACTTACAAAAAGTCCAAAAGTAGAAGTTACTTCAAATAGAGCCTCCACCTGAGAACCGGTCAAGCCTCAAACGGAGGTCGTCCAGGACGTCACAACCATGGACAACATGAAAGACTTCAAGTCTTTTCACAAAACTTGGTCTGGAGTCTTTCTGGTTTTTGATTTCCAACAATATCTGGTGGGAATCCTGTAAAGCTCCTTACAATGACAGGCAAATCTCTAATCCGTTTGTTCATGCCATATATAATTTTTCCCTTGATTTTCACATCTTCCTCTATCTAGTACTTGTATCAGTTGGACAAGAAACAGGAGGGTCGCCAAGATAGCTAAGCTATCATTCATGGGTGCAAGACTTCTTGAAATTTCTAGTGATTGTTGCCAGGCCTGTCCAGTAACTATCCATAGAGAAAGCGAACTAATATGAATGAAGGGGGATTCATACTTTAATCTGCAACATAATAGCAATTTCAAGAAACGGATAATGGACCTTGGAAAATAAATCCTCTGGGTCAGCACAATGATCTCACCAGCAATGAAAGGGTGAAAATCTACAGCATAATTCAATTCAAGAAAACCAACTGGGGCCCTCAATGTTGAAAAAATGCAACCATCCAAGCTTCCATCGCCTGCTTTCTCTGACTTGCTAGTCTGAAAGACTCTAAGTGATTATTCCTGCCAACTTGGGTGTCAAGCCACTCAGTTCAGATTTTGAGACACTACCTACGCCAATCGGTCATTCCTGATGTAGAAGCTAAAGCCGGTCCAGCAAATTATGTCGATGTTCTTGAGCCAAAAGAGAAAGTTGACTTCTAAGAATCTCATCGCGAGAAAAGAGAGATATTTTATATTAAGGACCAATGAGGAAAGTGGTCTGAGTGAAGATGATAGACCCACCGTACAACACTACTGCACTGAAAACCAGCATCTAGAAACTTCGCTTGAACCAGTGTGGCCATTAGGTAGAAAATCCGGGCATGGTAGCAGAAGTTGAAGATGAAAGTCTTCTGCTTGAATACATGAATGGCTGATCCTCGACAGATTCTTCAATGTTAACCTATGGTGGGAGCTGCTCTAGCCCATTAGCTAGATACTCTGGGAAGATCAGATTAGGCCGTATCATTGGAAAGCCGCCATTAGGGGACTTTAAGCACTTATGTCTCAGCTCTGGAGGTATGATTTTCATTCTATGACGTAATCTCCAGTTGGGGGCTTGTGGTGTTGCTAGTCCTTTCTCTAGCAAATTCAATGATTCTGCATCTTCTTGGCTGCTGTCAGGGATTCAGATATAATTAATTATGCTACTTCCAAGAAACGCAGAATTTTTTGCTCTCCTTTTAATTTCTAGTTATGCATTCAACTTTTGCGTTGGTGGAAATGTCGTTACAGCAACTGAATACATCCAAGACCCTGGAAGTATAACATCTAGCAGAGGTCTCTACAGATTGGGATTCTTTAGCCCTAGTGGTTCTGCAAATCACTACCTTGGTATTGGGTAGAACAGCATTCCCACGTATAGTGTCTTATGGGTGGCGATCAGGCAGAAACTGATTTTAGATCCTTCAGGTGTCTTGATAATATCTGATGATGGTAATCTTGTTGTCATGAATGGGAAGAAGGAAATACATTGGTCATCAAATGTTTCAGGGTCTGTCGGTAATGCAACAGCCAAACTACTAAACTCTGGTAATCTTATCTTGCTCAAACAAAGTACGAGTTCCAGTGCGATTAACTCAGATACTTTGGCAAAGTTTTGAACAAATGACCGACCCTTTCATGGCAACAATGAAGCTCAGTTCAAATGTGAGGACAAATGTGAAGCAGGTGATCACATCTTGGAAAAGCCACTGTGATCCATCAATTGGAAGCTTCTCGGTTAGTCTAGATTCAATGAACATTCCTCAAGTTTTGACTTGGAATGGCACCAAACCATATTGGCGGAGTGGTCCATGGAATGGTAAGATTTTTATTGGAGTGCAGGGCTTGGAATCGGTCTATCTCAATGGATTTAGCCTTGTTGATGATAAGGAAGGAACTATCGTTCTATCTCACCTACAGTTTCGCTCACAGGCCTGTCCTCTCTTACCTTTTACGGAAATCAAGTGGTGATATAGTACAGCCGTATTGGAATCGTATGGGAGTATCTGGTAGATCATTTGGTCATCTCGGGTGACCAATTGTGATGTTTATGGCAAGTGCGGGCCTTTTGGACTGCAATCCCAAGAAATCACCAATTTGCAGCTGCTTGAGAGGCTTTGGACCTAAACATAATGAGGAATGGAACAGAGGGAATTGGCCCAGTGGACGCATACGAAACACATTATCGCAACGCACTGGTAGTACAAATAATAACAGTAAAGCAGGAAAAGAGGATGGATTTTTAAGCTGAAGAAAGTGAAAGTGCCAGATTTTGCAGTTTGGATCTCTCCTAATGAAGCTGCCCGCCCAGGTGCTTAACTAATTGTTCATGTGTAGCATATGCCTATGACCCTGGCATTGGTTGCATGCACTGGAGTAGAGACCTACTTGACCTACAGAAGTTCTCCATCGGAGGAACAGATCTTTACCTTCGTCTAGCTGACACAGACCTCAGTCAGTTCACATTAGTCTCAAATCATAGCTGTTTGAGAGGATAATGAATTGTTTCTATTCAATGAAGGAATTACAATATATATACTTAACATATCGTAAAACCCTCTAAACATAATATTACAATTCTACCCTCCTTATCATATTTCTAATACTCCCCCTCAAGTTGGGACGTAGATATCAAATAGTCCCAACTTGTTACAAAAAAAACTCACTCTATTCCCCCGTAGAGATTTAGTAAAAATATCCGCTAGTTGATCCTCTGTCCTTGCATGTTGAAGAGTGATTTCCCCTTTCTGGACCTTCTCTCGTATAAAGTGACAGTCAACCTCAATATGTTTGGTTCGCTCATGGAAAACAAGATTGTTTGCAATATGGATAGTTGAATGATTATCACAATATAATGTTGATGGATCTAATGTTGACACACCAATTTCTGACAATAACATCCTTAACCAGAACAATTCACCTATCACATGTGTCATAGCTCTATATTCTGCTTCAGCACTTGATCAAGAAACCACATGTTGTTTCTTACTTTCCAGGCAACTAAATTGCCTCCAAGAAATACGCAATACCCTGATGTAGATCTTCTATCAGTAGGGCATCCAGCCCAATCTGCATCAGAGTATCCTGTAGAGTTCAGATGACCATGACTCTTAAAAGGTAATCCTTTACCTGGTGTTCCCTTCAAGTACTTAATAATTCACAGTACAACATCCCAGTGAGTAGTGCGAGGAGAACTCATAAATTGACTCACTATACTGACGGCAAAGGATATATCAAGTTTTGTGATAGTGAGATAATTTAATTTACCCACTAACCTTCGATATTTCACTAGATCATGTAACAGTTCTCCATGTTCTGTATCAAGTTTCACATTAGGCCCCATAAGTGTATCAACTGGTTTTGCTCCAAGAAATCCAACCTCATTAAGAATGTCAATTACGTATTTTCGTTGTGATAAATTAATACCTGCCAGTGAATAGGCAACTTCAATCCCAAAACAATATCATAGACGTCCCAATCTTTAGTATTGAATTATGTATGTAGAAACTGTTTAAATCATTGGATACCATCAGAATCACTACCGGTGATAATAATATCATCCATATATACCACTAGAAGTATACAACCAGCTGAGGATACAGAACTAAATACTGAATGATTAACTTGACACTGTTTTAACCCAAACTTGATAACTACATCAGTGAACTTACCAAACCAAGCACGAGGAGATTGTTTAAGTCCATATAAGGCCTTACGTAAACGACATACCGGATTCCCCCCTTGAGCAACAAATCCAAATGATTGCTCCATATAGACTTGTTCAGCTAAATCGCCATATAAAAATGAATTTTTGACGTCTAATTGATGAAGATGCCAACCAAAGTGTGCTGCTAGGGATATAAAAACACGAGCAGATGGAATTTTGGCAACAGGTGAGAAAGTATCATCATAATCAATACCATATGTTTGAGTATATCCTTTGGCAACCAACCTAGCTTTCAATCGATCAAGGGTACCATCGGGGTGAATCTTAATAGTAAAAACCCAACGACAACCAACAGGTTGTTTCCCATTAGGTAAGGGAGTGAGTTGCCAAGTACGATTCTCAAGAAGTGCCTTCATTTCATCGTCCATGGCGTGCCGCCATTCAGGATGAGCAAGAGCTTCAGCAACACTGCTAGGCACAGAGATAGAGGACAAAGAAGAGACAAAGGTAGAAAAGGTAGGAAACAAATTATCATATGATATGAAATTGGACATGGAGTGATGAGTACGAAAACAAGAAGAAATATCAGAATAGTGAGCATAGTGATCCCTAGGACGACCAACACAAGATCTTGTACCTTTTCGAAGAGCAATGGGTTGATCAGAATCGGAGGATGGTGCAACAACTGGTGGAGGAACAAAGGAATCACATGTCTGTGGGACCTGTACCATTGTGGTAGGAACTGCATTACGCCGATGATATGTGCGCTCAGCAAACTAAAATCTTGTTGATGGTGCTGGAGGTACAGAGGGTGGAGGAAGTGCAGGAAGGACACACTCACTACCCTCAGTAGCCACTGTAGGCACAAACTTAGTATCATAATAAGCCCGATCGTCAAAGAAAGTTACACCAGCTGACACAAAAAGACGACGATGAGTAGAACTATAACATTTATAGCTCTTTTGAGTACGAGAATATCCTACAAAGACACATTTCTCGGCACGAGAATCTGACTTAGCTAAGCCAGGAGTAAGACGAGCAATGCGCGAGCAGCAAAAGAGCACGCGCAAGTGCGAGGTTCGGGCAAGCAAAGCGCGAGGATCACGCGCACAAGGGTCGTGTTAAGGTGGAGCCCGCTGCAGCGGCGGCGGCGACGATGGCCGACGGTTCCAACAGCTAGACGACGGCAGCAAGTGGATTAGGGTTAAGAGCGAAGCTCTGATACCATGTTTGAGAGGATAATGAATTGTTTCTATTCAATGAAGGAATTACAATATATATACTTAACATAACGTAAAACCCTCTAAACACAATATTACAATTCTACCCTCCTTATCATATTTCTAACGATAGCTAATGTATAGATAGTTTGTTTGTTTTTTGGGGGTTATATGGATATGACAAACTTCGACTCTACTTATCCTCCTGGATTATGACTATCAAAGCTTCTTGATTATCTATAAGAAAAGTGATCCAATAAGACTTTTGGTTAGTTCTCATTGGCTGTATTGACGTTATTTGAGTTGTCAGTTTATGTTGCCACTTGATCTGCAGATGAAAAAGAAATATGAGAACTATTATAGCAACTATAGCTGTTACGGGAACAATCTATTTTGTTATTACATTGTGCTTTGCTTGGTAGAAGGTGAAAATTGTTCGTGTGTTTCAATAAAAAATCAAAAGATCGTAGGAGTTAAACGGATTACCTCTTGTAGCGTGCCCAAAAACAACTTGTTCGGATGTTCTTCAGTTCGAGTCCCACAACCGTCAAACTTTTAGTTCAGACACACCACCAATCGCACGTATCATGGAAGAATAAACTTGTGGGTAATCACCACTATAATTATGCTAGCAATCTCGTGGCGGTAATTCTTCACACTCTAGATATTTCGGTCACGGCACCAAAAGAGAGAAAAACATTTTACTCTCACACGCATTGCACTCTCCCACTCTTTTTTTCTCATTAGCAACTGTTGCTGATCTTTTCAATGTGAGATCAGCAACGTGACATGCTGGTTGCATGACATGCACGATCAGCAACCGTTGTTGTTCGTGTGCGATGCAAACGATCAGTAAATGTTGATCATGTGTGTATCCATTTTAACTTTTTTTTTTAATCATTTCATTTTTTTTCTTTTAAATGATTAATAATAAGAGTGTATAATCAGCATTTGAGCATTTAGTGTGCATCATATGCACGCACGCCCATGACCAAAAATTAAATTAAATTAAATCCCAACCCGACGCAATTCGATTACTATGATTGCAAATATATTTGCAATATCATTTCTCCCGTTCAACGTCATCCTGAATTAGTTATGGTGTGTGACATCTCTAGATTCATCATTGAGTTGGTAATAAGACTTACACTAACACATTAGTACTTCCAATATAATTGATCGTCTCAATCAACCTCTAGGTCCTACAAGCCACGATTCACATCTGACAATATGTTATGACTACCCAGACAGTGTGAATGCTTTAAGAACATAAAAAACCTGTCAGCTTTGGCTGTAGTATAATTTAATCTCTCTACCTTACTATGTGTCATGCCCCGAACTCCACGGCACGCAACATCCCTCGCATATGTCGATATAGTGCGACGTCCCAGGAATGCGTCGCCGACCAAAAAATCCAAGAACACAATCATAGCACAATTGGAAGCGACAAAAGAATAAATATAACACCCGGACAAAACAAGTATGAGAACCAAGGAAGCAACACAACGGAAAACTATAGACAAATTACACATCCATAAAACCATTAGAAACATTCTTACAATATTCATTTAAACAATAAGAAAAATGAGGGGTGCAACAAAAGAGTACAGTCAACCACTACCATTAGTCAAAAAGGGGTAAGTGGCTAGGAGGGTCAACTACAAAAAGAAAGAAGGGCTATAAATCAACAAGTGTCTGCCCTTATAAAACATGCCCAAGGTCCAGCCTAGGGCGCCCAATCTGAATCGGAATCAGCAGACTTTAATGAACTCTCTGGTAACTTTGAGTCTTCGTTGGAACTCTCCTCCTCGGACTCCTCGGTATCCATCGGTTTAACTTCGTCAACGTCCATCAGCTCCAAGACCGGGTCAACTACTACCCGCTCATAGTCTACTCCTCCTAACACTTCATCCTCAATTGCCTCCAATGTACCATTGGATCCCATACTCCACTCCAAACCCAGGTCTGAATCCATAATGTCGCCATCCGGATACTACGGATCCAGTTTGCCCTCCATGTTAAATGGCACATCCATAGAACGGAGAGGTCCATACTCGACTCCAAAATGATCGCGGAAGCACGACGCTACGTACTCATGGGTCTCAAAATGTGTCGTACCCACATCTACTCCTATTAGGGAATAATGTCTTATGTACATTTCCCCATTCCCTATGGAGTGTATGCACATAGTATGCTCTAATTCAAAAGGGATCCCAAAACGCACTGGAGCATCCGGCATCGTCACGGGCAAGGGTCTGAAAGGTTGGGTTATAAAAACCGTGAGACGACTCTCAGTGAGTAGGCCTCCTAAACCGAAACTAGGCTAACATGCACCTCCCGACAAGCAAATCAACACAACAACGAATCAATAGTGTCAATCAAATGGTCTAGGTCTTAAAGCCCGGATCACTTACCTTGCTGACCCTGCAGGTTAATCATTTTAATAGAATAATCCAATCCACACACGAACACTTCATTCACACGTACGTCACGCGTATGCTCGTACTCTTCAGTGTTCGTACCACATGCTTTTCATCGAGTCTCACAAACTCACACTCTGGCTCATGCATAATTATGCATACAAATGCCACTGCCATGCTATGCACACAATTCTGCTCAAATGGTATTCAGGCACAGGATTTCGCGCGTGTTCCGATTATAGAATAGAATCCACTTAGATACGTCCCATACCATACCCAGTAGATTCTATCGTATAATCAGGCACTATGCATCACACGTAATCATTTATCCATTAATTCGACTCGAAGACCCGATCCAAAGACCATGAACCAAAGGCCCGACCCGAAGGCCAATCACAACACTTTGTGGCCAGCGCAAAAACGCCCTCGGCCCAGTGTTTCTAGCCTGCTACAAAGTGCATGAGGCGCAATACCGATCTCCTTACGAACTAAAGTCCGCGTAAAACGCATCAGGTTGGTCATCTTCCGGACGAACCAAGCATCGTCCTGCTACAAAGTGCATGAGGACGGCACGACCCGAAGGCCTTAAGTGATCACACGGCACACTGTCAATTTTTATGTGAACTCAGCGTAAAATGCATCGGGCAATTTGGTGATCACATGCTCATGTCAAGCATGCATTCTCGCACAATCTCATCTCAAGCCCCATTCTCGGCATACACAATGTGTGGCCATGCAATGTCGTATAATGCAACATGAACATTCAATTTCAGCACGGTATTTCAATAAACATGCCAAATCAACGTGCTCAAATACCCAATCAATTGTCCATACTTATTCGCATAACATGCGCACTTGGCCGACTAGTACCATGTGGCCCAAAACATAATTTACGCACTTGGGCAATAAACATTCACATCAATGATTGGCCAATCACACATCGTATTATTTGAACACGAAATCAGGCGGCATAGTATTAAACAATTCAGCACGAAAAAGTACCATTCAACCACCGAGTTGCTCAAACGAGGCACCACAAAATTTAACACAATCAGCACAATTTGTACCCAAATCAGCCACTACATGGCCCAACCATTCACACATGGCAATTTACGAACTAACCACACATTAGCTGTACAAGGCCCAATTAGACCTCAATGGACAGCCACTAATCGGTCCAAGAGAGAGAGAAAACCGGGAATATACAAAATCGGGTCCAAACTAGGCTGTTACACAGTGACCGAAATCCATTTGAAATAAATGGTAAATCAATTCCAAAAATTATGAAATTTGGATATGTTGTACAAAACATCTCAATGAATATTTTTTGTGTAGAACTCGAAATCCAGTTCTAACTATAAACATCTCATTTTGTCACTGGAAGTCAGACAAAAATCAACCCGTCCGGTCAGGCCACCTGACCATCCAAATGTATCTCATCTAGTACCCAAATCATTTTGGAAAATCTTGAAATTTTTATATGTTATAGCCACAAATATTCCCAACAATTTTTGTGAAGGAAGTATTGTGAAAATAGGCATGAAAAAATTTATAAAAATTCGAACAGACCCGAAGGTCGGGTGAATAGTAAATCGGGCAGTTTTATTTCGGTCCAAAGATGGACTTCCGAATTGCATCAAATGATTTCCAAAAATTCTCAATTTAAAATATGTTATACTTAAAGGTGTTGGGAACAATTTTCGTGAGAACACTTCTTCAGATTCGGCCCACAATGATCACAATAAAAATAACAAAGCGCAAATGTACAGTAAAAATCGGTAATCCGAGAATCATTAGACTTGCACCATTAAGCAAATCCAACTCATACAACCTCCAAACCAAGTCTCCACAGCCTTAAAACCATCCCTAAATCATCACCTTAGGCTCTTAAAATCACCACAACATCAGCTCAAATCAGTCCCCACTAATTAACCCCTAAAACTTGTCCAAAGTGCACATAATCCTAATTAAGGGTTAGGATTTCCACTCACCTATTCCAAGTTCGGGACGACGAGGAACGGCGGCCGATCACCGATAAACGATTTAATCGGTGGCACGATCCTAAAGGGCGACGGCAAGCGGCAGCCGGCGGTCCTCGGCTCTCACGGGCGGCTCCTCACGGTGGCGTGGCAGCTCCGGCGGTCCTCCTCCACACGGCCGAGAAAGGGGAGCGACGGAGAGGCAAGGAGAGAGAGAGAGGCGTTGATGTGATGGTGATGACTACTAATGGTAGAAAGGCATAACCGACGTTAGGGAGGGAGAGGAAGAGTCTCGACTTGAAGGAGAGTTAGATGAAGAGAGAGAGAGAGTTGGAAGTGATGGGCATTTTAGTCTAATCCACAAATTAATTAATTTGGTTTTTCCTCATAATTTCCCAATAAATAAAACCTCCAAAAATCCACTCAAAATTCGGAACACTATTTGGACTTAGGAGCAACTTCGTCATTTCTCTCCGATTCCGAGTCGCATTGTCGTTTTTCGATCGGGCCAACTCCATACACAAATGGCCAACATAATTTGACGTCGTCTTTGCGAAAACCATCCTGTAAACCCCCGAAAATCGGTCTCGAAGTCCGGATCTAATTTCACGATCAAACTTGTCGAATTTCGAATTTTCGAATCTCTCACTAACGGGCGGTCGTTTAGAAATTACGTGTATCGACCTAGGGTTATCCGTGTCATGAGGGTCATGATTTTTTAGAGAACGAGAGGAATTATCACTAGTTCCGGATATCACGATCGTCCTGTTTAAGTTCGAGACTGGTTGGCCACATGCAATCCCGGTCTTGTAGAATCACTTACTATCTGATCATACATCGTTGGCCTTGGCCAAACCAAGTCCGTTATTTTCCGAAGATCTGTCCACATTGGCCCAAAATATTCCCTCGTCGTTTCTCGAAATCAATGCTCAATTCGCGACCGAGTCCCTGGTTCACGTACCTATTCCTAATTAGTCCTTCCCATTTGGTCAATATCCCGAGAGTGATCAGTTTTGGGCGAAACTTACAAACATGAAATAATAAATAAGACTCATTTTATTCATTTCGGAAATTGAGTCGAATTTCGAGATGTTACAATTCTTCCCCCCTTACAAAAATTTCGTCCTCGAAATTTGCAAACCACATTAACCTACTCGAACAACTCGGGGTGTTTGACATTGTATGGCCTCTGCACTTTCCCAAGTGGCACCTTTCATTCTGTGGTGTTCCCAAACTACCTTGACCATCGGGATTGTCTTATTCCTTAGCACTCGGTCTTTTCTGTCCTCGATTCTGACTGGCTTTTCCATATACGACACTTTATCGTCCACGTCTACTTCCTCGTATCTTAAAACGTGAGTCGGGTCTGGTTCATATTTTCTTAACATCGACACGTGGAAGACATTATGCGCCTGGGATAGGTTAGGAGGCAAGGCTAGTCGGTATGCCATATTCCCGATCTTTTCTAAGATTTCAAATGGTCCGACGTACCTTGGACTGAGCTTTCCTTTCTTGCCGAATCGGGATAGTCCTTTCATTGGCAATACTTTGAGGAAAACATGGTCTCCTACCTGAAACTCTAAGGGTCTTTGTCTCTTGTCGGCGTAACTCTTTTGGCAACTCTGAGCAGTTCTCAGTCTATCCCGGATAACCTCCACTACTTCTACCGTCTATTGTACCAGCTCGGGACCTGTGATACTTCGCTCACCAACTTTGTCCCAGCATAGTGGCGTCCTATACGCTCTACCATACAAGGCTTCGAACGGGGCCATCTAAATGCTTTGCTAATAGCTATTATTATAGGCAAACTCCACTAAATGTAGCTGCTCTTCCTATTTGCCTTGGAAATCCAGTACGCAAGCTCTTACAATATCCTCTAGAGTTTGAATCATTCTTTCCGATTGATCGTCTGTTTGCGGGTGATAGGCCGTACTGAATTGCAACCTTGTACCTAAGGTCGTTTGTAGACTTTTCCAAAAGTTAGCCGTAAATCTTGGATCGCGATATGAGGTTATAGTCACCGGCACTCCGTGAAGATGCACTATTTGCCGCACATACAATTCTGCATACCTTTCCAATTCAAGGTCCTTTCTTACCGCTAAGAAGTGCACAGACTTTGTCAAGCGATCCACTATAACCCATATCAAGTCATGCCCTCTCTGGCTTCGCGATAATCCCGTCACGAAATCCATCGTAATATGCTCCCATTTCCATTCCGGAATTTCCAACGGTCGTAATAATCCATCTGGCTTGCAATGTTGTGCCTTCACTTTCTGGCACGTCAGACACTTGGCCACATGCTTAGCCACGTCCTTCTTCATGTCATTCCACCAATAATGTTGACGCAGATTCTGGTACATCTTCGTACTACCCGGGTGGATGCTATATCGACTACGATGAGCTTCGCTCAGAATCTCCTCCTTAAGTACTTTGTCATCCGGCACGCATAGTCGCCCACGAAATTTTAAAGTCCTATCCTCCGACACTTGAAAGTCAGACTTCCTCTTTGTCGCATCCATATCCATAATCTTTTGGATCTCGTGGTCCGTAGACTGAAGTTCCTTGATCTTGACCTAAATCTCTGGTTCAATTCTTAGTGCCACAAACAGACTGGACACTTGGCTCACTTCGAATCTAAACTTTGAATCTCTAAGCCTCTCTGATAATGTCCACTCCTTGACTAACAAATGTGTCATGCTCGACTTGCAACTTAAAGTATCTGTGACCCTGTTTGCCTTACCCGGATGATACAAGATGTCGCAATCATAATCCTTCAACAGTTCCATCCAACGACGCTGTCTCATGTTTAACTCCTCCTGCAAGAATAGGTACTTGAGGCTTTGGTGATCCGTAAAAATTTGGAACTTCTCCCCGCACAGGTAATGCCTCCAAATCTTAAGTGCAAAGACAATCGCTGCCAGCTCCAAATCATGCATCGGGTAATTCATCTCATGAGATCTCAATTGGCGTGACGCATACGCTACCACTTTCCCATGATGCATGAGTACACATCCGAGCTCTCTTAACGAAGCATCATTGTAGATCTCAAATCCACCTGGCCCGGACGGAATGGTCAAAACCGGTGTTGTCATCAGTCTATGCTTCAACTCTTGAAAACTTCTTTCACACTTATCATCCCAGACGTACTTAGTTTCCTTATTCAGCAACCTAGTCAAGGGCATGGCTATTGATGAAAACCTTTCCACAAACCGTCGGTAATAGCCAGCCAAACCGAGAAAACTTCGGATTTCTGTTACAGACGTCGGTCTAGGCCACTTTGTTACCGCTTCAATCTTGGTCGGATCTACAGAAATCCCATCTCCAGAAAATAACGTGCCCGAGAAATCCTACTTGTTTGAGCCAAAACTCGCACTTGCTGAACTTGGCATATAGTGTGTATTCTCTTAAGGTCCATAGCACTTTAGTCAAGTGTACTTCACGCTCTTCTGGACTTTTAGCATAAACCAAGATATCATCGATAAATACTATGACGAACTTATCCAGAAATTTTCTAAACACTCTGTTCATCAAGTCCATGAAGGCAGCTGGGGCATTCGTCAATCTAAAGGACATCACCGTAAACTCGTAATGTCCATATCTCATCCGAAAAGCAGTCTTAGGAATATCCTCCTTCTTGATTCTCAATTGATGGTAACCAGTCCTCAAATTTATTTTGGAGAACACCGAGACTCCTTGTAGCTGATCGAACAAGTCATCGATCCTTGGAAGAGAGTACTTATTCTTCACTGTCGCTTGGTTCAACTGCCGGTAATCTATACATAGCCTTAACGTCTCATCCTTCTTCCTCACAAATAGGACTGACGCTCCCCACGGAGACGCACTGGGGCGGATAAAACCCTTATCCAACAATTCTTGCATCTGAACCTTCAACTCCTTCAATTCCGTTAGGGACATTCAATACGGTGCCTTCGATATTGGTTTAGTTCCGAGTGCCAATTCAATAACAAACTCCACTTCTCACTCGGGCGGTAAACTCGACAATTCCCGAGGAAAAACTTCGAGGAAATTGCATACTATAGATATATCTTCCAATTTAGGCTCCATCACTGTTCGATCCATAACATTCACCGAATATCCTTCACACCCATCATCTAATAACTTACTCACTTCCAAAGAAGATATCCAAGGAGTCGAGGTTCCTCCTCGATTTCCCTGGAACTCAAAACTAGGACGTCCATATGGATTAAATCGGATCGTCCTATTGCTGCAATGCAATACAATCTTCTGCCGGACTAACCAGTCCATCCCTATGATCACATCAAAATCGAACATGGCTAGAACTGCCAAGTCGATACTCTTTTCCTTACTCCCAATATTTACTTTACAACTAGGGCATCCAAAAGAGACTAGCACCCTATCATTCATTGGCATCGTCACGCAAAGCATATTCTCTAGCAATGCCGGTTCTAAACCAATCAACTTAACAAACTGCTCTGAAATGAATAAATAGGTTGCCCTCGAATCAAATAATGCATAAGTGGCGTGACCACACAAGGAAATCGTACCTGTGACTACGCCTAGAGCATTCTCCGTTTCTCTACGCGCCACTGCATAGATCCTTCCTTGAACGGGCGATCGCCCCTAATTAGCCGGTGGAGGATTCCCGGCTTGGTTCCCTGCTCGGGGCTGTTGCTGCTGAGGTGCCATATGCGGTCCTGAGGGACGCATTTGCGGGCAATTGCAAATCTGATGCTCCGTGCTCCTACACTTGAAGCACGCTCCAAATCTTCCCGTCTGATTATTTGGCTTTCCAATATTCCGCCTAACAGGGGGAACAAATCGTCGGTTGCCTGCCACAGGCTTCTTCCCCAAACGACGATTATCCTTGCCCTGGACAAACCGCAATCCAGAAGCGGCTGCCCTTTCCTGCTTATCTCGCTCAATTATCTGGGCTTGCCTAAACATTTCTTCATATTCCTTAATGTCGTGCGACAAAATCTGGCTCCGAAGATCCGGCTTCAGTCCATCTCGGAATCTTCGAGCCCTATCTCTTGGATTCACTACCATCGTCGGTGCGAACTTCGCCAGCCTTGCAAACTCTGCCTCATATTGGTCCACAGTCATTTGGCCTTGGCGCAACCGCATAAATTCCGTTAACTTCTTCTCTTGGGCATTTTCTGAGAAATACTTCTCATAAAAATTCTCCACAAACATCGCCCAAGTCGGGACCATTCCTTCAGGAAACACTCCACCTTCCATAGCATTCCACCAATCATTGGCACTGTCCTGAAGCTGATACACTGCTAATGCTACTTGTTCTTCATTGATACACCCCAAAACCTTAGAAGTCTTTTTCAGTTCCTCCACCCATCTTGACACAGTCTCGGGGTCGCCACGACCATGAAACCTCGGCGGCTTCATCTTCATAAATTGTTCCACTAACTTGGGCATTTGCCTAACCCTTACTGGATGAGCCTGCCCCTGTTGGGCTTCATTTCCCCCATTCCCAGCGATTGCTGCAGCCTCGACAGCCTGAGCATGGGCTGCAGCTCTCTCCTGTGCTTGCAATCCAAAGATATGCCCTATCTTTCGCAGGGTTTCCATAACCTCATCGAACCTTGGGTCCCTTACCTCGTGGACTCCCACACTAGACTGAGCTTGATGCTCCTTTCCTCTTCTCCTACTCATCTTGACAACTTCGGCTACTCAACTACCTGCTATAATTCCATTAAGGAATTAAAGACTTAAACTAATCTATCCCAGTCTAAGTCCTAGGCAGGTCTCAAAACAACAATCAAACAACCAGCATGTGGCCTAACAAGAATTACTCAACACATCACCCAAGGGATTTACGTACTCACCTCGGGTCCTGCCGCACCTGCACATTACGGATCATATTCACGCACGCCAAATCATCAAGCACTGTCGGGAGATACACGTAGCACACGAGGTCACCCTATTGGCTACCCATGGTCTCATCGCTCCTTATCACTCCAGGCTTCGACCTAATCGGATCGAGCTAACCTTACTCTGATACCAATTCAACAAGGCGGGATGTCACGCCCCGAACTCCACGGCACGCAACATCCCTCGCATATGTCTATATAATGCGACATCACAGGAATGCATCGCCGACCCAAAAATCCAAGAACACAATCATAGCACAATGGGAAGCAACAAAAGAATAAATACAACATCCGGACAAAACAAGTATAAGAACCAGGGAAGCAACACAATGGAAAACTATAGACAAATTACACATCCATAAAACCATTAGAAACATTCTTACAATATTCATTTAAACAGTAAGAAAAAGGAGGGGTGCAACAAAAGAGTACAGTCAACCGCTACCATTGGTCAAAAAAGGGTAAGTGGCTATGAGGGTCAACTACAAAAAGAAAGGAGGGCTATAAATCAAAAAGTGTCTACCCTTATAAAACATGCCCAAGGTCTAGCCTAGGGGTGCCCAATCTTGATCGGAATCGGCAAACTCTGATGAACTCTCTGATAACTCTGAGTCCTCGTTGGAACTCTCCTTCTCGGACTCCTCGGTATCCATCGGTTCAGCTTCGTCAACATCCATCGGCTCCAAGACCGAGTCCACTACTACCCGCTCATAGTCTACTCCTCCTAACACTTCATCCTCAACTGCCTCGAATGCACCATTGGATTCCATACTCCACTCCGAACCCAGGTCTGAATCCATAACGTCGCCATCCGGAAACTACGTATCCAGTTCGCCCTCCACGTTAAACAAGACATCCATAGAACGGAGAGGTCCATACTCGTCTCCAAAACGATCGCGGAAGCACCACGCTACGTACTCATGGGTCTCAGAATGTGTCGTACCCATATCTACTCCTATTAGGGAATAATGTCTTATGTACATTTCCCCATTCCCTATGGGGTGTACGGACATAGTATGCTCTAATTCAAAAGGGATCCCAAAACACACTGGAGCATCCGGCATCGTCACAGGCAAGGGTCTGAAAGGTTGGGTTATAAAAACCGTGAGACGACTCTCAATAAGTAAGCCTCCTAAACCGAAACTAGGCTAACATGCACCTCCCAACAAGCAAATCAACACAACAACGAATCAATAATGTCAATCAAATGGTCTAGGCCTTAGAGCCCGGATCGCTTACCTTGCTGACCTTGCAGGTTAATCATTTTAATAGAATAATCAAATCCACACACGAACACTTCATTCACACGTACGTCACGCGTATGCTCCTACTCTTCAGTATTCGTACCACATGCTTTTCATCGAGTCTCACATACTCGCACTTTGGCTCATGCATAATTATGCATACAAATGCCACTGCCATGCTATGCATACAATTCCGCTCAAATGGTATTCAGGCACAGGATTTCGCGTGTGTTCCGATTATAGAATAGAATCCACTTAAATACGTCCCATACCATACCCAGCAGATTTCATCGCATAATCAGGCACTATGCATCACACGTAATCATTTATCCATTAATTCGACCCGAAGGCCCGGTCCGAAGACCCGATCCGAAGACCACGACCCGAAGGCCCAACCCAAAGGCCAATCACAACACTTCGTGGCCAGCGTAAAAACGCCCCCGACCCAGTGTCTCTAGCCTGCTACAAAGTACATGAGGCGCAACACCGATCTCCTCACGAACCAGAACCCGCGTAAAGCGCATCAGGTTGGTCGTCTTCCGGACGAATCGGGCATCATCCTGCTACAAAGTGCATGAGGATGGCACGACCCGAAGGCCTTAAGTGAGCACACGGCACACTGCCAATTTTTATCTGAACCTAATGTAAAACGCATCGGGCAATTTGGTGATCACAAGCTCATATCATGCACGCATTCTCACACAATCTCATCTCATGCCCCATTCTCGGCATACATAATGTGTGACCATGCAATGTTGTAAATGCAACACGAACATTCAATTTCAGGACGGCATTTCAACAAACATGCCAAATCAACGTACTCAAATAGCCAATCAATGGTCCATACTTATTCGCATAACATGCGCACTTGGCCGACTAGTATCATGTGGCCCAAAACATAATTTACGCACTTGGGCAATAAACATTCACGTCAATGATTGGCCAATCATACACAGCATTGTTCGAACACGAAATCGAGCAGCATGGCATTAAACAATTGAGCACGATAAAGTACCATTCAACCACCGAGTTGCTCAAACAAGGCACCACAAAATTTAACACAATCAGCACAATTTGTACCCAAATCAACCACTACATGGCCCAACCATTCACACATGGCAATTTACGAACTAACCACATATTAGCCGTACAAGGCCCAATTAAACCTCAATGGACAGCCACTAATCGATCCGAGAGAGAGAAAATCGGGAATATACAAAATCGGGTCCAACCTGGGCTGTTACACAATGACCGAAATCCATTTGAAATAAGTTCCAAAAATTATGAAATTTGGATATGTTATACAAAACATCTCAATGAACATTTTTTGTGCAGAACTCAAAACCCAGTTCTAAACGTAAACACCTCGTTTTGTCACTTGAAGTCAGACAAAAATCAACCCATCCGGTCAGGCCACCTGACTATAAAAATGTATCTCATCCAATACCCAAATCACTTTGGAGAACCTTGAAATTTTTATATGTTATAGCCACAAATGTTCTCAACAATTTTTGTGAAGGAAGTATTTTGAAAATAGGCCTGGAAAAATTTATAAAAATTCGAACAGACCCAAAGGTCGGGTGAACAGTAAATCGGGCAGTTTTATTTCGGTCCAAAGATGGACTTCCGAATTGCATCAAATGATTTCCAAAAATTCCCAATTTAAAATATGTTATACTTAAAGATGTTGGGAACAATTTTCATGAGAACACTTCTTCAGATTCGGCCCACAATGATCACAATAAAAATAACAAAGTGCAAAGGTACAGTAAAAATCGGTAATCCGAGAATCATTAGACTTGCACCATTAAGCAATTCCAACTCATACAACCTCTAAACCAAGTCTCCACAGCCTTAAAACCATCCCTAAATCATCACCTTAGACCCTTAAAATCACCACAACATTAGCCCAAATCAGCCCCCACTAATTAACCTCTAAAACTTATTCAAAGTGCACATAATCCTAATTAAAGGTTAAGATTTCCACTCACCTAATCCAAGCTCGGGACGACGAGGAACGGCGACCGATTACCGGTAAACGATTTAATCGGCGGTACGATCCCAAAGGACAACGGCGAGCGGCGGCCGGCAGTCCTCGGCTCTCACGGGTGGCGGCTCACGGTGGAGTGGCGGCTCCGGCGGTGAACGACGGTCCTCCTCCACACGGCCGAGAAGGGGGAGAGACGGAGAGGCAAGGAGAAAGAGAGAGAGGCGTTGATGTGATGGTGATGGCTACTAATGGCAGCAAGGCGTAACCGACGTTAAGGAGGGAGAGGAAGAGTCTCGGCTTGAAGGAGAGTTAGATGAAGAGAGGGAGAATTGGAAGTGACGGGCATTTTAGTCCAATCCACAAATTAACTAATTTGGCTTTTCCTCATAATTGCCCAATAATTAAAACCTCCAAAAATCCACTCAAAATTCGGAACACTATTTGGGCTTAGGGGCAACTTCATCATTTCTCTCCGATTCCGAGTTGCATTGTCGTTTTTCGAACGGGCCAACTCCATACACAAATGGCCAACATAATTTGACGTTGTCTTTGCAAAAACCATCCTGTAAACCCCCGAAAATCGGTCTCGAAGTCCGAATCTAATTTCACAATCAAACTTGTCGAATTTCAAATTTTTGAATCTCTCACTAACGGGCGATCGTTTAGGAATTACGTGTATCGACCTAGGGTTATCCGAGTCATGAGGGTCTTGATTTTTGAGAGAACGAGAGGAATTATCACTAGTTCCGGAGATCATGATCGTCCGGTTTAAGTTCGGGACTGATTAGCCACGTGTAATCCCGGTCTTGCAGAATCACCTGCTATCCGATCATACATCGTTGGCCTTGCCCAAACCGAGTCCGTTATTTTCCGAAGATCGGTCCACATTGGCCCAAAATATTCCCTCGTCGTTTCTCGAAATCAGTGCTCAATTCGCGACCGGGTCCCTGGTCCACGTACCTATTCCTAATTAATCCTTCCCATTTGGTCAGTATCCCGAGAATGATCAGCTCTGGGTAAGACTTACGAAAATGAAATAATAAATAAGACTCGTTTTATTCATTTCGGAAATTGAGTCGAATTTCGGAATGTTACACTATGTCTCTATCAAACAAAGACCATGGAATATTTATCAAGTCACCAATTAGATCATATGCACTAACCTAATCGACATGCATTTTATACGAGACATGAGTAGTTCATTCTCGGTTGGAACCCCCGCTGAGGATTTCAATGCAGTGTCATGATTAGATTGCATATGACATCATTATTGTACCTTGCATGTAATAAGGAGACAGATTCCATTTTGCGTACACATGTAACTACGTATGTGAACGAACTATGATCATCATGTACCGAGACAGATCAACAAACCGACAATATGCACACCTGTGAATGATAGCTATCCAACACACAAGTTAACAATGTGCCTCAGTCTGAGGATTTTATTTACACAAAACTAGAGGATGAACGATTAGACATTGACCACGCTAAAAGCTTCCATGTTGCTAATCATTCTATGCATGTCACATTTAGTGAACTCGGGCATTACAATACCCAATGACTAGTGACTTGTCATTCCCTTAATATCCAATACTTAATGGTGAAGCTCAGAATATACCGGTTTCAATAGGATTATTAATATCCACTCAATGATCCATCGACCAAAAATGATTTAAAGATTCAGTATAACTGTGAA
Source organism: Syzygium aqueum (assembly GCA_031216185.1). NCBI lineage: Eukaryota > Viridiplantae > Streptophyta > Magnoliopsida > Myrtales > Myrtaceae > Syzygium > Syzygium aqueum. The sequence goes on along the minus strand of CM062234.1, from coordinate 3,965,885 downwards.
CATATTACATATATTCTTAATGTCTCAAGAATAGGTTCAGTCGTAACTGATCTTATAGAATCATTCATGTATTTAAGTAATTGAACAAATGAATGAATACGTCCTTGCCATTAAATAAATAATGAAATTGATAGTACAACTTAAATCCCTAACATGTAACTATTACATGGTTACTTTAGGGCATATATCCAACAGTAACGAGTTTTACAGCTCTTAAACCTTGCTATGCTGATTAACTGTTTACATGTTTGCAAGGATTAAATTACTAAAAATTCTGGATCAACAGTTAAGAAAAATAAGGAAATGCACTTTTCCGATGGAGAAGCATCTTTTATGGTTTCTGATGAAACCAAGCTTGGAGAGAACTTGGCCAAAGTTAATCTCCAGGAGCTTGTGCTGTCTAAATTTGAAGCATTAGTTGCGGCAATACGCAATTTCAGTAATATCAATAAGCTTGGACATAATTTTTACATTTCGGCAGCTCACATACAGTCCTCTTATACAGGGAAGACTGTTAAATGGACAAGAAATAGCAGTGAAAAGATTATCAAGAGCCTCGGGACAAGGGCTGAAGGAACTCATGAATGAAATGGTAGTCATTTCAAAAGTTCAACACAGAAATCTCGTTAGACTCTTCGGATGCTGTGTTGAAGAAGAAGAGAAAATACTCAGTTCCGAGCTCATGCCAAACAAGAGCCTGGATTCATTGCTCCTCGGTTAGTTTACTTTCTCCATATTGCCTCAATCTACCATTGAATCCCACTTTGTTAGAATGTCTCACTTGTAATATTAGCCATTCTAATATTATTGAAGCATATCTATATATTGTCTATCCAGACCCGCTCAAACCAGAAATTTTGGATTGGCGAAGAAGATTCAACATCATTGATGGAATTTGTCGAGGTCTACTCTATCTTCACAGGGATTCTAGGTTAAGAATAATTCATAGAGATCTAAAAACAAGCAACATTATTTTGGATGAAAAGCTCAATCCAAAAATTTCGGACTTTGGAATAGCCCGGATATTTGGAGGCAACAAAGACCAGGCAAATACACGAAGAGTTGTTGGAACCTAGTTAGTATCGCTTACATTTTGAAGTTCATACTTTGTTTTCTAAATCCAGCGGTTACATGGCTCCAGAATATGTAATGGAAGGGCGATTTTCGGAGAAATCTGACATCTATAGCTTCGGTGTGTTATTATTGGAGATGATAAGTGGAAGACAGAACACTAGCTTTAATGAGGAAGATCAATGCTTGAGCCTTCTAGGATTTGTAAGCTGTTATTAACAGAGAGCTGTACTCATTTACATAGATACTCGTTCCCAATGTTAGTTGACTTGATGAAATTTTATGCAGGCATGGAAGCTGTGGAAGGAAGACAATGCTTTAGCATTAGCGGACCCAAAAATGTCTATCAATTGCTTTAAAGTTGAGGTGTTGAGGTGCACAAAAGTGGGCCTGCTTTGCATACAAGAACTTGGAAAAGATAGGCCTACCATTCCGACTTTTATTTCAATGCTTAACAGTGACATTGTTCATCTTCCGTGTCCAAAGCAACTTGCATTCACTGAAAGGGATATAAACCGAGACAAGGATTCCTCCAAACAAAGCAAGAAGAAATATTCTGCCAACAATATGACTTTTACCACTGTTAAAGGCCGATTACGTGAGACTTCTTGAAATGACATTATTCTGAAACTTCATCTTGCAACTGCAGTGACCGTCAGAGGTGTAATGTTAAAATATCATGTATATTCTTGTACATCTAGTTGTTGATCATTATTTTATGTGTAAATGAGGGAGATCGCACTCGTGATGAAGAGTTCGAAGTTGAATGTGATTTGTAGAAGAGACTGAAGTCTAATGGGGCATACCTTTCATGTATCTTGAAACTCTTCTTGTCAAATATCCCATGTTTTTTCTTGTGGTCTTTGCCCCAATGATTCTCCGAAATATCATTTTCGAGAGTTTTTGCTAGATGACATGTAGAGCTCGTAACCTTTTGTAGTTGCTTTGCCGAAATGCTTGCACAATCTGGCGGAGCCGCATATCCTTTCTCAACGATGTCCCATAAATCTGAAGAAAGTAGTCATTTTAGTACTCTGGTAATCATTGTTATTTCCATCGAAACTAGGAGCAGGTATTGAGGTAAATTTGGCCATAGTTTTGGTACTGGATATTTATGTGGGTAATTTTGGTAACAGGTAGGTAGAATGAACGCCCGATACCAACCGAAAGAGGCTTTGATACCACCGTTAGTTTCTAGTATTAATGTGCAAAGGAAAAATTCCAAATAAAAACCTGAAGTGCCCTTATTTTCTCAAATAAGGGTCTGAAATAGATTTTGTTTCAAATAAGGGCACGAATTACTCTTATTTTTTCAAATAAGAGCCCAAAGTGGATTTTATTTCAAATAAGGGTATAAAGTTTTCATGTCAGTTTTAAAGAACGACCTAACCTCACTAGCTAGTCAAGGGCATTATTAATTTTACTTTTTTTTCTTGCTATTTCCTTTTTTCTATTTTTTTTCTTTCCATAAAAAGACAAACTCAAAAAAAGGCTAAAACTCTAAAAAAAAAACACACACACACACACACACAAAAAGAAAAAACACAGGTAGAGGCCTTGTGGCCGCAACCCCATGGCAAGCGAGGCATTGGCCATAGCCGATTGAGTCACTGGCGCCTCGACAAGGACCGACGGGATCTCGTCGACCAGAGCCCTTACCAGAACTGGGAGAGGGTCAACCCCGCCAACCCTCATCGAGGCGCCGACGACCCCATCGGCCATGGCAGATGCCCACTGATGATGAGGCAATGGCCAAAGGTAGACCCCCCGCCTATAATTTTTTTTTTTCTATTTTAAAAGCTTTTCTTTCTTATTTTTTAATCTAATTTAACTAAAATTTAGTTTAAAATTGTATTTGGATGAAAATTCCCTTGACAAGCTTGAATATTTAGCTGGCTGGCAAGGTCAGGCCTTTATTTGCAACAATATCCATTTTAGGCTCTTATTTGAGATGACCCTTATTTGGAATTTTCCCATGTGTAAATGGATATGTGAGGAGGCTTTTCACAGCAAAAGAGCAACAAGGAGACGAGGAAATTTTGTTAGGTAGTTTGTGTGGTATGAGAGTAGAGAAGCTTTCTTTTTTGTTTTTAGCTAGCACAGTAAAAGCCCGATATCTTTAACTAGAGAGATCATCAAGAGAGAACCCCAAGTCAAAGCCCGTTGATATATCCATTCGTACCCATCTTTACTCAAAAGTTTAAATCAATGAGTTTTGAGCAAACTAGGATATAAATTCTCCAATGTGAGAACTTTTTCTAACACAATTCACATGTGTATTTTAATAGTCTCCCTCAAATGTGAACTCAGTGTTAGATCTGCTCCCCCTTAATTCAAATAACATGCATCAACTTGAATTTCCAACGCCCACCTTTATTCTTGATCTCTCTTGAGTTTTGGGACAACTGGGATATAAATTCTCCCATGTGGAAAAAAGCTTCCATCGAGACTGCATTTCTATACCCATCTTCATCCCTCATCTCTTTTGCCAGACCGAACATGAAGGCTATTTGGAAACCACGTTGGTCACAAGATTCTTTTCTTGAGATATTCATGGTAGGCCAAAGCTTTATTCCAAGAAGGAAGGCCAAATCAAAGCCCGTTTTATATATCTAATTAGACTCACTTTTATTTCAAAACTTAAATCAATGAGTTTTGAACCAACTAAGATATATTAACTACTTCTCATCATACCAATTTTTTTATTTGGAATTTTTTTTTACACAATTTACACGTGCATTTTAACGGATCTAATGTATGCCCAAAGACCACAAGGCTCAACTATTTATAAGCACGGTTCCATCTACTCTCTGTGCAATTATCTCTACTTTTGTAATAGATTTCTTCCTTTTATTCTTGGCCATGAACTTTGTTACTAGTCTAGAACCTTGTAGAGTCCACAGAACCACCTATTAGTCTAGAAGACTTGCACATCGCTAGAGGAGTCTATATTATCGAAAAAATGATCCAATGAGTAGAAGTCGATTGCAGTCGTCATTAGAGGAGTTTTTTTTTTTTTTGGTCAGCATCATTAGAGGAGTTTAAAAGGTCATATAACATAGAGATGCTGGTTACCGTAGAATTACCTTCCCATGTCGGGCTATAAGCAGTGTCTAAGAAATAAATTATTGATAAAGGAGGGAAATGAACGTAAAAAGTTGTAGGATAAGGAAAACTCGGAGGACATGATATATTTAGTATGCGATAGAGTGATTCTCCTGTTGACCCCTTTATGTCACCATCCAATCCATTGGCTGGTAATATATGGTCATTATTTATTTTATTGTAGACATGGACATTGACGTAATATTATTTGGTAAAGGAAAAATTACCTAAAAAACATTAAATCTATTGCAATTGTGTCAATTCAGTTATAAACTTTTATTTTTTACCAATTAAGTGCTAAACATTTTGTAATTGCGCCAATTGGCCCACCGGCATTGAATTGATACAATTACAATAGGTTTAGGACTTTTTTGGTAATTTTTCCCTTCGGTAAAGGTGGAGGTTGAAATAGTGGTGATTTCGAAGGTCCAACGTTGAAATCTCGTTACCCTCCTTGGTTGCTCTCTTGAAGAGGATGGGAGAATGTTAATCTATGAGTTATTGCCAATCAAGTGTCTAGGTGTCATTTCTGATCGGTAACGCTTCCTTTCCGCATATAGCCTCAATCTATAAGAAATTGTTAGTTAATTCTTATTTTTAAACTAGTGAAATGCATGTGCGTTTGCACGGTCCGAAGAGCGATTTTTTTTTTGTCTTTTAACGAATAATTGCCTTAATTCATATATAAGTGAAGATGTTCAAAATTATTTGATATTAGTCAAGGTTTATGTGCATTCTGCTCTCTTGCAAGGGGAAGTCAAAAAGTGTAATCTTGAAAAAATCTAAATGTAATATGAGGTTTGACCTCTAATTTAAGAGCACCATTCTCCCTAAAAGAATTGCAAAATATAAACAGGATACAAAGAGTTTCACTCATCCTAAAAAATGAAATATTTGTCAAATTTTCTTTAGATTCTCCTAAAAAAAAGCAATAAAAAGGAAACTGCTACAATTAAAAAAAGAGTTGCCAACTTTTTGAACAAAAATGCAAGTGAATGTAATAAATGTTATACTCTAACCTCATTCTTTATTGAGTTAATATCACGAAAAATTTCAAACTGATAGATTTATCACAAATTCATACCAAACTAATTTTTTGATTACGAAAAACCCCAAACTTGTTTGCCCGTAACAAATTTATCCCAAACTAAGTTATTGACTTCCAAAATCTCCAAACTGATACATATATGACAAATTTACCCTCCATTAACTTCCATCAAATTTTACCGTTAAATTTGCTAACCTAGATGCCACATGGTGACATGGTATGGTGGTGTGACAAGTCCACGTGAAAATTCATAGGGTAAATACCATGAAAAACCTAAAAACTGGTATATTTGTGACAAATTGAATATATTAGTTTGGGATTTTTCGTAATATTAACCCTATGAATTTTCACATGGACTTGCCACATCACAATACCATGTTGCCATGTGTCATCCACATCAGCAAATTTAACGGTAAAATTTGACGGAAGCTAACAGAGGGTAAATTTATCAAAGATGTATTAGTTTGGGATTTTTCATTGTCAAAAAATTAGTTTAGGGTAAATTTTTCACAGGTGTATCAGTTTAGGATTTTAGGTAATCAAAAAATTAATTTGGAGTAAATTTATTTCAGATATACTAGTCTGGGATTTTTTGTGGTCGAAAAATTAGTTTAGGATAAATCTATCACATGTGTATTAATTTTGGGTCTTTTTTTGTATTAACCTTTCTTTTTTTCCTTACGTTGGAAAAAGTACGCTTTCTTTTTATCAGCCTTCTCCATGCTATCATTGCTTGTTGAAGCTATGTCAGACAGAGTCGATATATGCTCCTTATTGGCATTTTCAGAAATAACCAACCTTGAAAGACAATAGGCAAAAATTGGAAAGTATTATTATTTCATGGCCTTCTTTTTTATCTCTGAATTATGCTCAATTTAGATTTTTTTTCTTTTGTTATTATTTTCACCTTTCCTTTCCTTGAAGATTTAGTTCACGTTTTTTTCCTATTAGAGTTCTCCATCAGCAGCAAGTTCCAATACAGATAGAGGTGTAATAGATGGCCCAATAAAAGCCCAAGCCGAAGCCCATGTAGCCTACTTTCTTTTCCTCCTTCAACAGCTTGTGCATTTGAAGCCCAAAAGAAAGAGAACTAAGCAAGCAACAGAGAAAACAAGGGAATAGAAGTGCTCGTTCGTGGAGAAGGGAAAAAGGGAAAAATAGAGGAAAGTGGGAAAAATCTTGGTTCGTAGCTGATCCGGACACCCTAACAAGCCAAATCAACTCCGAATTGTAACGCCTAGTAAGTATTCAAGCCCATTATTCGTTTAATCAGAGTAATTTTCAAAGTTAGGTCGTAAATCCGAAGTTATGCCAATATTGAACTATGAGGTTCGATTGAGGAGTTGTCGAGTTGTGGATATATATGTAAATGATAATTTAGGGTGTTGTGGAGCTGGGAGGTTTGACGAAAATTGATTTCGAAGTATGGTTTGATCGTAACGAATTTTTGAAGTTTAACGTGTGAGTTACGCGTAACGGACAAAGTTGAATGTTCGTTATAAATGAGTTTCTTCATTAGCGCGTATAAATTGTTTTATCGACAGTTATGTGTAGTTTAGTTCAGTTGTTCATTACAGTAGTGTATTACTCGATTTTTTATATCGTTTTTCAAGTAATTGATAAGAGTATGAGTATATCGACTTGAGTAACCTTCGTAGGATGGTTTTAGCTTTCTTAAGTAAGTGGTACTATCTCTTCTATGATTTTCCAAATTCATATCTTGAAAGTGATAGAGATTTAAGGTATGAAAGAGCATATTTCTTGCATTGATTGGATTGAACTTTTACTACATTTTTAGTTTGTTGAAAAGGCTTTGGAAAGCCTTATTTGAAATAGTTTGAAATGTTCATTTGTGAATGTTTTGATTAAATGCTTTGTGAAGGGAATTGCCAAAAGCTATATGTATTCATTGCAAAATACTTGATGAAATACATTATGGAATTGTGAAAGATTATATGATTTGGTTTGTCAAATTGATTTATAATATGGTTCCTGGTTTTGGTTGTGAGTTATTGGAGATTGAGGTTGATAGGTTATGTTCATGTCGCTATGATTAGAACCATTGGGAGGTATGCATAATGTTATCAAGACCTCCTTATGGGCCAAACCACTGGCTAATGTAGGTGATGATCTAGCCAAGTGAGATAAACTTGGTTGCCTTTGTCACAAGTATTAAACGTGACCATACGTGACAATAGTTAGATATTTGGCATTAGATTAGTCGATAGAATAGACCATTAGCATTTGACTTGAATGAGATTGATCAATGGAATAAACAATTCATGGTCGATTTGTTATTGTTCAGTTGATATTGTCGATTGATCTTATATGTAAATGTTTTATTGGAAAAATATCATCCACTTTTGATACTTTTACGTATATCGTGTATTGGATTTGGAATTGATTAGTTATGATACCGTTTTATAAATATGCATAGTGAATGTTCGATCCGCTTAGAAAATATGTATTACCCACTCGGCTTTAGTTGATCATTCCATTCATCTTACTAGCTTTTCAACTTCTTCAGCAAGCCACAAGTAAGTCGAGAGGATTATTGTTATCAAGTGGACATTTTGATAGTGGGGAATTTTTATCATGAGTTGTATATGGCTATGATGAACTTTTGAGTTAGTTGTTTATTGAAGATGTGTATATATCCTTTTGATGGATTATAAAAATTCGGGAAAATTCCAAATAAGGGCCAAAAATGCCCTCATTTTCTCAAATAAGAGCTTGAAATGTTCTCAATTTCTCAAAAAAGGGCATAAAGTAGACTTTGTGTCAAATAGTAGCCTGAAGTGGCTATGGCAATTTCAAATAAGGGCTTGACCTCGCCAATTGCCGATCGGCTAAATATTTCAATTTGTCAAGGACATTTTCGTCCAAAGACAATTATAAATGTAAATTTTTTTTTCTTGTCTCTTTTTTTTTCTTTCCGGCGAGGGCCCGACGACCCTCAATGGCCACTAGCGAGGGCCTGCAAGCCCTTCCTGGTGACTAGGGGAGAGGGTCGGCTGCTAAGGCCAAGGCTAGCCTCGCATGTGGCTAACAAGGGCAACCCTCACTTGTGGCTTTCGAGGACAGCCTCACCTAGGACGAGGGTTGCCTTGCCGAGGCTATCCTATGCCCAGCCCTCTCCGAGCATTGTTAGTGGCTAACCACCGACGAAGAAGAAAGAAAAAACAAGAAAAAGGAAAAAAGAAAGAAAAAAGGAAAAAAAAGGGAAAGAATTAAAAAAAAGGTAAAAGAAGAAAATTCCCTTGATCATCCGGAAAGTCAAAATTGACATAACCACCTTACGCCCTTATTTGAAATAAGATCTACTTTATATCCTTATTTGAAAAAATAAGAGCATGAAAATGGGGGCACTTGAAGCCGTTATTTGAAATTTTTCCTAGAAATTCTAATATGTAACTAGATGACTTTTTTTTTATCAAATATATTTCAATATCAGGCTGAGGTTTGGTACACACCGTTTAGTAATGTACACTTTCATCACTATTCACTTTCTCATTGTACGCACTGTTCATTTCATTTGCTGACTTCCCTATTATCTTGGAGCTTCTTCGTAAAAACTTATGAACATTCCGCGTGCCGTACAATCTTCTACCTCAAATTCAACATAAAACCTAGAAAATAATAGCATGTGCATATATTTCTCGTAATTGAAAACTTGAAGTAAGTAGATAAACTGACATTGTCTATGACTATGCAGAGAACTTATCATTGGGTAGTTAAGAGCTTCGGTGTTGTTACCCCAACAAAAGCTTGTTTCTGTCACCGCCATCATTCTCTTACAACTGCAAGAAATGTAGAACCAACAACTCTTTTTTCGAATGCTCTTGATAGTTGCCTACAAATAAAAATTTATGAAGTACTCCATAAACCGTAAACCCTAAAAAAGAGCGGTTGGTTCTATCAACCATGTTACTCTTACCACTATTGTAGGCCGATGAAGAGCGTTCTTGAGATTATCACATTTTGCAATCTTTTGTTATTTTTATTCAAAAGCACAATGTTTACTGTTCATCGGCTCTTATGTTTTCCAAATAGTCTTTCTGCCGAATGTATTAAAGCCAAAACCGGGAAAATTGAACAGGCGAACTTTTGTAAGTTGGTGATGGTTTGGTGCTTATTAAGCAAGTTAAGCATGAAGTGCCTGTTGGAGCAGTGCTCTCGCAGATTAAGGTATGCTGAGCTAGATCCAGTTAATATGAACATCATCCAGAGTGCGTCGATAAAAGTCACTCAAGTCCAGCAGCAACACCAATATAGAACCAGTTGCAAGTTGCAGCAGCCATCACAACATGATCCACTTGGTAAAGATATCATTTGCAAAGGTGGAGTAGGTCTTGGTTGCCATGGAAAATGGGAAAATTGACCAAAAAGTCCTCAACCTATTGCACTTTTGTCAATTTAATCCGAAACCTTTCAATTTTGTCAATTGAATCCTAAACATTTTCACCTTTTGTCAATTGAGTCCATCCAACATATTTTAGCCGGAAAATGCTGACTTAGATGTCAGCAGTTCTATATGGCACAATCGACGTTAACATGGATAATTTTAAATAATTTTTTGAATTTTTTTACAATTTTTCTGATTCTTTTCCTTTCTTTTTTTCCCTATTCCTTTTGCTGGTGACTGAGGAATGACCACTGGCCAAGGACGGTAGCCAGCGAGGGCTAGTCTCCTCAGATCTGGCAAGGTCGACCTTCACCTAGGCTACAACAACCTCGATGGGTGAGGCAAGCGAGGGCTAGCCTCGCCAAATCTGACGAGGCTAACCCTCGCCTAGGCCACGATGGCCTTGCCCACTTCGCTCAGCATTGCTTGGGACAAGGCGACGCCTAGCGAGGCCGCCGTGGCTTGGGCGAGGGTCGGCCTCGCTAGATTTGGCGAGGATAGCCCTCGCCAGCCACTACCTATGGCCGATGGCCATTTGTCAACTATCGGCAAAAAGAAATAAAAAAAAAAAAAGAAAGAAAAAAAATATTTAAAAATATTTAAAAAATTCAAAATTGTTAAAATATTATTAAAAATTATTCATGTCAGCGTTAACGTGCCATGTGCCCAGGCAAGGCAGGTGAGGATTGGCCTCGCCAGGCTAGCCCTCGCTGGCCACCGCCTGTGGCCCGTGGCCATTCGTCAGTCATCGGGAAAAAGAAAGGGATAAAAAGAAAGCAAAAAAAGAAAACATCAGAAAAATTATAAAAAATTAAACTATTATTAAAAATTATCCACATAAGTGCCAACATGCCACGTCGGAAAGTCGATATCCATGTTAGTGATTTCCGATCAAAATTAGCCGAATGTACTCAATTAGTAAAATGTAAAAATGTTTATGACTCAATTGGCAAAACTGAAAGATTTATGACTTAATTGGTCAAAGCGCAATTGGTTAGGATTTTTTGGATAATTTTCTCCATGAAAAATTGATAGCTACAACAACTCCATCATCAAATTCACGAGCACATGCCCGACATTAGATGTTGGTCATGTCCAAAGTGGTGGTGGAGGGATAATGGCGTCAAAGTGGCAAAGATATGAGGCTCTGTGTATGTATCTAGTAATGTCAAGGTGCAACGACATTCTTACCTCAAAATTTTAGTCATCAATCTGATTGTAGGCGAAATATAAACGTCTCACATGCAAAAACACTCTGTTTTGGCGAAAATACTTAGCCAACTCTCACTTATCTCTTAGGCATGCGCAAGTCACTTGCCCATTTGAATCATTCCCAAATTAGAAACATTAGGGTAAAGAAGAGAGTTGCAAGCATATTCTTCATTGAATGGGACTGTACTATGAATTTCCCCTTCTAAGACATTTTTAGGGCCACAAAAAAAGAGGGTAGGCGAAGTGTTAGGGGACTATTGCAGAGCAAAAATGAAAATGAGTTTGTGATTTTCTTGATGTGAGATTGGAGAAAAAAGGACAATGTGAGTTGACTATTTTGCTCTTACTAGTGGATGGAAGGTGCACCTGGCGGCACCCATCAAATCTAGAACGATCAGAAGCCCAAGATGGAGTTTTGGGTCTGATTGAGACCAAAAAAGAACAAAGTGTATGGTGTTAACATAGACAAAATAAGTTACCAGGGTCGAGTGACATAATCGTGAGAGTGTATTGGGAAAATTTGAATTACCCGACTTATTCGACGGGTTAAAAAGTAATTTTCCACTGATTTGTAATAGCTAATGAGATGTGAAAATAACCTTCTCTTATGAAAAATTATTGAACTTAATATAAGACTTACTTAGTGTGATCACTAATATATTGAAATTTATTTTCCATTTGAAAAGTCACTAACCATGCGTTAAGTTAGGTTGAAAGTAGTTTTCCCTTAAAAAATTATCAATCACTCAAAAACAGTTACTAGTTAATCAAGTCATACACAATTACAAGAAAGGTTACTCAACCTACATTAGTCCAAAAACTTAATAAAACGAATACTTTTTTCACATAAAAGTTATTACTCATCTACAGAAATTGTTGCTTACCTATAAATTGTTATGAAAACTTACTAGTCATGTAAAAAAATTTACTAAATTGTTACTTCTAATATGTCGAAAAATTTATTGTTACGGAAATTCAATAGTTACATAAGAAAAAATAACTAGTGACTATAGCCAGATTGGTAAATGCTTACTTTCCTAATATGAAAATCTTTAATTATATATATATTGATTGATTCTGTCCAAACAGCAAAATGAGCAGAGCCTAGATAAGTAATTCCAAATTTTAAATACGATCCGCTCACTTGGCTCGGCCAAGCTCTTTTAAACCCAATCATGTTAAAAAAATAAGACATAAAATACAGTAACCTTTTCATTGCGAGGGATCGTAAATGAGACTTTTAAATGCTTAAAGGCTACATTTGGTAGTCAGGATAAAAGTCGAGATATGATAAAATTTATCCTATCCCATATTTGGTTCTGCTCAAGAAAGGATAAAATCGGATATAAAAGGGATAAAACCTGAATAAACATATCCCATGGGGAAAGTAGCATAAAAGTGAATATGATTTCTTATATCTATGGCATAAAAGCTATTTCGTTCCAATAAGAAACTTCTTAACTTAATAAAATTTAAAAAATAATTCAATGTAAAAATAATATTTGGGTTCTAATATAAAAAAAAGAAACTTCAAAATAAGAAAAAACATAATGGATAATTTTTTATTTATATATTTAAATTTCTTTCTATTCTATAATATATATTTTGTATATTTGTAGTATCTATATCTGTTACATGTTTTAGGTAAATTAATATAATTTATTCTTTAATAAAAATTTTATGAGGGAATGATCGAAGGGAATAAGAAAGAAATAAAAAAGAGAGGAAAAATAATTAAAAAAATAAGTAAATAATAATGAAGTAGAAAAACCCCGATTTCAAATAAACAAATTCAAACTTGAAACGAATCTTTCTAATTCACTCGGTCTCTTTCTACAGCGTATCTCTGGTTCATGTTGAAGCTTAATGATTCCTCCAAAGTTCTTTTTTCATGTCAAAGCCCCATGAAAACGGTGAAAAAGTCGAAGCTCCTTTTCCGTAGCTCTCTAGTTCATGTCAAAAGCCCATGAAAGTAGCAAAAGAATAGAAACTCTTTTTTTTCGTATCTCTGTGGTTTATGTTGAAGTTTTACGAAAGTGGCAAGATTCGGAATTGCAAAGGTAAATAATCATATTTTCTCTTGTTTACTGGATTTGATGTTCACTAACTGATCTACCTTGTTGATGTTGTTGTAGCTGGTTTACATTTATTGTTATAGTCGAACCTATTTAAGATGTAGATTGTAGAATAATTATGAATTGATTGATGGAGGTTATCTCCATTTGTGCATTGTGATTTCTTTTGCAATGAATTATGAGAAATTCTTATCATCTTCATTTGTATATTTTCAGATTTATTTACATCAAAATGCCATTCATACCAAAAAATAGATATGATATGATATGATATGCAAAATATTTAATTTTATTATTGCGATTCATCAAACAGTGAATCTGATGTAGCAAAATTAATTTATTTTACATCCTTCTCTATTCTTACTAGAAATCCAAACGACACTAAATAAAACCGATTCGCCTATTGCTCAGGTCTATTGCAATAATTACAGGCCAAACAACAGCGATGACTCAAGTCGGAAAGCGTCCAAAAGTCAGAGTCCCCTCCGACACGTCCTTTCGTTCCACCTCCCCCCACCGTCCCCTCCGTCGTCGCCCCGTGCGAATGGATGGAGAGAGAGTTGGGACGATGACGATGTGACGTCGGTGCTGACGACTTGACCCGCCACTCGGTCTTCGTCCCTCGGTCTCATCTCACACAACCCGCATGATGTAACGAGTCGCTGAAGACGTGATGTCCTGTCGTCGTCGTCCTCCTCATCCCTTTCCTCCTCTCGCGCGTGGCTTGACAGATGTAGTGGTGACTGGAAGTTGGCGTGGGATTGACTTTCGTAACTCGAGTCGTCCGCAGCCTCCGAGACGACGAATAGGTGGAGAAAGATAAGGGTTCCAGTAATTGCGGTTTTAGGGGGAAATTAGAGATCTTTTGTGGTTCTTGATGAAGAAAGAGTAATTTGGGCTAATGCAAGTTCAGCCATCATACGGCAAAAGTAATTTCTTTTGCCTTTCCAATTAAACATTAATTGATGATGCAAGTTCAGATAAATTACTGACCTACTGACTAAAAGATGTTAACTTTGATACAACTTAATAAATTTAGTTACCCGAGATCTCAATGCATTAAACTGTGATGCTACACGTATTGGCGTGTTGCGAAAGTTTCACATGTTATAAATTGTAGAAAAACCAAAAAACGTCGGGCATGAATTCTTAAGGGATCAATTTTATCGAGTCACGAGTTAATGAGGAACTCTTAAGCACGTATTTGAAATGACTTTTTCTCCCTGAAATTTTTTTTTTCATAATTTGTGAAAAATCATATGATTTTACATAGAGTTCAAATGCTAATATCCATATATTATATGAAAGTCGAGATGCTCAATACTTCAAATGAAATTTAAGACGTTAAGGCGAAAATGAAAGTCGAGTGAACAGATCCTAACAAACTCATGACCAAGAACGAGAAAATTGTTGATGTGAAGAACAAGTGGTTTAAGTGAAGATGATAGAGATCCAACATGCACCGCCTATGCTGAATAGTAGAGACCATAGTCTTAAACTCTGCGAAAAACTGTGGGGCCATTTAGCTAGAAAAATCAGACTCTTCACCACCGCTTTTTTCATGGAGCTCCTTAAGTCCATTAGCCAGGGACTATGCACATGATAATTAGGCCATGTGGGTATCTCTTATAGTGGGAAACCGCCATCACCTTCAACCACTAGGCCTTCCTCTGCAGAATTCTGATTTTCATCTTCTGTCCTCAAATTCACTTGCGGCTCGTGGTGTTCTTGGTACTTTCTCTACCCTAGCCAATAGTGCTGCGGCAGCGTGCCATGTTATAGGTTGTTGTTGAGGGGGAAAGATTCAAGTTGTCATCATGATATTTCTGGGAAAAGCAGGATTGTTCTCTCTCTTTCTAATATATCATTGTGTTGTAAAATTTTGCATTGGAGGAGATGTCATCACAGCAACTGAGTATATCCAAGACCCTGGAAGTATAACATCAAGTGGAGGCCTCTACAGAATGGGATTCTTTAGCCCTAATGGTTCTGCAAATCGATATGTGGGGATTTGGTTCAATAATGTCCCGACATATAATGTTCTCTGGGTAGCGAACAGGGAGAATCCGATTTTAGACTCTTCTGGTGTTGTGACGATATCTGATGATGGTAATCTTGTGGTCATGAATGGAAAGAGGGAATTAGTTTGGTCATCAAATGTTTCCAACACTGTAACCGATGCAAAAGCTCACTTGTCAGATTCTGGGAACCTTGTCTTGCTCAAACAGATCTCTAACTCTAGTGCAAATGATGCAGACACTCTCTGGGAAAGTTTCCAGCACATGACCGATTCATTCTTAGCGAAAATGAAGCTCAGCACTAACTCAAGAACAAATGAGAAGCAGGCACTAACATCTTGGAAAAGCCCTTCTGATCCATCAATTGGAAGCTTCTCGGCGAGTATTGATCCCCAAAATATTCCTGAACTTTTTATTTGGAATGGCAGTTCTCTGTATTGGCGGAGTGGTCCATGGAATGGTAATATATTCATTGGAGTACCTGAGATGCAGTCAGTCTATATTAATGGGTATAACTTGGTGGACGATCACGAAGGAACAGTCTATCTGACTTACAGTTTTGCTGAGGCGTCTTATTTGTCATATTTGTTATTGAAATCAAATGGGGATTTGGTGCAACCACGTTTGGATCAGAATAGCAGTTCCTGGGGGATTGTTTGGTCATCTCGGGTGAGCGATTGCGATGTCTATGGCCAGTGCGGACCATTTGGAATGTGCAATGCCAAAACATCACCAATTTGTAGCTGCTTGAGAGGCTTTGAGCCTAAAAACTTTGCGGAATGGAGCAGAGGAAATTGGTCCAGTGGATGCATTCGGAAGTCATTGTTGCAGTGCAATGGAACTACAAATGGTAGCAGTACAGCCGGCAAAAAGGATGGATTTTTAAAGCTGGAACTGATGAAAGTGCCAAATTCTGGAATTTTTTTTTCTACTCTTGAAGCCGATTGCCCAGGAAATTGCTCAATTGATTGTTCATGTGTAGCATATGCATATGACTCTGGTGTCGGCTGCGTGCTCTGGAGAGGAGACCTAATTGACCTACAGAAGTTCTCCACTGGAGGAACTACTCTTTACGTTCGGCTGGCCCACTCAGAACTTGGTAAATTTACTTTACTCTTAGATGATGGTGCTTGTCAATTTGGTACTGCAGCTTATGTTTAGATGGATCAATACCTTCGGCTCGACTCATTCTTCAAGACTTGGTGGTTTTGATTAACAAACCAACATGCACACACATGTGCACGCTCAAATATAGACTCGACCAGGGTCTAATATGGAACCCTGATAAAGGAACAGATATTCGCATATCTTCTTGACTATGACCAAGTCTCATTATTAGCTATAAAAAAAAGTGTTCCAAAATGATTCGTTTAGTAGTTGCTAACTAGCAGCATCAACATAGTCTGAGGCATCAGTTTTTGTCTCCGTTCTGATCTCCAGATGAAAAGAGACATCTGAGAGAAATCATAGCAACTACAGTCATCATAGGAACACTCATTGTCATCATCACAATATGGTTTGCCAGGAGGAAGGTGAAAAAACGAGGTAACGAGTAATGCAGCTGCTGAATCTTGGAATTGCCAATAATTTCTGAGTTTGCACGGATTAAATAACAAACATTATTTTCCGGATCAGCAGTAAAGGAAAGCAAGGAAAAACATTTGTCCAGTGGAGAAACCCCTTTTGTGGTTTCTAATGAAATAATGCTTGGAGAGAACTTGAGCAGAGTTGAATTCCAGGAGTTTATGAAATATAAAATTGAGGAATTAGCTGCAGCAACAGGAAACTTTGGTGAGGCCAATAGGCTTGGACGGGGTGGCTTCGGGCCAGTATATAAGGTATAAGTATGCATGTAGAGTTAAGTATAATTAATGTAGGTGCGTGTGTGTGTGTGTTAACTTTAGCGGCTCATTTAGTCACTGTGTACAGGGGAGACTACCAAACGGTCGGGAAATAGCAATCAAGAGGCTATCGAGAGCCTCAGGACAAGGGCAGCAGGAATTTATGAACGAAATGATGGTCATTTGTAAGGTCCAACATCGAAATCTTGTTAGACTTCTCGGATGCTGTGTTGAAGGAGATGAGAAAATGTTGATCTATGAATTCATGCCAAACAAGAGTCTAGACACATTTCTTTTTGGTAAAATTTCGCTTATTTCAATGTTGCCTCAAACTATCATTTATAGCATATATCCAGAAAGCCTCATTTGTATAGTTAGCCATTTGAACAGGATTGGACTGTTCTTTCTATTTGATTTTGAACTTCTGTGCATTTCACTCTTTTTCAGTTGCAAAAATGAATTTTTTGCATTAAACTTCTATGTCTATTCAGATCCACTTAAACAAGTACATTTGGATTGGAGAACACGGTTCAACATAGTTGATGGAATTTGTCGAGGTCTACTTTATCTTCATAGGGACTCTAGACTAAGGATTATTCATAGAGATTTGAAGGCAGGCAATATCCTGCTGGATGAAGAGCTCAATCCAAAAATTTCCGACTTTGGAATGGCTCGGATATTTGGGGGAAACGAAAATCAAGCCAATACACGAAGAGTTGTGGGAACCTAGTTAGTACCTCTTTAATTTTGATGTTCCTAGTGATTTTAGGCTCTACTCATAGAAAGGAATCTGAATCTATATGATGGATAATGCAGTGGTTACATGGCTCCTGAATATGCAATGGAAGGGCAATTTTCGGAAAAATCAGATGTCTTTAGCTTTGGCATATTATTGTTGGAGATCATAAGTGGAAGAAGAAACACTAGTTTTCATGAGGAAGACCAATGCTTGAGCCTTCTAGGACTGGTAAGCTCTCATTGATATAGAAGTTGGAACTGGATTCTATTCTCATAAACTGGAACTCCAAAAGTAAATTGACTTGATTAATTTGCAGGCATGGAAGCTATGGATTGAAGACAATGTACTAGCACTGGTGGACCCAAACATACCTGTGACATGCTTTGAGGTTGAGCTTTTAAGATGCATAAATGTGGGGCTTCTTTGTACACAAGAAAGGGCAAAAGATAGGCCTTCCATATCAACTGTAATTTCAATGATCAACAGTGAAATTGTGGATCTTCCTCGTCCGAAGCAACCTGCATTCACCGCGAGGAAAATAACCCAAGACACAGATTCCTCTGGACAAAGCCAAAAGACATGCTCTACCAATGACGTTACTCTTTCCGTTGTTCAAGGCAGATGACATGATCTGAATATTTGCACAATTCTCACTGCGTGTCCTGTTCTTACCGTTTTGAGTTCGACTGGTTTTATTTTTACGCAATCTTGTTTGGAAATGTA
Organism: Syzygium aqueum; assembly: GCA_031216185.1. NCBI lineage: Eukaryota > Viridiplantae > Streptophyta > Magnoliopsida > Myrtales > Myrtaceae > Syzygium > Syzygium aqueum. The sequence goes on along the minus strand of CM062234.1, from coordinate 3,947,648 downwards.
TAGAAACGCAAAACATGAACTATTTTGTCCACATTACAGTTCTTTACCACACATATTTGTGTCATCAAAAGTTGGGCTTCAAATATTGGGAAAATTTAAAAAAGGGATCCAAAGTGGAGTCATTTTCTCAAATAAAAACCTGAAGTGGATCTTGACTCAAATAAAGGGTTCAAAGTGCCCTCATTTTCTTAAATAAGGGATTGAAGTAACCATATCAGTCTTAAATAAGGACCTAACATCACCGACTAAATGACATTTTTTTCTTTCACTTTTTTGAATTCAATCTTTTTTCCTTTTTCTGTTTTTTCCTTTTCCTTTCCTTTTCTTTTTTTCCTCTCTTCCCTCCGTCGGCCATCGCCGGGGGCCGGTGAAGGCCGCCCTCGCTGGTGTCGAGTGAGGGCCGCCCTTCCCCACCCAGCCCAGGCAAGGCGACCCCCGCCCTCGCTTAGGTCGTCGTTCCCGATGTCGGGACTGGTAGCCTCACTTGGGCTGGGTGAGTGAGGGCGACCCTCACCCAACACTGGGGAGGACGACCCTCGCCCAACGCTAGGGAGGGCGAGGGTTGCCCTTGCTAGATCTAGCGAGGGTGACCCTTACCCGATGTGGGCTAGGCGGCCCTCGCCCAATGCCGGCGAGGGTCACCCTCGCCTGAGGTCGGCGGCTAGGCAAAGTAACACTAGGAAGGGAAGAAGAAAAAAGGAAAAAGAAAAAAGAAAACAAATGTAAAAAAAATAAAAAAAATATACTTATACTTTTTTTTACTAAAATAGCCATTCTCCGACAACGGAATAGTCACTGGCCAGCCAAAGGTCCTTATTTGAGACGATTTGACCACTTCAGGTCCTTATTTAAGATGATTTGGCCACTTCAGGCCTTTATTTAAAAAAAATGACTCCATTTCGGGTTCTTATTTGAAAAAAATGACTTCATTTCAGGTCCCTTTTTAGAATTTTCCCTAAAATATTTGGTAACTCCCGTTGGGAATAATGCTTCTACTTCTCATCTCAGGAGGCAGTGGTTTAGATAAAGTTCTGGAAAAATTGCAAACAGCCCCCCTCCACTGTGGGGTGAATTTCAATTAGCCCCCTCCAAATGTTCGTAACTACACTTTGACATTTCTATATGTTCCAAATTAGACTCCAAATCTTAGCAACGCTGGAAATGCCCTCAATTTTGCAATAGCCTCAAATGTTCGCTAACGTTCATCTCGCATGATAAATTCAACGACATAGCTCGCTCAATGAATTAAACTAATCCAGTTGGTTAGAAAGATATGGTTTATTTTATTCAACACTGCAGTCCTTGTGGAATGATTGTAAGCAACTGGAAACTAAGTGCGTGGAAATGTTCATGAATCTACAAAGAAAGTGGCAATTCAAAGAAGGCAATTGGGGCCACAATTCTGAATGAAGGCAAAAATCTAAAATTTCCATGGTGTGCCCTCTCTGACTGATAATCCTCCAAGATTCAAATGCCTTTTCTACCGTTGCCCTCATCGGGCAAAAATGATGATGTAGAAACTCAAGCACTTAGTTAATGCTCTCACGTTGGCGTGCTAGGTCAATATTCTTTTCTCATAGTTCAAGTTGTGGTGACACTTCAAGAATCTCACTATGAGGAAAAATAACAATGTCGATAAGAGCAAAAGAGGAAAGTGGTCTGATTAGTGATGTTATACTCAACATGTGACTCAACAGTAAAGACCACCATGTGGAAAACTTTTGAAAGGCCAGTTTAAGCCACTAGCCGGAAAAAAAACAGGACATTGATAGCAGTAAGTGATGAGGAAAATTCTCCCCAGAGCAATATAAATTTCTTCATGGAGATGCTTAAACCATCCTTTGCAGATTTACCATTATCTTCGACCACAGGGTTTGCTCTCAAATAATTGTGATTTCCACCTTCTGTCCCAACTTCAGGTTGTCTTCTAATGTTCCAAATCATTTGTTTCTGAGAAGAAAAATTCAAGTCATGATCTTCCTGGGAAAAGTAAGAATATTCTCTCTTTATGTCATGTTATGTTGTGAAATTTTGCATTGGAGGAGACGTCATTACAGCTTCTGAGTACATCCAAGACCCTGGAAGTATCATATCAAGTGGAGGTCTCTACAGACTGGGATTCTTTAGCCCCAATGGTTCTACCAATCGGTATGTTGGAATTTGGCATAACAAGATTCCTGCATTTAACGTCTTTTGGGTCGCGAACAGGGAGAAGCCTGCTTCAGATTCTTCTGGTGTCATGACCATATCTGATGACAGCAATCTTGTAATAATGAATGGAAAGAAGGATGTACTTTGGTCATCAAACGTTTCCACATCTGGAGCTAATGCAAAAGCCCAATTATTAGATACTGGAAATCTTATCATGCTCAAACAAAGTTCAAACACGAGCACAAATGATACAGAGACGATATGGGAAAGTTTCCAGAACATGTCTGATACATTCATGGCAAAAATGAAGCTCAGCACCAACGTGAGAACAAATGAGAAGCAGGTACGCACATCTTGGAAAAGCCCTTCTGATCCATCAATTGGAAGTTTCTCAATTAGTCTTGAACCGCTAAATGTTCCTGAAGTTTTCCTTTGAAATGGCACTACTCTATCTTGGCGGAGTGGTCCTTGGAATGGTAAAGGTTTTCGTCAGAGTTCCCCAGATGGAATCAGTATATCTTGATGGATTTAGCTTAGTTGATGATAAAGAAGGAAATGTCTACCTGACTTACAATTTTGCAGAGGTGTCTTATTTGCCATACTTTTTTGTGAAGTCAAATGGGGAGTTGTTCCAGCCATTCTGGGATGAAAAATATAAGCATTGGCGGATTGATTGGTCAAGCCGGGAGTCCGAATGTGATGTTTATGGCAAGTGCGGGCCATTTGGATTCTGCAATGCCGAGAAATCACCAATTCGCAGCTGCTTGAGAGGCTTTGAGCCTAAAAGAGTTGAAGAATGGAGCAGAGGGAATTGGTCCTGTGGTTGCATCCAGAGGTCATTGCTGCAATGTGACAGGATAAAATATGGTAGTACTAAAGCAGGAAAAATGGATGGATTTGTAAAGCTTGAAATTGTGAAAGTGCCGAATTATGCAATCTGGTCATCTCCTTTGGAAGACAAGTGCCGAGAGCAGTGCCTCAGTAATTGTTCATGTGCAGCATATGCTTATGATGCGGGTCTTGGTTGCATGTACTGGAGGGGAGACCTAATCGACGTACGAAAGTTTTCCTATGGGGGAACAACTCTTTATGTTCGACTGGCCCATACAGAACTTGGTAAGTTCATTCCTAAATTTAATTTCTGATCAATTCGGTAACCTGACTTACCGCTAGATGGTTAGGGGATTTCAATCTATGTGATATGTCAGGTGGCATTGTGATCAATGAAAGGTAGCTAAACAGTACTTTTTTTGAAAAAAATCTGCTTCAATCTCAACATCATTGTACGTCCGTATTTTGATCTGCAGAACGAAAACGAGATCTGAGAAAAAATATAGCGGCTGCAGTTGTTGTGGAAACAGTGATTTTCAGTGCTGGTGCTTTCTTTGCCTGGAAGAAGTCATAAAAACAAGGAGGTAAAGACGGAGAACAATTTCCAGAGGCTTCAAGTGAGAACATGCTTGGAGAGAGCTTGAGCAAAGTTAATCTCCAGGATCTTGTGCCACATAAATTGGAAGAGTTGGCCGCAGCAACAAGTAACTTTAGTGACACGAACAAGCTCGGAGAGGGTGGTTTTGGGGCAGTATATAGGTTAATACTTTGTTGTGTAGAGGACGGCAGCTCTGTTTTTTTGTTTTTTATCTTTGTTTAATTTCAGCAGCTCATTTTAAGTCCTTTTGTGCAGGGGAGATTGCTAAATGGAAAAGAAATAGCCGTCAAAAGACTATCAAGGGCCTCGGGACAAGGACTGCAGGAATTTATCAATGAAATGGTCGTGATTTCGAAGGTCCAACATCGAAATCTAGTTCGATTATGGAAGCTGTGCCGAACAAGATGAGAAACTATTAGTCTATGAGTTCATGCCAAACGAGGGTCTAGATGCATTTCTTTTCGCTAATATTCCACTTTTTGCAACGTTCCCTCGATCTATCATCGAATACCAGTTTATAGGGAAGTCTAATTTTTAATTTTAGCTGTTTAAACAGCATCTGGCTGTACCTGTTGCACATAGTCACATTTTTGGTTTACATGGGAACCTCTTTCTTTGCATTTCACTCTTCTCCATTCACAAAACTAACAAATTATTTATGAATTTCACTTCTCTTGTATATTTCAGATCCGATCCGATCAAATGAGAGCAACTGAATTGGAGAAGACGGTTCAACATTATTGATGGAATTTGTCGAGGCCAATAGTACCTTCATTGTGACTCCAGACTACAGATAATTCATAGAGATCTTAAGACGAGTAATATCCTGTTGGATGAAGAGCTCAATCCAAGAATTTCAGGCTTTGGAACGGCTAGGATAGTTGGGGGAAAAGAAGATCAAGTAGATACGTTAAGAGTTGTGGAACCTAGTAAGTATTTCTTATATAATGAGTCTCATACTGATTTGATCTTTCTACCTAGCATAAGGATTATGAAAGTGTTTCATGGAATGCAATGGTTACATGGCTCCAGAATATGCTATGGAAGGGCGGTTTTCAGAAAAATCAGAAGTCTTTAGCTTCGGGGTATTATTGCTGGAGATTGTAAGTGGAAGACAGAACACATGCTTCAATGAGGAAGATCAATCCTTAAGCCTGTTAGGATTGGTAAGCTGTCACAAACAGGGAGATTATCCTATTTCCATCAACTCAAATTCCCAAACTAATTGGTCTTGAATTCTGTTTTTTGGCAGGCATGGAAATGTTGGGAGGAAGACAATGCACTAGCCCTCTTCAATGTTCTGCGGGGAGGAGAGGCTTGCGATCGCAGGAAGTGTCGGGAGTTTGGGAAAGAGAGCCCCTACCAGCGATCTTGCCAAGTATGTCATCAGCCTCAAAAGCAAAGAGGTCATCTCGATAGCTCTTCCACCAGTTGCCAAAGCTCTTAAGAGCACTCGGAGCTGGTGCAAACGACTTTTCCACATGGCCCTTTGATACTTCTGAGATGATCCGGCGACAACAAATGAAAGGGTTAGATGTTTTGGTGACCGCGAATTGACATTTCTCATTAAAAGGGAAGTCCATGGAATAGGGGGCAAGAATCGGGATACCTGTGTCAACCCAAATTGCCGAGCGCGGTATTGAGGAGAATATACTTCAACCCCAGATTTCAGTTTTCCCTTTAGAGGCAGCCTCAGTATAAGATTAGATGCAACTAAAACAGAAAGCTAGAATCTCTGGGTATCTTTACCGTGAGAGAAAGAGAAGACATCTTGGAAATCTGGGCAGGTATCTTTACGTTTAGCCAAGGCTAAGCGCCCCGTGGTGATGGGTCTACCTTTCGACAAGTGGAAGGCCAAACCCCTTAGCTCTTTTGCCACCTAAAGCGAGGGGTGGAAAAAGAGGGACTTGGACAACTAGTAAAGAAGGAAAGTGATATGCTCTTCTTCCTCAATATCCCCCTTCCGAGAAGCGTACTCACTCATAGCACGAGCATAAGAAGGATCAACGGTCTTAAGGAAATCTGGATAAGAGGAGAAGTCAAATAGGCCGGGGTCTTCTCCCGAAGGGCTTAACCCGGACATGGCATAAACATCAAGAAGGGTTACTGACATGGGACCCGATCGAAGAAAAAAGCAATTAGCAAACGGAGACCAAAAACAAACAAGGGCGCCTAAAAGCCTAGGGTTTAGCCTCCAATCAAAGGTACAAAACTCAAGGGCCTTGTCGATCTTAGCTTTTTGCCATATCTCGAGCATGGCAGGCTTGGGCCGTTTATACCATTCAAAAAAGACAGGATCAAAAGGAAAGAATGATCTGAGCCTCTAGGATGTGGACGTCCATACATAGTCCACAATATGCTCTTTCTGAAACGGAAGAAGCTCGGTAGCATGCCGAGGGAAACAGTCGGAAAGGAAAGGTGGAGGACATGGAGTCCAAAGACACGAACCCAAAACGATCTCCCCGCTGGCCCCTGAAAGGCAGTTTTGCAGCGACAGGAAAACGTTGTCTGCATATGCTAGTGATTGAAGCTGTTTGAAGGGACCTAGGTAGGTCAAAAAGTCGGGTGTAAAAGACATGGTAGGACCAGGGCAGAAGAAGAAGGTCGACAATGGCAAGAGCAAAAGGATAAAATCTGATCTTGGAGCAGCTCTCAATGGCGTCTAGAGCAGCTTTGAAAGGCGCTTGGGGTTGAAGCCCAAAAAGATATCGAACTGCAAGAAAGGATTTGGGGATAGAAATGCCGTATAACGTGAATCCAAAGGATAAGTATCGGCCGATACAATCGTCAAACCGAATTAAAAGAATTGAAAATATTTCAATTCTTTTAAAGGAGGCATTTGTTGGCGTTTAAATTTGACTAAATGGACTGGAAGGAAGAAAGAGAACCTCAAGCCCAAATCGCAAAAACAACGGCTAGGGTAAGGAAGTTGCACAAGACCCAATACACGAGATACCGAAGACTCGGCATCAATAACCATTCGAGACAATGGGGTAAAGATAAGAACGATTACTACACTTGGTGCCGACAGTACCGTAGATAAGAGGAAATAGTTATCGGGAAGGAAGATAAAAATTCCAGAACAATCTAGAGTTGAGATGATAATTGCTTGACGGCAGTTATTGATCAGCAATAGCTATAAATAGCCGAAAAGCAGTCATTGAGGGGACCTTTTTTTGCAAAAAAAAAAAAAACGCACCACAGAACTAGTTATCTTTGTAATCTCGTTTTATTGAATTGTTATCGTTGATTTATCTTTTATTGCACACTTTGTTTTATCTCCTACACTTTTACCTTTATCGTCATTAGAGTAGATTTCGTCGTTTCCTTTACGAAATGACACAAGACTCGGTTACTCACAAAAAACCAAAGATATTCCCCTTCGGTAAAAGATTTTTCATTCAAGGTCAATAGAACTCAAAGCATCCTAACCCTGAAAACTTACCTGACAGTGCTCCGCTTTTGTTATCGTTCTGTGAAAAATATTCAAATATCCCTAATTCAAATTCAATTAGTTAACTCCGCAACTTTCATAAGTTAAAATTTAATGAAATAAACTGTGGAGTATCATATTTGTTATTCATTATGAGTCTTGTTCTTTTTGTTTTTGTATTAGTAATTTATTGATTCGTGGCAAAACTCGATGTGGGAGGATGTTCAGCTGTGAAGAACTGGGTTTCGATGAATTTCAATCTGACAACCTAATGTTGTCACTGCTAGGATACACGCACACAAAGATTTATGTGTGGAATTAATGCTGATTCATTTTTTCTTATACACGTATCAAAATGTCATCACAGTTCTTTATATTGATGCTTGGTTTCACGTTTTACTCCGGTATGATCAGTACCTACCGGGTAATAGCAGAACTACATCTGTTTGATAAGGAAGTAAGTTTACATTTTTGTCTTTTTTTACTTTATTTCATAAGGGCATTGGACTAGAGGAACTACTTGTACTTTCGTTTTTAGGGTCACATCAGCCTAGTAGAAGTCTATTTAGAGATGCTGCGCACCATAGAAGTACCGTCTCATATCATGCTATGAGAAGTGTTTTAGAAGTAAATTACTGATAAAGGAGAATAAAGTGGCTGGGAAATAAATTTAAACCGTTTTGCTAAAGTGACATAGCTGATGTCTACAGAACTGCCAATTGAATTCTCTACATTAGCTCTCTCTCTCTCTCTCTCTCTCTCTCTCTGTGTGTGTGTTAAATCTCATCTGTATTTTGCGACATGCATGTCACGACAATTTTAAACCAGACTGATTGTGACAACATTTGTTAATGCGGTGACAAAAAAAGAACAAATTGGACACGTCAAGTAAGTTTGAAACTGTTTGTAAACGCCAAGCAAGTCAGAGGACTTGATTGTACAGAAAAAAACAGATTTTTGTGGAGGATGAAAACATCTTATGTTGATTAATTATTTCAAACGATATAAACGATCATTTTTAAAAAAAAATACTTTTTCAATCATTCATTTTTCTTGAAACAAACAGAGCTTTTGCAGAAAGTGTGACGTTTCTAGAAAATATTTTCCAATTATCATTTTTCGATATTTGGCTGAAACTTGAAAATGAACTAAAAATATTGCCTGCCATTTGGTAGGGAAAATCTAAAAATTACCAAATATTTAAATTTTTAACTATTTTTATTTTTGTTTTCTTTTCATTTTTTTTTCTTTCCTTTTCTTTTTCCTTCTTTCTCGGTCGATGGCCAGCCACAGACGAGCTCTTGCCTTGCCTATGGCTGGTCGTTGGCCATTGCCGTGGCTGGCCACTCGCCAAGGGAGAGGTAAAAAGAAAAGGAAAGAAAAAATAAAAGAGAAAAAAATAAAATTAATTAAAAATTCGAATTTTAAAAAATAATTAAGAATTTGAATTTTAAACATAATTAAAAAATACAAATTTCTCATTAAATATTTTTATAAAAATGAGCATTTCATTAATTAAGGACCCGAAAACAAGCGTCAAGAACTTGCTCATGACCTTTGTGGACCAGAGCTCGAGCATTAGGGATTGAGCACGACCTTTATGGGCTCAGGCTCAGGTGCCAGGGAATTGGGCATGGGCATCAGGGGTTCAAGCCCAGCCTCGATGGACTTGGATATAGGTGTTGGGGCCCGGGCTCAGCCTCGATGGACCCGGGCCTGGCCATCGGAAACTTGGTCTTGCAAGCCAAGACCCAGCAACCAACATAAGGGCTTTTCGTATCCAAGTGTAGAGGTTTGAGTCCAAGTACTGATACTTAATCATATTTAGAAAGAAGAAATCATTTTTCTAGATTTAAGCATAGGTTTTTCGTTTAACTCATTTTTTTAAGCAAACCAAACATTTTCCGTAAAATAAATGGATTCTTAGAATACTTTATTTTTCCCTCCTCGTCCTCTTGCCGACCTGTCTGGTGCATGTATGATCGACTAAGCCCACCCCCACCTTCGCCCCTCGTCATCATTGAGACAATTCCAGTCACCCTTGCCACATTAGGGCATCATCCCTCTCGCCACGTCTCTCTCTCTCTCTCTCTCTCTCTCTCTCTCTCTCTCTCTCTCTCTCTCTCTCACCTAATTGTGGTGAGAGGTCGAGAGCTCATATCTAAGGTCATCCGTCTTAAGCGACTGGCAATCAACTTCCTAGGCCTAGTTGCAATGACCACTTCTAACAGTTCACATATTGATCAAATGTGAATATTGTAGTGTTTCGGGTGAATCTAGACGCTTGTTTTTTCACTTGTTCACATGTCAACTATTTCAAACAAATAATTTTCATAATTGAATTGGCTCCCTAAATTTACAGAATCCCAATCCCATAGATTTAATTGCCACGCCATGTCATATTTGCCGAATACCAAGAATTGCAACTCTCCATAGTGCAGGCATAAAAAGAAGAGATAATGACCCAAATAATCTCTGAATTTTTAATTTGTTCAATGTCGTCCCTAAACTTTAGAATATATTCAATGCGGTCCTTAAACTTTTGGTACATGTTCAATGTAGTCCATGAAATATATGAAAATATTCAATGTAGTCCCTAAACTTAAATTAGTGAAAGGACTACATTGAACATTTTCATATAGTTCAAGGACTAAATTGAACAAGTACTAAAAGGTCATGGACTACATTAAACAAATTAAAAATTCATGAACCACATTGCACATTGGGTTAAAGTTCAGAAATCACATTGAACAAATTTAAAATTCAGAAACTATATTGCATATTGGGTAAGTTTAGAGACGGTTTGTGTCAATGAGAATGTTGGTCCCTGAGAATAGGAAAGCAAAGTTAGGAGCATCTCTTGCCCTTAACGCTTGCAGTTTGAAGATGTCGAGGGGGGCTTTCACACCTTTTCTTTCTCCTCCCCAATTCTTGATTGGCTCTCGACAGGGGGAATTGCCGTCAATTTGATCCGGCAGATAAAGATAAAGACGCATGACATTCTCAGCAACTTCCAAAAAGGATTGTCGGTACATGGTTGGAATGATCAATGATGTCACCAACGTTTGGCACATGCACTAAGAATTCAACCTAGATGGATGCTTTATTATAACTTACATATATTAAATTAAGGGCACAATTAGATCAGTTGGATTGACTAAGAAAGAATATTATCTAAAATGAGGCATTGAAGAAACCACATGGAAGGTGACAACAGTAAAGGAAACAAGCCGATGGTTGTTGATTAGGCACACAAAATTAGAATATACCGGGGCCTAATCCTGAATTGGTCTTCTTTCTTCCTATCATACCGACTCTTCGGCGTGATGATAATTCATATATAATATGGAAAAAAAAATTACATGACATCCTAACGTGATTATAAAGCTCAGCCTTGTCTATATGGACCGAGCCCCAAAAAGAGTGCCTCGACAAACCACACAAGGTGGTGACCTTTTGGAAGTGCCTGTTTGCTCATATATCACCATCCGGACCTTTCCCATCCAACGTCAAACTTGGGATGTTACAGTGACTACGTTTTTTTTTTGGTCGAAAAAGTGACTATGTTAACTAGTTCAAATGTATCATCTTTTTATATGGATGAACAACATTACTTAACGAAATGACCTGGACATAAGTATTGTCTAAAATAGTGGCTACTTTTCTATTCTTGAAGGTTCTGCTGGTGGCGTCCATCCATGACTTTTTTTCATTCAACATTCTACTATAATCATAAGAAAAGAAAAAGGTTGTGCTTGTAATTCGTTCTTGTGATTGGGTCTCGGTCATGTCACGAACACGATTTAGGCCCGGACAGACACTTGCTTATTCCACATTGACTCCGTCAGCAGAAGCTGCAGAAAAACCCAAGAGCGGTGGACATTGATATTGCTGTTCGAAACGACTTATACATCAGCATCTAAGCTCGTCAACCTCGTGCCGGTTTCATAAATACGAAACCCTAGTTTTCATGAAAGCTACTTGCAGAGCGACGGCTCACGTAAATTACAGTCCTTATCAGATTGGCCTCCTTAATTTTACACATGAGGTCCTTGTAACCAAGTCAGCAACCTAATTTGCCGATGTCGCCGTTGTCGGATTGCATAAGCAAGAATCACGGGAGCAATGTGGCGCCAAAGGAATCTTTTCATGTCGAGTGAGAACGAAAGCATGCAAAGATGTCAAACTTATCTGATATCTCGCTATATTCTTGATGGAAAATTGAATCTTCTGCATAGAGAGACAAAGTAGGTGACAAACATGAGAACACCATCCGCTAATACTTCTATGTGTCCTTATATTTTCTTGTATCGACATTTGGCTCTGCTCGGCGTGAGGCAACTTTGAATCGGTTTATCGGTCGTTTGCGTAAAATTGTAACTCTTGGTGTCTATTCATACGCACTAATTCAAGTTTAAAATAGTCGATTGTGATTTCTGATGTAATGGACAAAAGCAAAAGCTAATAGTTCATGCGTATGTATGAGTAGAAAATGCATTTTTTTTTCCTTTTTCTTTTTAGGTGGGGTTTTCTCATTTGAATCTTTTCATAATTTTGTAAGAGGAAGGAAAAAAGAAAGTGTGCTAAAAGTATTCGTGACAAAGAGGAGTTAGGTGACCTTCCCAATTTGACCTAGGAAAACACCTTGGAAAAAGCCCAGCTAAGGCCCAAGGCTTTACATGATTCAAACCTTTGAAACACGTTGTCTTATAAAATTTGTGGACATTATGTTGTTCTTTAAAGGCTTCTAGTTTATTAAATGCAAGAAAGAGATCGGACAAACGAGGGTGTTGGGGTCAAACCATCTGTCATTTCCCCTCCTCTTCCGTATCAAACCACACCAGATGTCTTGAACATGAAGGCAAGAACAGAACACCGCAGATGCTTCAGAGACAGAGAGGGAGAAACAGAGACATCCTCCAAAATCGCCACAACCCCGTTAGTGGAGAATGAGTGGAGCCGCAGCTCTCCATTCCTGCTTCGCTTTACTCGTAATCATCACCTTCTTCGCCACTAGCACCACCTCCTCGGATACCATCTCTGCAAACCAATCGATCAGCGGCGACGGGACCCTCGTCTCTGCAAATGATGTCTTCGAGCTCGGGTTCTTCACGCCAGACGGCACCAACTACTACGTGGGCATATGGTACAAGAACATCTCGGACAGGACATACGTCTGGGTGGCCAACAGGGGCACCCCGCTCACGAACTCGTCCTCATCCGCGTTCAAGATTGGGGACAAGAGCAACAACGTGGTCGTTCTTAACCAGGCAACCAACATCGTCCTCTGGTCAGCGAATCAAACCAAGGCCAATTCGAGCCCAGTGAACCCTGTTGCTCAGCTCCTGGGCAATGGCAATCTTGTCGTCAGAGAAGAGGGTGACGAGAGCAGCAACAACTACTTGTGGCAGAGCTTCGATTTTCCCACAGACACCCTCTTGCCCGACATGAAGCTAGGGTGGGACTTCAGCCTGGGCCTCGACCGGTTCTTGAACTCTTGGAAGAGCCCACAAGACCCGGCCCCGGGGGATTTCTCTTTCAAGCTCGATTTCCATGGATACCCGGAAGCTTTTCTCTGGGACAACGGCACGAAGGTATACCGGAGCGGCCCGTGGAACGGGATCCGGTTCAGCGGCGTCCCGGAGATGGTGTCCACGAGCGACATCGACTTCACTTTCATCTCCAATCAACAACAGGTGTACTACTCCTACGAGGTGAACACCCCTAGCATAATCTCGAGACTGACCGTGAACTCAACAGGGTATCTTCAGAGGTTCACTTGGGTCGAGGACAGCCAGTCCTGGAGCCTGTTCTGGTATGCCCCGAAAGACCAGTGCGACAATATCGGCGAGTGTGGCCCTTACGGGATCTGCGACACCAACGGCTCGCCGGTCTGCAACTGCACGGTGGGGTTCAGTCCCAAGAACCCACAGGCGTGGAACTTGAGGGAAGGGTCAGATGGGTGCGTGAGGGACAGAAAATTGGACTGCTCGACCGATGGGTTCTTGCCATTGAAGGGGATGAAGCTGCCCGAGAGCAGCAACACGCTGGTGGACATGGAGATGAGCCTCCAGGATTGCCAAAAGGGCTGCGCCAAGAATTGCTCCTGCACCGGCTACTCGAGCGCGAACATCAGCAACGGCGAGGCGGGCTGCGTGATGTGGTTTGACGATCTGTTGGACATGAGGCACTACATAGATGGCGGGCAAGATTTCTACGTCAAGCTGTCTGCTGCCGACATTGGTAAGTCCTCGGTGTTCCTTCAATCTCTCTCATATTTTGATCCTGCATCAACTGTGAATTAACCGATCTAAGGAATATATGCCAAGGCCTAGGGGGGGTCTCATGCTTGTAAGGGAATTAAATTGGAAAAGCTCATAGGGAAAACGACTTGAGCGAGGCTTAAAACGGGCGAAATCATCTCAACACGAAGCTCGATAGCGAAACACAGAACCCATTAATCTCGAGTTCGATTCGAAATTCAAATAAAACCAAAACTCCTAGCCTCAATATTAAATTCGCAAAACCGTGCCTCACCATCTTCATAGTTCATAGCCCATGCTTTATCTATTCATTTCAATTTCTTCTTCTTCTTTCTTTTTTTTAAAAAATTTGAAAATGATGGAGAGTTCAGGAGGGGGGTCCTAGAAGACCAAATACACCCCGAAATTTCTTTTGTCGGGGGAAATTTGGAACGGCCTTCCCTCTTAATGATTGTGCAGCGACTAGCCGGTGACAACCTGGGGGAGGCCGCGACGGAGCGGTGGATTCATCCGGCGTGGGTCCCGCCTTCGAAAATTGGGTTGGTTTGGGGGGGGGGGGGGGGGGTCTTCTTACACACACAGAGATCTACCTTATTGTGCGCCGCATGCGCCACATGCGAGGGGCCCAACGTTGGCCCCCACGATCCGACAACGCACCAAGCCATCATCATCATATAAAACTCGTTATTCTTTTTTAATTTATAAAGCTCTATTCATTTTGTAGTATAGGCTAGTAACTTAATATGCTCCCCGACTGATATAGGGTTTTTTCTCACGCCCTCTTGCGCGGATTCCACATATTCGCTGAGTGACGATTGGTGGGAAATGTTGATTCAGTCTCTTAGCACATGGTGTTGTTTGTGTCTAGGAGTCGAGGGCACGATTAGATTTTTTTATAATCTACCAGATGCGAACCATTTCTACCTAACTGATTTTGATTTGCGTCTTACCTTATTGTTTTTTTTTGTACGTCTCATGTCATCGAAAATAAAATTGTTTTTTTTTTTTACGTATAGGAAAGAGTTGATTCTAAGTAAGTAGACAATGCGAGATAGGATGATTTTGAGCGAGATCGCACGTGGTACGTTATTGTACTGCACAACCAAAAGGGCGACCCGCAATAGTTGGTTGTCCCGCATTCCTTTTATAGACTAGGGCACTAGACGACTAAGGTATATTGTGCAACGTTTTTGGCCTAATGTATGACCAAATGTTGTGCCGTCCTAAAGTAGCAAAAATAAAGTACAACAATTTTCTCCTTAAGGATGACATACCGTCGTAAGATTGTGTATAAAAACATCGCAATTCACCAAAGTATCATTAAACATCCTACCATTTAATATAAAAATTTATCATCTAAAACTTTTCACCTTGGCATGAAAACTATGTGCATAATATAAATTTTTTCTATTTACGCCGGTACATCATCGTCTTCCTAATAATGTTGTAGATGTTAAAAAAGAAGGCATACAACAACTTTAGCTTGAAAATGACATAACGTCTTACTGTCATACCGAAAAAAATTCTATATTTACGATGATACGATATAAAGTAGTACGCAATTACATACCATTGTACCATAACAAAAATTGCATACAACTTTATCTTGAAATTCTACAACTTTGTAATAGCCACGGGAGTGTTGCCGCCACCCCCTCAGCGAGGGCAAGTAGGCCCTTACGGATGTGGTGGTATCACCAATGTCGCCATTGCCGAGTAAGGATGGGTTGGCGCCAGTCGTCGCTCGGTGGTGGGGGAACCCTAGTGCCACCACCTGCACAGGCGAGGGTCGGCCGTCCCGTGGCCCCCTCAACACGTGGATCCATGCTCTTTGGAAATACCGAGGTTGGCTGACGCGTGTACCGTGAGCTGACGTAAGCACGACGCCCGTGATGGTTAATTCCGTTGGTCCCCCATCACCATAGCTTAGGGTACTCCCTGAATGGTTGCGGTGATTGCAAAATGGCATAATTAAAGAGTTGATTAAATGATGGGGGTTGGGCCCTGCGAGTAGATACCCCTCGCTCTCTCCTATCTATCTAATCCTCAACGCCTTGAGCCGACACTGTTGACTTCCAAGCTTCAGAATTCTTTCTTTTCTTTCTCTGTGGGCCTGTCCTTTTCACTCTCTGCTGCCTTCAAAGCAATTCTGCAATAGTCAATCATGGAGTCTTTAGTTAGAATTTACTGGGGCGGGGCAACACTAGGGGCCCGTTTGGTTTTGGGAACTTTTTCAAAGAAACCCAAGTCAAATTCGGTGCCTTGAGAAGGGCCTAAATCTTGGAACTGTTAAGATAAAGCGCTTGATCTACTTTTTGGTAGGAGTTGTTAGCTTTACATCAGATCAGATCCCTGTTGATCATGCTGGGTCCGTCTTGTTGATGATTAGAATAAAGACTAAATTTGTTTGTTTTAGTTATGTCTTTTGGGATAAGATGGACGGATTTATTTAATCGGAGAAATAAGATGACGAAGTTCGCAACATGTTTCTTATGGCTAAGGTTTGAGGAGTTTCCCGGTTCTCCATTTGTGAATGTAATTGAGGTTGTGGCGCTTTAGGATTGTAAAAGTGGCTGGTCATCGAGAATTCACTTGTGAACAAAGTAAAAAACGAGGAAATTTCGATTACCCTTTTCAAAGTCAGGTAATTGGACATTGAATTCCTAGCAGTTGTTTGGTTAAGTTCTACTTGTCTAGTTCAGTCCGGTCGTGATTATGCAAGCTTTTGCTAGATGATAAGAAAAGGAGTAAATTTTACCATGCCAATTATGAGTATATGTATGTGATTTCCAGTTTAACAGGTTTGAGGAGCTCCCTTTGCTAATTTATATTGAATATAAGGTCCAATTCCTAATGTTCCAAATTTCTTTTGATGTATTAGCGGCTTACGGCGGACTGTTCGCTCAAAAGAGTTCGAGCAACAGACTGGGAACATTATCAATAGTGGGCATTGCCGCTGGTGGTGGCGTTCTGTTGCTAGCACTCGGTGCCTTCCTCATGTGGAAGAGGAAGCCTTTGGTGATTTCCCGTGCAAGAAACACCGAACCAAGAGGTAGTTCTAGTGTCTTACTTACCGATAACATGTACTAAATGAATCAGCATGCAGTAGGAAATACTATTTTGATATGATGACTGTTTCTTCGCGCGACCAGGAGCTCTTGAGAGAAGCCAAGATTTTCTGTTAAATGAAGTAGTCTTCTCCAGTAAGAGAGACTATTCGAGGGAAAACAAGCCCGAGGATCTAGAGTTACCATTGTTCGATTTCAATGCGATTGCTTTGGCAACCAAGAACTTCTGCGACGAGAACAAGCTCGGGCAAGGCGGTTTCGGTTGCGTTTACAAGGTGAGTGCTCCATTTCGAATAGACGAATGTGGCCAGATAAATGTCAATGGAGGAAGCATCTTGAGAGCTCCATTTGTTTCCTTTGTGCTTCAGTGTAGGATTGAAGAAGGCCCAGTAGTAGCGGTTAAAAGGCTCTCGAAGAATTCCGGGCAAGGAACGGAAGAATTCAAAAATGAGGTTCGATTGATTGCTCGGCTTCAACACCGAAATCTTGTTCGACTTATCGGCTGCTGCGTCGAGCTGGATGAGAAGATCCTAATTTACGAATACATGGAGCATAAGAGTCTGGATTCTGTTCTATTCAGTAAGTTCCTGGAATTACCCTTTTTTTCTCATTTTATCAAAATGGATTGGAAATGTTCGAGTTTCTGTTTCAGGATCATTACCAGCTAAGTCTCTGCAGGTAAAATCAAGAACTCCATGTTAAATTGGGAGCGGCGGTTTAACATCATCTGTGGGATCGCTCGAGGTCTTCTTTATCTTCACCAGGACTCCAGGTTTAGAATCATACATAGGGATCTCAAAGCGAGCAACATCTTGCTCGATGGGGAGTTGAACCCCAAAATCTCAGACTTTGGCATGGCCAGGATTTTTGGCAGAGATCAGGTCGAGGCGAATACGAGGAGAGTCGTTGGCACGTAGTAAGTACCATGGAACATTGTTTTCACGAGTTCCAGGATCATATTTCTGAAATTGCACTAATTCTATTTTGCTTAAACCCCGCAGTGGGTACATGGCCCCCGAATATGCCATGGATGGACTATTTTCAGAGAAGTCCGATGTGTTCAGCTTTGGTGTGTTGGTCTTGGAGATTGTAAGTGGTAAAAAAAACCGGGGATTCTATTATGCGGACAGTGAACTGAACCTTCTTGGACATGTAAGTATGGAGAGATGCTCATCCATCGAAACATGAATAGTTATCCGAAGCAGAAACTTTATATATATGCCATCTGATCGACATTGCTAGTGCAGTGTTTCGATTTTGTCCCATAACCACATGTAAGTGAACGTTGTCTTGTTAATTGCAGGCATGTAAGTTGTGGAAAGAAGGTAAGGGTTTGGAGCTACTGGATTCAGTGGTGGGAGATGCATACTCGATGAATGAAGTATTGAAATGCATTCAGGTCGGCCTTTTATGCGTCCAAGAGCATGCGGAGGACAGGCTGGCCATGTCGTCTGTGGTCTTGATGCTAAGCAGCGAAAACCCAACAATGCCACACCCTAAAAATCCCGGCTTTTGCTTGGGAAGGCCTGTAGAGACGGATTCATCGTCAAGCAAGCATGACGAGACATGCACTGTGAACCAAGTTACAGTCACAATGCTTGATGCCAGATAGAGATTGTTGTCATGCCCTGATCCAATATATTTGTACATTTGAAACACCAAAGATCTCTGTCCATATATATATGTATTCTTAGTCCTTCCTTCTGCTCAATTCTTTTATTTAGTTTCTTTTGATTTTCAAAATTTTCTTTTGTATTTGTTATTGTGGAGAGAGGAGAGGGGGGTTTGTCAATTTTGGTACAGACATGAAGAAAAAGTTTTTGACATTGACACATTACAGCTCAAACAGTTCAGTGACTCTAGCAATGTGATGAAGTTCCCAGAAAACAGAAACATTGTTGCAATTGCAACTGTAATTCAATGCTGCAGTGATCGGTTTTGCTCTTTGCCGATCGTGATTTCTCGACCGGCTCAGACCAATTTCCTGTCAATTTTTTGTAAAACAAAGAAATGGTTGTTGCACAGAAGCAGACATAAGTATATAGAGCAAGGATCATCATCTTCATTTGTAGTAACAGACCCTTAAGATTCGGTAGTTGATGATTCAATTAACTTCACCGTCTTCATGTTTCAGTCAGTGTGAGAACTGAGAACTATTCTCCATGGTAAATCAAGGCACAGAACAGCAGCAAAGCCTCGGTTTATATGTGGACCAAACAATGTACCTTGTGAAACCGAAACATCGAGCTTCATTTGAATAAACACAGCGACTGCGCATTGCTTGTGTCCAATTACTTTTGAAGCAGTTCAGAATAGAAAGAAGGCAAAATGACAATATATATCTCAACCTTTCAAAGATTTTTTTGATTTGATCCGACCTTTCAATGCTATAAAACAGAAGAATTCAATATTTGGAATTTATTTCAAATCTACCAGTTTCTTTAGCACCAATTGTAAGAAGGATTATTCTTTTTATGGAGTTTCAATTATGTCCCTACTTTTGTTTTTCTGTTTGTTTGTGGGATTTTCTCCCACCCCTTTATGTCTTTTATCTTTTAAACCGGACAAATATTTACTTGGCTTTATAGAAGTTATTTTACTTATTTAAATTCGTACATTTTTTTGTTTGAATAGAAAATAAAACAAGTTTTTTTTAACAAAATACCGCCTCAATGCGAATTCGTAAATACACAATGCTAAAACGGGCAAAAGGGCAATTAAAACATAGATTTGGAGTTTTGCCTTGCAATAGATTTGTTATGAGTTCGAGAGGTAAGGATTTATTTTAGGGATAATGATATAGATAGTCTCTAAACTTTAGCCCAATGTGCAATATAGTCCTTGAAATTTTAATTTGTTAAATTCGATCACTGAATTTTGGCTTAATATGCAGTGTCATCCCTGAACTTTTAATTTATTCAATATGATCCCTACACTTTCCGTAAATGTTTAAATCAGTCCATAGATTATATGAAAATATTCAAAGTATTAAATATTTTTGTTCTATAGACTAGATTGAACATGTATAAAAGGTTCAGGAATCACGTTGAACAAATTGAAAGTTCATGATAACATTGCGTATTGGGTTAAAGTTCGATGATCACATTGAATAAATTAAAAGTTTAAACACCAAATTGCTATATGACCCAAAATTTAATGATCAATCGTGTCATTTACTCTTTATTTTAGCAACTTGAAAAGATAGGATAAAATTGAAAAGAGCACGAAGGACGAGGACGTTTACCCCACCTATAAAGAGTAATTGAAAAGTTAGAAAGATTGGAAATGAGTAAATAATAAAACAAAGAGGTTTTCATGGGCTATATCAATTCATGGCTTCAAAATAATACTCGAGCAGGAAAAGAAAACACATGACAAAAGATGCAAAGAAGGTAGAAGACAAGATAAAGGCTGTGAGAAACGACTTTTCCATTCAAACTGCAGGCTCATGCCAGTCAATCGTGCGGACAACGTCCATGCCCTACGTAAATAATACTAAGAATCACTTGGGCTATTGCCTTTAGCTGCAACAAGCCATATTATAGTGTATCATCCCAGTTTACTCTTTGACCAGGAATTCGTAACATGGGCAGCAGAGGATGCTTTTTCTTTCTTTACGAGGAGTTCTTTCCTTTCTAGAAACTAGAGAATGCCGTAATGGAGTTGTCTTATTAAATTTCAACGTTGGAAGATTTTCATGCCAATCACGTAAGGACCTAGGCATCGAGAAGACAAGCTTTCCCACTTTGTCTAGGTCATTAAACTAATATGGTTATTATGGTGCTATGTCTTCAATACACAAGAGGTGACGACACATGAGGTCTCAATATTCAGTATGACTCTTGAATTTTTTTTTTTGTTTCGATGTGATTTTTGAATTTTCAAAAATCTGCTCAATGTAATCCGTCTATTAAAACTCGTTATGGTGGCGGTTGTCGTGAAGAATGATGCCATTTGTTTGGACACATTGGCATCCACATATTGTATGACATGTCATCTATGTCACACTTCTCTCTCTACAAAAAAAAATATTGAACACCAACAAACCTCTCATGCTTGCCGGTTAGGAGTCGGCACTAGAATGTGCGAGCTCAACCCAACTAGGACCATACCCAAGCACAAACCATTGGGTGGCGAGCTAACTGATCTAGAGGTCCTAATGGACTGGCCTGGGCTCGACATTCTTTTTTATGGTTTTAGGCTTCCAATCAAACATTAAATACATTGTGGGGTCTCCGTCACAAGATTAGTGATCTAGCGACCGTTGAACACCCGTTGGTCGGCCGGTGGAAGGGGGAAAAATTTGCCCTCTATAAATTGGCTCCCTCCCGCTCTATTCCTCAATCCTCACCCATATACCATTTTCTCACAATTTGCTCTACAAAATGATTTGTCAATTTCATTTCTCCTTAAAGTGATTTAATCACATTCTAAATTTTGTAATGGAGGATATTACCACCGGCGATCGGTTTTGATCGTCCCAATCAACCCGGACTTCACCATGCAATTGTTGTGGGCCTTGTTTAGTGACTTCTCTGACAACAATGTACAATTGTCTTCGGACTTGTTTATTGACTTCTGCAACAACACATAGATATCAGCTCTCCCCACAACAAGTCGAATTTGATGACCATTAGACCGAACGATCTAATGATTTGAAGGAATTGTAAGGGCAAACGTTGGAAGCTAGTCTGCGCCAAGACACTTCCCCATACGAAACCCTACATACCGGAGATAAACTGCCAAGCAACAACAGCACCGGCCAAGCGGAGAAGAACGTTTGAGATGTGGACATTTTGGCTCGAGAATAATGTCAATGATTTCAAGAAGACCATTTGCACATTATTTGACATCGAATTCTTCGGTGAATCGTTCAAGTGGAAGGGCCACTTGAGGAGGTACCAAGCAAGACATGATGCGGCAATGTCTAGGGCTAGGGGAGCTCTTCAAGTTTAGTGCTGCGTACAAGAAATCGCTCGATACGGTGAGAGGAGGAATTAGTGGGAGCTTGCATTTTATTGTTTTGCCCTCCCTAGCAATCCTTTAGCTTCATTGAAAACCCCATTTGTCCACTATGCTCAAATAGCTCTACAACCTCAGTGTAGGCCCGTTTCACGAACAACCGAAAAAAAATTACAAGTTGTTGTACAAAAGAGAAAAGGGCGGTGTTGATGCATCTGCTGTCGACTAGTAACTTTTAAATCTCTTTAACTTCTAAGTTATGAATCAGCCTTATGAATTACACAGACTGTATTGTCATTGGCCGATGGGTCTATGAGTAATGGGAATTACGTCATCGAATTCTAACATTTAAGAAGTTAATATTCTCACATGATTTTTGAAATGTGGCTGCCAAAATAATGAGAGCAGCCAATTGGTTTCACATTTTTTTATGAAATCTTCAGCATCACCTTATATAATACCAGCGTGAACACCTCCCCAGTCCAAAGTCTGTACCAACATTAACTTATGCGTGCAAGATGGTCTCTACTAGTTTTATGATTCCATGGCCATCATACGTGGTAGGATCAGCCTTATCATGCATTAAGAGTTGGAGGTCCTGAACATGACACAGGAAAGGAAAGCTTAGAAGTTCTCTTTGGACATAAGAATAAGGTGAAATTCAACCTATAAGATGTTGAAGAAGGCATGCGGTGTGATGACCATTTGGGGTAAGGTTGTCCCTCAAAATATCCTCTCCCTCTAAATATGAGATTTGAAGCGTTACATTATAAGCCCTTATGTACCATTTGATAAGGTAGCTCCACTTGGTTTTACATAAAATCCATTAGATTTAGATACCTTAGATGGATTTAGGGTGCATTTTACCCGTCCACCTAATTATTTTTATCTGAAAATTGAAAAGAAATCCTAGAGAATTTTGCAACCTATAGCGTAGTTTTAACAAAAATTATTTTGATTTTCTTAAAAGGTCTTGTAAAAACGATACTTTCCCTCGCCGCCAAAACATATGCAGGCAAATTGATGCACGAACTTATTACAATAGTCTCTCCATTCTTCCACTATCGAGGGTTTTTTTTTATTTTGGTCAAGGTTACTTTATATCATTCACTTGTCCATTTCCCAAGAAAATTATCAAATCAATCCTAAATTTATTATACGAATACTAATTCAGTTCTAAACTTTCTACATTTATCAATTTAGTTCTAAAACTTCGCGGGAAATTTCAATTATAGTCATTCCAGCTAGTTTTCACAATAAAACCGTTGTCGTGGCGGTCCTGTCACACAAGATGAACATATCTTAGTAGGTTGGTATTACTCTACCTCTACAATAATATATATATATATGGTCAACTACCACTACAATAATATTAAATGAGGGACTTGGAATGTGATTTTTCCGCGTCATATTCAATGCGGGCTGCTCACCTTTGGAGAGAGAGAGAGAGAGAGGGCCTCGCGGACGGCCTTGACGTGGCGGACCTCGCCGTGGAACGACGATGCATTTTCAACACATTTGGCTCCGAGTCGGACTGTTTTAACAGGCCCGTGTTGATTTGGCGGTCTGCCTTCTTGACCTCTGGAAGCAAAGCACGACACGAGTGCACTGCACTGTGTCGTTCGTTTTCGACGACGATGTTCTTGCTTTGACAAATTTTCATGTGAACTCGCACGTTCGCAAACCGTTGACCGTTCCAAGCTCAGGTGTTCACGAATGAAAATCTTGTCGTCGGGTGCAACGATTGGATCAACCTCTCTGACTATTCAAAGCATCGCATCACGAACCGCAATCTCTCTCTATCTCCACCACCACGCCAAAAAGGGCCTTGCGATGCGCTTCCCACTTCGCAAGGCTGCAGCTCCACGAAATGCCCACCTCCTCTCTCCATCAAAGCCATGATGTTTCCCCTGTTTCTGGCTTTCTGTTGCTTTCTTGGATCGTCGCTGGCACAAGCCACGGACACTCTGTCGGCCAACCAGACGCTGCAGGATGGACAAACCTTGGTTTCATCTGGGCAAGTCTTTGAATTTGGCTTCTTTAGTCCTAACAACACGAGTGCCAGGTATTTAGGGATTTGGTACAAGAACATACCTCTCCAAGTCACTTGGGTGGCCAACAGGAACAACCCAATCACCAATTCCTCAGCAGAAGTGGCTCTGAACTCGCAAGGGTCGGTGTCTCTCCAAAATGGGTCCATAAGTTACTGGTCTGTGACCCCAGTTGGGGCTGTGAATGAGCCGTTCTTGAGGCTCCTGGACAATGGCAACCTCGTTTTGAGTGATGCAAGTGTTTCTGATGATTCGGGGAACTATCTCTGGCAGAGCTTTGATAACATAACTCACACTTTGCTGCCGGAGATGAAACTAGGGTGGAATTTGAGGACCGGTTTGAAGCGGAACATGACTTCGTGGGTCTCGGCAACCGATCCGTCGAGCGGCCTATACACGTTTAGCCTCGAGCCGCCCGATGCTCCACAGTTGATTCTGTGGAAAGGGAGCCAGAAGCAGTATCGATGGGGGCCCTGGAATGGAGAGAGGTTCAGTGGGAGTAATGAGCTCAAGGCCAATCCGGTCTTCGATCCGATGTTCAATTCGAGCCCTGAAGAGGTGTATTATACATACACGGTGGTTGATAATTCGACCCTATCGAGATTCGTCGTGACCCCGGAGGGTGCGATTCAATATCTCGCTTGGATGGACAATCAATGGACGAATTTGGTTACTCTACAGAGGGACTATTGTGATAATTATGGCATCTGCGGGCCATATGGAACTTGCTATGATTCCTCTGATGCAAATTGCAGGTGCTTGAAGGGGTTCCGGAAAAACGATTCAAGCCCCCTTGATTGGACCGGCGGGTGCTCCCGGACATGGGTTTTGAGTTGTGGAAATGGTGACGGCTTTGTGAAGTACAAGGGTTTGAAGCTGCCAGATAATTCGCATCTGTTGGGGAATAGGACCTCGAGCCTTGAGGAATGCGAGACAGCATGTTTGAAGAATTGCTCTTGCATGGCATTCACTAGGGTAGATGTCCACGGAAATGGCGGGGATTGTCTTTTGTGGTTTGGGGATTTGGTTGACATGAAGAACTATCCTTCAGGCGGAGATGTGATATATATACGAATGGCACGAGCAGAGATAGGTACTAATCCATCTAGCTCTTAGCGATTTTCACTCGTCATCTCTCGGTAGCTTTAAAGAGGTTTTCAGTTGAATAGCTTCTAAGGAAATCCATGTCCTTGCCTTTTCATTTTCTTCTTCCAAGCCCTTCTTAGTTATGTGAATGTGGTGACATGGTTATAGTTGATATTCGCATTGATAAGACTCATAGGCGATCACTACTGTGTTTGTGTCGCTATTAAATAGGATTTCTAAGCCCTGGGAGTTTATCAAGAAATGCTTCTTTCTGTATGTGCAATCACATAGCTTCTCCTAGTTCTGCGCATTGAAATATGTTTGATGTTAGATAAAAGGACGAGTACAAGATACAGTTCTGTATTGAATATTCTGCAATGTAGAGAGCACAGTTGCACAGATAAGGACTATTGCCATCTGGTTACTTAGCTTTCTGTTTGAGCATGACAGCACATGATTAATTTGAAATTTTTCGATGAACAGATGCAATCGCTCGAGCTAAGAGGAGAAGGCGTATAATTACCATCAGCATCTCCTTATCGATTGTATGTGGAATGCTTATGTTAGCATTCATTGGCTGGTACGCTCTCCAAAGAAGGAAAGAGAGGACGAGAGGTAAAGTCATTGTCACAGCATAAAACTATATATTGCAAACAGCATGATTCTCGCTTCTCTCATTTTGAATAAGAAAAGTAAGAAATCGCTGAAAGTATGTTCATGACTCTATATCTTTATATGTCCCTTTCTTGCTTAACATGCTAAAAATATTTCCTTCAAAGAAAGCATAACTGAAAGGCCTATAAATCTATTAACATCTTTAATAAGGGCCTAAGAAAACATTGGTTAGCTTAGCATCACATCCAGTTTAAGTCTGAAAAAACACTATCTCTGATAATTATTTTCGGGTTCCTGATCAGCAAGTTAGAGCGAATAGTAAGTACTTCAAGGAGCAAATGATCATCACTTTGAGGAAACAAATGCTTCCTCAAGTTGCTTTGATTACTAACTGTTAGCTTTAATTCCCTCTTCTCAGCCAACCAGTAGGATATACTGGACCTTTTGTCATATTGTTGAGATTGTGGTGCATAATTACGCGTTTGTTTATGCTGATGGCTGATTTATATCCTCTGTCACAGAGGCTATGCTAATTAATCGAGATTCAGGAGATGGTGGTCCAGAGGAAGACCTTGAATTACCCCTTCTTGATTTCGTTGCGGTTGCTGATGCCACTAGCAATTTTGCTTTCCAAAACAAGGTTGGGCGGGGTGGGTTCGGTGAAGTGTACAAGGTACTTTTTTTGGCCAAAGTATACAGGGTAGTTCGAAAGTCACACTTTCTCGTATTAATTCCATGAAGATTGTTCCACGTACAAGAAGATGATTTTATAATTCTTTTCTACTTCGATCTTACTAACATGTAATACACTATCTGCCAGGGTGTATTACCTACAGGACAAGATGTTGCCGTGAAGAGGCTCTCACTGACCTCTGGGCAGGGCCTGAAAGAGTTCAAGAACGAGGTCATACTGATTGCCAAACTTCAACACCGGAATCTTGTGAAGCTCTTAGGATGCTGCATTCATGGAGATGAAAGAATGCTAATCTACGAGTACTTGCCGAACAAAAGCTTGGACCACCACCTTTTTGGTGCGACCATCACCCCATTTACACTTTTTCAACCTGCTTGAGATTATACAATTTTTCCCTCTATAACTTATCTCAAATTTTGTGAAGATCCAAATAGACGTAAACTTGTGACCTGGAAGACACGCTTCAGCATTATCATGGGGATTGCACGTGGACTTCTCTATCTCCATGAAGACTCCAGGCTGAGAATTATCCACCGAGACCTCAAACCGAGCAACATCTTACTAGACAGTGAGATGAATCCTAAAATCTCAGATTTTGGAATTGCAAAAATATTTAATGGAGAAAATACCAGAGAAATGACCAATAGGATAGTTGGGACATAGTAAGTTATTCTGTTGTTTCTTTCAAGGAATATTTTCGAAGATTTGTGGCTGTACTGATACTCTATTTCCTTCTTACAGCGGTTATATGTCTCCCGAGTATGCAATGAAAGGCCACTTTTCAGTAAAATCAGACATATTTAGTTTTGGCGTACTGTTACTGGAGATTGTAAGCGGCCACAAGAATTGGGGATTTTATCACCCGGACCATGACCTCAATCTCGTGGGACATGTAAGTATTTCCCTGCTTATGCTTTACCTCGGATTGGATGCTGTCTTCACTTTTTCTATTCCTCTATGATATGTATTAACTTGGTTTTCACGTATATCCAGGCATGGAAATTGTGGACCGAGGGGAATGCACTTGGACTAGTAGATGCCCTGATGGGGGAAGAATTTCCCTTCAAGGAAGTGATGAGGTGCATCCAGGTAGGACTCCTGTGCGTGCAGCAGCGACCCGAAGACCGGCCGACAATGTCGTCGGTTGTGCTTATGTTGGGCAGCGAGACTTCTGACATTCCTCAACCTAAGGAACCGGGAGTCAGTGCTGAGACCTTCGCTATGAGCACTGACTCATCCTCAAGCGTCCAAAGACTTCACTTTTCCACTGATATAACCATCACAGCTCCGGAGAGTAGATGAGAAGAATACTCGAGTGATGAGAAGAATTACACTTGATACATACTTTTGTCCGCGACAAGAATGTAGGGCGCAGATGTGTACAGATACTTCATATTGTTTTCGTTTTTTTGTTATAATTTGATGCATAAGATTTGGATATTCATGCGGAGTGTCACTACTTCTGGGTAAGGGAACAGCTTTGCCTGCCTCATTCCTTCAGCAATGACTCAAAAGATCAGCAACAAGGAGGAGTACTGAAACTTGATTTGGTATTAAATCCTTTACTTCACCATATGGAAATAGCGAGGCCTGACAGTACCCACTCAGAGCAATGATCAAGTCTACTATACGTATAACATGACTATTGGCGAAGCGTGAGCCAAAACAGAAAACAAGACCTGCAACGCGATCCGATTTTCCCATGTCACATGATAGAATCCAGCGCTCCCTTAAACTGATAAACTAAGTTAATCACTTGAATTCATCGTTCCCCTCTCGACACCGTGTTAATATTAGGGTTGGGCTTAAAATAATTAAATTAAAGAGAGAGCACAATGGCCCAACTCAGCCCTCACCATCGCTGACTATGAGGTATTTATATGCTCTTTTTGTACATGTGTGAGTTAATCTATTAACTTAAACTTTTGGATTGACCATTCTATTATGATATTAGAGCTAGATTGTGCCTTAGTTTATTTTACGTATTCATTCACCCGGTCCAACTTCCACGTGAGAGGAAATGTTGAAATATCCCAACTATTAACTTTTAAAATTTAACTTTTCTAAAACATAATAAAAGGGTTAAAATCAAAAAGCGAATAATTAGTTATTTGATGTGCTTTTTTCCTCTATTTCTATATTCTGAAGATCTCCCCTGCAATCATCACCACATATTCATATATATAGTCTCTGTTTCTTTGAACCTCCCTTCACAACAATTTCATTTCTTTTTTGCCTTGCTCATCTTCCAGCATTGACATAGCAACGGCGTTTCCTGTTTCCTAATCCTTCACGAACTTAATTATACATACTCAACAGCCAATAACAGTGAGAAATATACAATTCTATTAACTTAGACCTTTGGGGGGTCTTTCAAAAGTGAAATGAAAAGGATGTTGACTGACTCATTAGGTGGCGTTCCCCCTTGGTTCCCTTCTTTTTAAAGCATGTTCCATTGACTTCTAACTCTAGAAAATACATATTATGGGAGTACCTATCTGTGTGATGATGCATCTCGACCAACGGCTGGCATAAAAAGACTAGAGATGCGCTGGTATTCAAGTAATGCAAGCAAACTATATTAGATATACAAAGGAGCAACCCGAGAGGAATAAAGAAGAGTCAATCTTGGACGGGTGACGTTGACGTTGACTTCGCCGCTTCATGGCACTTTTTCCAATGGGGCACAGTATTGACAGAAGGATGGTCAGCAATGGCGGTTCCTCTCATCAATTGAAACCTCGGCCACATTGAAAAGTTTCTGCTTTGATGGTTATGAAGCAAAAGCCATATCTCTGCTTTCTTGCCTGAAACATAAGCACGCTGCATCCCCCATGCAGGTACAACATGAGCACTCAAACAGTGTCATTGCACACCCTGGTTTTATTTCTTCTGCTTCATTTGATTGATTCTTTGGACACCCTCGCCCCAAACGATACAGTGAAAGATGGCGATGTCTAAATCTCCCAAGGAAGGAAATTTGCTCTCGGTTTCTTCAGCCCAGGTAATTCAAGCTTGCGTTATGTGGGGATTTGGTACTATGGACAATCGGAGCAAACTGTCGTTTGGGTTGCTAACAGAGAGAATCCCGTGAACAGCACCTCAGGGGTTCTTGCATTTGATCACTATGGAAACTTAGTGATCAATGAAAACAATGGGCGCTTCCCCATTTCGTCAACCAATGTTTCGTCCATGACTTTAAATAATTCTACCACTGCTCAGCTTTTGGATTCAGGAAATCTGGTTTTGAAACATGATTTGAGCAAAGTGGTTATTTGGCAGAGCTTTGACTATCCCACAGATACCTTTCTTCCATCCATGAAGCTTGGGTTGGACCGGACAACTGGTTTGAACAGGTTCATGACATCTTGGAAATCTGAAGATGATCCAGCACCGGGCAGTTGTTCATACTATTTTGAACCAACAGGGTACCCACAGTTGGTCCTTTACAAGGATCGAGCTCCTTATTGGCGAGCCGGACCAATAATTGAGAAAGGGCAGGGTAGCCTTGCCAAGATGGCTAACGATTTTATCTATAATGTCACAATTGTCAATAACGCGATTGAGGTTTCTCTGATGTATGCCGTCATCAATGCATTGGTTCTCTCCAGATATGTGGTGCATGAGTCAGGACTAGTTAAACACTTCATGTGGCACGATGAAGAGCAGCGGTGGACTGAGTTTTCTTCCCATCCAAAGGAGCAGTGTGACTACTTCAGCAAGTGTGGGCCTAATGGCAACTGTGGTGCAAACAATGCAGACCAGTTCGACTGCACATGCCTGCCCGGCTTTGAGCCCAAGTCTCCGGGCGATTGGTACCTAAGGGATGGATCAGGTGGGTGCAAGAGGAGGCAAAATGTATTACTTTGTCGAAGTGGGGAAGGTTTCATGAAGGTGGAACGGGTGAAGTTGCCGGACACTTCAACAGCACATGTCGACATGAGCCTGAACTTGAAGGAGTGTGAGCAGGAATGCTTGAGGGATTGCAGTTGCACAGCTTATTCGAGTGCAAATGAAACTATGGGGGAATTTGGATGCCTCAAATGGTATGGAGATTTAGTGGATACAAGAGAATTTTCAGACATCGGTCAAGACTTATATGTGCGGGTGGATGCAACTGACTTAGGTACTCATTGCTGATATCTACTTCAAATACTTTTGCTGCTGCTCTGGGGTTGTAATTGTTGTCCCAATCTCTACTTCTTGTCTTAACGATACTGTTTGCTTCTGATAGTTTATCTTATAAACTGCACTTGTTGCATTAATTTCCATAATATCTGCTTGTTCAATGTCATTGGCACACTTCTCATGCCTTATTTTTACAGCTCGCTATAGGAAAAGGAGTACTCTTGTCAAGAAGGTAATGGTGGTAATAATATCGGTAACTGCACTAGTGTTGCTGCTCTTGGGCTCCCTTATATACTGCCTTATGTCGAAGAGGAAAAGAGGTGGGCGATCAGCCTTGATAGAAGCTTTTTCCGCCATATTTATTACTGTCTGTTTTGCAAGTAGGCATTTATTTCGATCTTCAGGGTTAAGAAATCGATTAAATTTAAACTGGAGCTAATCTAGCCAGGATTTTAGGCTAAAGGGTGGTTGATTTCAATACCACAAACCTCGACCAATAAAGTTGCACAGACGCAGAGAGATGGAGAATGCTGTATGGCGATTCATCTTGAAATTGAGCCTATGTGAATCGATCTTATGGAACAAGCGATAAGGTCATTGTTGGAGGAACAATTTGTGTTGTTCCTTCCTGTACAGAAATTTCCCAAATTGGCCAGAACAGCAAAAAAAGAGGCATTACACAATTGCTTTCATTGTCTTTCTTAAGCATTTTATTCCACTGTATGACAGCAGATGGAAGAGGGCGCAATCCTCTTGTTAGTGGTACAACAAGCTCAGCATATTTCAACGATCTTCCAGGTCTCAGAGACCTCAACAGCGAAGGTGGACGAAAAAAAGATCTACCGCTCTTTGATTTTGAAACTGTAGCTGCAGCCACAAGCAATTTTTCCTCAGTCAATGAGCTTGGCCAAGGTGGTTTTGGATCTGTATATAAGGTAATTAATCTCCCGACGTGATTGAATCCAAATGGTCATTGAAGATTAACTATATTTAGTCTACCAAATTCATTCGTCTGTTGCTTATGGGGATTGATGTCCTCGAATAAAATTGTCAGAAATGAGCCCTTTTTATCGTAAAGGACCTTTTTCGACTTTGAAATTGTTGAAAACTAAATCCATGGAGGCGTCTCTATAGTGATTCTGATCTTCCAATCATCACAAACCCAGGAAGCGACTGACAAAAGATGGGGAGAAGTAGAGAACAGCACAAGTCTATGTCGCTTCTCTAATTTTCTAGATCATACAACTTGTAATGAGTGTAATCGACACATCCTCCTGGCAAGTTTAACTACCTAATAAATCTTAAAATCTACTCAAAAGAGCTTTCAAGCGACCGGCTTCATGTCTCAGGTTTCAATACTTATTCTTGTGATGTGTTCATTTTCACAGGGTGTGATGAATCACGGAATAGAAATAGCAGTTAAAAGACTCTCGAAATATTCTAGACAAGGAAATGAAGAGTTCAAGAATGAAGTCAGATTGATTGCCAAACTCCAACACCGGAATCTAGTGAAAATCTTGGGTTGCTGCATTCAAGAAGACGAGAAACTGTTAATCTATGAGTATTTGCCCAATAAAAGCTTGGATTCATTCCTCTTTGGTAAGTCCTCTCTTCTAGTGGTCAGAATTTCAGTTCTAGAGAGAGTATTATGGATAATAACTTGAGGAAATCCCCAAATTGGATCCAGATAATACAAAGAGATCACTTTTGGATTGGGGAAAAAGGTTTGAAATCGCGTATGGGGTAGCTCGAGGACTAATGTATTTACACCAGGATTCGACATTGAGAATAATCCACGGAGATTTGAAAGCTAGCAATGTCTTACTAGATGTTGCATTGAACCCCAAGATTTCAGATTTTGGGATTGCTAGGATATGTGGAGGAGACCAAATTGAAGGAAAAACGAAGCGTGTGGTCGGGACATAGTAAGTATTTTTCTTGAGCATTAAATTCTGCTTCAATTTATTAGACAGCGAGAAATTAGAACAAAGAAAATGAACTCGATTCCAACTATTTTCTTTCATACTAACGTTTCAATCTTTAGTTATCTCCCCTAAAATTTGACAAGGAAGTTTATACACTGAATGAGATGTTGATTACTTCTCTCCTTTTTGGCTTCTGTAGTGGGTACATGGCACCAGAGTACGCTCTCCAAGGCCGGTTTTCAATAAAATCAGATGTCTACAGTTACGGAGTTTTATTGTTAGAGATCATTACAGGCCAAAAAAATAATGGGTGCTATCATAATAACCCCTTTTGCAATTTAATTGGCCATGTAAGTATGAAAGTGTCATGTTATTCAATGCAATGCACAATTTGACCAGCCTCTACATTCACATTATGACAATCCAAGGTGCCTGGTATGTGTTCTTCCCAGGTATGGGAGCTGTGGAAAGAAGGAAAATGCATGGACATTGTTGACAAATCAATGGACAAGACAAATTCTGAGGAAATGGTATTGAGGTGCATTCAAATCGGCCTTTTGTGTGTGCAAAGATATGCATCGGATAGACCAACTATGTCCACAGTGGTTTTCATGTTGGGGAACGCTGATGTTTTACTTCCATCCCCGAAACAGCCAGCATTCATCGACGACAGTGCCTACAATGGAGATAATCAGTCGACATGTAACAGAACATATTCTGTGAACGGAGTTACAACTACTGTTGTTGAAGCTCGCTAGTCGCATGCCCTCGCAAGGGAACTGTGTAATCTACTGAAGTTGAGAAATGAGATACTTGCTGTATCGGTAGAAAGATGACACCTAAAGGCTAATCATGTCATATGTGAGCCAACCTCGTGCTCTTGTGCTTATGAGAAAAGTTTATAAACAGATTAAATACAATAGACTTCTGCTGAAATTTTCCTTGATTTAATAATTGGGCACATTCTTTGTCTCATAAACAGCTACTTCTACATGTTGCTGCAGCATTTTCTTTCTCCCACAATCAACTAATTTTTGCCGATCTCATTTATGTTGGCATGAAGTTATCGGATTGCATCTTGAGATACAAAAAATATCATCTACCTTTTCTTTATTTACCTTATTTTTGCAACAACGTCATAACTTATGTATGACACTTATTTAAGAGTCATATCTTTTTTTTTTTCTGATTACTTAAGTGCCATATAACTTTTCAATCAATTACTTGAAATGTCATAATTTTTTAAAAACGTTCACTGCAAGTGCTATACCAAATCATATTTCTAGCACTTGAGTAAACGTTTTTAAAAAGTTTTAACACTTAAGTGATTAATCGAAATTATGACATTCAAATAAACATTTCTTAGAAGTTATGATATTTGTGGTGTTGTTATTCTGACTTTGGGGCAGGTTTTTCAAAAGGAGAGGTAGAGGATGTGACTGGCCAAGTAAATGCAGACTCTACCCAACCTGTGTGAATTTGTGTCTGTCCAGGAATGAAGCATCACAATCATCGGCAGGCAAAAAGAAATAAATAAATAATGAATAAAGGAGCACCCAGAGAGGGAAGAAGAAGAGTCAAACATGGACAGCTGATGTCAAAGTCGCCGCTTCACGGTACAGTTTGACTATTGAATTTTCAATTGATTAGGATGGTCACAAATGGGCGGTTCCTCTCATCAATTGAAACCACGACTACATCGAAGTTTCTGTTTTTTTGGTTTTAAGCAAAAGCCATATATCTCTGCTTTCTTGCCTGAAACATAAGCACCCTGCATCCCCATCTAAGTACAACATGAACACTCCAACGGTGTCATTACACGTCCTGTTTTTATTTCTTCTGCTGCATTTGATTAATTCTTTGGACACCCTTGCCCCAAACGATACCGTGAAAGATGGTAATGTCTTGATCTCCCAAGCAAGAAAATTCGCTCTCGGTTTCTTCAGCCCAGGTAATTCAAGCTTGCGTTACATGGGGATTTGGTACTATGGACAACCGGAGCAAACCATCGTTTGGGTGGCTAACAGAGAAAATCCCGTGAACGATACTTCAGGAGTTCTTTCATTTGATCGTCATGGAAACTTAGTGATCCGTGAAAACAATGGGAGCTTGCCCATTTGGTCAACCAATGTTTCCTCCACTAATTTAAATGATTCTACTACGGCTCAGCTTTTGGATTCAGGTAATCTGGTTTTGAAACATGATTTGAGCAAAGTGGTTATTTGGCAGAGCTTTGATTATCCCACAGATACCTTTCTTCCATCCATGAAGCTTGGGTTGGACCGCAGAACCGGTTTGAATTGGTTTGTGACATCTTGGAAGTCCGAAGATGATCCAGCCCCGGGCAGTTATTCATTCAAGTTTGAACCAACAGGGTACCCACAGTGGTTCCTTTACAAGGATCAAACTCCATATTGGCGGGGCGGACCAGTAATTGAGAATCCTCATGGTGCCGATGCCGCGAAGCCTAAAGATTTCAACTATACTACAACAATTGTGAGCAACACGACGGAGCTTTCTATGACGTATGGCACATCGATTATCTCTAGGTATGTGGTGCAGGAGTCAGGGCCACTTAAATACTTCGTATGGCATGACGAAGAGCAGCGGTGGAGCGAGTTTTCTTACTATCCAAAGGAGCAGTGTGACCACTACAGGAACTGTGGGCCTAATGCCAACTGTGGTGCAAACACAGCTGACCAGTTAGACTGCACATGCCTGCCCGGCTTTGAGCCCAAGTCTCCGGGCGAATGGCACCTAAAGGATCCATCAGGCGGGTGCAAGAGGAGGCAAGGTGCATCAGTGTGTCGAAGTGGGGAAGGTTTCGTGAAGGTGCATCAGGTGAAGTTGCCGGACACTTCAACAGCACATGTCAACATGAGCCTGAGCTTGAAGGAGTGTGAGCAGGAATGCTTGAGGGATTGCAATTGCACAGCTTATTCGAGTGCAAATAAAAGTATGGGGGAACATGGATGTCTCAAATGGTATGGAGATTTACTGGATACAAGAGCATTTTCAGACTTTGGTGAAGATTTATATGTGCGGGTCGATGCAATTGACTTAGGTACTCTATGCTAATATTAGTCCAACTACTTTTGCTGCTGTCGTGGGTCGTAAGTATTGTCCCAGTTTGTCCGGGTCTCGTCTTGACAAAACTGTTCGCTTCTGATAGTTCATATTATAAACTGCACTTGCTGCATTCATTTCCGTAACATTTGCGTGTTCCATGTCATTGGCACACTTCTTGTGCCTTCTTTTACAGCTCGCCATAGGAAAAGGAGTATTCTTGTCAAGAAGGCGATGGTGGCAACGATATTGGTATCTGCACCAGTGTTGCTGCTCATGGGCTCCCTTATGTACTGCATTCTGTTGAAGAGGAAAAGAGGTTTGGTGATCTAGCCTTGATAGAAGCTTTTTCTGCCATATACGTAACTCAAGTCTGTTTTACAATTAGGTTTTTATTTCAATGTTCAGGTCAAGATATCAATTAAATCTAAACTAAAGCTAATGATATTAGGCTAATGGTGGATGATTTCTATACTGCAAACCTTGATCAACAAAGCTGCGCAGACAATGCTCGCCAGTTAGATAATGCAGTTTTGTGATTGAACTTGAAATCGAGCATATGTGAGTTCATCTTAACGAACGAGTGATAAGGTCATGGTTGAAGGGAAAATTTATATGGTTCCTTTCTGGACATAAAGTTCCCCAAATTGGACGAATGCCAAACAAAGAAGCATTACAGAATTGCTTTCATTTTCTTTCTTAAGCATTTTATTCGACTGTCTGACAGCAGACAGAAGAGGGCTTACCCCAAGCTCAACATATTTGGACGCACTTCCAGGTCTGAAAGACCTCGACGGCAGATGGAGACGAAAAACAGATATACCAGTCTTTGATTTTGGAATTGTAGCTGCAGCCACAAGCAATTTTTCCTCTGTCAATGAGCTCGGCCAAGGCGGTTTTGGATCTGTATATAAGGTAATTAATCTCCCTATTCAAGTGAATCTAAAATGGTTATTGGATATTAAATATGCGTCTTCTACCAACTTCATATGTCTGTCGCTTATGGGGATTGATGTCCTCGAATTAAATGCTCGAAAGCGAGCGAGTTTTATTGTAAAGGACCTTTTTCTATTTTGAAATTCTTGAAAGGTATAGCAATCTGGTTACTTCCACTGTATACATGGAGGTGTGTCCTGTGGCGGCTCTACTCTATCCGTCATCACAAATCCAGGCAGTGACTAACAAATGACGAAGGCTAAGAAGTAGAGAACAGCACAAATCATGTTGCTTCTTTATTTTTCTAGGTCACACCGCATGTAATGAGTGTTACCAACACATTCTCCCAGAAAGTTTAACTACCTAATATATCTTAAAATGTACTCATAACATCTTTTGAGCCATCGGCTTCATATGATAGGTCTAAATAATAATTCTTGTGATGAATTCATTTCACAGGGTGTGATGAATAACGGAACAGAAATAGCGGTTAAAAGACTCTCAAAACATTCTGGACAAGGAAATGAAGAGTTCAAGAATGAAGTTAGATTGATTGCCAAACTCCAACACCGGAATCTGGTGAAAATCTTAGGTTGCTGCATTCAGGAAGACGAAAAACTGTTAATTTATGAGTATTTACCCAATAAAAGCTTGGATTTATTACTTTTCGGTAAGTCCTCTCTTCCAGTGGCGAGAATTTTGGTTCTACAACTAGTATTATAGATAATAACTTGTGGTCGTCCCCAAATTTGGTCCAGATGAAACAAAGAGATCACTTCTGGATTGGGGAAAAAGGTATGAAATTGCATATGGGGTAGCTCGGGGACTCATGTATTTACATCAGGATTCAACCTTGAGGATAATCCACAGAGATTTAAAAGTTAGCAATGTCTTACTAGATGTTGCATTGAACCCCAAGATTTCAGATTTTGGGTTAGCGAGGATATGTGGAGGAGACCAAATTGAAGGAAAAACGAGACGTGTGGTCGGGACATAGTAAGTGTTTTTTGTTGAGCATTAATTTCTACTTCACTTGATTAAACAATGAGAAATTAGAACAAAGAAAAAGAACTCGGACCAACCATTTTCTTTCTTTCATACTAAAGTGTCGACCTTTTGTTATGTCCCCCAAATTTCAACAAGGAAGTTTATGCAGTGAATGAGATGTTGATTACTTCTCTCGTTTTGGGCTTCTGTAGTGGGTACATGGCACCAGAGTATGCTCTGCAAGGCCGGTTTTCTATAAAATCAGATGTGTACAGTTATGGAGTTTTGTTGTTAGAGATTGTCACAGGCCAAAGGAATAGTGGGTGCTATCATATGAACCCCTTTTGCAATTTAATTGGCCATGTAAGTATGAAACTCTTGCATAATTCAACGCTATGCACAATTTGACCAGTCGCATTGTCACAATCCGAAGTGTTTGGTATGTGTTATTTCCAGGTATGGGAGCTGTGGAAAGGAGGAAAATGCATGGACATTGTCGACAAATCAATTGACAAGACATATTATGAGGAAAAGGTATCGAGGTGCATTCAAATCGGTCTTTTGTGCGTGCAAAGATTTGCATCGGATAGACCAACTATGTCCACAGTGGTTTTCATGTTGGGGAATGCTG
Organism: Syzygium aqueum; assembly: GCA_031216185.1. Taxonomy (NCBI): domain Eukaryota; kingdom Viridiplantae; phylum Streptophyta; class Magnoliopsida; order Myrtales; family Myrtaceae; genus Syzygium; species Syzygium aqueum. The sequence continues at coordinate 3,910,223 of CM062234.1, read as the reverse complement.
ATGCGGTACTTCCATCCCCGAAACAGCCTGCGTTCATCGACGAGAGTGCCCACAATGGAGATATTCAGACAAGATGTAACAGAACATGTTCTGTTAATGGAGTTACAATTACTGCTGTTGAAGCTCGCTAGTCACGTGCCACCACAAGTGAACTGCATAATCTACTCAACTTGGGAAATTGAGATACCCCCTGTATCGCTAGATAGATGGAACCTAAAGCCTAATCGTGTCGTATATGAGCTAACTTGTAGCTCTTGTGCTTATGAGATAAGTTGATATGTAGATTGGATACAATATACTACTCTTTAAAATTTCCTTGATCTATTGATTGAGCTCAATCTGTCTCTTAAACAGAGGTAAATTGCTGTGGCCGCAGCATTCTCTTTCTTTCGCAATCATCTAATTGTTGTCCTATCTCATTTTATGTTGCAGGAAGTTATCAAATTGCATGTAGAGATGAAAAAGAAGCCCTTTTATCTTTTCCTTTTTCACGTTTTTTTTGCAATAAAAGTTCATAATAGAGACCTTGCTCTCAAGAAGACAGGGATCATTACTTCACCCGCAGACTTGAACGTGGAAAATTAATGAATTAAGAGCGAAGGGTGACACTGAAACTGACTCTAGGCAATGGGTCTTCTAGAATCATACGTTTTACCTCTTTTCACTCACTTCTTTGGTTAATAATTCTTAATGCCACACCCCCAACTCTACAACTACAAAGGCAATGACACATCCAAAGGACGCAACCTTAAACATAATCATCATCAATGTGTTATCAATATATATACATCCATATATATATATATATATATATATATATATATATATATATTCGATAAAAGAGTTATCTGGTTACAATATTAGAGTTTCTATAATTCATCAAAAAGATATAAATACATCTCCAACAAATAGCTAACTCATAAGTTCATCATATCCCTATACAACTCATACCCAAAAGTCCCCACGATTAAAATGTCCTCCTTATAATGATAATGCTCTTGTTCCACTTATGATTCGTTGAAGAACCCGAAAAGCAACTATCACGAATGGAATGAGTAACCATAGCCTAGTGAGTAATATATCACTTTTAAGCATATTGAACATTCACTATGCATCTTTATAAACCGATATCATAACTCATCGATTTCAAATCCAAAATACAATATACGTAAAATATTCGATAATATCTTTCCAACAATGCTTTTTACCAATAAGATCAATCAACAATATCAATTCAACTATAACAAATCAACCATCAATGGTCCACTACAATGATCGTTCTCAATCAAGCCAAATGTTAATGGTCCATTCTATCGACTAATATAATCCTCAACATATAACTATGATCACGCTTAACGGCCGTGATAAAGGCGACTAAATTTACCCCATTAGCTAGGTCTCCACCTGTATTAGCTGGTGGTTCGGCCCAGAAGGACGTCTTGATGTAGTATGCATACTTACCCCCTCATTGGGTTCTAATGATGACGACATGAGCATAAATCACTAATATCATTCTCAAATAACCCACAAAACAAATCCATAATATATCTCATAAACTGATTTCACAAACCAAATCATATAATCCTTCTCAATTTCATTTATCAAATATAATGCATTTCATAAAGCATTTCACAAATCAATACATATCGCATTTGGCAATTCCTTTCACAAAGCATTTAACCAAGACCTTTATGAATGATCATTTTAAAGTGGTTCAACTAAGGCTTTAACCAACTAAAAATGTAGCAAAAGTTAGATTCAATTTATGCAAGAAATATGCTCTTTCCTAGCTCATACTATATTAAATCTCTACCACTTTCAAGATATGAGTTTCTAAATTTATAGAAAGTACTCTCACTTGGGAAAGCTAAAACCAACCTATGAAAGTTACTTAAGCCAAAGCACTCGTATTCCTATCAATTAATCGAGAAACAATATCAAAAATCAAGTAATACACTATTCTAATTAACAACTCGACTAAACTATGCTTATTCGTTGAAAAAACGACTTGTACACGCTAACGAAAAAACTTGTTTACAACGAACGTTCATCTTTGCCCGTTACGTGTAACTCGCACACGAAACTTCATAAATTCATTCCGGTCAAATCGTATTTCAGAATTGATTTTCGTACAACCCTATGGTTCCACGACACCATAAATTATCTTTTCCATATAAATCTATAGCTTAGTAACTCCAAAATTGGACTTCGTAGCTTGAAATTCACGTAACTCCAAATTTACGACCTAACTTCGAAAATTATTCCAAATAGACAAATAAATGGCTTGAATATTTACTAGGCATTGCAAAATGGAGTTGATTCGGCTTGTTGGGGTATTCAGATCAGCTACACGCAAAGATTTTTCCTCCTTTCCTCTCTTTTCTACTTTTCCTCTTTTCACGAACGAGCTTCTTTCTTGTGTTTTCCTTGTTTTATCCGCTGGCCTCATTAGCTTCATCTTGAATAATCTGCGAAGGAAAATGAAGGCGGGCTAAGGGCTTGGGATTTGGGCTGCAAGAGACATGGCTGGGCTGGGCCTATTATTACACTTAATGTCACCATAACAAATATAAATGAATTAATCATGTTCCTAATTGGCAATTTAGTAGGTGTACCATACTGTTTTTGAACCCTACAGAGTTTTGTCATATAACCGATCAATAAAAAAAGGAAAAATTTCAAGTAAGGGCTTGAAGTATCTTCATTTTCTCAAAAGATGACCTAAAGTTAGGGGTGATCGGTTCCAGATTTTATTTACAGGTTTCTCATTTTTTAGAACCTACCCTTTCTCATTTTTTTAAACCTGAAACCCACTTGTCGGAACTTGAAACCTGGAATCCACCCTGTCACAAGTTTTAGGGTCAGTTCCAGGATCTAATAGGTTTTTTTTTTGTTTCATTTTTAGTTAAGCAAAACGAAAATGAATGCAACAATGAAAATGAAAGTTTCTCATTGATTCAGTCAACCAAAAAAAAAAAACCAAGGGCTATTGTGCCAATTCATTTTTAAAATTACGATTATATATGGATACGGGCTAAATGCAATATTTAAACAATTCAAACCCACTTATGATTATATGTGTAGACATTCCATGCTCTTCAGGTAAGTATCATCTCTCTTTTCCCTTCTGAAAATGAATTTCTAATTGCTCTCTTTGTCAATGAAACTGAACAAGTAAAGTGTAAGCTATTAATCCCAAAAATTCCAAATAAACTTTGCTCGAACTCACACTCTGGTACTGAACGTTGACTAAGCTCAAAAATTAATCATCAAGTACTTCTTGAAGAAATAAGTTTGTTAAATTGGGTTCCCAAGAGGGGAAAAATGATTATGACAGGCAGAGCATACGACATTTATCTAATGGCATACTAAAATAAAAGGTATCGGAGGAAGAGAAATAGGATTTACGATTCGTGGTCTAGTTCCCTTCTTGGTTGCCGGTTTGATTCTTGGCTCCCGATTCGGTTCCTATAGGAATCGAGAATCGAGAACCGGCAGTTCCTAAAGGTGGAACCAAGAACCGGAACCTCCCTTCCTAGAACTCGAAATCGGACTGATTCCCAGTGGTGCCAATTCTCCTATCCTCAGTTCTATCCTAGAATCATGCTCACCTCTAACTAAAGTGGATTTTGCTTCAAATAAGGGTATGGAGTGGCAATTTTGTCTCAAATAGGGGTCCGAACTCATTGGCCAACCAAATCTTTGCTGGCCAGTGAGTTCGAGCCTTTATTTGAGATTAAATGGCAACGTCGAACCCATATTTAAAACAAAGTTTACTTTGAGCCATCTTATGAAAAAATGAGGGTACTTCGTGCTTTTGTTTGAAATTTTTTCAAAAAAAATTTATTATTTGTGTACTTTTTTTTAGCGGATCTATTATGTTGATGTGTGCTCACTGCCTATCAAAAATTGATGATGACAAAAAGACAATCTCCTTCTTCAAGCCTCTTATTTCGTAGAATGGTATTTTTTTTTATTTCCATTTGATTCAAGCATAGTTTCATGATAAGTCTTGAATTTCCATGTCATAAAGGTAAACTAAAGCACAAATAAAGCATAATGCTTGTCACGCCCCGAATCCCATCGAGCCCGCGACATCCTGCTGCTGGTCGCAATAGTGCGATATCCCAGGTTATCGCCGACCTCATTTACAATTGTCAGAGATTTAATTCAACAGCGGAAACCACAAAACACCCGGACTATTAAAAACTGGGGAGAATAGGGAGAATATACATTTTCATTTCTCATTCAAACTTATGCCACCATAATATTCACAATCTTACAAGCCTTAATATACATGTGCACACCATACTATAAACCATCGATATCAAAAAGAACCGATGACCTGACATTCTATCCTAAAAAATGGTACTCATCAAAAGCCTAATTTTTCTCCTCAGTACTAGCCCCTACAACCAACACTCGGCGTCTATTCCGAGTCTAACTCCTCGTCCTTTGATTCCGAACTCTCTTGAACCGTCTGCTCCTCTGAGGACTTCGGCTCTGCCTCGATCTCAATCGGGTGATTAATGTTGCCCGACTCGACTGGAACTTCATCCTGATCTTCCTCAGCGAGTACATCAAAGAAATTGAACTCAAGCACAAATTTGGGATCCATATACTGCTCAAATGGGAGTATATACTCCGGTTCTCTCTCAGGCTCCTCAGACTCGTCAGGTTCATGCTCGGGTTCTACTTCAGGCTCCACATCCTCTAGTTCTTCCTCGGGGATTGGTTCTAAATCTACGTCCATTGGATCAACTTCAGCTTGCGACGCTTCGGGCTCGGGTTCGTGCTCAGCCTCTGACGACCCTTATTGTCACGCCCCGCACCCCACGAAGCGTTAACATCCCACATACAGGTCGCAATGTGGTGTGACGCTCCCAGGTTACGACACCGACCCAAAAACCAACATCAGAGCATACACGCCTCATGCGGAAACGACGTATATATAATAGAAATATATATATACACCCAGACAATATAAAAGCAACCATGAATAGCAAGAGATAACGAATTACGAACTATTAAAACAATATATACATTCATTATAAGACTTACATACAACATCCGTCTATAAACAGGAGATACAACAAAAAGGCCACTAAAACAAAAAGGGATCGATGGCCTAGGGGATCGGGCTAACAACAGGAGGGCTACAGTCAAAAGGTATCGGCCCTTGCTTCTAAAAACTGAGGTCTGCCCTAGGATATCTAGTCGGGGTCAGATCCAGACGTCTCGGACTGCTCTGGCTCCTCCTCTGAACTCATAGCCTCAGACTCTGTCTCGGGTTTGGGATCCTGCTCCTCGACCCCAAAATTCATGGCCGGAGATATGAAATATCGGTTTTACCACAACCGTGAGAAATCTCAGCAGGTACAAACCTCTAATCCTAAACTAGGCTAATGTGCACCTCCAGAAGGGTGAATAAAACGCATCTAACAATGAACCAGTAAAACAAATTAATTCACCCGAGCTCACAGCCCAATATATTGTCTCATAGCCCTGCAGGTTAGGCATTTGATATCACTTAACTCATGTGCAATTATATCGACCCGAAGGCCACAATTGGATATGCCGACCCGTAGGCCCGACCCGAAGGCCACAGTTTGAATATTTCGACCCGTAGGCCCGACCCGAAGGCCAACAGTTTGATAAATCGACCCGTAGGCCCGACCCGAAGGCCAATAGATGCTCTGGCTTGAAAGCCCGACCCGAAGGCCACAGTTTATTTCGACCCGAGGGCCCGACCCGAAGGCCACGATCTAAAACGACCCGTAGGCCAACAAATCTCACTATTTTATACACGTGCATCATTTAGCACTTTCAATCTATATTAACTAATATAGATAACGAGAAATGGAATTTGAGTCAATAGTCGATGCCAACGCGCTATGTACTTTTAAATATAAATTCAATGAATTCCACGCATTATCGGCACCCACAACTCATTTCATTTTAGTCCTTCCAACCCGACACTCAAACCGCACAATTCTTCCCATGTGATTCAAGACGTTTAAGGCCCGTCACACCTAATCGAACCTAGCCAATAAACTCTTAAATATGGCAACACCCATAGGGTTCCAACAATTCCCAATTTGCCCTTTATAATATTTAATTCCATGTTTTTCCTTAATAGCCATTTAATACACAACTTAGGCAAATTGCGCAAATTCGGTTCTGTGTGAATAGTACCAGGACAGCACACTTTAGGGCCATTAAATCACCTCTAAATCACCTCAATAAGCCCTAATGAAGTCCCCTAAATATCCTACACAAAATCTCAAATCATTAAGCCTTATTTAAGCTTAATTAAGCCCAATTTCACCCCTAAAATGCACAATTTCGGTTCTGTATGAACAGTACCAGGGCAGATTAACATTTAGACACTAAACTACCTTTAAACCATCTCATTAGGGCCTAATCACTTACCCTAACCATCCAACCACTAAATACACATAATTAAGCTTCAATTAAGCCTAATTAGCCCATAAAAAGTCCAATTTTAAGTCATTAACCATTGAATTCACTTAGTACAAAACTTAGACAAAATTGCACATTTTCGGTACTTAGTGAACAGTACCAGAACAGAGGGTTGTTTAGGCTTTAATCCACCATTAAACCATCTCATTAGGTCCTAATGACCTATACAAAACATCCCACACACAATTAAGCCTAATTAAACCCCAATTAGGCCTAATTAATCCCTAAAAATGCACAATCAAACTAATTAGGGGTTTAGGGGTTTATACTCGCCTATTAGCGACTCGGGACGACGGGAACGGGCGGTCGATCACCGACGCGCGGTAAGGATCGACGGCGGCGTTCCGGGTGCAAGCCGGCGGTCACGGCGACGACGGAAACGACGATTTGCGGCTGTTTCTTCGCTGTTTTAGGCTGGAAACGGGGCTGTGGGTGGCTGTGGTGGTACCAGGCGATGGCTGGTGGCTAGCAGCTCCGGCGGTGGGTACTGTTCCGGCGTGAACAGTACCAGACCAGCAGAAAGCCCACGGTAGAAGAAAACAAAACAAAGAAGAAGAAGAGGAAGAGGAGAAATCGGGAGAAATGAGGGGGAGAGGAGAGAGAGAGAAGGTCAAAACTGGTCCAAGGTCTGGTGAGTGGAGTTCAAGTGTCAAAATCTTAGCCAAAATGACCATTTTGCCCCTCATCCAAGGGCTAGAAATGCTTCTTATCCAATAATGCATGGGCAAAAGGGTCAAAAGTCCTTAACCAAGGGCTAACCAGACCTGAGTTAGCCCTAATCAGCCTTAGTTAACTTCCCCCAATGGCCAAAATTCGGAATTATCAAACAAGGGCAATTTGGTAATTTTCCGGTCCCGGGTCAAAATTCCAATTTTTGCACCTACGCGTTCCGTATATGCGTGGCCAACATAATATGGCGTCGGAATCGCGAAATTCACATTTTAAGCCCCCGAAAATCGACTGCAAAGTTTCGGGAATAAAATAATATTATTTTCCAATTTTTGTCGAAATTCCAGTTTTTGTCCAAAATGACTCCTGGCATGCGTGGCCACTCCAAAATGATGTCCGTCTCGAGAAATAACCTCATACGGCCCCCGAATCCAATTCTGCTTCCCGAGGGCAAAACCGTAATTTTCTGACCCCGGACCAAAAATCTGATTTTTAACCATATTCGCTCAAAATGTGCGTGGCCAGCGTAGAATGACGTCAGAACTCCAAAACTAATCTCTTAAGCCATCGAAAATCGATATCCCAATCCGGGCCTAATCTCGTGCTCAAAATTCGCTCGGTTTTCAATTTTAGGATCTCTCACTAACGGGTGGCTGTTTAGAGTGTACGCGTATCGACCTAGGGTTATCTGAATCACGACGATTCCGTCCTTTGAGAGAATGAGAATCTATTGCTAGTCCCGAGAATCACGATCATACAGTTCAGGCTTAGGATTGACTAACCACGAGTACTTTCGGTCTTGCAGAATCACCTGCGATCCGATTGCACGTCGTTGGCCTTGGTTAAATCCAACCCGTTGCCTTTTCTAAGATCGATTCATATTGGTTCAAAATATTTTCTCATTACTTCTCAAGACCGGTATTCGATTCAAGATCGGGTCCCTGATCCACGTACCACTTTCTAGTTAGCCATACCCTATTGGTTAGTATCCCGAGAGTGATCAGCTCTGGGCGAGACTTACTAAAATCAAAAGAGAATTAATATACACATTATTGGTCTCGGTAACGGGTCAGAATTCGGGATGTTACAATTCTTCCCCCCTTACAAAAATTTCGTCCCCGAAATTTATACTCTAAACTTGCTCCTCAAACAAATGGGGGTGTTGACGACGCATGGCCTCTTCGCTTTCCCATGTAGCGCCTTCTGTCCCATGGTATTCCCAGACTACCTTGACCATCGGGATGGTTTTATTCCGCAGTACTCGATCTTTTCGGTCCTCAATTCTGACTGGTCTCTCCACGTACGACACTCTGTCGTCCACGTCTATCTCTTCATATCTCAGGACATGTGTCGGATCAGGCTCGTACTTTCTCAACATCGACACGTGAAAGACATTATGTACCTGAGACAGATTGGGCGGCAATGCCAACCGATAGGCCATATCGCCAATCCTTTCCAGGATTTCAAATGGTCCGACAAATCTCGGACTTAACTTTCCCTTTTTACCGAATCGGGATAGCCCTTTCATAGGTGACACCTTAAGGAAGACGTGATCTCCAACTTGGAATTCCAGAGGTCGGCGTCTCCGATCGGCATAGCTTTTCTGGCGACTTTGTGCTGTCTTCAGCCTTTCTCTAATGATCTCGACAGCTTCCACTGTTTGCTGTATCAACTCGGGCCCAGTAATACTTTGCTCACCAACTTCGTCCCAGCATACAGGAGTCATGCATGCTCTGCCATATAAGGCTTCAAATGGGGCCATCTGAATGCTCTGCTGATAGCTGTTATTATATGCAAACTCTACCAAGTGTAGTTGCTCTTCCCATTTACCTTGGAAATCCAGCACGCAAGCCCTCAACATATCTTCGAGGGTCTGTATCGTCCTTTCTGATTGACCATCTGTCTGTGGATGGTAAGCTGTACTGAATTGTACCTTCGTTCCCAAAGCCGTCTGCAGACTTTTCCAGAAATTCGCCGTAAATCTTGGGTCACGATCCGAGGTGATCGTCACCGGCACTCCATGTAGTCTGACGATCTGTCTCACGTACAGCTCTGCGTATCGTTCTAGTTCAAAATCTTTTCGCACTGCTAAGAAGTGCGCTGACTTCGTAAGTCGATCCACTATTACCCAAATAGAATCATGTCCTCTCTGGCTTCTCGATAGCCCTGTTACAAAATCCATGGTGATATGTTCCCACTTCCATTCTGGGATTTCTAACGGTCGTAGCAATCCTCCAGGCTTGCAGTGTTGTGCCTTCACCTGTTGGCACGTCAGACATTTGGCCACATGCTTGGCTACATCTTTCTTCATTCCATTCCACCAATAATGCTGTCGCAGATTCTGGTACATTTTCGTACTACCAGGGTGGATACTATAATTGCTGCGGTGAGCTTCTCTTAGAATTTCTTCCTTGAGCTCAATGTCATCAGGTACACACCATCTTCCTCTAAATTTCAAAATCCCATCATCCGACACTTGAAAATCGGTCTTTCTCATAGCGGCATCCATTTCCACGATCCTTTGAATTTCTTGATCCGTGGATTGCAGAGCCTTGATCCTGGTTTGAATTTCCGGTTCGATTCTTAACGTGGCCAACAGACTAGATATCTGACTCAATTCAAGCTTAAATTCTGAGTCCCTCAGACTTTCCAGCAAAGTCCATCCTTTGATCATTATGTGCGCCATACTGGACTTGCGACTCAGCGCATCCGCTACTCTGTTCGCCTTTCCAGGATGGTACATGATGTCGCAATCATAGTCCTTCAACAATTCCAGCCATCGGCGTTGTCTCATGTTCAAGTCTTTCTGCGAAAATAGGTACTTGAGGCTCTGGTGATCCGTATAAATCTGGAATTTTTCCCCGCACAAATAGTGCCTCCAAATCTTGAGTGCAAAAACAATTGCAGCCAATTCCAAGTCATGTGTCGGGTAGTTCATTTCATGTGGTCTTAATTGACGCGACGCATATGCAACCACTTTACCGTGCTGCATTAGCACACAACCAAGTCCTCTCAGTGAAGCATCACTGTAAACTTCAAATCCTCCTGGCCCCGTCGGAATTGTTAACACTGGGGCGGTTGTCAACCTAAGCTTCAGCTCCTGAAAACTTCGTTCACACTTGTCATCCCACTCAAACTTGACTTCTTTCTTAAGTAGTCGTGTCATTGGCATGGCTATAGCTGAGAATCCTTCCACGAAACGCCGATAATAGCCAGCTAAACCTAGAAAGCTCCGAATCTCCGTCACGGAAGTCGGTCTAGGCCACTTTGTTACAGCTTCAATCTTCATAGGGTCCACAGAAATACCATCTCCTGAGACTATGTGTCCTAGGAACGCCACTTTATTAAGCCAGAATTCACACTTACTGAACTTGGCGTAAAGTGCGTGCTCCCTCAAGGTTCGTAATACTTCAGTCAGATGCACTACATGTTCCTCCGGACTCTTTGAATACACCAGTATATCGTCAATGAACACGATGACGAACTGGTCCAGGAATTCCTTAAATACTCTATTCATCAGGTCCATGAAAGCTGCAGGGGCATTCGTTAAGCCAAAGGGCATCACGGTGAATTCATAGTGCCCGTATCTCGTCCTAAAAGCAGTCTTGGGTATGTCTTCCTTACGAATCCTCAACTGATGATAACCAGTCCGCAAGTCAATCTTGGAGAACACCGCAGCTCCTTGTAATTGATCGAACAAGTCGTCGATCCTCGGCAGTGGATACTTATTCTTCACGGTTACTTGATTCAACTGCCTATAATCTATACATAACCTCAGTGTCCTGTTCTTTTTCCTCACGAACAGGACCGGTGCTCCCCATGGAGACACACTAGGACGAATAAACCCCTTATCCAGTAATTCCTGCATCTGGACTTTCAATTCTTTCAGCTCTGATAAGGACATCTGATATGGAGCCTTAGAGATTGGCTCGGTACCTGGGGCCAACTCTATTACGAATTCTACTTCCCGTTCCGGCGGTAAACCTGGCAATTCTTGAGGAAAGACCTCGGGGAAATCACACACTACGGGTATTTCTTCCAATCTAGGTTCCGTCACTGTCGGATCCACTACGTTCACCAAATATCCCTCGCATCCTTCATCAAGCAACTTAGTCACATCAAGCGAGGAAATCCAAGGGATCGAGGTTCCTCCTCGGTTTCCTTGGAATTCAAACCTAGGATGTCCAGTCGGATTAAACTGGATCATCCTACTGCCGCAATCCAGAACGGCTTTTTGTTTCATCAACCAATCCATGCCAATAATCACGTCGAAGTCATACATGGCCAAAACAGCTAAATCAATTCTGTCTTCTCTATCCCCAATCAAAATTTTGCATCCCAGGCACCCCATCAATACTAACACCCTATCATGTAATGGGGTCGAGACACAGAGCATATTTTCAAGCATTACTGGTTTAATACCAACCAACTTAACAAACTGCTCTGAAATAAACGAGTGGGTCGCTCCGGGATCGAATAACGCATAAGCAGCATGATCACAGAGAGAAATGGTACCTGTGACCACGCCCGGCGCGTCCTCAGCATCCTTGCGCGCCATCGCATACACTCTTCCTTGTGCAGGCGGTCTGCCTTGATTAGCCGGTGGGGGATTCCCGGCCTGATTTCCGATTCTGTGCGGTGGTTGCATCGGGGGTCCAAAAGGGCGCTGTTGGGGACAACTTCTAACTTGATGCTCCAAACTCCCGCATCTGAAACAAGCTCCGAATCTATTCGATTGTGGGTTAGGCTTCCCAATGTTTCTCTTAGGTGGTGGGGCAAATCGTCTATTACCCATCATTGGTTTCTTACCAAAGCGACGATTGTCCCGGTTTTGATTAAACCGTGACCCAAATGCCGCTGCTCTATCCATCTGGTCCCGTTCCATCGTTTGGGCTCGTTCATACAACTCTCTATAATCTCGAATGTTCAGCAAAAGCATCTGAGTACGAAGATCCGGTTTTAGACCATCCCGGAATCTTCGAGCCTTGTCCAGCGGATTTTCCACCATTCTCGGAGCAAACTTCGATAGTCTCGCAAACTCTGCCTCATACTGGACTACTGTCATCGAGCCCTGACGAAGTCTCATGAACTCCGCCATTTTCTTTTCTTGCGCACTCTCCGAGAAGTATTGCCCATAAAAATTCTCAACAAACGTAGTCCAAGTCGGATCTACCCCCTGGGGAAATACTCTCTCATTGACCGCTTTCCACCAGTCATTGGCGTTCTCCTGTAACTGGTATGTTGCCAGCGTGATCTTCTCGGTCTCTGTGCACCCCAATAATTGGAATGCCTTCTCCAACTCTTCCACCCAACGTGGGGCGGTTTCGGGGTCACCTCGGCCCGTAAACTTGGGCGGTTTCAATTTAAGGAACTGTTCCACCAGCTGGGGCATTTGTCTCATCGCCACCACTGGTTGAGCTTGAGCTTGCTGAGCTTGATTCCCGTGAATAGCAGCGGCTGCTGCAGCTTCAGCAACCTCAGCAATCGTAGCGGTTCTTTCCTGAGCCTGTCTACCCATAAATGTCCCCATCTCATGTATAGTCTGAATAACATCCTCTAGTCTGCGGTCTCGGGGCTTTGGACCTCCTGTACTCGGTTGAACTTGGGGTTCCTTGCCCTTTCTCTTACTCATCTTTTCACTCTCTGACACTCAACTACCTGTTATAATTCCGCTCAGGAATTAGAGACCTAAACCAACTATACTGGTCTAAGTCCTAGGCAGATATCTAACAATCAAGCACTCGGCACACGGCCTAATAAAACACACAGGATTTCACTCAAGGAAGTCATACACTTACCTCGGGTCCTGTCGCACCTGCATAATACTGGTTCAAATAATCACCAAAACACTTAAACACAAGCAGTCTGGAGGTACACTTAGCACACTAAGTCACCCTATGGCTACCCATGGTCACTACTCCTTATCACTCCAGGATTCGATCAGATTGGACCGAGCTGTCCTTGCTCTGATACCAATTAAAGAGGGGATGTCACGCCCCGCACCCCACGAAGCGTTAACATCCCACGTACAGGTCGCAATGTGGTGTGACGCTCCCAAGTTACGACACCGACCCAAAAAAAAACATCAGAGAATACACGCCTCATGCGAAAACGACGTATATATAATAGAAATATATATATACACCCAGACAATTTAAAAGCAACCATGAATAGCAAGAGATAACGAATTACGAACTATTAAAACAATATATACATTCATTATAAGACTTACATACAACATCCGTCTATAAACAGGAGATACAACAAAAAGGCCACTAAAACAAAAAGGGATCGATGGCCTAGGGGATCGGGCTAACAACCGGAGGGCTACAGTCAAAAGGTATCGGCCCTTGCTTCTAAAAACTGAGGTCTGCCCTAGGATATCTAGTCGAGGTCAGATCCAGACGTCTCGGACTGCTCTGGCTCCTCCTCTGAACTCATAGCCTCAGACTCTGTCTCGGGTTTGGGATCCTGCTCCTCGACCCCAAAATTCATGGCCGGAGATATGAAATATCGGTTTTACCACAACCGTGAGAAATCTCAGCAGGTACAAACCTCTAATCCTAAACTAGGCTAATGTGCACCTCCAGAAGGGTGAATAAAATGCATCTAACAATGAACCAGTAAAACAAATTAATTCACCCGAGCTCACAGCCCAATATATTGTCTCATAGCCCTGCAGGTTAGGCATTTGATATCACTTAACTCATGTGCAATTATATCGACCCGAAGGCCACAATTGGATATGCCGACCCGTAGGCCCGACCCGAAGGCCACAGTTTGAATATTTCGACCCGTAGGCCCGACCCGAAGGCCAACAGTTTGATAAATCGACCCGTAGGCCCGACCCGAAGGCCAATAGATGCTCTGGCTTGAAAGCCCGACCCGAAGGCCACAGTTTATTTCGACCCGAGGGCCCGACCCGAAGGCCACGATCTAAAACGACCCGTAGGCCAACAAATCTCACTATTTTATACACGTGCATCATTTAGCACTTTCAATCTATATTAACTAATATAGATAACGAGAAATGGAATTTGAGTCAATAGTCGATGCCAACGCGCTATGTACTTTTAAATATAAATTCAATGAATTCCACGCATTATCGGCACCCACAACTCATTTCATTTTAGTCCTTCCAACCCGACACTCAAACCGCACAATTCTTCCCATGTGATTCAAGACGTTTAAGGCCCGTCACACCTAATCGAACCTAGCCAATAAACTCTTAAATATGGCAACACCCATAGGGTTCCAACAATTCCCAATTTGCCCTTTATAATATTTAATTCCATGTTTTTCCTTAATAGCCATTTAATACACAACTTAGGCAAATTGCGCAAATTCGGTTCTGTGTGAATAGTACCAGGACAGCACACTTTAGGGCCATTAAATCACCTCTAAATCACCTCAATAAGCCCTAATGAAGTCCCCTAAACATCCTACACAAAATCTCAAATCATTAAGCCTTATTTAAGCTTAATTAAGCCCAATTTCACCCCTAAAATGCACAATTTCGGTTCTGTATGAACAGTACCAGGGCAGATTAACATTTAGGCACTAAACTACCTTTAAACCATCTCATTAGGGCCTAATCACTTACCCTAACCATCCAATCACTAAATACACATAATTAAGCTTCAATTAAGCCTAATTAGCCCATAAAAAGTCCAATTTTAAGTCATTAACCATTGAATTCACTTAGTACAAAACTTAGACAAAATTGCACATTTTCGGTACTTAGTGAACAGTACCAGAACAGAGGGTTGTTTAGGCTTTAATCCACCATTAAACCATCTCATTAGGTCCTAATGACCTATACAAAACATCCCACACACAATTAAGCCTAATTAAACCCCAATTAGGCCTAATTAACCCCTAAAAATGCACAATCAAACTAATTAGGGGTTTAGGGGTTTATACTCGCCTATTAGCGACTCGGGACGACGGGAACGGGCGGTCGATCACCGACGCGCGGTAAGGATCGACGGCGGCGTTCCGGGTGCAAGCCGGCGGTCACGGCAACGACGGAAACGACGATTTGCGGCTGTTTCTTCACTGTTTTAGGCTGGAAACGGGGCTGTGGGTGGCTGTGGTGGTACCAGGCGGTGGCTGGTGGCTAGCAGCTCCGGCGGTGGGTACTGTTCCGGCGTGAACAGTACCAGACCAGCAGAAAGCCCACGGTAGAAGAAAAAAAACAAAGAAGAAGAAGAGGAAGAGGAGAAATCGGGAGAAATGAGGGGGAGAGGAGAGAGAGAGAAGGTCAAAACTGGTCCAAGGTCTGGTGAGTGGAGTCCAAGTGTCAAAATCTTAGCCAAAATGACCATTTTGCCCCTCATCCAAGGGCTAGAAATGCTTCTTATCCAATAATGCATGGGCAAAAGGGTCAAAAGCCCTTAACCAAGGGCTAACCAGACCTGAGTTAGCCCTAATCAGCCTTAGTTAACTTCCCCCAATGGCCAAAATTCGGAATTATAAAAAACGGGCTCAAGGGCAATTTGGTAATTTTCCGGTCCCGGGTCAAAATTCCAATTTTTGCACCTACGCGTTCCGTATATGCGTGGCCAACATAATATGGCGTCGGAATCGCGAAATTCACATTTTAAGCCCCCGAAAATCGACTGCAAAGTTTCGGGAATAAAATAATATTATTTTCCAATTTTTGTCGAAATTCCAGTTTTTGTCCAAAATGACTCCTGGCATGCGTGGCCACTCCAAAATGATGTCCGTCTCGAGAAATAACCTCATACGGCCCCCGAATCCAATTCTGCTTCCCGAGGGCAAAACCGTAATTTTCTGACCCCGGACCAAAAATCTGATTTTTAACCATATTCGCTCAAAATGTGCGTGGCCAGCGTAGAATGACGTCAGAACTCCAAAACTAATCTCTTAAGCCATCGAAAATCGATATCCCAATCCGGGCCTAATCTCGTGCTCAAAATTCGCTCGGTTTTCAATTTTAGGATCTCTCACTAACGGGTGGCTGTTTAGAGTGTACGCGTATCGACCTAGGGTTATCTGAATCATGACGATTCCGTCCTTTGAGAGAATGAGAATCTATTGCTAGTCCCGAGAATCACGATCATACAGTTCAGGCTTAGGATTGACTAACCACGAGTACTTTCGGTCTTGCAGAATCACCTGCGATCCGATTGCACGTCGTTGGCCTTGGTTAAATCCAACCCGTTGCCTTTCCTAAGATCGATTCATATTGGTTCAAAATATTTTCTCATTACTTCTCAAGACCGGTATTCGATTCGAGATCGGATCCCTGATTCACGTACCACTTTCTAGTTAGCCATACCCTATTGGTTAGTATCCCGAGAGTGATCAGCTCTGGGCGAGACTTACTAAAATCAAACGAGAATTAATATACACATTATTGGTCCCGGTAACGGGTCAAAATTCGGGATGTTACACTTATGCTGCGGGTTCTGGATGCAATCTAGACTGAGCTAAACTAACTTCTGCATTGGTTAACTCTCCATCAATTGGGGGTATAGCAGAAGGATCCCAATCCCCAACCAATTCAAACGGAACATCAAATCCCCTAACGGGCCCGAACTCATCCCCAGCTGCATCCTGAAAATACCAAGTAGTATAAATATGGGTCTCCAATAAAGGTAGTCCTACCTCTACAAAAACGGTCGTAGTATGCTTAATCCATGTCATATCATCACCCATAGGAAATTCTGCAATGTTATATTCGATGTGCACTGGTACTCCAAAATGCTCAGGTGGCGGTGGCGGAGAATTCATGGCTCAGGTCGGAGTTCTGAAAATATTAGTTGAAACAATCATGAGACTACATCTCAGTAAGTATACCCCTAAAGCTCACTTAAGCTATCACGTACCTCTAGACAATCACAAAACACAATCGCGCACACACGCCAGACCATCACGTAGTAGGTATTTCACACACGATCACAAGCATATGCAAATCTCATGTTGTACACTCATTCCGTTTTCATTATCTCTTTTTTTTTCACATTCCTCATCAGTGACCCGCGTTGAAGTACACGCCTTAGGTACACCGCGACCGCTTATCACAACACTTCGGGCCCGCGTAAACGTACACGTCTCAGGCCATGTATCTTGCTCGCGTAAAGGTACACGCCTCAAGCTCAACACCTACCACCTACTGCGCAACTCGCGTTGAAGTACACGCCTCAGGACGGCACAATTCCCACGGTCACACATGCCATGCCACGCACAATTTCTCGCTTATTCACATGCTCAGCAATCACTTGCCACACTCAATTAACCAGTCATACGTAGCCCGTACACGCAACAATTCACACGCAAATCATTCTCACAAGACATTCGATATGGTCCAATGAGTAATTAATTTAGTCTGACTCAAGCGTGCACCCGGCAGGCAAATTTCAATCATACAATTACACAACCACGCACTCACATTCATTACCACAACTCAGTAATAATTCAAACACGCCTTAAACACACATATTGCCATTTTTCTCCAACCAAATGGAGTCGGATCAATTCCGGTCCTTCACGACACTTTCTCACCATTAATTGCCGGTTCTAAAAATCCAACTCGCGTCCTGATTGGCCCATCACAGCCTTATGAACAGTCACTCACAGCCCACTGTCGGCCCCAAATATTCCATCAAAAATTCCAAAATGAAATCCTAAGGCCCGCCGCATAATTCCAATCTTAAATCATTCAATTTTGCACCCGCATAAACCCGACTTCACCCAAAAAAAATCATCCATCGATACCCGAAGTCCTAGATTGGGTTTAGAGCGCGACTTACCAAGTTCTAGACTAAATCGGCTAGAACAGAAAGCGGCGGCATTAAATCGGGAGCGACGGGGACGGCGGCGCGGCTTGGCGGTGGCGATCGGCGCATGGCGACGGCGGTGGCTTGCTCCGTCGTGGCTCACGGCCACACGGGGAAGAGAGAGAGAGAGACGAACGGCTTGGGACGGTGGTGGCGGTGATCGGACGGCGGCGTGGACGGCGTGGCAAGGCGGCGGTGGCCGGCGATCGGTGGTCCGGCGTGGGGAGAGGCGGCCGAAGGGGAGGGGGAGAGATCGGGAAAGAGAGACGAGAGTTTGAGGGAGAGAGAGTTAGAAGAGAGAGAATAAATGGGTATTGACTCAAATAGTGATCTTTAGACCAAAATGGCAAATGACCATCATGCCCTTGTCTAATCTTTTCAATCAACGGTCCAGATTCGATCTTATCTTGAAATCGACGGTCCAGATCGAATCTTACCCAAAAATATCCAAGGGTAATTTTGTAATTTCTAAAACATGCAAGGGTAAAAATGTCCAACCAAAAAGTTAGGGCAAAATTACCAAAATGCCCCTCTTCCATAAAGCATACCCTTTTATAATTCCCAAGGGTATTTTGGTCACTTTCTCCGTTTCTTGCCCAAATTAAATTTTTTGAAGGATTCGGGCACACCCAAAAATCTCACGTGTCCTCAGCAACGTCGTCCTAACGTCCTGTGGTGACTTCCTAATTTTCCGATGTCCAAAATGGGCTAAATTCAATAATTAAATATTATTAAACGCAACTCGAGCGTTTCTCATGCTAACAGGCGGCTTGTTGGGGAAATTCGCATATTCGACCCGTGACTGACAATAAATCGAGTCACGTGCGAGTTCGTTCGGTACGCGACGACCTCAGTTGTCATTAAAATCGCGAAGATCAATCACTAGATCCGAGGGGTACGATCGTTTGGTATAGGTTCAGGATGATTCGTCAAGTCATTTCGTGGTCCAGCGGAATCACTCGCGATCCACTATTATGACAGTGGCGAACTGACCCTTGACTATCCTTAGATCGGCCAACAGTGGTTCAAAATATCACTTCAGCGATTTCATGATCGAAAATCAATTCACGATTGAATTTTCTTTAGTTACGCGAATTTAATTCCCCTATTAGCCTTTCCTTAATGGTTAGCATCCCAGGAATGATCAGTTCCGGACGAGAATTTACTACGAGTATATTTCATAAAACTCAGTATTTTATAAATCTCAAATGGACTAATTTTCAGGATGTCACAATGCTGAGTTTACAAATCTACTTAACACTTATTCCAAATAAGGGTGAATATCACAAAAAATCCTAATTTCGTCCTCGAAATTTATAAATCTCACAACTATATAGAATTTACAATTTCTACTGCTGCTCAAACAACTGAGGGTATTGGCGTTGCATCATCTCTTCGCTCTCCCAAGTTGCGCCTTCAGTCCCGTAGTGCTCCCAAATGACTTTGACCATCGGGATTGTCTTGCTCCTTAGGACTCACTCTTTACGATTTTCGATTCTTACTGGTCTCTCGACATATGACACTTTGTCATCTACCTCTATCTCCTTGTAATTCAGTACATGCGTCAGGTCCTATTCGTATTTCCTCAACATTAATACGTGGAACACATTATGCACTTGCGATAAGCTCGGCGGAAATGCAAGTCAATACGCTAAGTCCCCAATTCTTTCAAAAACCTCAAAAGGTCTCATGTACCGCGAACTCAATTTCCCTTTTCTACCAAATCTAGAAAGTCCTCTCATGGGCGATACCTTAAGAAACACGTGATCTCCTACTTGGAATTCCAAAGGTCTTCACATTCTGTCTGTATAACTCTTTTGACGGCTCTGCGTTGTCTCTCAGCCTTTCGTGAATAATCTTAACCGCCTCATTCAACTGCTCAACTAACTTTGGCCCTGTTATAGTCATTTCTCTCACTTCGTTCCAGCACACGGGCGTCCTACAAGCCCTGCCATACAGCGCTTCAAAGTGCGCCATTCTAATGCTCTGCTGGAAACTATTATTATAAGCAAACTCTACTAAGGGCAGTTGTTTTTCCCACTTACCCTGAAAATCCAACACACATGCCCTGAGCATATCCTCTAGAGTCTGAATCGTCCTCTCAGACTGGCCATCTGTGTGAGGATGGTAAGCCGTACTAAACTGTAACTTGGATCCTAACGCCGTCTGCAGACTTTTCCAAAAACTAGCGGTGAACCTAGGATCACGATCTGAAGTTATCGACACTGGTATCCCATGTAGACGAATTATCTGTTGCACGTACAACTCTGCATACCGTTCTAATGCGAAATCCTTTTGCACTGCCAAAAAGTATGCCGACTTGGTCAGTCTGTCGACAATCACCCAAATAGTGTCATGGTCTCTTTGGCTCCTTGGCAGTCCCGACACAAAATCTATAGTTATATGCTCCCATTTCCACTCTGGTATTTCTAATGGTCGCAACAGTCCTCCAGATTTATAATGTTGCGCTTTCACCTGTTGACACGTCAGGCACTTAGTCACATGTTTAGCGATATCCGACTTTATACAGTTCCACCAATAATATTGCCTCAAATTTCTATTCATTTTAATACTGTCTGGGTGGATACTATAATTGCTGCGATGCGCTTATGATAATATTTCTTCCTTAACTCTCACATCGTTTGGCACACATAATCATCCTCGGAATTTCAATATACCATCCTCGGTTACCTGAATATCTAGCTTTCTCTTGACTTCCTCCATCTCTAAAATTCTTTGAATTTCTGGGTCCGCAGATTGCAATATTTTGATATTGGCTTAAATTTCCGATTCAATCCTAAGCGTAGCCAACAAACTCGAGACTTGACTTTCTTCAAACTTGAACTCCGAGTCTCGCACTTTTTTCCAATAGGGTCCATTCTTTGACCATCAAATGCGTGATGCTTAATTTCCGACTCAACGCATTGGCTACTCGATTGGCCTTTCCGGGGTGATATATAATATCACAGTCATAGTCCTTCAATAATTCCATCTAACGTTGCTGCCTCATATTTAGTTCTTTCTGCGAAAATAAATACTTGAAACTCTGATGATCAGTATAGATTTGAAATCTCTCTCTGCATAAATAATGTCACCAAATCTTCAGGGCGAATACTATGGCAGCCAACTCCAAGTCATGCGTCGGATAATTCAGCTCATATAGCCTCAACTGCCTTGATGCATAGGCCACCACTCGCCCATATTGCATCAGTACACATCCCAATCCTTTCAACGATGCGTTACTATATATCTCATATCCTCCAGGTCCTGATGGAATCGTCAACACCGATGCCGTTGTCAATCTACGCTTCAACTCCCGAAAACTCCTTTCACATTTATCAGTCCATTCAAATTTTGTTTCCTTTTTCAATAAATGGGTCAACGGCATTACTATCACTGAAAATCCTTCCACGAAACGATGATAATATCCAGCCAAACCCATAAAACTCCGAACTTCTGTTACCGTTGTCGGTCTAGGCCACTTCGTCACAGCCTCAATTTTCGACGGATCCACTGAGATTCCTTCTCCAGAGATCACATGATCGAGAAATGCTACTCGACTGAGCCAAAATTGTCACTTGCTAAACTTAGCATACAACGTGTTCTCTCTTAAAGTCCGCAACACTCAATGCAAGTGAAATTCGTGCTCCTCTAGACTTTTCAAGTACACGAACATATCATCTATAAAAACAATCACGAACTAATCTAAAAATTCCTTAAACACTCGATTCATCATATCCATAAAGGCAGCAGGGGCATTCGTTAATCCGAACGGCATCACTGTAAATTCATAATGTCCATACCTCATCCTAAATGCCGTCTTCGGTATATCCTCCTTCCTAATTCTCAACTGATGATACCCCGTTCTCAAATCAATTTTAGAAAACACCGAAGCCCCTTGTAACTGATCAAACAAATCATCAATTCTCGCCAAAGGATATTTATTTTTAACCGTCACTTGATTTCAGTTGCTTGTAATCTATACATAATCTCAATGATCCATCTTTCTTCCTTACGAATAACACCGATGCTCCCCACGGAGACGCACTGGGATGAATAAATCCCTTGTCTAATAATTCTTGCATCTGCACCTTTAATTCCTTTAATTCCGACAACGACATTTTATAGGGTGCCTTCGAAATTGACTCAGTTCCATGTGCCAACTCAATTACAAATTCTACTTCTCTTTCTGACGGTAACCCAGGCAATTCTTGAGGAAACACATCGGGATACTTGCCCACTACCGCTATATCCTCAAGTCTCGGCTCTTCAGCCTTTAAATCCACTACTGCAGCTAGAAATCCTTGTCACCCTTCATTCAACAATTTCGTCATTTCCATTGAGGAAATCCATGGAATCGAGGGTCCTCCTCGACTTCCCACAAATTTAAATTCCGGATGTCCAACGGGATTAAATTGGATCATCCTGCTATTACAATTCATTACAGCTCTCTACTTGGACAGCCAATCCATTTCCACTGTCACATCAAAGTCGTACATGCCTAGAACCGCTAAATCAATCTTTTCCTCCCTATCCCCAATCACAATCCTACAGTTTGGACAACCCAACGAAATCAGCATCTTATCACTCAAGGGAGTCGTCACACATAACACAACATCAAGCAATTGCGGTTCTATTCCAATCAACTCAACAAATTGTTTCGATAAGAAAGAATGCGACGCTCCAGGGTCAAATAAAGCATACGCAGCATGGTCGTACAGAGAAATCATACCTGTGACAACCCCTGGTGCGTTCTCAGCCTCTCGTCTGGCCATAGCATATACTCGTCCTTATGCTTGAGGCTTATTCTGGTTCGCTGTCTGGGCCGCTCCAGTCTGATTCCCACTCCGAGGTGGCGGCAATGCAGGCGGCCTATTCTGCCTGGGATTAGGGCAATTCCTTATGTGGTGACCAAATCCTCCACATCCAAAACACGCTCCGCCCTTGTTTGGACAAGGTCCATTTCTATGTCTACCTCCACAAATTCTACACGGACCATTCAAGATCCGGACTGGCTTCCCAATATTTCTTTTAACTGACGAAGTAAAACACCTGTTATCCAACATCGGCCTCTTCCCAGTATTACGATTGTCCCTACCCTGGACAAATCTCAACCCAAAAGCGGCGACCCTATCCATCTGATCCCGCTCAAGAATCTGGGCCGTATCATATATTTCCTCGTACGTCCTCAGAATTACCAGTAACAACTGGCTACGAATATCAGCTTTCAATCCGTCCAGAAATCTTCGTGCCTTATCATCGGGATGTTCCACCATTCTTGGCGCAAACTTAGATAATCTCGCAAATTCTGCCTCATACTGATCTACCGTCATCTGGCCCTGACGGAGTCTCATAAATTCGGCTAACTTCCTTTCCCTGGCATTAGCCGAAAAATATTTCTCATAAAAACTCTCAATAAAAGCAGCCCAAGTCTTAGTTGTACCTTCTAGAAAAATCCTATCTCTGGTGGCTTTCCACTAATCATTCGCGTTATCCTGCAACTGATATACTGCCACAGTCACTTTCTCATGATCATTGCACTCTAGCACCTCATAAGCCTTCTCGAGCTCCTCTACCCATCGAGGTGCAGCCTCAGGGTCACCTTTCCCTGAAAACTTAGGCGGTTTTAACTTTATAAACTGCTCTACTAGTTGATGTATCGGTCTATTCACAACCACTTGCCCCTGCCCTTGATTCTCATTATTATTGGCAGCAGCAACAGCCTCAGCAGCTTGGGCAAACGGAGCAGCTTGTTCCTGAGTCTGCTGTTCTATTATGTTACCAATCCGTTCCAATGTCCTCATAATGGTTTCCATTCTAGGATCCTCAACAGGTCTAACTTCCACTCTGGGGTTTACTGCCACTTCAGC
The DNA here is from genome assembly GCA_031216185.1 of Syzygium aqueum. NCBI lineage: Eukaryota > Viridiplantae > Streptophyta > Magnoliopsida > Myrtales > Myrtaceae > Syzygium > Syzygium aqueum. The sequence continues at coordinate 3,886,396 of CM062234.1, read as the reverse complement.
ATCAACCCTAGATTTTCTATTGCTCCTGCACCCATTCCAAGATCCTCTACAGCTCTAGCTTGAGCACGACCTCTACCCCTTGATCCTCTACTAGCGCCCCTTCTTGGGACTCTTCCTATGCCTCTTCCTTCGCTACTCATTGTCGCAATCCTTCCACTCTCCTACCTGCTATAATTTCACTCAGGAATTAGCGATCTAGGCCAACTATATCAATCTGATTCTAAGTAGTGAATCAACACAAGAGCTCACTCAGCAAGCAATCCTTCACTAACAATCACGAAATCGCAAACACAAGAGTCTGAACACTTACCTCAGGTCCAGACGCACCTGCATTTCAATTATCACCACAGTCAATTCATTAAAACAATCACAACAAACAATCTGGAGGCATGTGTAGCGCATTCCACCCTACCACTCACTAAAATCTCCCTAAATACTACCTCAGGGTCTCTAATCCTTATCACTCCAAACTTCGACCAATTTTAGATCGAGCTGACCTTGCTCTGATATCAATTCAAACAGGGATGTCACGCATCGAATCCCATCGAGCCCGCGACATCCTGCTGCTGGTCGCAATAGTGCGATATCCCAGGTTATCGCCGACCTCATTTACAATCGTCAGAGATTTAATTCAACAGCGGAAACCACAAAACAACCGGACTATTAAAAACTGGGGAGAATAGGGAGAATATACATTTTCATTTCTCATTCAAAACTTATGCCACCATAATATTCACAATCTTACAAGCCTTAATATACATATGCACACCGTACTATAAACCATCGATATCAAAAAGAACCTATGACCTAGCATTCTATCCTAAAAAATGGTACTCATCAAAAGCCTGATTTTTCTCCTCGGTACTAGCCCCTACGACCAACACTCGGCGTCTATTCCGAGTCTGACTCCTCGTCCTCTGATTCTGAGTTCTCCTGAACCGTCTGCTCCTCTGAGGACTTCGGCTCTGCCTCGATCTCAATCGGGTGATTAATGTCGCCCGACTCGATTGGAACTTCATCCTGATCTTCCTCAGCCAGTACATCAAAGAAATTGAACTCAGGCACAAAATTGGGATCCATATAGTGCTCAAATGGGAGTATATACTTCGGTTCTCTCTCAGGCTCCTCAGACTCGTCAGGTTGATGCTCGGGTTCTACTTCGGGCTCCACATCCTCTGGTTCTTCCTCGAGGATTGGTTCTAAATCTACGTCCATTGGATCAACTTCAGCTTGCGACGCTTCAGGCTCGGGTTCGTGCTCAGCCTCTGACGACCCCTATGCTGTGGGTTCTGGATGCAGTCCAGACTGAGCTAAACTAACTTCTGCACTGGTCAACACTCCATCAATCGGGGGTATAGCAGAAGGATCCCAATCCCCAACCAATTCAAACGGAACATCAAACCCTCTAACGGGCCCAAACTCATCCCCAACTGCGTCCTGAAAATACCAAGTAGTACAAATATGGGTCTCCAATAAAGGTAGTCCTACCTCTACAAAAATGGTCGTAGTATGCTTAATCCATGTCATATCATCACCCATAGGAAATTCTGCAGTGTTATACTCGGTGTGCACTGGTACTCCAAAACGCTAAGGTGGCGGTGGCGGAGGATTCATGGCTCAGGTTGGGGTTCTGAAAATGTTGGTTGAAACAATCATGAGACTACATCTCAGTAAGTATACCCCTAAAGCCCACTTAAGCTATCACGTACCTCTAGACAATCACAAAACACAATCGCGCACACACGCCAGACCATCACGTAGTAGGTATTTCACACACGATCACAAGCATATACAAATCTCATGTCGTACACTCATTCCGTTTTCATTATCTCTTTTTTTTTCACATTCCTCGTCAGTGACCCGCGTTGAAGTACACGCCTCAGGCCATGTATCTTGCCCGCGTAAACGTACACGCCTCATGCTCAACACCTACCACCTACTGTGCAACCCACGTTGAAGTACACGCCTCAAGCTGGCAATCTTCCGGTAATACCGGGTATCGTCCCACATTGAAGTACATGCCTCAAGACGGCACAATTCCCACAATCACACTTGCTATGTCATGCACAATTTCTCGCTTATTCAAATGCTTAGCAATCACTTACCACACTCAATTCACCAGTCACACGTGGCCCGTGCACACAACAATTCACACGCAAATCATGCTCACAAGGCATTCGATATGGCCAAATGAGTAATTAATTTAGTCTGACTCAAGCGTGCACCCGACAGGCATATTTCAATTATATAATTACACAACCAAGCACTCACATTCATTACCACAACTTAGTAATAATTCAAACACGCCTTAAACACACATATTGCCATTTTTCTCCAACTAAATGGCGTCGGATCAATTCCGATCCTTCAAGACACTTTCTCACCATTAATTGCCGGTTCTAAAAATCCAACTCGCGTCCCGATCGGCTCATCACAGCCTTATGAACAGTCACTCACAGCCCACTGTCGGCCCCAAATATTCCACCAAAAATTCCAAAATTAAATCCTAAGGCCCGCCACATAATTCCAATCTTAAATTATTCAATTTTGCACCCGCATAAACCCTACTTCACCCAAAAAAAATCATCCATCGATACCCGAAGTCCTAGATTGGGTTTAGAGCGCAACTTACCAAGTTCTAGACTAAATCGGCTAGAACAGAAAGCGGCGGCACTCAATCGGGAGCGACAGGGACGGCGGCGAGCGGCGGCGCGGCTTGGCGGTGGCGATCGGCCCGGCGGTGGCCGGCGATCGGCGGTCCGGCGTGGGGAGAGGCGGCCGAAGGGGAGGGGGAGAGATCGGTAGAGAGAGATGAGAGTTTGAGGGAGAGAGAGTGAGAAGAGAGAGAATAAATGGGTATTGACTCAAATAGTGATCTTTAGACCAAAATGGCAAATGACCATCATGCCCTTGTCTAATCTTTTCAATCAACGGTCCAGATTCGATCTTATCTTGAAATCGACGGTCCAGATCGAATCTTACCCAAAAATATCCAAGGGTAATTTTGTAATTTCTCAAAAATGCAAGCGTAAAAATGTCCAACCAAAAAGTTAGGGCAAAATTACCAAAATGCCCCTCTTCCATAAAGCATACCCTTTTATAATTCCCAAGGGTATTTTGGTCACTTTCTCCGTTTCTTGCCCAAATTAAATTTTTGTGAAGGATTCGGGCACACCCAAAAATCGCACGTGTCCTCAGCAACGTCGTCCTAACATCCCGTGGTGACTTCCTAATTTTCCGATGTCCAAAATGGGCTAAATTCAATAATTAAATTTTGTTAAACGCAACTCGAGTGTTTCTCAAGCTAACAGGCGGCTTGTTGGGGAAATTCACATATTCGACCTGTGACTGACAATAAATCGAGTCACGTGCAAGTTCGTTCAGTACGCGACGACCTCAGTTGTCATTAAAATCGCGAAGATCAATCACTAGATCCGAGGGGTATGATCGTTTGGTATAGGTTCAGGATGATTCGTCAAGTCATTTCGTGGTCCAGCGGAATCACCCGCGATCCACTATTATGACAGTGGCGAACTGACCCTTGACTATCCTTGGATCAGCCAACAATGGTTCAAAATATCACTTTAGCGATTTCATGATCGAAAATCAATTCACAATTGAATTTTCTTTAGTCGTGCGAATTTAATTCCCCTATTAGCCTTTCCCTAATGCTTAGCATCCCATGAATGATCAGTTCTGGTCGAGAATTTACTACGAGTACATTTCATAAAACTCAGTATTTTATAAATCTCAAATGGACTAATTTTCAGGATGTCACAATGCTGAGTTTACAAATCTACTTAACACTTATTCCAAATAAGGGTTAGTACCACAAAAAATCTCAAATTGGTACATTTGTCACAAATTTACCCCAAATTAATTTTTTTAGCACAAAAAACTCCAAACTGATACACCTGTAACAAATTTATCCTCTGTTAGTTTCCGTGAAATTTTACCTTTAAATTGCTTAGTTAAATGACACGTGGTAGTTGATGGGTGTACTAGTTTAGAGTTTTACCTCTCGCTTTATGACATGTTTACTAGTTTATGATTTTCGTGGTATTAATCCAATTTAATGGAGGGTATGCAGTGAACCAGTTTGGGATTTTTTAAGGTAAAAAAAATTAATTTTTGGTAAATTTATGACATGTGTACAGTTTAGGATTTTTGGTGGTCAAAAAATTAGTTTGGGGTAAATTTGTCACAAGTGTACAAGTTTGGGATTTTTCGTGATATTAACCCACAAAATAAAGCACAAATATATTTTTTATGAAAAAAAAAAACGTAGAAACAAAAAATGTAAATATAAACTAAAAGATGGAGGAACATATATTCATTTTCTCATTTGCAGATGTGGGACAAGCGAATAGTTAATTATATCAAATGCATGATCGTTCCACTTACCTACCATTTGAAATGGATTCACGTAGTATATCAACAGTTCATTAGAGAAAAGTACAAACTAATGACAAAAGAATTTTCGGGATTAATTATCCGATAAAATGATGCAAAATAGAAACTGTAAAAAAAAAGTGACTAGTTAGTCACTTGATAAAATAAAACAGAGCCACAAAAAATATAAGCTGATGGGAACTTAGAACAAAAAGGATGGAGAAACATATATTGGTTTTTCATTTCTAGACGTGGAAAGAGTATACATGTAAAGAACACGTGTGCTTGAAAGATGATCCCAAAGATGGCAGGTTTAATCTATCGTGGTTTACAGCTTCTTCAATTACTTGGTGATGTTGTGCCCATCTTTCGTCCATATTGGTGAAGTTGAAAAGTAAACACAACGTCAAATACGCTTCAATCATCTTCCGTAGTCAGTCCATTGATGTAAATTGCCGAATTGAAGGGGAGTTGCAAGGGCATTCCAGTGGTGCCATCTCCAATGAGCTATAACATTCACTTGACTTAGACTTTTGGGTTTGGAAAAGGACACAACAAGTACCACATCTTTTGTATGGTGTTATAATTTATATATGACGCTTATTTGAGTGCTATAACTTTTTTTTTTCTAATCACTTAAGTGACACATAACTTTTCAATCAGTTACTTGAATATCATAACTTTTTAAAAACGTTCACCACAAGTATTATATCACGTCGGATTAAACGTTGTTTCAGTTAAATTTATCCTTGGAGAAACATATATTGATTTTTCATTTCTAGATGTGGAAAAAGTATACATGTAAAGAACGCAAGTGATTGAAAGATGATTTCAAAGATGGCAGGTTTAGTCTATGGTGGTATCCGGCTTCTTCATTTACTTGGTGATGCTGTGCCCATCTTTCCTTCCGTATTGGCGAAGTTGAAAAGTAAACACAACATCAAAGACGCATCAATCACCTTCCATAGTCAGTCAATGGTGTAAATTGCCGAATTGGAGGGGAGTTGCAACGGCATCCCAATGGTGCCATCTCCAATGAGCTATAACATTCACTTGACTTGGACTTTTCGGGGCTTTATAAAGGGAGAGGGAAACGGATGATTGACTGGCCAAGTAAAATACATCTTCCATTGACTTCTTCTAAGTATAAGAAATACAGACTCGGGGAGTACCTTGTCTGTGTGAATTTGTGTCGCTCCAGGAATGATGCGTCTCAATCATCGGTAGGCAAAAAGAAAGAAATAAATAATGAATAAAGGAGCACCCAGAGAGGGAAGAAGTGTCAAGCAAAGACAGGTGATGTCAAAGCTGCCGCTTCATGGTATTTGATAGTGAATTTTCAGTTGATAAGGATGGTCATAAAGGGTGGTTCCACTCACCAAATGAAACCTCAACTACATTGAGAAGTTTCTGTTGTACTGGTTATAAAGCAAAAGCCATATCTTTGCTTTCTTGCCTAAAAATAAGCACGCTGCATCCCCATCTAAGTACAACATGAACACTCGAGCAGTGTCGTTATACAGCCTGTTTTTATTCCTTCTGCTGCATTTGATTAATTGTTTGGACACCCTTGGCCCGAACGACACCATGAAAGATGGCGATGTCTTAACCTCCCGAGAAAGAAAATTTGCTCTTGGTTTCTTCAGCCCCGGTAATTCAAGCTTGCATTACGTGGGGATTCGGTAGTATGGACTAGTGGAGCAAGCCGTCATTTGGGCTGCTAACAGAGAAAATCCTGTGAATGATACTTGGGAAGTTCTTCCATTTGATCATTATGGAAACTTAGTGATCCGTGAAAACATTGTAAGCTTTCCCATTTGGTCAACCAATGTTCCTTTATGACTTCAGAAAATTCTACTACTGCTCAGCTTTTGGATTCAGGTAATCTGATTTGAATCATTGTTTGACCAAAGTGGTTATTTGGCAAAGCTGTGATTATCCCACAGATACTTTTCTTCCGCGCATGAAGCTTCAGTTGGACAAGAGAACAGGTTTGAATCGGTTCGTGACATTTTGGAAATCTGAAGATGATCCAGCACCAGGCAATTGTTCATTCAGGCTTGAACCAACAGGGTACCCACTTTTATTCCTTCACAAGGATAGAGCTCCGTATTGGTGGGGTGGACCAACAATTGAGAGACTGGATGGTGGCGTTCACAAGAAGGCTTATGATTTTTTTTTTTGGTAAGGTAAGAGTAGTATAAACTTTTCAATTCACAAGATACAGTAGAAAAGTCGAACACAAAAACCTCGTACCTAACGCAACACAGGTGTTGCGATAGTTGCAAAGGTGCAGCGGCTGACTAAAACTAGCGGGCGCTACAAGCAGCAGTGGCCCGAGAGTTAAGAAGAACAAGCTAAGCCTCTAACAAGGGGACTAAAGAGCCACAAAGGAACAACAGCTACAGAACATTAAGAAAAATAGATGTTGGGATGTCCCAGCTGGCCTGGATTCTTCTATTGCACGGAGTATCTGCAACAAGCTCAAGAGAAAGAGCCTTATCTCGAACAGCTTTGACAAGATGGTTCCGCATCGCAGGCAGGAAAATGGTCCCATTTCTAAATAAGAAGTTGTTACGCACTATCCAAATGAGGTGGCATAGAGCTCCAAGTGCAAACCGAGCAAGGCGGTGATGGAAGCTGTTGCCAGCAATGGATGTGGACACCCAGCGGAGAAGATATTGCCAAGACCCGTTGTGCCAGGGGAGATTAAATTTGGCAGCCCAAAATGACGCCCAAAGAGCTCGTATAAGTGCAACCAAAGAACAGGTGATCAACGGAGTCAGGCCTACCTTGGCAGTAAGCACAAAGTCCTTCAGAAATTCTGTGATAGGACAGGAGGAGGACCTGGGTCGGAAGCCTGTTGAGGGTCATCAACCATAGCAAAAAACTATGTCTCGGGGCAAAACTGCAGTCCCAAATGAATGAATCCCAGTAAACATGGTGTCTCTTTTTCCGAGTTAAATCCCAAGCCGAGGAAATAGAAAACACTCCGGAAGGATGACCTTGCCAAGTAAGTTGGTCCGGCGAGTCTGTCACCAGCTAGGGGGTATGTTCAGTCCAGGAATTGAAGGATTGTATCACGTTAGACAGGTGCCATTCGGAGGACAAGAAATCCCAACTGTGAATAACGCGACGGAGGTTTCTATTATGTGTGGGGTCGGCAATGCCTCGGTTATTGTTAGAATTGTGGTGCATGAGTCAAGGTCAGTTAAACACTTCACATGGCATGATGAAGAGCAGCAATGGAGCGAGTTCGCATGCTATCCAAAGAAGCAGTGTGACTACTATAGCAAATGCGGCCAAATGGCAACTGTGGTGCAAACAACGCTGACCAGTTAGACTGCACATGCTTGCCCGGCTTCGAGCCCAAGTCTCCGGGCAATTGGTACCTAAGGGATGGATCAGGTAGGTGCAAGAGGAGGCAAGGTGCTTCATTGTGTAGAAGTGAGGAAGGTTTCGTGAAGGTGAAACAGCTTAAGTTGCCAGATACTTCAACAGCGCAAGTCGACATGAGCCTGAGCATGAAGGAGTGTGAGCAGGCATGCTTGAGGGATTGCAATTGCACAGCTTATTCGAGTGCAAATAAAAGCATGCGGGAACATGGATGTCTCAAATGGTATGAAGATTTAGTGGATACAAGAGCATTTTCAGACTTGGGTCAAGATTTATATGTGCAGGTCGATTCAATTAACTTAGGTACTCTATGCTAAAATCTACTTCATATACTTTTGCTGCTGTTTGCGGGGTTGTAATGATTGTCCCAAGTTCTCCTGATCTCATCTCGACGAAACTGTTTGCTTCTGATAGTTCATATAATAAACTGCACTTGTTGCATTCCTTTCCGTAACATTTGTGTGTTAAATGTCCTTGTGCCTTCTTTTACAGCTCAGTATAGGAAAAGGAGTACTCTTGTCAAGAAGGCAATGGTGGCAATGATATTGGTATCTGCAGTAGGGTTGCTGCTTTTAGGCTCCCTTATGTACTGCCTTCTGCTGAAGAGGAAAAGAGGTGTGGTAATCTTGCCTTGATAGAAGCTTTTTCTGCCATATGTAGTACTCTGTCTGTTTTTCAAGTAGGTGATTATTTTGATGTTTAGGGATAAGAAATCGAATAAATTTAAACTGGAGCTCATCTAGCCAGGATTTTAGGCTAAAGGGTGGTCGATTTCAATATTGGAAACCTTGATTAACGAAGCTTCACAAACAGTGCTTGATAATTAAATAATGTTGTACTGTGATTCGTCTCGAAATCGAGCCTATTTGAATTGATCTTAAGGAATGAGCGATAAGGTTATTGTTGAAGGGAAAATTTGTATTGCTCCTTCCTCTACAAAAATATTCCCAAATTGGCCAGAACGGCAACAAAAGAAGCGTTTCCGAATTGCTTGCTTTCTCTTTCCTAAGCGTTTTATTCAACTGTGTGACAACAGATAGAAGACGGCGTAATGATCTTGTTAGTGTTATTACAAGTTCAACATATTTCGACCAACTTCCAAGTCTGAAAGACCTCGACAGAGAGGGTAGACGAAAAACAGATATTCCAGTCTTTGATTTGGAACTGTAGCCGCAGCCACAAGCAATTTTTCCTCTGTCAATGAACTCGGCCAAGGCGGCTTTGGATATGTATATAAGGTAATTAATCTCCCTATTCAACTGAGTCCAAATGGTTACTGGATATTAAATGTGTATTCTACCAACTTCATTTGTCTGTTGCTTATGGGGATTGATGGTCTCGAATATAGTGCTCGGAAGCGAGCCAGTTTTATTGTAAAGGACCATTTTCTATTCCGAAATTCTCGAAAGCTATTGGGATCGGGTTACATCCACCATTCTATGGAGGTGTCTCTGTAGCGATTCTGATCTTCCAGTCATCACAAACTTAGGAAGTGACCGACAAAAGTTGTGACATCCCGAAAATTAGTCCATTTGAGATTTATAAAATATTGAGTTTTATGAATGTACTCGTAGTAAATTCTTGCTTGGAACTGATCATTCCTGGGATGCTAATAATCGGGGAAAGGCTAATCGGGGAATTAAAGTCGTACAACTAAAGAAAATTCGATCGTGGATTTACTTTCAACCATTAAATCGTCGAGGTAATATTTTGAGTTACTGTTGTTGAGGAAAACCCCAATAGATTTTGAAGTTGACAAAACTTTCGTAAATAACATGAAGTTATTTTCCAGGTTAATATAGTCTGAAAGTTCAGACGTGAAGATTTTCCAGACTCTGAAGATTTTCCAGACTCTGAAAATTTTCCAGACGCATAAAATTTTCCAGACTCAGACACTGAAGCTTTTTAGACGCTGAATTATGCAGACGCAGAACTTAACAATACAGCTAGTGATCTGGCTGGGTTTTCACAAGGAAGGTTTTGATTGACTCGATTTAAACCAATTTGATTGTCAATCAAAATATTATCACAACGGACTAATCTCTACTTATGGAAACCAAGATTCTGATTGTATGGGCAACCAGAATCAGCGAGATTCAGGATCTAATGTTCAACGGCTACTCAATTCCTTCTTTACAAATCTGTCCAAGTTGAAGATTGGAAGATGATCCTCTGAAGACTGTCCAACGGCTAGTTTGGAAGTGAATGAGTATTTAAGGAGATCAATGAGCAGCAGAAGAATAATAGATTCAAGAATTATCAAGTCCAAAGCCTAAGTTTATTCCAATTCTTTTCTTCCTTGAGCCAAACTTTAAAATCTTGAGGGATACTTTGCAGAAGTGTTTGTGTGAGAAAGTCCTATTATACACAAGAGTGTTATCACTCTAGATCTGTAAAACCTCTTGATTACATAGTGAAATCCAGCCGGTAGGCTGTCAGCGTGGGAGAGTGGACGTAGGCTTATCATAAGCCAAACCACTACAAATTCTGTGTGCAGTTTCTCTACCTCTTAATCTTTTACTTTATACACTGCACATTCAAGAGCACCGTCTTTACAGAATCTGAATATTATTCAGACTCAAACTGAGTTCTATCCATTTCCGCTTAAATTGTTAAATTTGTGTAAGATCACCCATTCACCCCCCTCTAGGTAATCCTTGCTAGCCTCTTCAACTATTGGCCGATCCAAGGATAGTCAGGGGTCAGTTCACCACTGTCACAGTAGTGGATCGCGGGTGATTCCGTTGGACCACGAAATGAATGACGAACGATCCTGAACTTATACCGAACGATCGTACCCCTCGGATCTAGTAATTGATCCTCGCGACTTTAATACCGATCGAAATCGTCACGAGCTGAATAAATTTGCACGTGACCTGAATTATTGTTAGTCACGAGTCGTATAAGCGAATTTCTCAAATAAGCCGCCCATTAGCTCGAGAAACGCTCGAGTTGCGTTTAATAGAATTTAATTATTGAATTTTTGCTCAAATTGGACACCGGAAAATTAGAAAGTCACGACAGAACGTTAGGACGATGTTGCAGGGGACACGTGTGAATTTTTGGTGCGCTTAAATCCTTCGAAAAAATTTGATTTGGGCAAGAAATGGAGAAAGTAACCAAAATACCCCTAGGATTTATTAAAGCGCAAGCTTTAAGGAAAAAGGGCATTTTGGTAATTTTGCTCCAAAATTTTGATTGGACAATTTTACCCTTGGATTTTTGGGAAATTACAAGTATGCCCTTGGATATTTTTGTGCAAGAATCGATCTCGACCGTCAAATCAAGATAAGATCGAATCGGGACCGTTGTATTAAAAATATGAGGAAAGGGTAATATTGTCATTTTCCCCTAGGGTCAATTGTCAAAATTGGATAATTAGCCCTTGACCCCCTTTCTCTCTCTTCTCGCTCTTCTTTCTCCCCTCTCCATCGTGAAAAGCCCCCCCCCCCACCGTGGACACATTTTCACTCTCTCTCTCTCCCTCCGCCGTCGCCGCCGCGCCATCACTGCCGCCGGATCGCCGCCGCTCCACCGCCAAGCCTCACGCTCCCCATCCCGCCATTCTCTCTCCCCTTTCCCTTTCGGTTTTCCCTTGGCCGTGAGCTTCACCGGCCATTGCCCAAGCCGCACCATCGCCGCCCAAGCCGATCGCCGCCACCCGGGAGCCGTATGCCGTCGCCGCCGTTCCCAATTAAGTGCCGCCGCTTTCCGTTCTAGCCGCGATAGTCTAGAACGCGGGTAAGTCGCGCTCTAAACCCAACTTAGGACTTCGGGTATCGACGGACGATTTTTGGGCGAAATCTGTATAAAGTTAGGTGCGGAATTGCATGAATTGGGAGCGGAAATTTTATGGCAGGCCTTAAGAATTAATTCGGGCAATATTTATTGGAAATTAGAAAATAACAGTGGCTGTGGTATACTGTTCATGGGGCCGTGATGGGCCGATCGGGACGCAAGTTGGATTTTTAGAATCGAGAATTTATGGTGAAAAAGTCCCGTGAAGGACCGGAATCGATTTGACGTCGTTTGGTTAGAGAAAAATAGTGATTTCCTATGTTTATTGTGCATTTGGAATATAATTGAGTTGGGATTGTGAAATTGAATGTGTGATTGTGCATTTGGTTGATTTAATTATGTCTGTTGGGTACACACGTAGGCCAGATTAATTTTAATTATTATTATTGACCATGTCAAATGCTGAGTGAGCATGGATTGTGTGTAATTGGTGCGTGTATGGGTCACGTGTGATTGACCAGTTGTGTATGGTAAATGCATATTGAGCACGTGCCTGAGTGAGAAAGAAGTGTGGCATGACATGTGTTGTGGAAATTGTGCCGTCCTGAGGCATGTACATTTACGCGGGATGATGCCCGGTATTACTGGAAGACTGCCGGCCTGAGGCGTGAACTTCTACGCGGGTTGCGTAGTAAGTGGTAGGTGTTGAGCCTGAGGCGTGTTATGCGGGCAAGATACATGGCCTGACATGTGTACGTTAACGCGGGCCTGAAGTGTTGTGATGAGATAGTCACAATGGACGTGAGGCGTATACTGTAACGCGGGTCACTGGCGAGTGGTACGGAAAGGAACGTGATGAGGCAAACGGAAATGCACGAGAATGAGAATTAATCATGTTTGTGATTACTTATAATGTGATTGCGACCAACGTGTAGGGTGCAAGCAGGATAGCCCAAGTAAACTAATTAATGTGCATACTATGTGACGATTTGGCATTTGTGTGTGTGGTTTGTGTTTGTGTAATTGTCTGGAGATACATGATAGTCTAGGTTGGGTTTAGGGGTGAACTTACTGAGAAGTGTTCTCACGGTTGTTTCAACCAATAATTTCAGAACCTCGACAAGAACCATGAATTCTCCACCACCGTCACCAGTACGTTTTTGGGTACCTGTGCACACCGAGAATGACGTTCAGGGAAGCTCAGAGGACTCGGATTCAAAGGACGATGAGTCCGACTCAGAGTGGACGCCGAGTAAGGGGGCGTAAGTGATAGTCTTGGGGTTCAGAACGGTAGATTTTTGGATAGTACCATTTTTGGGTTTGGAATGCCAGGTCATCGATCCTTTTTGTTTTCGATGGTTCTTAGTACGGTGTGCACATGTATATTATGGTTTGTAATATTGTGAAGATTATGGTATAAGTTTGAAATGGAAATGAATCTGTATATTCTCCCTGACTTTCCCCAGTTTTAAATTGTCCAAGATTAGTTGTCGTTTCCACTTGGCGACTTAAAATCTCTGATGGTTATTTGAGATTGGCGATAACCTGGGACATCACACTTATCGACTAGCTGCGGGATGTCGCAGGCTCGGTGGGGGTGCGGGGCGTGACAAAAGTCGAGAGAGAAGAAGTAGAGAACAGCACAAGTCATGTTGCTTCTTTATTTCTCTAGGTCATACAACATGTAACGAGTGCAAACAGACACATCGTCCCAGCAAGTTTAACTACCTGATAAATCTTAAAATCTACTCGTAAAAGCATTAAAGTGACTGGCTTCACAGGTCTAAATATTTATAGTTGTGTAAAAGTGAAACTGTAAAATCAAGACAACGGAAATAGAAACGTAGTTCACTGTACAATAATAGTTGGATATTTGGCTATCAAACGGTGAACGAATTCCTCCTAGTACATCCTTAAACAGAATAGAGGTATTTCCTAAAGCTTACTGCACAGAAACATGTACCACAAACCTCTCCGAGGATAATCCAAAGTGAACCTGTCCTATCTGGATTTGTTTTTTTTTTTTTTGGTAAGATGTTCTATCTGGATTTGTTATTGATTCAACAATGCCATAAAGAAACTCACACATAGAAGAGATGCAGCAAGGAAAAGGAGATAATATTTCTGATGCCTTAAGAAAGAATAGACAAGCAGGGATGATTAGAACTAGAGTAGCTGAGCAAAGAAGCACTCTTGTTTGCGAACCACTCTTTCATGTGATGAATCACTTTGGTGGCATTTTCATAAACCAATCCGTGATCGGGCGCGCTCAATCTAGAAGGACCCCTCATTGACTATGATGGTTTCAGTTGCACAACTAAATTCACTGACTAGTGGAGAAAACCTGAGTTACTAGAAGTTCAGTGCTCATCTTTCTCTGGGCTCCTTTTACTTCTCTCCCTCTGTTTCTTTTCTACTTCCCTATGATCCTCCTTTCGTGTTCCCAAATGTTGACACCTAAATTTCGGCGCATCATTTAGTGTTAATTTGCATAGAAAATTAGGGATTAAATTTTAACCCATAAACAAAAATATTTAAATTGCATAACATATAGTTTAGGTTCATTGCATTTTGCATCGGATTGGCGATGGCGAATGAGCTTAAAATTCATCGAACAAAACTTGGTTCGCTTGGAATCCAAAAGCCGGGAATCTCGTGTCAAACGGGCTCGGTTGGTTTAATTTGGGCTTAATTTAGTCCGTTGAGTTTAATTAATTAAAGCCTAAGTTAATTCAGCCCATTTAGATGTTAATTAAAACTAAGCCCAAACCTAAGCCCATTAGGACTAGAAAGCCCGACTAATTGACCTAGGTTAACATTATAAATATATCGTTATACCTCATAACCTAGGGGGTGCTCATAATTTCATAAACCAGTTTTTAGAGAGAGACTCGAAAAATTTTTGGAGAACGGAATTTTTCGGAGAAGTCGGAGGCTTGTCTTTTGGAACACTAAAAACACAAGGGGGCTTCACTGGACGAAAAAAGAAAAGAACAGGAGGCTGGTCTTTCGAGGAGACAGCTTCCTCACGTGAAAATTTTTCACGTTCTTCACCTGTTGAAGAAAGTCCAAGAAGAAAAGTCAAAAGGCTGAGCACCGGGAACACCACCACTCCTTGCTTCCGAAAGTCATCAAAATTTTCGTTTTTTTTTGTTGAATTGCCCTTTTTGCAGGAGTTGTTTAGTCCTCTGGTTTCAGTTCATGTTGGTGGAAGACCACGTGTTATGCTATCCCTTGTTTTCCTTGTTTTCCAGCAAGTTTGTCTATTATTATTGCGTGAAGTCCAAATTGACTTTGCCACGTTCGAGAAGGTCAGCCCCCATTGTTGCGTTGGCCTTGCCGTTGCTGCCTTTCATTCGTTGGTGATCGTGCGCCGCAAGTCCACACCGAGAAGCTACTACCGTGACTTGTTCTGCAGCCGTGACAATTCTTCTTCTTGTTCTGCAACGTGGTGAAGAACAGCACGTCCAATTGGAGCCCTTTTGACGAAGTTCAACTTGATTCAAGCCTCAACAACGAGGCATTCCATTCTCAGAGACGAGCCGATTCCATCGACGACAACGATTTTCGACACCGCGTCACTACCGTGAGTAGTCGCCTTTCCCGACGCCGCATCGCCGTTCCCGACGCACCGCCGATCCGTAATCCCGATCCGTCGCAAATTCAAATCAGGGAATAAATCAGCAAATCAGGTAATATTCTTATCTTGATTTGATTTGAATATTCCGTTGCCTAATTTATGTTTATGGATATCTAGTTATGCATATTTGAATAATAAGTATATTCCAATTAGGATTTTATTTCCTTTTTTTTTAAACTTCGAATATCTACTTGCTAAATTTGGATAAATTTCAGAATTTTCAAAAATATTTTGAATATATCCAAGATATCTGAGATATCTAAATTTTTCAAAATGTGATCGATTAGAAAAATTTCCTAATCCGCAACCGCATACGTGGAAATAAATCTATCTATCAGGCTTTAGATAGAATTATTTCCATAGCGGGTATTTCGAATTTTAGGGTTGATCTGTCAGGCTTCAGATCGAAACTTAATTCGAAAGATTTAGCGGTTATATTTTTTTACTTGATTTTAATTTCGAATTTTCATAAAAAAAAATATACCAAAAAGATTCTCTAGAATATGTTGATTTCTTTAGTTTAGAATTGCATGTTTAGATAATTGGCATTTTAATTTTGAATTTTGATTAAAAAAATACCAAAAAGATTGCGTTAAAATAGATTAATTTCTTTAGTTTAGAATTGCATGCTTAGATAAATGGCTTTTTTTTAATTTCGAATTTCATTAAAAAATACAAAAAATATGCACGTCATTAGAAATAGGTCACGTCATCGCATGACATATAGTTTGCATGTTAGGTTGCATTAATCGCATGTTAATTTTTACACGTCATTACATATAGGTTAGCTTGCATTTAAATAAAAGAAAATCAAAAAGAAATTTTTGCACTATTGAACTTTAAATCAGAATTTTTTCAAAAATTATCAAATTGAGTCTTTTTCTTGAAATTGGTACCGAAAGGGCGTTAAGAAGTTTAACGTAACCAAGTCCCGAATCCATAATTTCTGATTCGTAGAAATAAAATAGTGTTCCCGCTATTTTATTTAGGTTTCTAATCAACCTACCCTAAATGATTAGTGGCGACTCCTATTGAAAATATTTACATGTTCACAATTGGACCTAAGTTGCGATTTGGTGGAGTTTGGGAGAACTCGAGCTAGGTTAGTTAATTTAATTAATCTAGTAATCCATTAGCCTAAGATCGAAACGCTGATTTTTTTTTTATTTTAGGTCGCGACACCAAACTCCTAAATTCTCTTCTTCAGTCAAATTGCTGTGACCACACCAATCAATGGAAATGACCCACATAACACCGAGCTCACGGCGCATTTGCACGAAAGAGCTGACAGAATTCAAGGATCGGCAAAGCAAAAGAAAGCAACTGTGGGGAAAAAGATCGAACATTCTCACCTCGACGAAATTGGTGAACATGGAATCTCTCTTGACCCCCAACCAATGAACCTAGAAGCCCAGCAACCCCCACACAAAAAGAGAGAAAAAGATTAGTCAACAAAATGCCAATTCAGCGGCACGAACCCAAACACCTCGAAAACGAAATTGTAGGCAAAACTCGACAAAAAAGTAAGCAAATAGAGAAAACCTAATGCCTGGAGACAAAAATGCCTGTCCCTTCGAACCCCGCTGACTACATGAAGCTCGGCTCGTACGCTCTGATCGGCCTCCCTTCGAGCTATGAGACTCGATTCGTCGAGGCAAAGGAGATGAAGACCAAGTATTCGACCGTCATCGCGGGAGCGAACTTCGTGAGCACATGTCAGGGGAGAGAAGGTCATGAGGTGAGAGTGAGATCATGAGTCGGGCTATTCGTAATGGGTTGTTAAATGGATCGTAAATGTATTCAAAATATACCCATTTAAGACTCATATTTTGGCCTTCTTATGTTTAAAAACCACATTAACGATTCATTTAAACAAACGTGGGGTTCATAAGTGGGTTTTAGACCCATTTGATAGGTCTAGTTTTTGGTAAGATTTCAATTACAATAAAAGAGTTAAAACCTAAGAAGTGAATAGTTAAACATGCGTGTCTTAAGAAGCCATAACCCGCAAAGTAACTTTCCTAATTGGATTTGTAGGTTTGGAAGGTCTCTTCAAAGGGAAAAAAGAAGCCTTTACAAATCCTATTTACACTATCATAATTGATGGAGAGATGATCCCAAAGATGGCAAGTTAGTCTATCTTGGTTTCCATCTTCTTCACTTAATTGGATTTTTAAAAGGAATTTTTAGGTTGCATTCTTCTTTCAACTGCAAATACTTTCGGTTTTCCTTCAGCTTAGTGCAATAAACACGAGCAAAGATGTGTCAACTACGTTCCATAGTTTGTTCAATGGCGTAATTGCCGTATTGGAGGGAAGAAGACAAGGTTACGTCCATATTGGCGATGCTGCAATAAGGGAAATGAAGGCTGTGTTGAAGATGTTTTAGTTTCCTTGGCAAGCAGAACTCGGTGACAGTGGAGGAGCAGTATGCGTACAGAATGCAACAGAGAGAAGACTAAGCGGACTCTTCACTGCTATGTGGTAAGGTCGATTGAAGCGTCATTTTCTCTTTCTTTCAACATTCCATCACAATAATTTCATCTTTCCTACTTGCGTCTCGACAGCCAATACCAATGAGCAATGATACTAAATTAACATATGGGGTTTGTCAAAAGGGGAAAGAAAAAGGATGTTGACTGGCTAACTGAATGGTTCCCCTCGGTTCCCGACTTCCTAAAACATATCCCATTGACCCTAAACTCTAGAAAATGTACCCGACGAGGAAAGAAGAAAAGTCTGGTTAAAAATTTGACTGTGCGGAAGCATGGTTTTGACATCAATGATAATTTGTGTTTTGATGTGTGCAAGTGTATGTGTGTATGATCTAGTTGATGTAGAGGAATGGACAAGGGTAGGATACTTTGAGGAATATAGGCAAGGCGAGGTTTATGGGACAAGGATAGTTTAGCTAGTGTAACAAAAAAGTTAGGAGGAGATGTGGTGGGGGAGCATCATGATATGCAGTTTTAAGCTCATCTCCCCATACTGTTTTTGCATGAATGAGCTATGGCCTTTTCATTGACATCATCTGCCTACTCTCCCATGTTGACTAAGGAAGCCACCTCATATTCTTACCACTAAGCATACTCGTTTTACAAGAATCATATTCTGAAGCTATTTCCGTTGACTGACTTTCCTTGTTCACGCTTTTTGGCTATTTTTGTTGTTGCCAAGTTCCTTCATCTTCTTCAGGTGAGAGTCTTCAACTTTGACTTGGATTTTTCATCTTTTATTTTAGAGATTTGTTTTGTTGCTGCTTGTTTTGACTAAGAAAGCTTCTTCAACTGTTCTTATTCTTCTCTTTTTTTCACAAGCTGTACGTTGCTTGGTTCTAGTAGTCCATTTTCTTGATACTTCTTTCTTCATGATTAAGCAGCCCTAGTTCTTGACTTCAAGTTTTCCTCTTCAACTTGGACACTTCTTGTTTTCTTCAGATTAAGTTTGTTAACCATTCTAGAGAAATCTAGAGAATATGGAAAATGGATCACAATTTCCAACAGGATAGTAGAGGTTATGCTAAAGTCGCCACTTCATGGTACATTTTCCACTGGGGTACAGTTTTGATAGTGAGGGTAATTAATAAGGATGATAAAAAATGGTGGCTCCTCTCATCAATTAAAACCTCAACTGCATTAAGATGTTTCTGTTTTACTGATTATGAGGCGAAAGCCATATCTCTGCTTTCTTGCCTGAAACATGCGCATGCTGCATTCCCATGTAAGTACAATGAACACTCGAAAAGTGTCATTACACATCCTGTTTTTATTTCCTTTACTACATTTGATCGATTCTTTGGACACCCTTGGCCCAAATGATACCATGAAATATGGTGATGTCTTAATCTCCCAAGGAAGAAAATTTGCTCTCGGTTTCTTCAGACCTGGTAATTCAAGCTTGCGTTACATGGGGATTTGGTACTGTGGACTACCAGAGCAAACCGTCGTTTGGGTTGCTAACAGAGAAAATCCTGTGAATGATACTTCAGGAGTTGTTGCATTTGATCATTATGGAAACTTAGTGATCCGTGAAAACAATAGGAGCTTTCCCATTTTGTCAGTCAATGTTTCCTCCATGACTTTAAATAATTCTACTACTGCTCAGCTTTTTGATTAAGGTAATCTGGTTTTGAATCATGGTTTGAGCAAAGTGGTTATTTGGTAGAGCTTTGATTATCCCACAGATACCTTTCTTCCGTCCATGAAGCTTGGGTTGGACCGGAGAACTGGTTTGAACTGGATCCTGACATCTTGGAAGTCCGAAGATGATCCAGCACCAGGCAGTTATTCATGCAGGTTTGAACCAATAGGGTACCCGCAGTTGTTCCTTTACCAGGATCGAGCTTCGTATTGGCGGAGTGGACCAATAATTGAGAAACTGCAAGGTGGCGATCCCTCGATGCCTAATACTACCACAATTGTGAGGAACGCGATGGAGGTTTCTCTGATGTATGGCATATCGATTATCTCTAGGTATGTGCTGCAGGAGTCAGGGTCACTTAAACACTTCGTTTGGCACGATGAACAGCAGCAGTGGACTGAGGTTTTTTCCCATCCAAAGGAGCAGTGTGACTACTTCAGCAAGTGTGGGCCTAATGGCATCTGCGGTGCAAACAATGCAGACCAGTTTGACTGCACATGCCTGCCCAGCTTAGAGCCAAAGTCTCCAGGCCATTGGTACCTAAGGGACGGAACAGGCGGCTGCAAGAGGAGGCAAGGTGCGTCAATGTGTCAACGCGGGGAAGGTTTTGTGAAGGTGAAATAGCTGAAGCTGCCGGACACTTCAACAGCAGCTGTCGACATGAGCCTGAGCTTGAAGGAGTGTGAGCAGGAATGCTTGAGGAATTGCATTTGCACAGCGTATTCAAGTGCCAATGAAAGTATATGGGAATATGGATGTCTCGAATGGTACGGAGATTTGGTGGATACAAGAGCATTTTCAGACTCAGGTCAAGATTTATATCTGCGGGTGGATGAAATTGACTTAGGTACTCATTGCTAATATCTACTTCAAATACTTTTGCTGCTGTTCTGGGGTTGTAATTGTTGTCCCAATTTCTACTTCTCATCTTAACGGAACTGTTTGCTTCATATAGTTCTTCTTATAAACTGCAGTTGTTAATTTCCATAATGTTTGTGCGTTCAATGCCAAGGGCACACTTCTCATGCCTTCTTTTACAGCTCGCTATAGGAAAAGGAGTACTCTTGTCAAGAAGGTAATCGTGGCAACAGTATCGGTATCCGCACTAGTGTTGCTGCTCTTAGGCTCCCTATGTACTACCTTGTGTTAAAGAGGAAAAGAGGTGTGGTGACCTAGCCATGATAGAAGCTTTTTCTGCCATATTTATTACTATCAGTAAACAAGTAGGTAATCATTTTGATCTTTAGGGTTAAGAAATCAATTAAATTTAAACTGGGGCTATTCTGGCCACATTTTAGGCTAAAGGGTGGTTGATTCCAATACTGTAAACCTTGATCAATATAGCTGCACAGACGCTATATAATAGAGAATGCTGTGTTGCGATTCATCTTGAAATTGAGCCTATGCGACTTCATATTTAGGAACAAGCGATAAGGTCATTGTTCGAGGAAAATTTTGTTTTGTTCCTTCCTGTAGAGGAAATTTCCCGAATTGGCCAGAACAGCAAAAAAAAAGAAGCATTACACAATTGCTTTCATTGTCTTTCTCAAGCATTTTATTCCACTGTATGACAGCAGATAGAAGAGGGCGTAATACTCTTGTTAGTGTTACCACAAGCTCAACATATTTAGACGATCTGAAAGACCTCGACAGCCAAGGTGTAAAAAACGATCCTCCACTCATTGATTTTGGAACCGTAGCTGCAGCCACAAGCAATTTTTCCTCAGTCAATGAGCTGGGCCAAGGCGGTTTTGGATCTGTATATAAGGTAATTAATCTCCCTATACACTGAATCCAACTGGTTATTGAATATTGAATAGGTGTTGTCTATCAACTTCATTTTTCTGTCAGCTTATGGGGATTGGTGTCCTGGAACAAAATTGTCAGAAACGAGCGAGTTTTATTGTAAAGGACCTGTTTCTATTTTGAAATTATCGGAAGGTCTTGCGATAGGGTTACTTCCACTAAATATGTGGAGGCATCTCCGTAGCGATTCTGATCTTCCAGTCATCACAAACCCAGGAAGTGACTGACAAAAGATGAGGGAGAAGAAGTAGAAAACAGCACAAGTCATTTTGCTCTTTATTTTTCTAGGTCATCCAACATGTAATGTGTGTAAAGGACACATCCTCCCGGCAAGTTTAACTACCTGATAAATTTTAAAATTTACTGATAACAGCTTTCAAGCGACCAGCTTCATAAGACAAGTTTAAATATGTATTCTTGTGATGTGTTCATTTTCACAGGGTGTAATAAATAATGGAACAGAAATAGTGGTTAAAAGACTCTCGAAATATTCTAGACAAGGAAATGAAGGATTCAATAATGAAGTCAGATTGATTGCCAAACTACAACACAGGAATATGGTGAAAATCTTATGTTGCTGCATTGAAGAAGGCGAGAAACTGTTAATTTATGAGTATTTGCCCAATAAAAGCTTGGATTCATTCCTCTTTGGTAAGTCCTCTCTTCCAATGGCCAGAATTTTGGTTCTACAGAGAGTATTATCGATAACAACTTGAGGAAATCCCCAATTTGGTTCGAGATGAAACAAAGAGATCACTTTTGGATCGGGGAAAAAGGTTTGAAATCGCATATGGGGTAAGTTGAGGATTCATGTATTTACACGAGGACTCAACATTGAGGATAATCCACAAAGATTTGAAAGCTAGTAATATCTTACTAGATGTTGCATTGAACCCCAAGATTTCAGATTTCGGGTTGGCTAGGATATGCGAAGGAGACCAAATTGAAGGAAAAACATAGCGCGTGGTCGGGACATATTGAGTGTTTTCTTGAGCACTAAATTCTGCTTCACTTGATTAGACAATGAAAAATTAGAACCAAGAAATGAACTCGGTTCCAACCATTTTCTTTTTTCATTCCAAAGCTTCAACCTTTAGTTATCTCTTCTAAAATTCAACAAGGAAGTTTATACGGTGAATGAGATGTTGATTACTATTGTCATTGTTTGACTTCTGTAGTGGGTACATGGCCCGAGGCTCTGCAAGGCTGGTTGTCAATAAAGCCAAATGTGTACAGTTATGGAGATTTGTTGTTAGAGATCATTACAGGTCAAAGAAATAATGGGTGCTATCAGATGAACCCCTTTTGCAATTTAATTGGCCATGTAAGTATAAAACTCTTACATCATTCGCCTTACCAAAAAAAAAAAACTCTTACATCATTCAATGCAATGCACAATTTGACCAGCCTCTACATTCACAATATCACAATCCAAGGTGTTTGGTATGTGTTCTTCCCAGGGATGGAAGGTGTGGAAAGAAGGAAAATGCATGGACATTGTTGACAAATCAATGGACCAGATATATTCTGAGGAAATGGTATTGAGGTGCATCCAAATCGATCTTTTGTGCGTGCAAAGATATGCATCAGACAGACCAACTATGTCTAAAGTGGTTTTCATGTTGGGGAACGCTGATGTGGTACTACCATTCCCGAAACAGCCCGCGTTCATCGATGAGAGTGACAACAACGGAGATATTCAGACAGCATGTAACAGAACATGTTCTGTTAACAGAGTTACAATTTCTGTTGTTGAAGCTCGCTAGTCACATGCCATCACAACTAAACTGCGTAATCCACTAAACTCGAGAAATTGAGATGATCCCTGTATCAGTAGATAGATGAGACGTAAAGGCTAATCTTGTCGTATATGAGCTAACTTGTAGTTTTTGTGCTTATGAGAAAAGTTCATACATTGATTAACTTCTGTTAAGAATTTCCTTGATTTACTGATTGAGCTCATTCTGTATCTGAACCAGATGCTGCAGCATTCTCTTTCTCCCTCGATCAACCAATTTTTTGCCCGTCTCATTTAGTAATGGCATGAATTTATCGAATTGCATCTTGACATGAAAAAGAAGACGCTTTACTTTTCTTTATTTACCTTATTTTTGCCTTACAAATTCATACTAGAGACCTTGCTCTCGAGAAGACAGGGATCCTTACTTCACCCACTCAAATGTGGAAATACATGAATTAAGATCAAAGAGTGACACTGAAACTTACCCTAGGCAAAGGGTCTTCAAGTTTAATACAATTTAGCTCTTTTCACACACTTCTTTGGTCTTAAGAGAAAATGACACAAGTGATCTCTAAACTCTGGTATAATGTGCAATTTCATTCTTGGACTTTTAATTTATTCAATATAATTCCTGAACTATTAGTAAATGTTCAATCTAGTCCCTAGGTTATATGAAAATGTTCAATGATGTCCTTCCATTAGTGCAAAAAAAAAAAAAGTCACACGTGGATTATCATAGGAAGATATTCATCTCAAATCTAGATATAATAATCCACATCATAAATAATGATAGACATGTTAACGCTCTAATAATTTTTTCCTTCTCTAAAGTAGACAGGTAAAAAGATGAACAAGTTGACTCATAATATTTAAAAGTCCAACTTAACATATAATAATCCATGTCATCAAATCACGTATAATTTGTCAGAACAAATGGAAGGACTTCATTGAATATTTAGCAATAAACCACATTAAATAAATTAAAAGTCTAAAGATATGTTAGACTTGTTAATGCTCTAATAATTTTTCCTTTTCTAAAGTAGACGGATTAAAAGATGGACAAGTTGACTCTTCATATTTAAAAGTCCAACTTAACATATAAAAATCCACATCACCAAGTCACGTATGATTTGTCTAAACAAACGGAAGGACTTCATTGAATATTCAACAATAAACCACATTAAATAAATTAAAAATCTAAAGACAATGTTGCATATTAGGCCAAAGTTCAGGGTATTCTTCATGTCATCTTCCGTTTGACTGATAGTTATTATTGTCACCATAACAAAAATAAGTGAATTAGTCATATTCATAATTGACAATTTAGTAGATCAACCTTATTTTGTTTGAACCTATTGAGTTTTGTCTAACTAGTAAATCATAAAAAAAAATGGTTAATACTACGAAAAATCCAAAACTGGTACACCCGTGACAAATTTACCTAAAACTAATTTTTTGACCACAAAAAACCTCAAACCGGTACATCTATGATAAATTTACCTTAAACTAGCATATCCGTCAACTGCCATATGTCATCTAACTAAATAATTTGACAGTGAAATTTAACGAAAACTAACGGAAGATAAATTTATCACAGGTGTACCAGTTCAGGATTTTTGGTGATCAAAAAATTAGTTGTCATAAATTTATCACAGATATACCAGTTTGGAGTTTTTTATGGTATTAACCCTCAAAAAATTAATATTAGTCTACTATTTTTGGCAAATCCGTTATACCGATGCTTGGTGACATCCTATCTAGGATTAATCATAACAAAACGATAATCTCCTTCTTTAAGCCTCTTATTTGGGAGATTTCAATTACTTCGAGCATACTTACATGATAAGCCCCGGTTTTCGATGTCACAACAATCTTCCTTGAGGCAGAATATACCTCCTAGTCACTACCATTTGAACTAAAATTATTTGGTAAAAAATACCTTTCAGTAGTTTTCAGAGGGAAAAAGAAAACGGATCGACCGATCAAGTTCTTGGTATTTGCGGTTACCTTCTCCTCAAGGCATCTCTATTTTTTCTTTGGATTGACTGTCAATCTAAAAAATGCAGACAATGAGAAACAAACGACCGCTTGAGACGAGTAGTAGTCTGTCTTTCTCAGTCTTGGCTAGAAATATCCATCGATAGTTGGAGCTCTGGGTACTGTACTTCTGATGCTGTACTGTGTAGGCATGACAAATTTCAGTGCGAACGGTTTTGATGGAATGAATGCTCTATATATATAGGAATTATGCTAAGTAAATTAGTTGACTCTAAATTTGCAATGACGCCGTAGGGATGCTTCTTTGAGAACCAACTTTTAACTTTATTAGCTTTGACCCGATTCTTCTGCTTTTTAAGAACTTGTGAAACATTCAAATTCATTGCATAGGTAAATGAAATTACTTTTACCGCTTTGACTAGAACGTTGCGCACTAATAATGCAAATTTCCGCTTAACAATTAATATATGGATAGGCATATCTTTAGGTTAATTATCTCTATGTTAGAAATGTAGAACTTCATTTAGAGTTGTACGAGGTTGATATTCTTGCTATTTTAAGTCTAAGTGTTTTAATAAGATATCTAGAAACGATACATGTAGATACTTGTACTTATACTAATCTAAATCTTGTTTTTGATTTTTTAGATAGATAACATTTTCAAGTGTTTGTGTTTCATGTTTTCTTAATTAAATTTTTTAAATAGATAAAATGTAGATAATGGTTGGGGAGAATCTATAAATTAAAGAATCATATTGAATAAAATAAAATAGTTCAGGAATTGAATTGAACGAGAACGACGTTTAGGGACCAAATTTAATATTAAGTGAAAGTGCAAGAACTAATTGTGCCATTATCCCTAATTAAATGTACTCAATAGCAAATAACAATGAGCGATGATATCCCATTAAAATAGAGTTATCGGGGTATTTCCAAAGGGAAAGGGAAAGGATGTTGACCGGACAATGAATTGATGATACATATTCAACTGGGGTCCAATTTTGATAGCGAATTGAATTCACAATGGTCGTTATGTGGAGAAAATATTGGGTACCGTGCCATGTCAGCAAAACAGTAGTCCATTCAGTTATGGACACGTGTCGCTCGGGCCCACTGTCAGGGATATTTTCTCCTGTGTGGGGCCCACTTTCGCTCTCCCCTTCTGACCCTCACGGGACTCCCTCTTCGCTTTCTCTCTGCCGCTTCCTCTGCAATTCCTCATCTTCACCATGGAAACTAAACGCGGACGACGGCGGTGTGCCTCTTAACAACTCGTCCAAGTCGGCGTCATCAACGTCTTCTCCATCCTCGGCACCGGAGGGCGAGCCCTAGGCTCGCGGCCGCCATGGCCACGGAGCTCGACCTCGAGTAGCCATGGTCGCGGGCGGGCTTGGCGGCGACGGGGATTTTCAGCGCGAGGTTCCCGACCGTGAGGCACACGAAGGGACAAGTATCCATCGGCGGTGAGCCCGTTGCCGGAGACTCCGAGGGTCCTCTTCGTCGTGGCCGACAATGGCGGTGGCTAGGGCTCGAGGTCAGACAAGGGAAAAGGAGTGAAGCGGAGGAGAGAGAGAGAAGGGGAAAGAGAGAGATCGAGAGAATAGAGGTGGGCTGAAAATTTGACTGACACGTGTGGGTCCGGCGACACGTGTCCATCACTGAATGGACTATTATTTTGCTGACATGGCACCACTTAGAGTACCCAATATTTTCTCGATTATGTATGGTGGTTCCTCTCATCATTGAAAACCTCAGCTACATTGAGAAGTTTCTGTTTTACTGGTGGTCAAGCAAAAGCCATATCTCTGCTTTCTTGCCTGATAACATAAGTACAACATGAACCCTCGAAGAGGGTCTTTGCACTTCTTGTTTTTTCATGTCTTAATCTCCGAAGAAAGAAAATTCGCTCTCAATTTCTTCAGCCCCGGTAATTCAAAGCTTGCGTTACCTGGGGATTGGGTACTGTGGACAACTGGACCGAACTGTCATTTGGATTGCTAACGGAGAAAATCCCATGAGTGATAATACTTCAGGAGCTCTTGCATTTGATCGTTATGGAAACTTAGTGATCCACGAAAAGAATGGGAACTTTCGGATTTGGTCGACCAATATTTCGTCCATGGCTTTAAATAACTCTACTACTGCTCAGCTATTGGATTCAGGTAACTCTAATCAAAGTCGTAGTTCCTTATTTGGACCAAAAGAGGCTTCCACGGAGGGCAAGGAAGCTTTAGATAAGAACACATTTAAGAGAGTAGATATTGATGGGTCACGAAAAGAGGTTCGATAAGAAATGAATGATCTGTCTTCTGTTTCCGCCATTTTTCGTGAGAAGCCCTGGTTAGAGTTTCTCCACGTTACCTTTTTATCGGCCCTTCATGACTATATGATACACACTTGCGCTAATGACATATGCAAAACGATAATAAGCAAATGAAGGAATAAATAGTACAATTACATAAATAGCAACCGTTGATAGATTGTGGACATTTCTGTTCAGTGCGGTGGCCTTCTTCTCACCCCTCCTCGCATTGACAAGAGTAACCATCGATCGTCTTGTCTCGCTTGTTGGTCAGATATACACCTTAATGGAAGCCATTCACTCGAGATTTCGGAAAATTTACAGAACCTGTTGACAATGACCAGTGAACCAAACCACTCTGCAACTGCAAACTAGAAGCACAAGCAGTGAAGAGATTCCATATAATTACAGAAATTGTGATGAAATCAAAAGAATCATTTTAATATGGTAGCTAAGTTCTGTCATATGCAAACAAGAATTATAGCCAAGCATAAAGAGCTAATCTTAAAAGGGTTATAGGAAATTAAATGGCACTGGAACTCTTTGACTCTAGTCTTGAAAAGGACCTAAGAAATGTACTTTTTGGT
This sequence comes from Syzygium aqueum, assembly GCA_031216185.1. Taxonomy (NCBI): domain Eukaryota; kingdom Viridiplantae; phylum Streptophyta; class Magnoliopsida; order Myrtales; family Myrtaceae; genus Syzygium; species Syzygium aqueum. Next base: position 3,858,657 of record CM062234.1, on the reverse strand, counting down.
GGTAGCAACTAGGCCTTTCAACTTCATTCTGAGCCACAAATGTTACCTGAAATTCTGGATGTTAGAGCAATTTAGAGTAGCCAATTACCACTTCCATTAGATTTCTCTACTACTTCTTTTCACACTAATAATTACTTGATGGTTAGCATGGACAATACAATGCACCTTTCACTCTTTCTTGGCAACTTAGTGCAGTTAATGAGTTCAAAGAGGCGAGCCTTCTTTTTTTCTCTCAGATTATACAATGAGCTTATGAGCAGAAGATTCAGGAGGCAAACTTTCAGGCTCGACTAACTGTTTCTATGTCGAAATCACGGTCAATGAAAATCGACATGGTATCCATCTCCATCACAACAGCTTGAAACCAACAACTTGCTGCTCACCATCATACGAATGTGATATGAAAGAAGCTGCACGATGCCCTTCCTCTTTCTATTGTCGAGTTCTCTTTCCTCACAATGTGATCAGCAGCGTGAGATCCACCCAGAACCCTATTCTTTCACGTTAAACCAATTCAAAGTGATAGCAAATACACCTTGAGTGACTTCGTTCAACCACATTGATTAAAGGGATTAGGCCGCTGGGAAGGGAAAGGCGAGGCAAATCGCCGAGGAATGTGACCATTACTTGAATTTACATGAAGTAGAATTATTTTCTGGTTTGATGATCGAGAAATGTCGACCAAAAATATCAAGCTTAGAAAGGGCAATGTCACTGTCACAACTTGCATCACATTTACATGGCGGACCAAAAATGACAACCACTTGCATAAATTAATGAGAGAGGTGGATCCTCACTAATAAAGACCTCAACTACACTCCACAGTGCTTGAGGTATCATTCACTCAGTCACTTTTATAGCCTCAGAAATCATACCATAGCATCCTCAAACGAAAAGACAACATGAACACGGAAAGGGTGTTGGTATATGCCCTGCTTCTTCCTTTTCTGCTTCAGGTAAGTACTTGCTTGGACGTCCTAAACCAAAACAACGCTATCAAAGATGGCAATCTCTTGGTCTCCGGTGGTAACACGTTCGCTCTCGGTTTCTTCAGCCCTGGAAATTCTAGCCGCCGTTATGTTGGAATTTGGTATTATCGAGTTTCTGAGCAAACCGTTGTGTGGGTTGCTAATCGGGAAAGACCAATCAGTGGCACTTCGGGAGATCTTTCAATTGATTCTGATGGAAATTTGGTGCTCCATGAGAAAAATGGAAGCTTTCCTATTTGGTCCACAAATGTTTCTTCTGCATTATCGAACTATTCTACTACAGCCAGGCTTATGGATTCAGGTAATCTTGTTCTGGTTCAAGATTTTAGCAAAAGGGTGTTATGGCAAAGCTTTGATTATCCTACAGACACTATGCTTCCTTTCATGAAACTCGGGTTGGACCTCAAAACCGGTTTGAACCGGTTCCTAACATCATGGAAGTCCCCGGAAGATCCGGCACCGGGCAATTACTCCTATAGGATTGATCCAACAGGCTACGCTCAATTGTTCCTGTACAAGGACGGGGATCCGTACTGGCGTTCCGGATCATGGACTGGAGATCGGTGGAGTGGCATACCCGAAATGACTCGCAATTTCATCTTCAACGTAAGCTTTGTAAATAACCCAGGTGAGGTTTCTGTAATGTATGGCATCATCAACACGTCAATCATCTCAAGAATGGTGGTGAACGAATCGGGGTTGGTTCAACGATTCACATGGCACGGCCAGGACCAGCAGTGGATAGGATTCTGGTATGATCCGAAGGACCAGTGTGATTATTACGGCAAGTGCGGACCCAACAGCAACTGCAATCCGTATAAAGCAGGACAGTTCGAGTGCACATGCCTGCCAGGGTTCGAGCCCAAGTCCCCGGGCGATTGGTACCTAAGGGATGGATTGGCCGGGTGCGTAAGGATGCCGGGGGCAGCGGCATGTCGAAATGGGGAAGGATTCGTGAAGGTGGCACTTGTGAAGGTGCCGGACACTTCAAAAGCACACACCAACATGAGCTTTAGCTTGAAGGAGTGTGAGAAGGAATGCCTGAGGAATTGCTCTTGCACAGCTTATGCTAGTGCCAATGAGAGCCTGGGAGGTTTCGGGTGCCTCATATGGCATGGCGATCTAGTCGATACGAGAACATTCACCGATTCAGGTCAAGATTTGTATGTACGGGTCGATGCAATTGAGTTAGGTACTCCTGCTTCAGTTGTTACTAGTACTACTTTTGTTAATGTAATGTACCTCCCGCATTGCCATTTCTTTATTCCGTTAGCATTGTCAAGCAAATCATGAGCCAAACTTGAGAACAGGCTAAATTCTTGATCATAAGGAATCACATCCATGATTTTAGAAACCAAGTTTGAGCTTTTGCACAGTATAAATTGTGTATCATTGGAGATTCATTTGGTGATTTCTGGTTTCAAATTGACATTGAGAGAATTTTTCATTCTATACTTCGCTCAAGCACATTTGATGTCATTGAATCTGAAATACGGTGTTGTACTTTCCTTTCAGCTCGTTATAGGAAAAAAACAAGTTTCCTCAGTAAAAAGGCGAGGGTTGCAATAATTTTGGTTTCAGTTTTGACAGCGCTACTGCTCGCCAGCTTCTTCTCCTACTGCTTGGTGATCAAGAAGAGAAACGGTGCGTTGGTTAGTCCTCAACAAGAGTAAGCTTTGTATATTTCTTTCCGGAAAATTCGTCTGCTAAAATTAATCACCTCTTATTGTTCACCAATTAATTAAGCAAACAAATTTTAGTTGGTTCAGTCTTGGGACTATTCTTAGCTATAGGAAGTTAAGAGAGTAAATTCTGTGCTTTTATTTGAGCGATTCCGAATTTAAGAACCTTGAACCAAAGAAAGCATGATGATGCCAGTTCAGTTCTTCATGCAGCATGCATTCCAACAGTGAAACTAAACCAGCAGTTTCAGGGTACAAGAGACGAAGAAATCATACAGTACATCAGTATATTTACCAGTAAAACAGATAAAAAAATGTTTGCGAAGATCTTTTCAAGCTTACAACTTTTATTTGGTTTAACGAAATGAATTTCTAAATGAAGAATCTAACAACTTCCAAGGTTGTATTGAGCATTTATGCTGTTGTCTTGGAAATAGATCGCAGAACCCAAAATCCACTTGTGAGAGATATGAGCAATTCAACATATTTCGAGGGCTCTCCGAGTGTAGAAGACCGCGATGATGAAACCAGAAGAAACAGAGATGTGCCGCTCTTTGATCTGAGCTCTGTAGCTTTGGCAACAAACAATTTCTCTGTGCTCAATAAGCTCGGTCAAGGCGGTTTTGGATCAGTGTACAAGGTAAACTTCCATTGCACAAAAAAGCTACTTCGAAAAATTGATACAGACTTGCAAATTGGAAATTAATTTGACAGGGCGTTCTGGACAATGGAACGGAAATAGCGGTCAAAAGACTGTCGAAACATTCGGGACAAGGAGTTCAAGAATTTAAGAACGAAGTCCAATTGATTGCAAAGCTCCAACACCGCAACCTGGTGAGAATACTGGGCTGCTGTGTCGAAGAAGACGAGAAAATGCTAATTTACGAGTATTTGCCGAACAAAAGCTTGGATTGCTTCCTTTTCGGTACATCCTCTTCTCTCCCACTAGATAGAATACTCCGATTTCCTAGATCAACACACGACGACCAACAATGGTTTGTTGATATCTTGATCTTGGTCCAGACGAAACGAAAGGATCTTTGCTGGATTGGAGAAAACGGTTCGAAATCGCATGTGGGGTGGCTCGAGGACTCTTGTACTTGCACCAAGATTCGAGGCTCAGGATCATCCACCGAGACTTAAAGGCCAGCAACGTCCTACTCGATGCTGCTATGAATCCGAAGATATCAGACTTTGGTATGGCTAGGATATGCGGCGGGGACCAAATCCAAGGAAACACAAATCGAGTAGTCGGAACATAGTAAGAATTTTCGCCTTCGCATTGCTTTACGTGCTCATTGAGTCCAAGAACCTCAACTCAACTAATCAATCAAAACCCCTTTTTATCTTCATTTTGGCCGGGGCAGCGGATACATGTCGCCAGAGTACGCAATGGAAGGTATATTTTCGATAAAATCTGATGTCTATAGCTTCGGAGTTCTGCTATTAGAGATCATCAGTGGCAAAAGGAACAGTGCATATTACCATGAAAATCCATCTTCCAATTTGGTAGGCCATGTAAGTATTGGAACTTTTAATAAGTACAAGAAAGCACCAGACTCTCAGGCATAATACACAGCCGGAAATACTTAGTCATATGTTACTTGTTCACAACCCGATCGCAGGTATGGGAGCTATGGAATGAAGGAAGCTGCGACCACATTGTCGCCGAGTCGATGGGTGATTCATGCTCCAAGGAGGAGGCCTTGAGGTGCATCCAGATCGGTCTTTTGTGCGTGCAAGAATTCACGGACGATAGGCCGAACATGTCCGCTGTTGTGTTCATGTTGGCAAATAGCGATGTGGTTCTCGCATCCCCAAAACGACCTGCATACGTTTTCAAGAGCAAGCAACATGGTGGGAATCTATCTACGAGCAGCGGAACGATTTCTGCGAACCAGGAAACCATTTCGTTGGTTGAAGGCCGCTAGCTTTGCCGTTCTCTTGCCCTGGATTAGTCTTTCGACAAGAATTCACTTGAATGTCTATCGCAATAGCTCTCGAGACATTGCCGAACTTGGCATCGATCTGCAATCCTAATTTGTCAGAACCTGTAATCAAAATGTTTGGTGACCCTTGATTTATTGTTGATGTTGGATGCTCTATAGTGAAAGATAAGGTTGTAGCGCCGCTAACCGGTATATTTGTAACAAATTTACCCTTTCTTAAATTGAATTAATACCACGAAAAATCACAAACTGATATACCTATAGCAAACAGAGGGTAAAACCCCAAACTGATACACCCGTCAACTGTCACGTGTCATCCAACTCAAAAATCTGATGGTAAAATTTAACGAAAACTAATAAAGGGTAACATTATTACAAGTGTACCAGGTTGGAGTTTTTTGTGGTCAAAATATAAGTTGAGGGTAAATTTATCACAGGTATACCAATTTGTAGTTTTTTATAGTATTAACCCTTTTCTTTTCAATGATATCCATACTAACCCTAAATTTAAAAAGGAGAAAAAAGGAGGGAACAAGCCATAGTCACAATCTGATATTTTGACAGGTGGCTTTTCCGACGTGGCTTAGGTAATAGGCAGGCGCAAATCTTCCGGAGATTAGACAGCAAGAAAAAGGTTTATTATTAAGAAACGGAAAACAAAAAAAAACAAGAAAAGGCTGAAATTGACTTAAACAAAGTCATTTGGGTGCAAGACAACAAATTCAAACTAAACCCAAAAAAATAAATTAAAATAAATCAATTTGATCCATATCGACGGCCCAACTACCATAGTACTATAATTTTTCAATTCTCGTGGATCACCTTCTAAACTTTATCCTTTATTTTTTTATTATTTTTCTTGTCACTGTGAAAGACTAAGGCGTGAATTTTTATTTTCTGTCATTATCCTCACCTTTAGCCATCACTTTCTTGACAGATGGCAACATGATTTCGTACGGACTAAACCGAGTCTCTATACTCTGTAATGTCATCCATGAATTTTTAATTTGTTTAATATAATTTCAAAATTATTGCTACATGTTCAATCATGCGAAACTTTTTGGCACCTGTTGTCAATGTACATTTTTGTCCCTTGGCTCCGCCTCCTTAACCTGTAACTTCGAGTTGTCATGTGATATGCATCCCAACAAATTTTTTGCTTTTGAATTATGAATGTCCGCTTCTTGATTAGTGCCCGGCGTTTCTATATGTCATGGTCACATGACGTGGTTATCACCTAAAATACCTTCTCTTTGCGATTTCTACGCAAGACGGTGACCCCCTTCATGATTTGTCCCTTGAGGTATACAGCCACCACCACAAGGCGATGCCAATTCCTAGATATTTGCAGTAGATCTCATAGAGATATAGAGAAAATATGCAAGGGTAGTGGCACTGTATAGAGTATTTATGTTCGATACATGTCTGAGTATATCCCAACCGGGGACATTACCAAACTCCATTCGAGCATATCTCATTCACAAACATAATCAATCTCCATAAGAACAAATATTTCATCATTGACCATCATAACTCGAGCCTATAAAAAAGTTGAACTTGTAGATATTTTTATCACTTGAAAAAAAAAATTGGCATCATAGGAACACTGATTGCGGTTTTCGTTTTTCTCTTTTAGCTAATTAATTCACGTCAAATTAAAGTCATAATATATGGTAGGAGAGAACCTCTTTACACTACCATGTGGACTCCGATGTGCTCTCCATGTTATATCGACGTCACTTATCTACACCAATCCAAAATGCACGGGAAAAAGCAAAGGAAAATTGGTTTTTTCTTCTTCATCTTTTTTTGGTCAAATTTTCAATTTCTTCCCTATATTCTTTTTTGCTAGAACAATTATTCCCTATTTTAAGTATAGACTGAAAATGTGCTTTTTTGGGTAAATAATATTGGCTTGAAATTGGGAAAATTACCAAAAAAACAAAGTCATAAACATATTGTGATTGTGTCAATTTAGTCATAATTTTTTTTTTTGCTAATTCAATTCTAAATCTTTTACATTTATGTCAATTCAGTCCATTCGACAGACGTTGACATGAAAAATTACCAAATCTGGGCGAGGCCACGGCCGCCTTCGCTTGCGTCGCCAAGGCCTCGGTGGCCGCGGGCGAAGGCAACCATGGCCTCACTCATAGCAAGCGAGGCCAACTTTGTCCTTGACTAGCGAGGCCACCTTGCGCCTGGATTGTGAGGAGCGGCCGTGGCGAGGCCAACCACGAACAAGGCCAACTTCGCCCTCGGCCGGTGAGGCTGGCCTCAATAGGACCTGGGCAAGGCCAAGCAAGGGTCGTGACCCTCGCGGGCGGCCGACAAAGGCTTTGCAACCCTTGCCTAGTGGCCAGTGAGCCTTGCCGACGGTGTGGGGGAAAAAAAGAAAGAAGGAAGAAAAGGAAAAAGGAAAGTACATAAATAAAAAATTTAAAAAAGATAAAATATTATTAAAAATTATCTGTATCGGCCGAACGCCTGGCTCGACTACACTTCGTGGTATTTGAGGTATCATTCATTCAGCCACTTTTGTTGCCTCAGACATCATACCATAGTATCCTTAATAAAAAGAAAACATGAGTACAGAAAAGGGGTTAGCATGTGCCCAGCTTCTTCTTTTTCAACTTCAGATAAGTATATGCTTGGACATCCTAAACCAAAACAGTACTATCAAAGATCGCAATCTCTTTGTCTCCAGTGGCAAAACGTTCGCTCTCGGTTTCTTCAGCCCGGGTAATTCTAGCCGCCGTTATGTTGGAATTTGGTATTACCAAGTTTCTGAGCAAACCGTTGTTTGGGTTGCTAATAGGGAGAGACCAATCAGTGGCACTTCGGGGGATCTTTCAATTGATTCTGATGGAAATTTGGTGCTCCATGAGAAAAATGGAAGCTTTCCTGTTTGGTCCACAAATGTTTCTTCTGCATTATCGAACTATTCTACTACAGCTAGGCTTATGGATTCAGGTAATCTTGTTCTGGTTCAAGATTTTAGCAATAGGGTGATATGGCAAAGCTTTGATTATCCTACAGACACTATGCTTCCTTATATGAAACTCAGGTTGGACCTCAAATCCAGTTTGAACCGGTTCCTAACATCATGGAAATCCTTGGAGGATCCGGCACCTGGCAATTGCTCCTATAGGATTGACCCAACGGGCTACGCTCAATTGTTCCTGTACAAGGACGAGGATCCGTACTGGCGTTCCGGATCATGGACCGGAGATCGGTGGAGTGGCATACCTGAAATGACTCGCAATTTCATCTTCAACGTAAGCTTTGTAAATAACCCAGATGAGGTTGCTGTAATGTATGGCATCATCAACATGTCAATCATTTCAAGAATGGTGGTGAACGAATCAGGGTTGGTTCAACGATTCACATGGCACGACCAGGACTAGCGGTGGATAAGAATTTGGTATGATCCGAAGGACCAGTGTGATTATTATGGCAAGTGCGGGCCCAACAGCAACTGCAATCCGTATAAAGCAGGACAGTTCGAGTGCACATGCCTGCCAGGGTTCGAGCCCAAGTCCCCGAGCGATTGTTACCTAAGGGATGGATTGGCCGGGTGCATAAGGATGCCTGGGGCAGCGGCATGTCGAAATGGGGAAGGATTCGTGAAGGTGGCACTTGTGAAGGTGCCAGACACTTCAAAAGCACAAGCCACCATGAGCTTTAGCTTGAAGGAGTGTGAGAAGGAATGCTTGAGGAATTGCTCTTGCACACCTTATGCTAGTGCCAATGAGAGCCTGAGAGGTTTGGGGTGCCTCATATGGCATGGCGATTTAGTCGATACAAGAACATTTGTTGATTCAAGTTAAGATTTGTATGTACGGGTCGATGCCATCGAGTTAGGTACTCCTACTTCTACTACTCTATGTTACTAGTGCTACTTTTGTTAATGTTATGTATCTCCTGCAACGTAATTTGTTTCATTAAATTAGCATTGTCAAGCAAATGATGAATCAAACTTCAAAACAGAATAAATTCATGAGCATAAGAATTCACATCCATGATTCTGAGCTTTTGCATCACATATACTGTGTATTGTTCGAGATCTGCTTGGTGATATCTCATTTAAAATTGAGGTTGAGAGAATTTTTCTTTCTATAATTGGCACGAGCACATTCGAGTTCATGAATCTGAAACACTTTGTTGTACTTTCCTTCAGCTCGTTATAGGAAAACAAGATTCCTCAGCCAAAAGGCGAAGGTTGCGATAATTCTGGTTTCAATTTTGACAGCTCTACTGCTCGCCAGCTCCTTCTGGTACCGCTTGGTGATCAAGAAGAGAAAGGGTGCGTCACTTAGTCCTCAACATCAGTACGCTTTTTATTATATTTTCCAGTTAATTCATGTACTAAAATTAATCAACTCTTATTGTTCACCAATTAATAAAGGACACAAATTTTACTTGGTTCACTCTTGGAACTTCTCTCAGCTAGAGGAAGTCAGTTCCAGAGTACAATCTATGTTTTAATTTGATCATTTCCAAATCTAAGAACCTTGAAACAAAGAAAGCATGATGATGCCAGTTCAGATCTTAATCCAGCATTTCAACAATGAAACTAAACCAACACAAGGCCAGTATCAGGATACAAGAGATGAAATCATACAGTACATCAATATATTTACCAGGAAAACAGATATTAAAATGTTTGCGAAGATCTTATTAAGCTTACAACTTTCATTGGTGTAACAAAATGAATTCTTGAATGAAGAATTTCACAAATTTCTCCAAGGTTGTAATGGCATTTATGTGGTTGTCTTGGAAACAGATCGCAGAAGCCACAATCTGCCGATAATTGATATGTCGAATTCAACATATTTCGAGGGCTCTCCGAGTGTAGAAGACCGCGATGATGAAACCAGAAGAAACAGAGATGTGCCGCTCTTTGATCTGAGCTCTGTAGCTTCGGCAACAAACAATTTCTCCGTCCTCAGTAAGCTCGGTCAAGGCGGTTTTGGATCAGTGTACAAGGTAAACTTCCATTACACATAAGAAAGCTACTTAGAAAAATTGATACAGACTTGCAAATTGGAAATTAATTTGACAGGGTGTTATGGACAATGGAACGAAAATAGCAGTCAAAAGACTATCGAAACATTCGGGACAAGGAGTTGAAGAATTTAAGAATGAAGTCCGGTTGATTGCGAAGCTCCAACACCGGAACCTGGTGAGAATACTAGGCTGCTGTGTCGAAGAAGACGACAAAATGCTAATTTATGAGTATTTGCCGAACAAAAGCTTGGATGCTTCCTCGGTTACCAAAAAAAAAAAGGCTTGGATGCCTTCCTTTTCGGTACATCCCCTGCTCTCCCACTAGCTAGAATGCTCCGATTTCATAGATCAACCCATGACGACAAACAATGGTTTGTTGATATCTTGATCTTGGTCCAGACGAAACGAAAAGATCTTTGCTGGATTGGAGAAAACGGTTCGAAATAGCATCCGGGGTGGCTCGAGGACTCTTGTCCTTGCACCAAGATTCAAGGCTCAGGATCATCCACCGAGACTTAGGGTGCGAATGGTAACCATTCTACTCCAGAAATCAAATTGTTGCCAGAAATTGATTTCTGGAATTCTTGCCAGAAATTGATTTCTAGAGGAGAAATCTGTTTGGTAAAACATGACTAATTCTGCTCTAGAAATTGATTTCTGGAACAGAAATCTATTTTTATTTTTTTATTTTTTTGGGCATCTCAAAAAAATTAAATTTCACTCAAAGTGGGTGCTCAAAGGTATTTTAAGTCATTTTGTGAAGTTTTGAAATTTTTGATTTTTTGATTTTTTTGGGCACCTCAAAAAAATTAAATTTCACTCAAAATAGGTGGCCAAAGGTATTCTAAGCCATTTTGTGAAGTTTTGAAATTTTTGATTTTTTTATTTTTTTGGGCACCTCAAAAAAATTAAATTTCACTCAAAGTGGGTGGCCAAAGGTATTCTAAGCCATTTTGTGAAGTTTTGAAATTTTTGATTTTTTTTTATTTTTTTGGGCACCTCAAAAAAATTAAATTTCACTCAAAGTGGGTGGCCAAAGGTATTCTAAGCCATTTTGTGAAGTTTTGAAATTTTTAATTTTTTTATTCTTTTGGACACCGCAAAAAAATTAAATTTTACTCAAAGTAGGTGCCCAAAGGTATTCTAAGCTATTTTGTGAAGTTTTTTATTTTTTTATTTTTTTATTTTTTTGGGCATCTCAAAAAAATTAAATTTCACTCAAAGTAGGTACCCAAAGGTATTCTAAGCCATTCTGTGAAATTTTGAAATTTTTGATTTTTTTATTTAAAAAAAATTCACCAAATTTCCTATTTTCCCGAAATCTTGACTTTTTTTAATTTTCTGGAAATTTTTATGAATTTTTCTGGAATTTTTCAATTTTTATGCATTTTCTGAAAAAAAAATTAGTGAGAAAATAGAGAGAATGCATTCTGGAAGAAAGAAGCTATAAAAAGTAGCTTCTTTTTTTCTTGCCAAAAACTCATTCTGGAGTAAAAAATGCATTCTGGAATCAAAAATGCATTCTGGAATCAAGTATTTTTAACAAACGCATTTTTACTCCAAAATGTGAAAATTGCTCCAGAATGCATTCCGGAAATTTTTTAACAAACGCATTTCTATTTCGGAATCCATTCTGGAGCAGAATTTCTACTCCAGAATGGATTCCATGCGCACCCTTAAAGGCCAGCAATGTCCTACTCAATGTTGTGATGAATCCGAAGATAACGGATTTTGGCATGGCTAGGATATGCGGCGGGGACCAAATCCAAGGAAACACAAATCGAGTAGTCGGAACATAGTAAGAATTTTCGCATTCACATTGCTTTACGTGCTCATTGAGTCCAAGAACCTCAACTCAACTAATCAATCATAAGCCTTTTTTATCTTCATTTTGGTTGTGGCAACGGGTACATGTCGCCAGAGTTCGCAATGGAAGGTATATTTTCGAAAAAATCTGATGTCTATAGTTTCGGAGTTCTGCTGTTGGGAATCATCAGTGGCAAAAGGAACAGTGCATATTACCATGAAAATCCATCTTCCAATTTGGTAGGCCATGTAAGTATTGGAACTCTTAATAAGTACAAGAAACGCACCGGACTCAGACATAATACGTAGCCGGAAATACTTAAGTCATATGCTACTTGTTCACAACCCGATCGCAGGTATGGGAATTATGGAAGGAAGGAAGCTGCGACCACATTGTCGACGAGTCGATGGGTGATTCATGCTCCAAGGAGGAGACCTTGAGGTGCATCCAGATCGGTCTTTTGTGCGTGCAAGAATTCACAGACGATAGGCCGAACATGTCCGCTGTTGTGTTCATGTTGGCAAATAGCGATGCGGTTCTCGCATCCCCCAAACGACCTGCGTACGTTTTCAAGTGCAAGCAACATGGCGGGAATCTATCTACGAGCAGCGGAACGACTTCCGCGAGCCACGTAACCATTTCGATGGTTGAAAGCCGCTAGCTTTGCCGTTCTCTTGCCCTGGATTAGTCTTTCGACAAGAATTCACCTGAAAGTCTATTGCAATAGCTCTCGAGATATTGCCAAACTCGGCATCGATCTGCAATCCTAATTTGCGAGAACCGGTAATCATAATGTTCGGTAACCCTTGATGTATTGCTGATGTTGGATGCTCTATAGTGAAAGATAAGGTTGTAGCGCTGCTAACTCTCTTTCGTTTTTATTTTATTTTGGATTAATACCACGAAAAATCTTAAATTGGTATTAATTTTTTTACCACGAAAAATTCCAAATTGGTACATCTGTGGCAAATTTACCCTGAACTAATTTTTTGACTACCAAAAGCTTCAAACTAGTATATTTGTGACAGATTTGCCTTATGTTAAATTGAATTAATATAACGAAAAGTCACAAACTATTACACATATGACAAACGGAGGGTAAAACCCCAAACCGAAATACCCTTCAACTGACACGTGTCATTCAACTCAGAAATTTAATGATAAAATTTAATGGAAAGTAACGAAGGGTAAAATTGTTACAAGTATACCAGTTTGGTATTTTTGGTTATCAAAATATATGTTAAGGGTAAATTTATTACAGATATATCAGTTTGGAGTTTTTCGTGGTATTAACCCTTTTATTTTCAATGATATCCACACTAACCCTAAATTTATAAAGGAGAAAAAAAAGAGGGAACAAGCCATAGTCACAATCTGCTAATTTGACAGGTGGCTTTTCCGACATTGCTTTGGTAATAGGAAGGCGCAAATCTTCCAGAGATTAGAAAGCAAAAAAAAACGGTTTATTATTAAGAAATGGAAAAAAAAGGATGAAATTGACTTAAACAAAGTCATTTGCGTGCAAGACAACAAATTTAAACTAACCCAAAAAAAAAATAATAAATCGATTTGATCTATATTGACGGCCCAACTACCGCAGTACTATAATTTTTCAATTCTCGTGGATCACCTTCTAAACTTTATCTTTTATTTTTTTTTTCTTGTCAATGCGAAAGACTAAGGCGTGAATTTTTATTTCCTGTCATTGTCCACACCTTTAGCCATCACTTTCTTGACAGATGACAACATGATTTCGTGCGGACAAAACCGAGTCCCTATACTCTATAATGCCATCCATGAATCTTTAGTTTGCTCAATATAATCTCAAAATTATTGCTATATGTTCAATCATGTGAAACTTTTTGACGCCCCATGTGACCGCAAAATTTTGTCCCTTGGCTCCGCCTCCTTGACCAGTAACTTCGAGTTACCATGTGGTATGCATCCCAACCAATTTTTAGCTTTTGAATTATGAACGTCCGCTTCTTAAGTAGTGCTTGGCGTTTCTATATGTCGTGGTCCCATGATGTGGTTATCACCTAAAATGCCTTCTCCCTGTCATTTCTACGCAAGACGGTGACCCCCTTCTGATTTGTCCCTTGAGGTATACAGCCACCACAAAGAGGTGATACCAATTCCTAGATATTTGTAGTAGATCTCAGAGAGATATAGAGAAAATCTGCGAGGGTAGTGTGGCACTATATAAAGTATTTATGTTCCATACATGTCCGAGTATATCCCAACCGGGGGCATTACCAAACTCCGTTCGAGCATATCTCATTCACAAACATAATCAATCTCCATAAGAATAAACATTTCATCATCGACCTTCGTAACTCGAGCCCGTGAAAAAGTTTAACTTGTAGATATTTTTATTACGTAAAAAAAACTGGCATCATAGAAAAACTGATTGTGGATTTCGTTTTTCTCTTTTATCTAATTAATTCACATCAAATGAAAGTCATAATATATGGTAGGAGAGAACCTCTTTACACTACCATGCGGACTCCGATGTGCTCTCCATGTTATTCGACGTCACTAATCTACACCAGTCCAAAAAGCGCGGGATGAAGGCTAGAAAAAAGCAAAGGAAAATCTGCTTTTTCTTCTTCTTCTTTTTTTGGTTAAATTTTCAATTTCTTCCCTATATTCTTTTTTGCTAGAACAATTATTCCCTATTTTAAGTATAGACCGAAAATGTGCTTTTTCGGGTAAATAATATTGGCTTGAAATTGAAAAAATTACCAAAAAAATAAAGTCATAAACATATTGCGATTGTGCTAATTTAATTATAAACATTTTTTGGCCAATTCAATTCTAAATCTTTTGCATTTATGTCAATTCAGTCCATCCGACAGATGCCAATATGGAAAATTACCAGATCTTGGCGAGGCCATGGCCGCCTTCGCTCACGTCGCCAAGGCCTCGATGGCCACGGGTGAAGGCGGCCATGGCCTCACTCATTGCGGGCAAGGCCGACTTTGCCCCCGATTGGAAAGGTTACCTTGCACCTGGATTGTGAGGAGGGGCCGTGGTGAGGCCAACCACGAGCAAGGCCGATTTTGCCCGTGGCCGACGAGGCTGGCCTCAACCGAACCTGGGCGAGGCCAAGCAAGGGTTGTGACCCTCGCCGGCGGCCAACAAGGGCTTCACAGCCCTTGCCTAGTGGCCAGTGAGCCTCGCCAACAATGTGGGGGGAAAAGAAGAAAGAAGGAAGAAAAGGAAAAAAGAAAGTAAATAAATAAATAATTCAAAAAAGATAAAATATTATTAAAAATTATCTACGTCAGCGATGGCCGAATGCTTGGCTCGACTACACTCCGTGGTATTTGAGGTATCATTCACTCACTCACTTTTGTTGCCTCAGACAACATACCATAGTATCCTCAATAAAAAAGAGAACATGAGCACTGAAAAGGGGTTAGTATGTGCCCTGCTTCTTCTTTTTCAACTTCAGAAAAGCACTTGCTTGGACATCCTAAACCAAAACAATACTATCAAAGATGGCAATCTCTTGGTCTCCAGTGGCAAAACGTTCGCTCTCGGTTTCTTCAGCCCGGGTAATTCTAGCCACCGTTATGTCGGAATTTGGTTTTACCAAGTTTCCGAGCAAACCGTTGTTTGGGTTGCTAATCGAGAGAGACCAATCAGTGGCACTTCAGGAGCTCTTTCAATCGATTCTGATGGAAATTTGGTGCTCCATGAGACAAATGGAAGCTCTCCTGTTTGGTCCACAAATGTTTCTTCTGCATTATCCAATTATTCTACTACAGCCCGGCTTATGGATTCAGGCAATCTAGTCTTGGTTCAAGATTCTAGCGAAAGGGTGATATGGCAAAGCTTTGATTATCCAACAGACACCATGCTTCCTTTCATGAAAGTCGGGTTGAACCGCAAAACCGGTTTGAACAGCTTCCTAACATCATGGAAGTCCCCGGAGGATCCGACACCCGGCAATTACTCCGGTAGGCTTGACCCGACGGGGTATCCTCAATTTTTTCTGTACAAGGATGGGGATCCATACTGGCGTGCCGGATCATGGAATGGAGATCGGTGGAGCGGAGTACCCGAAATGACTCGATTTTCCGTCTTCAACATAAGCTTTGTAAATGACCCAGACGAGGTTTCTGTAACGGATATCATCATTAACGCAT
This sequence comes from Syzygium aqueum, assembly GCA_031216185.1. Lineage (NCBI taxonomy): Eukaryota > Viridiplantae > Streptophyta > Magnoliopsida > Myrtales > Myrtaceae > Syzygium > Syzygium aqueum. The sequence continues at coordinate 3,843,066 of CM062234.1, read as the reverse complement.
CAATCATCACAAGAATGGTGGTGAACGAATCGGGGTCGCTCCAACGATACACGTGGCAAGACCGAGATCGGCAGTGGATAGAATACTATTTCGCTCCGAAGGACGAGTGCGATTATTACGGCAAGTGCGGGCCCAACAGCAACTGCAATCCGTATTACGCGGGCCAGTTGGAGTGCACATGCCTGCCAGGGCACGAGCCCAAGTCCCCGGGCGATTGGTACCAAAGAGATGGATTGGCGGGGTGCGTAAGGAGGAGAGGGGTGTCAGTGTGTCGAAGTGGGGAAGGATTCGTGAAGGTGGCACGTGTGAAGGTGCCGGACACTTCAAAAGCACATGCCAATATGAGCTCGAGCTTGAAGGAGTGCGAGGTGGAATGCCTGAGGGATTGCTCTTGCACAGCTTATGCTAGTGCCTATGTGAGCCAGGGAGCTTCCGGTTGCCTCATATGGCATGGTGATTTAGTCGATACAAGAGCATTTGACGATTCAGGTCAAGATTTATATGTACGGGTTGATGCCATCGAGCTAGGTACTCCTGCTTCTGCTACTCCATGTCGCTAGTACCACTTTTGTTAACGTGATGTGTCTCCTGCAACATAATTTATTTCATTAAATTTGCATTGTCAAGAAAATTACGAATCGAACTTCAAAACAGATTAAATTTATGAGCATAAGAATTCAAATCCCTGATTCTGGGAACCAAGTTTGAGCTTTTGCATCGCATAAACTGTATGACGTTTCGAGATCTACTTGGTGATATCTGGTTTCAAGTTGAGGTTGAGAGAATCTTTCATTTTATACTTGGCACAAGCACATTTGAGTTCATTGAATCTGAAACACTATGTTATACTTTCCTTTCAGCTCGTTATAGGAAAACAAGATCCCTCAGCCAAAAGGCGAAGGTTGCGATAATTCTGGTTTCGATTTTGATAGCTCTACTGCTCGCCGGCTCCTTCTCGTACTGCTTGGTGATTAAGAAGAGAAAGGGTGCGTCACTTAGTCCTCAACATTAGTACGCTTTTTAATATATTTTCCAGTTAATTCGTCTGCTAAAACTAATCACCTCTTATTGTTCACCAATTAATAAAGGATACTAGTTGGTTCACTCATGGAACTACTCTTAGCTAGAGGAAGTCAGTTCCAGAGTAAATTCCATATTTTAATTTGATCAATTCCGAATCTAAGAACCTCGAACCAAAGAAAGCATGATGATGCCAGTTCAGATCTTAATGCAGCATTTCAACAATGAAACTAAACCAGCACAAGGCCAGTATCAGGATACAAGAGACGAAGAAATCATACAGTACATCAATATATTTACCAGGAAAACAGATATAAAAATGTGTGCGAAGATCTTATTAAGCTTACGACTTTCATTTGGTTTAACGAAATGAATTCCTGAATGAAGAATCTCACAATTTCCAAGGTTGTAATGGCATTTATGCTGTTGTCTTGGAAATAGATCGCAGAAGCCAAAATCCACTTGTGAGAGATATGACCAATTCAACATATTTCGGGGGCTCTCCGAGTGTAAAAGACTGCGATGATGAACCTAGAGGAAACAGAGATGTGCCGCTCTTTGATCTGAGCACAATAGCTTTGGCAACAAACAATTTCTCCTTCCTCAATAAGCTCGGCCAAGGCGGTTTTGGATCAGTGTACAAGGTAAACTTCCATTGCACAAAAAAGCTACTTCGAAAAATTGATACGGACTTGCAAATTGGAAATTAATTTGACAGGGCGTTATGGACAATGGAACGGAAATAGCGGTCAAAAGACTATCGAAACATTCGGGACAAGGAGTTCAAGAATTTAAGAACGAAGTCCGGTTGATTGCAAAGCTCCAACACCGCAACCTGGTGAGAATACTAGGCTGCTGTGTCGAAGAAGACGAGAAAATGCTAATTTACGAGTATTTGCCGAACAAAAGCTTGGATTGCTTCCTTTTCGGTACATCCTCTTCTCTCCCACTAGATAGAATACTCCGATTTCCTAGATCAACACACGACGACCAACAGTGGTTTATTGATATCTTGATCTTGGTCCAGACGAAACGAAAGGATCTTTGCTGGATTGGAGAAAACGGTTCGAAATCGCATGTGGGGTGGCTCGAGGACTCTTGTACTTGCACCAAGATTCGAGGCTCAGGATCATCCACCGAGACTTAAAGGCCAGCAACGTCCTACTCGATGCTGCTATGAATCCGAAGATATCAGACTTCGGTATGGCTAGGATATGCGGCGGGGACCAAATCCAAGGAAACACAAATCGAGTAGTCGGAACATAGTAAGAATTTTCGCCTTCGCATTGCTTTACGTGCTCATTGAGTCCAAGAACCTCAACTCAACTAATCAATCAAAACCCCTTTTTATCTTCATTTTGGCTGGGGCAGCGGATACATGTCGCCAGAGTACGCAATGGAAGGTATATTTTCGATAAAATCTGATGTCTATAGCTTCGGAGTTCTGCTATTAGAGATCATCAGTGGCAAAAGGAACAGTGCATATTACCATGAAAATCCATCTTCCAATTTGGTAGGCCATGTAAGTATTGGAACTTTTAATAAGTACAAGAAAGCACCAGACTCTCAGGCATAATACACAGCCGGAAATACTTAGTCATATGTTACTTGTTCACAACCCGATCGCAGGTATGGGAGCTATGGAATGAAGGAAGCTGCGACCACATTGTCGCCGAGTCGATGGGTGATTCATGCTCCAAGGAGGAGGCCTTGAGGTGCATCCAGATCGGTCTTTTGTGCGTGCAAGAATTCACGGACGATAGGCCGAACATGTCCGCTGTTGTGTTCATGTTGGCAAATAGCGATGTGGTTCTCGCATCCCCAAAACGACCTGCATACGTTTTCAAGAGCAAGCAACATGGTGGGAATCTATCTACGAGCAGCGGAACGACTTCTGCGAACCAGGTAACCATTTCGTTGGTTGAAGGCCGCTAGGTTTGCCGTTCTCTTTCCCTGGATTAGTCTTTCGACAAGAATTCACTTGAAAGTCTGTCGCAATAGGTCTCGAGATATTGCCAAACTCGGCATCGATCTGCAATCCTAATTTGTTAGAACTTGTAATCATAATGTTTGGTGACCCTTGATGTATTGTTGATGCTGGATGCTCTATAGTGAAAGATAAGGTTGTAGCGCTGCTAACCCTCTTTCGTTTTCATTTTATTTTGGGTTAATATCACGAAAAATCTTAAATTGGTACATATATGACAAATTTACCCCAAACTAATTTTTTGATCACGAAAATCCCCAAACCGGTACATCTTGAAAAATTACCTCGAACTAATTTTTTGACCACCAAAAATCCCAAACCGGTACATTTGTGACAAATTTACCCTCTGTTAAATTAAATTAATAAAACGAAGAATCAAAAATCGGTACACCTGTGACAAATGAAAGATAAAATTCTAAACCGGTACACCCATCAACTGTCACGTGTTATCCAACTCATAAATTTGATTGTAAAATTTAACGAAAAGTAAAATAATTACAGGTGTACTAGTTTAGGGTTTTCAGTAGTGAAAATATATGTTGAGGGTTAATTTATCAAGAGTATACAAATTTAGGATTTTTCGTGGTATTAACTCATTTATTTTCAATGATATAGGCACTAACCCTAAATTTAAAAAGAATAAAAAAAGAGGGAACAAGTCATAGTCACAATCTGCTAATTTGACAGGTGGCTTTTCCGACGTGGCTTAAGTATTAGGCAGGCGCAAATCTTCCAGAGATTAGAAAGCAAAACAAAGGTTTATTATTAAGAAATGGAAAACAAGAAAAGGCCGAAACTGACTAAAACAAAGTCATTTGCGTGCAAGACAACAAATTTAAACTAAACCCAAAAAATAAAAATTTAAAATTTAAAATAAATCAATTTGATCTATATCGACGGCCCAACTACTATAGTACTATAATTTTTCTATTCTGGTGGATCACCTTCTAAACTTTATCTTTTCTTTTTTAGTTATTTTTCTTGTCACTGTGAAAGACAGAGGCGTGAACTTTTATTTGCTGTCATTGTCCTCACCTTTAGCCATCACTTTCTTGACATATGGCAACATGATTTCGTACGAAATAAACCGAGTCTCTGTACTCTGTAATGTCATCTTAGAATCTTTAGTTTGTTTAATGTAATCTCAAAATTATTACTATATGTTCAATCATGTCAAACTTTTTGGCGTCCCATGTCATTGCACATTTTCGTCCCTTGGCTCCACCTCCTTGATCAGTAACTTCGAGTTGCCGTGTGATATGCATCCCAACCAATTTTTCGCTTTTGAATTATGAACATCCGCTTCTTAATTAGTGCCCGGCGTTTCTATATGTCATCGTCCCATGATGTAGTTATCACCTAAAATACTTCTCCCTGCGACCGCTTCCGCTGGACCACGATGGCATGAACACGGTCATTTCTACGCAAGACGGTGAACCCCTCATGATTTGTCCCTTGAGGTATTTGGCACCACCACAAGGCAATACCAATTCCTAGATATTTGTAGTAGATCTCGGAGAGATATAGAGAAAATCTGTGAGGGTAGTGGCATTGTATAGAGTACTTATGTTCAATACATGTCTAAGTATATCCCAACCAGGGACATTACCAAACTCCGTCCGAGCTTTATCTCATTCACAAACATAATCAATCTCGATAAGAGTAAACATTTCATCATCGACCATCGTAATTCAAGCCCGTGAAAAAGTTTAACTTGTTGATATTTTTATTACGTAAAAAAAAATTGTTGGCATCATAGGAAGACTTAGTATGGATTTCGTTTTTCTCTTTTAGCTAATTAATTCACATCAAATCAAAGTCATAATATATGGTATGAGAGAACCTCTTTACCCTACCTTGTGGACTCCGATGTGCTCTCCATGTTATATCGACGTCACCAATCTACACCAGTCCAAAAAGCATGGGATGAAGGTAAGAAAAAAGCAAAGGAAGATCGGCTTTTTCTTCTTCTTTTTTGTCAAATTTTCAATTCCTTCCCTATATTCTTTTTTGCTAGAACAATTATTCCCTATTTTAAGTATAGACCGAAAATGTACTTTTTCGGGTGAATAATATTATCTCAAAATTGGGAAAATTACCAAAAAAACAAAGTCATAACTATATTGCGATTGTGTCAATTTAGTCATAAACCTTTTTTTGCCAACTCAATCCTAAATCTTTTACATTTATGCTAATTTAGTCCATCCGGCAGCTGCTAACATAGGAAATTACCAAATCTGGGCGAGACCATGGCCGCCTTCGCTCTTGTCGCCAAGGACTCGGTGGTGACGAGCAAAGCCGGCCATGGCCTCACTCATCGCCGGCAAGGCCAACTTTGCCCCCAGTTGGCGAGGCCATGGCAAGGCTGCCTTGCACCTAGATTATGAGGAGCGGTCGTGGCGAGGCTAGCCTCACCAGTTGCTAGCAAAGCCAACTTCGCCAATGGCCGACGAGGCTAGTCTTGATCTGATCTGGGCGAGGCCAAGAAAGGGTTGTGACCCTTGGCAGTGGCTAACAAGGGCTTTCCAGCCCTTGCCTAGTGACCAACGATCCTCTTCAACAATGTGGGTGGAAAAAAAGAAAGAGGGATAAAACGAAAAAAGAAAAGTAAATAAATAAATAATTTGAAAAAGATAAAATATTATTAAAATTATCCACGTCAGCGTCAGTCGAACGCTTAGCACAGGTTAGTGTCCTTATTAGCGCCTGCCGACCAAAATTAACCGAATGAACTAAACTGAAACAAATGCAAAAAGTTTAAGATTGAATTAGTATGAAAATATTATTTATGACTGAATTGGTACAATTATAATAAGTTTACAACTTTTTTGGTAATTCCCCCCCTGGAAATTAATATTACCTTATGGGTTAAGTGCATTGGAAGCCCTAAAATTTGTCAAAAAAGTACAATTGAGTTCTCAAACTTTCAAAAAGTGCAATTAAGTCTTAAAACTCATCACGAAAGTGCAATTAATTCCTAAAACTTTTCAAATTTGCCCAATCAAGTCTTTCTGTTGATTGCACTTTTTGAAAGTTTGAGGACTCGATTGCAATTTCGTGAAATGTTTTAAGATTCGATTGTACTTTCGTGATAAGGTGATAAATTTTAGGACTTTCGGCGTATTTATCCCTGGCATTATTAAGCCGCAGGGACGCAGTATGAAGGTGACGCCTTTAGTGAAGTAGGAATGAAATTGGATACGATAAATGTTGTCGATCCGATCCACTGTCACTGTAAAACCCAATTTGCTTTTTGGCTCAATTCAAGCCCATTAAGCCTAATTTCTTGGCCCGCCAAGCTTGTGACATCCTGAAAATTAGTCCATTTGAAATTTATAAAATACTGAGTTTTATGAAATGTACTCGTAGTAAATTCTCGCCTGGAACTGATCATTCCTGGGATGCTAACCATTAGAGAAAGGCTAATAGGGGAATTAAATTCGCGCGACTAAAGAAAATTCGATCGTGAATTGATTTTCGACCATGAAATCGCTAAAGTGATATTTTGAACCACTGTTGGCCGATCCAAGGATAGTCAGGAGTCAGTTTGCCACTGTCATAATAGTGGATTGCGAGTGATTCCGCTGGACCACGAAATGACTTGACGAATGATCCTGAACCTATACCAAATGATCGTACCCCTCGGATCTAGTGATTGATCTTCGCGATTTTAATGACAACCAAGGCAGTTGCGTATCGAACAAACTTACACGTGACTCGATTTATTATCAGTCACGGGTTGTATATGCGAATTTCTCCAGCAAGCCGCCCGTTAGCTTGAGAAATGCTCGAGTTGCGTTTAATAAAATTTAATAATTGAATTTAGCCCAAATTGGACATCGAAAAATTAGAAAGTCACAACGGAATGTTAGGACGACGTTGCGGATGACACGTGCGATTTTTGGGTGTGCTCGAATTCTTCAGAAAAATTCAATTTGGGCAAGAAACGGAGAAAGTGACCAAAATACCCTTGGGAATTAATAGAGGGTATGTTTTAAGGGTAAAGGGCATTTTGGTAATTTTGCCCCAAAATTTTGATTGGACAATTTTATCCTTGGATTTTTGAGAAATTACAAGATTACCCTTGGATATTTTTGGACAAGATTCAATCTCGATTGTCGGTTTCAAGATAAGATCAAATCTGGATTGTCGGATCAAAATGTGAGATAGGGGTATTTTGGTAAATTGCAATTTTTGGTCTAAAGAATACTATTTAAGTCAAGCCCCAATTGTTCTCTCTCCTCACTCTCTCTTCATCTCTCTCGGCTCACTTCTCTCTCTCTCTCCTCCCGATCACTCTCTCTCTCCTCCCGATCACTCTCTCTCTCTCTCTCTCTCTCTCTCTCTCTCTCTCTCTCTCTCTCTCTCTCTCTCTCTCTCTCTCTCTCTTTCTCTCGTTTCCTTGCCGTGATTGTCACCGCCGGAGGAGCACCACCAGCCGCCGTTCGCCGCCGCCACCGTTGCTGGTTTGGTCATTCCAGCCCGTTTGTCCGCCTTTTTCAAAGTAAGTGACTTCCCCAAACTCTCCCTAGGACCTCGGGTATTATAGGACGTGTTTAGGGCTCGGTTTAAGTGATTTGTGTGGTTTTTTTGGGACTTGGAGTGAGGTTGGACGTTCGGTAGTCGTGGACTGAATTGAGGGGTGAAAATATGAGATTTGAGAGGTTCGAATAGGGCCGTGATAATATGGAATGATTACGGTTTGAATTTGTGAGATTTGGTGTGATTTTCGGATTCGTGACTTCTGTACCCGTCCGGATTGCTATTTTTGTGGAGAATTTTGGGGGCCGAATTTGAGGAAGTTTTCTTCATGAAAGTTGCTCCCAATATCTTGAAATATAACATATTTTAAATCTGGAATTTTTGGAGATCATTTAGTGCCATTCGTAAATCCATTTTTGGACCGGATTCAGTCTGCTAGATTTACTGTTCACCTGACCTTCTGGTCTTTCCGATTTTCTATAAATTTTCCCAGACCTATTTTCAAAATACTTCATTCACGAAAATGTTAGAGACACTTGTGTTTATAATTCAAGGCTTTCCAAAGTAATTTGGGTACTGGTTGAGATGTATTTTGATGGTCAGGCGGACTGACAGGACAAGTGGATTTTCGTCTATTTTCAAGTGACAAAAAGAGGTGGTTCTAGACAGAAATGGATTTTGTGTTCTCATGAAAATGTTCATCCAGATGTTTTGTACAACATATCCAAATTTCATAATTTTTGGAGTTGGTTTACTATTTATTTCAAATGGATTTCTATCATTGTACAACTATCAGTTTGGACCCGATTTTTATATATTCTCGGTTTTTCTTTCTCTCGAGGAGTATTCGGTGTTATCGTGGCATTTTGATGGGTAGTTTGATGCTTGAAATGAGCTCGTATGTGTGATTGGGTGGTGTGTTCGTGTGACGAGGACGTGTATTTGTGAAATGTATGTGAGATGTGGAATTGTGTGTGTGACCGTGTGTTTGTGTGGCGTTGTGGTACGTGTGGAATGAGTAAAAGAAAGGTACTGGAATGTAGGATTGGTTGGGAAAAGGTCTGTCCTGAGGCGTGTACGTTTACGCGGGATGATGCCGTCCCTGACGAGGTGTCGATGCCTGATGAGGTCAGAAGACCGTTGGCCTGATGCATTTTACGCGGGCACGGTAATGAAGGAACATGAGTGTGCAGTATTCTGTCCTGAGGATGTGTTCATTTACACGGGATGATGCCGTCCCTGATGAGATGACTATGCCCGGTCCGACGGGGTGACGATGCCTGACGAGGTCAGAAGACCGTTGGCCTGATGCGTTTTACGCGGGCACGGTAGTGGTGGAAAGTTGAAAATGAGCGGGACTTGGCTTGATGAGAGAGGATTTGAAAGTGTCGCATGGTGTGAGTTAGTGTGTGAGTGTGTTTGTATCGCGTGATGTGATCCTCGATTATGGGGTAAAAACTACAAGGCATGGTATGGGACGTGCCCAAGTAGGTTTTGCTTTATAATCGAGGCACGTGCGTGGCTGTGATGCATTACTGTGGAATGTGGGCTGTGTTATTATCTCACATGTAGGGACGTGCATGATGGGTCCCAGGTAAGATCGTGTGTGTTTGTTAGTTTGGTTGATCGTTGTGTGTTATGTGTGTTTCGTCTGGCAGTACGTGACAGCCTATGTGGGGTTTGGGGTTGTACACTTATTGAGATTCGTCTCATAGTTGTATAATCCATAATTTCAAACCCCCAGCCTTAAACTCAGAAAGCCCGCCTCCTCTTTTTGAAGTTGAGGAACTTTCATGGTGCCCTAGTGGAGCCGTAGGTCGTGCAGCTATCTCAGGTGATCTTCCGGAGGATCGAGTCAGCAGGATCAAGAGCAGAGTGGAGCAGGGCGATTAGTGGTTTTCCCTAGGGTATTTTAGCGGTTCATAGAATAGGTCTGACCAGTAACCTTTTGTTGAATAGATTGACCTATAGCGAAGCTAAATTAACCGAACCACCCGATCCTCTTTTGTTATGTCGGTGGTTACGAACACTCGTTTGTTAAGTTTGTTTGTAATATAATGTTTGTTTGCTCGATACAATGGCGTTGTATAAAAATGAATGTCATTGAGATTTGACTGTCTTGGGGTTTACCCCATCGTCATCTTCATAGTCAGGGGTTTTATATTCGCTTCCGCATGTGTTTCTAATGTTTGGGTTGGGTCGGCGACGTTCCTGGAACGTCGCAACTATTCGACCGGAGCAGGGAATGTCGCGAGCTCGATGGGGTTTGGGGTGTGACAAAGCTCCCTAACCCAACATAGGTCCATTTTAGGGGAAATGAAAAGCCCAAGAAAACTTAGACCGATGAATGGGCCCCAAGAATGGCCCACGACAAGGCCCACGAAGAGCCAAGGCAAGGCCCATCTTGTGGTCGGCCCACCCTCTTTCTCTTTCTCTTTCTCTTTCTTCTCCCTCTCGCTACCTCACGAGCTCCTCTCCCTCTCCTCACCGAGACATCACCATAACCAACACTACCTATTTTCTCTTCATATCCCTATTTTCGGCCTCCATCTCTCAACCATAACTCTTGGCTCAAAACCACACTTCCGCAATCAAACATTGGTGTTAGAGATTTAAATTCAATAGTACTCACACTCAAGATATATCTTAACATATCACTCAATCATAGGTATGAGAGCTATGGAAAGGAGGAAATGCCTAAACAATGTCGACGAGTTGATGCACGATTCATTTTGGGAGAGAAGGCTTCAAGGTGTATTCAGATCGGTGTCCTGTCCGTGCAAGAGTTCCCATCTGACAGACCGATGATGCCGACGGTCTGCGTTTGTGTTGGGGAATGCTGATGTGCTGCTTCCGTCTCCAAAACAATCTGTGCCTTTGTCTTCAGGAAGAGCTACCATGGAGCGAATGTGTTATCCAGTAATGGCATTGGTTCTGCTTCTACAAATGAGTGTCGGGAATACAACGGTCAATGCGCGATAAGCAAGTTTATTTTTTTCAGAAAGCCACTTCTAAAAAGATTTGCATAGTACATATGAATGTTGAAGTTCCGAATGTAAATACCTGATGCAAAGTACATTGGCAGTAGCTTTTTACAAAAGGGACTTAAAAAATCATGCATAAATTGAATTCGAAACGTCAAACTGACATCGGCATATTAACATACTGAGACTAGCACGAATTAACATGTGCTAATCTCTCTTCTTTTGAGCCTCGCATCAAAGAAATCCAAATCCCTTTCCTTATCACTTTCTTACAGCATACTTGGTGACATTCCCTGGTCAGGGCTTCTCCAAGGTACCTTCTCATCGACCCTTCACGAACTACATGATACAAGCTTGTGCCGATGACATATGAAGGCGACAATAAACAAATAAATGACCAAATGGACAACTGAATAAATGAACAACCGTTGATAGATTGTGGAGTCTGTTCCTTGGCGTTGTCTTTCTTCTCACGCCACGTGCATTGCCAAGAGTAACCATCGGTTCATCTTCGTCTCTGGACCTACATTTTTCTTTTAGGGGTCAGATTTTCCTGATGTATGATTGAACGTTCTGTTAAGTCTCTTGTCTCGCTTGCGAAGCGGCGGTCAAGTCATCCAATGCAGAGGACAGAGTATTTCTTCCTAATGGGGCCAACTGGATGACCAAGTGATGAGAGAGAGTTGGGGAAATAAGGACACTAGAAGTACAAAAAATTTCGTACTACGCTCAATTTTGTACCAAAATTTTTTGCCAGCTCACTTAATTAGAGAATAAAACGAACACTTAAATGCCTCGGGTAACAAATTTCGACCAAAAATATAATGTAGCTTTTTTAATAAATGTTAATGCCTATGTGGCTTTTTCATAAATAATAAAAAAGTTCACGTGGACAATGAGCTGACCTTTAATCATAAAACGATGCCACACTCTCTCTCGTTTTCTCATTCAAGCCCTCGTGGCGATCAAACCTTCCTTTGCGGAGACGCTACGACTGCCGAATCTTGCAAATCTCACAATTCCAAACCTTCGTCCCGGAGCAAAATTTGTCCTCCAGGTCAAACAATGCGACCGCGGTGAGTTCAAATAGGGTCCGACTAGGCCGAATGGATAGTGACTCCTCCTCCTCCTCCCTAAATAGTTGTCCTAGCTTGGTAGAGATGAAGAGCGAGAGGATGGAGAATCACACTAGGGTTTATGAGTTCCTTCAAGAGATTGTGATTGTCCCCGACGAGCTCGACAAGTAGGAGCTTCAGGTCAAGGTCGAGGTCATGAAGGTTAGAATTGATTTTCTTCACAAATTTGGGCTTACTATCGAGGACATCAATAACTATCTTTTGGTCCTGGGTTGCAGCGTGAAAAAGAACACGATTCCGATGCTGCCCTAATTTAGCCCCAATTTGTCAATTTGGGAAAAAATGGCAAACGAGCTCAAGCCGACTCTATTTGTGTTGACTCTATCACTCGCTCACTCTCTCTCTCCCCTTGCAATTTGCACTTTCTCTTCACGTTCTTCTTCATTTTGAAGATGATCGGGGTCGAAGAGTGGATCGATCCTCTCTCTCTCTCTTTCTCTAAGCTTCAATGGAGGATCTAAAGACTGGAAACCCTCTTTTTCCTCCGAACTTCGTTACCATTATTTTCTCCGAGAGCAATGGCTCAGGCGACGGCAGTCATAGAAAAGACAGACGCGCCCAAGACATGACGATGATCACCCCTAGGAAAACCACCGCAATGATGAACGCTATCGCTGTCGCAGCTAACATTCCCACTTCCAGTGCAAGAGACTAGCGAAAATAGCCAATAATGAGCTTCCACAAAAATAGGGTTTATATTTGGGGCAAACATGTAAACCATTTTTTTGCTAAAATTTGCAACAAAAATTTTTGGCGGGAAATTCCTTTTCCAACGAATTTTGCCACGAAAAATTAGCGACAAAATTTGCCATAACTTTTCCAACGAATTTTTCCAACGAATTTTGCCACGAAATTATCAACGAATTTTGCCACAAACTTTGCCACGACGTTTTTTTGTCGCAAATTTCCATGAATTTTTTGAAGGAAAAATTTTCCCACCCCAAATTTTCGACGATTTTTTTTTGTCGCTAATTTGTTGGAAATTCGGTTTGCCACGAATTTTCCAACGAATATTTACCGACTAATTTTGCCACAAGTTTTCCAACGAATATTTACCGACGAATTTTGCCATGAATTTTCCAACGAATAGTTACCGACGAATTTTGCAACTAACTTTCCAACGAATTTACCCACGAATTTACTAACGAATTTTCCAACGAAAAAATTTCGTCGCAAATTTCCAAGGAAAATTGAAATTTTTTGTTGGAAAAATTTATGACGACGAATTACCAACGAATTTTGTTTCGTCGGAAAATTCGTTGGAAATTCGTTTTCTAACGAATTTTTTCAAATTTTTCGTTGGAAATTTCGTTGGAAAACAGATGTTTTTTTGTAGTGAAATTTTGACTCCCTTGAATTTTCCTGGAGATAAAGTCCCAACTTAGAAGACATCCAAAATACGGGCGAGACTTCTACCAGGTCATGTTTCGTATACGTCTATCAAGCTCGAGACAATAATTTAACATACCACTCGCTCGTAGGTATGGAAGCTATATATGGAAAGGCAGAAATGCCTAAACATGGTCGATGAGTCGATGCACAATTTATGTCGGGAGAGGAGGCTTCAAGGTGTATTCAGATCGGTGTCTTGTGTGTGCAAGAGTTCCCATCTGATGCCGACGGTCTGTGTTCATGTTGGGGAATGCTGGTGTGTTCCTTCCATCTCCGAAACAGCCTGCGTTTGTCTTCAAGAAGAGCTACCATGGAGCGAATGCTTTACCTAGTAATGGCATTGGTTCTGCTTCTGTTAATGACGTCAGGATTAATGCAGTCAATGCGCGACAAGCAAGTTTACATCTTTTTCAAAAAGCCACTCCTAAAAAGATTTGCATGGTACATTTGTTAAGTTCTGAATGTAAACACCTGATGCGAAGTACATTGACAGTCGCTCTGCACAAAAGGGACTCAAAATATCATGCAATCTCTTCTTTTGAGTCACACATCTAAGAAATCCAAATCCCATTCATTATCACTTTCTTCCACCATTTTGGTGAGAAGACTTGGTTAGGATTTCTCCAAGTTACCTTCTCATCAACCCTTCAAGAACCACACGGTACACGCTTGTGCCAATCACATGCGAAGGCGACAATAGACAAAGAAATGACCAAATGGACAACTGAGTCAATGAACAACCGTTAGATAGATGGTGGAGTCTGTTCCATGGGGTTGCTGGTCTTCTCACGACGCCTCGCATTGCCGAGAGTAACCATCGGTTCATCTTCCGTCTCTTGACCTACCTTTTTCATTTGCGGGTCAGATTTCTTGATGTATGATTGAACGTTCTATTTAATCTCTCGTCTCGCTTGCGAAACAGCGGTCAAGACATCTAAAGAAGAGGGGAAAGTATCCCTTCCAGTCGTGGCCATACCGATGATTGAGTGATCAGAGTCTTTGCCTTTTCCTCAAGGCATCTCTCATCCACTATTATAAGTCCAACAAAAGGACACTGCTCGCCAACCTTTAAGTTTTTATTTTCTTCATTTTGTGGATTCCAAAAGCCTAAATTACGTCAAAGAAGGAAAAAAATATAAGCTTTGTTCTAGTAAGCAGGATTAAATTTATATGTCAATGCTATTTAATTGCATGAGCCTCTAGCGAGGTCAATCAGGTCATAAATTTGGTGATCCGATACAAGGGAGCATACAAAATCCGAACTGGGTCGGCTTACATGGAATTTATGCCGATTTCGGTCACACTAGTCTAAACTCAGTGACTTTATCTAACTTCAGCCTGCCAAGATCGATTCTTTGTAGAGTAGATAGACAACCCACAAGTAGCTTGCTATTGTTTAAAATTTACTGCTAATAGCTGATGATAGGCGCAACAATGGCCGGAATACACCCCAATGGAACGCGTTCACTCTTGAGATTTCAGAAATTAATAAAAGCTGTTGACATTGACAAGTGAAACAAACCTCTCTGCATCTGCAAATTAGAAGCACAAACAGTGAAGAGATTCCATATATTGCAGCAATTGTGATCAAATCAAAAGAATCATCTTGATATGGTAGCTAAGTTCTGTCATATGAAAATAAGAATACTAGCCTAGCATAAAGGACTAATGTGAAAAGGGTTTCTACGAAATCAAATGGCATATTTGACTCTAGCCTTGAAAAAGACCTAACAAATGACATTTTGGTGGTAGGAACTAGGCATATTGACGTCATAGAAGGCATGGACAATACAATACACCTTTCACTGACAACTATTTAGCAAAAAACTGAAGTTAGTGAGTTAAAATAGAGGACTTTTCTTCTTCTTTTTTCTCAGTTTCCGGAATGAGCTTATCAATAGAAGATTCAAGATTCAAACTTTCGGGCTCGACTAATTGTTTCTATGCGGAAATCGAGGTCGATGGTATCCATCTCCGTCACAACAGTTGAAATATCAAGTTCTCTTTAGGATGAGCGGCGTTATGATAACCCAGAACCCTGTTCTTTCACCTTAAACCAATTCACTGCAAAAACAAAAACACCTCAAGCAACTTCGTTCGACCACTTGATTAAAGGGATTAGGCTGCTGGGAACGGAGAGGCGAGGTGAGTCGCCTAGTTAGGGGACCATTACTTCAATACATGAAGTAGGAATTATTTTCGTGTTTCACGATCGAGAAATATCAACCATAAATATGAAGCTTAGAAAGGATAACATCAATGTCACAGCTTGTTCTCCATTTGCATGGTGGACCAAAACGGTGACAATTACTTGCATAAATTCATGAGAAAGGTGGATCCTTGCTAGTTAAGACCTCGACTACACTCCGTGGTATTTGAGCAATCATTCACTCACTCACTTTTGTTGCCTCAGACATCATACCATAGTATCCTCAATAAAAGAAAACATGAGCACAGAAAAGGGGTTAGTATATGGTCTGCTTCTTCTTTTTCTACTTCAGATAAGTACTTGCTTGGACATCCTAAACCAAAACAATACTATCAAAGATGGCAATCTCTTGGTCTCCAGTGGTAAAATGTTTGCTCTCGGTTTCTTCAGCGCGGGTAACTCTAGCCACCGTTATGTCGGAATTTGGTATCACCAAGTTTCCGAGCAAACCGTTGTTTGGGTTGCTAATCGAGAGAGACCAATCAGTGGCACTTCCGGAGCTCTTTCAATTGATTCTGATGGAAATTTGGTGCTCCATGAGACAAATGGAAGCTTTCCTGTTTGGTCCACAAATGTTTCTTCTGCATTATCGAATTATTCTACTACAGCCCGGCTTTTGGATTCAGGCAATCTAGTCCTGGTTCAAGATTTTAGCGAAAGGGTGATATGGCAAAGCTTTGATTATCCAACAGATACCATGCTTCCTTTCATGAAACTCGGGTTGAACCGCAAAACTTGTTTGAACCGTTTCCTAACATCATGGAAGTCCCCGGAGGACCCGACACCCGGCAATTGCTCCCACGGGATTGACCCTACAGGCTACCCTCAATTGTTCCTGTACAAGGATGGGAATCCGCACTGGCGTGGCGGATCATGGACTGGAGATTGGTGGAGCGGCATACCCGAAATGTCTCGACATTTCATATTCAACGCAAGCTTTGTAAATGAACCCGACGAGGTTTCTGCAATGTATGGCGTCATCGACGCATCGATCATTGCAAGAATGGTGGTGAACGAATCGGGGTCGCTCCGACGATCCATATGGCTTGGCCAAGGTCGGCGGTGGATGGAATATTGGTTCGCTCCGAACGACCAATGCGATTTTACGGCAAGTGCGGGCCCAACAGCAATTGCAATCCGTATAACGCAGGATAGTTCGAGTGCACATGCCTACCAGGGTTCGAGCCCAAGTCCCCGGGCGATTGGCACCTTAGGGATGGATCGGCGGGGTGCGTAAGGAGGGGAGGGGTGTCAGTGTGTCGAAGTGGGGAAGGATTCGTGAAGGTGGCACGTGTGAAGGTGCCAGACACTTCAAAAGCACATGCCAATGCTTGAAGGAGTGTGAGGAGGAATGCCTGACGGATTGCTCTTGCACAGCTTATGCTAGTGCCGATGAGAGCCGGCAAGGTTTCGGGTACCTCATGGCATGGCGATTTAGTCGACACAAGAACATTTGTCGATTCAAGTCAATATTTGTATGTACGGGTCGGTGCCATTGAGTTAGGTACTCCCGCTTCTGCTACTCTATGTTACTAGTATTACTTTCAATTCTATTAACTTAGACCTTTGGGGGGTCTTTCAAAAGTGAAATGAAAAGGATATTGACTGACTCATTAGATGGCGTTCCCCCTTGGTTCCCTTCTTTTCAAAGCATGTTCCATTGACTTCTAACTCTAGAAAATACATACTATGGAAGTACCTATCTGTGTGATGATGCATCTCGACCAACGGCCGGCATACAAAGACTAGAGATGCGCTGGTATTAAAGTAATGCAAGCAAACTATATTGGATATATAAAAGGAGCAACCCGAGAGGAATGAAGAAGAGTCAATATTGGACGGGTGACGTTGACGTCGACGTCGCCGCTTCATGGCACGTTTTCCAATGGGCCACAGTATTGACAGAAGGATGGTCAGCAATGGCGGTTCCTCTCATCAATTGAAACCCCGACCACATTGAGAAGTTTCTGCTTTGATGGTTACGAAGCAAAAGCCATATCTCTGCTTTCTTGCCCGAAACATAAGCACGCTGCATCCCCCATGTAGGTACAACATGAGCACTCAAACGGTGTCATTGTACACCCTGGTTTTATTTCTTCTGCTTCATTTGATTGATTCTTTGGACACCCTCGCCCCAAACGATACCGTGAAAGATGGCGATGTCTTAATCTCCCAAGGAAGAAAATTTGCTCTCGGTTTCTTCAGCCCAGGTAATTCAAGCTTGCGTTACGTGGGGATTTGGTACTATGGACAACCGGAGCGAACCGTTGTTTGGGTTGCTAACAGAGAGAATCCCGTGAATGGCACTTCAGGGGTTCTTGCATTTGATCAAGATGGAAACTTAGTGATCAATGAAAACAATGGGAGCTTCCCCATTTCGTCAACCAATGTTTCGTCCATGACTTTAAATAATTCTACCACTGCTCAGCTTTTGGATTCAGGTAATCTGGTTTTGAAACATTATTTGAGCAAAGTGGTTATTTGGCAGAGCTTTGATTATCCCACAGATACCTTTCTTCCATCCATGAAGCTTGGGTTGGACCGGACAACTGGTTTGAACAGGTTCATGACATCTTGGAAATCTGAAGATGATCCAGCACCGGGCAGTTGTTCATACTATTTTGAACCAACAGGGTACCCACAGTTGGTCCTTTACAAGGATCGGGCTCCTTATTGGCGAGCCGGACCAATAATTGAGAAAGGGCAGGGTAGCCTTGCCAAGATGGCTAACGATTTTATCTATAATGTCACAATTGTCAATAACGCGATCGAGGTTTCTCTGATGTATGCTGTCATCAATGCATCGGTTCTCTCCAGATATGTGGTGCATGAGTCAGGGCTAGTTAAACGCTTCATGTGGCACGATGAAGAGCAGCGGTGGACTGAGTTTTCTTCCCATCCAAAGGAGCAGTGTGACTACTTCAACAAGTGTGGGCCTAATGGCAACTGTGGTGCAAACAATGCAGACCAGTTCGACTGCACATGCCTGCCCGGCTTTGAGCCCAAGTCTCCGGGCGATTGGTACCTAAGGGATGGATCAGGCGGGTGCAAGAGGGGGCAAAACGTATCACTGTGTCGAAGTGGGGAAGGTTTTGTGAAGGTGAAACTGGTGAAGTTGCCGGACACTTCAACAGCACATGTCGACATGAGCCTGAGCTTGAAGGAGTGTGAGCAGGAATGCATGAGGGATTGCAATTGCACAGCTTATTCGAGTGCAAATGAAACTCTGGGGGAATTTGGATGCCTCAAATGGTATGGAGATTTAGTGGATACGAGAGAATTTTCAGACATGGGTCAAGACTTATATGTGCGGGTGGATGCAATTGACTTAGGTACTCATTGCTGATATCTGCTTCAAATACTTTTGCTGCTGTTCTGGGGTTGTAATTGTTGTCCCAATCTCTACTTCTCGTCTTAACGAAACTGTTTGCTTCTGATAGTTCATCTTATAAACTGCACTTGTTGCATTAATTTCCATAATATCTGCTCGTTCAATGTCATTGGCACGCTTCTCATGCCTTATTTTTGCAGCTCGCTATAGGAAAAGGAGTACTCTTGTCAAGAAGGTAATGGTGGTAATAATACCGGTAATTGCACTAGTGTTGCTGCTCTTAAGCTCCCTTATGTACTGCCTTATGTCGAAGAGGAAAAGAGGTGGGTGATCAGCCTCGATAGAAGCTTTTTCTGCCATATTTATTACTGTCTGTTTTACAAGTAGGCATTTATTTCGATCTTCAGGGTTAAGAAATTGATTAAATTTAAACTGGAGCTAATCTAGCCAGGATTTTAGGCTAAAGGGTGGTTGATTTCAATACTGCAAACCTCTACCAATAATGCTGCACAGACGCAGATAGATGGAGAATGCTGTATGGCGATTCATCTTGAAATTGAGCCTATGTGAATCGATCTTATGGAACAAGCGATAAGGTCATTGTTGGAGGAACAATTTTTATTGTTCCTTCCTATACAGAAAATTTCCCAAATTGGCCAGAACAGCAAAAAAAGAAGCATTACACAATTGCTTTCATTGTCTTTCTTAAGCATTTTATTCCACTGTATGACAGCAGATGGAAGAGGGCGCAATCCTCTTGTTAGTGGTACCACAAGCTTAGCATATTTCAACGATCTTCCAGGTCTCAAAGACATCAACAGCGAAGGTGGACGAAAAAAAGATCTACCACTCTTTGATTTTGAAGCGGTAGCTGCGGCCACAAGCAATTTTTCCTCAGTCAATGAGCTCGGCCAAGGTGGTTTTGGATCTGTATATAAGGTAATTATTCTCCAGACGCGACTGAATCCAAATGGTTGTTGAATATTAACTATATTTAATCTACCAAATTCATTCGTCTGTTGCTTATGGGGATTGATGTCCTCGAATAAAATTGTCAGAAATGAGCTACTGTTATCGTAAAGGACCTTTTTCTACTTTGAAATTGTTGAAAACTAAATCCATGGAGGTGTCTCTGTGGCGATTCTGATCTTCCAGTCATCACAAACCCAGGAAGTGACTGACAAAAGATGAGGGAGAAGTAGAGAATAGCACAAGTCTATGTCGCTTCTATAATTTTCTAGATCATACAACTTGTAATGAGTGGAATCGACATATCCTCCTGGCAAGTTTAACTACCTAATAAATCTTAAAATCTACTCATAATAGCTTTCAAGCAACTGGCTTCATCTCTCAGGTTTCAATACTTATTCTTGTGACGTGTTCATTTTCACAGGGTGTGATGAATCACGGAATAGAAATAGCAGTTAAAAGACTCTCGAAATATTCTGGACAAGGAAATGAAGAGTTCACGAATGAAGTTAGATTGATTGCCAAACTCCAACACCGGAATCTGGTGAAAATCTTGGGTTGCTGCATTCAAGAAGACGAGAAACTGTTAATCTATGAGTATTTGCCCAATAAAAGCTTGGATTCATTCCTCTTTGGTAAGTCCTCTATTCTAGTGGTCAGAATTTTAGTTCTAGAGAGAGTATTATGGATAATAACTTGAGGAAATCCCCAAATTGGATCCAGATGATACAAAGAGATCACTTTTGGATTGGGGAAAAAGGTTTGTAATCGCATATGGGGTAGCTCGAGGACTCATGTATTTACACCAGGATTCGACATTGAGAATAATCCACAGAGATTTGAAAGCTAGCAATGTCTTACTAGATGTTGCATTGAACCCCAAGATTTCAGATTTTGGGATTGCTAGGATATGTGGAGGAGACCAAATTGAAGGAAAAACGAAGCATGTGGTCGGTACATAGTAAGTATTTTTCTTGAGCATTAAATAATGCTTCACTTGATTAGACAGCGAGAAATTAGAACAAAGAAAATGAACTTGGTTCAAACTATTTTCTTTCCTACTAACGTTTCAACCTTTAGTTATCTCCCCTAAAATTTGACAAGGAAGTTTATATAGTGAATGAGATGTTGATTACTCCTCTCCTTTTTGGCTTCTGTAGTGGGTACATGGCACCAGAGTATGCTCTCCAAGGCCGGTTTTCAATAAAATCAGATGTCTACAGTTATGGAGTTTTATTGTTAGAGATCATTACAGGCCAAAAAAATAATGGGTGCTATCATAATAACCCCTTTTGCAATTTAATTGGCCATGTAAGTATGAAAGTGTCATATTATTCAATACAATGCACAATTTGACCAGCCTCTACATTCACATTATGACAATCCAAGGTGCTTGGTATGTGTTCTTCCCAGGTATGGGAGCTGTGGAAAGAAGGAAAATGCATGGAGATTGTTGACAAATCAATTGACAAGACAAATTCTGAGGAAATGGCATTGAGGTGCATTCAAATCGGCCTTTTGTGTGTGCAAAGATATGCATCGGATAGACCAAATATGTCCACAGTGGTTTTCATGTTGGGGAACGCTGATGTATTACTTCCATCCCCGAAACAGCCAGCATTCATCGACGACAGTGCCTACAATGGAGATAATCAGTCGACATGTAACAGAACATATTCTGGGAACGGAGTTACAACTACTGTTGTTGAAGCTCGCTAGTCGCATGCCCTCGCAAGGGAGCTGCGTAATCTACTGAAGTTGAGAAATGAGATACTTGCTGTATCGGTAGAAAGATGACACCTAAAGGCCAATCATGTCATATGTGAGCTAACCCCTTGTTCTTGTGCTTATGAGAAAAGTTTATAAACAGAATAAATACAATAGACTTCTGCTGAAATTTTCCTTGATTTAATAATTGGGCACATTCTTTTTCTCATAAACAGCTACTTCTAAATGTTGCTGCGGCATTTTCTTTCTCCCACAATCAACTAATTTTTGACGATCTCATTTTATGTTGGCATGAAGTTATCGGATTGCATCTTGAGATATAAAAAATATCATCTACCTTTTCTTTATTTACCTTATTTTTGCATTACAAGTTCACAATAGAGACCTTGCTAGACAGGAATCCTTCAGTTCACCCACAAACTTGAACATGGAAATGAATGAATTAAGAGCGAAGGGTGACACTGAAACGTACTCTAGGCAAAGGGTCTTCTAGTATGATACATTATAGCTCTTTAACTCGCTTCTTTGGTTAACAGCTCTTAATGTCACCATAACAAATATAAGTAAATCAATCGTGTTCCTAAATGACACTATAGGTGGTTGACCTTCTTCTGTCTGGACTGTAGAGTGTTCCTTCGTCTAACTGATCAATCATGAAAGAAAATTTATCATTAGTCTACTAATTTCCAGGTGAATCTGTTATGTTGATTCGTGCTGATATCCTAACAAGGATTGATGATAACAAAAACGACAATCTCTTTCTTTAAGCCTCTTATTTAGCAGAATGCTATTCTTTTTCTTTTTCCAATTTCTTCCAGCATACTTTCATGATAAGCCCCAGTTTTCCATGTCCCAACAACCTTCCTTTTGGTAAAACTTGTCTGCATACTGTAATACAGTATGCCTTTGGTGATGGAAAGAAGACATTTTTATGGATGGATCCATTGCATCCTTTAGGACCTCTTGTGAATACTTTTCTTACAGAATTATGTATGATGTTGGACTTCCTTTTGAAGAAAAAGATGCTGATGTCATTGACAACAGAGTACGACACTTGCCTGCTGCAAGGTCTGAAGAACTGGTGCAAATTTCAACACTCACAAGGGTCAGTGTCTCTCCGAAATGGGTACACAAATTACTGGTCTGTGACCCCAGTTGGGGCTGTGAATGGGCCGTTCTTGAGGCTCCTGGACAATGGCAACCTCGTTTTGAGTGATGCAAGTGTTTCTGATGATTCGGGGAACTATCTCTGGCAGAGCTTTGATAACATAACTGACACTTTGCTGCCGGACATGAAACTGGGGTGGAATTTGCGGACCGGTTTGAAGCAGAACATGACTTCGTGGGTCTTGGCAACCGATCGGTCGAGCGGCCTACACAAGTTTAGCCTCGAGCCGCCCGATGCTCCACAGTTGATTCTGTGGAAAGGGAGCCAGAGGCAGTATCAATGGGGGCCCTGGAATTGATAGAGGTTCAGTGGGAGCAATGAACTCAAGGCCAATCCGGTCTTTGTTCCAATGCTCAATTCTAGCCCTGAAGAGGTGTATTATACATACACAGTGGTTGATAATTCGACCCTATCGAGATTCGTCGTGACCCCGGAGGGTGCGATTCAATATCTCGCTTGGATGGACAATCAATGGACGAATATGGTTACTCTACAGAGGGACTATTGTGATAATTATGGCATCTGCGGGCCATATGGAACTTGCTATGATTCCTTTGATGCAAATTGCAGGTGCCAAGGGGGTTCCGGAAAAACGATTCAAATCCCCTTGATTGGACCGGCGGGTGCTCTCGGACATGGGGTTTGAGTTGTGGAAATGGTGACGGCTTTGTGAAGTACAAGGGTTTGAAGCTGCCAGATAATTCGCATCTGTTGGGGAATAGGACCTCGAGCATTGAGGAATGCAAGACGGCATGTTTGAAGAATTGCTCTTGCGTGGCATTCACTAGGGTAGATGTCCACCGGAATGGCGGGGATTGTCTTTTGTGGTTTGGGGATTTGGTTGACATGAAGAACTATCCTTCAGGCGGAGATGTGATATATATACGAATGGCACGAGCAGAGATAGGTACTAATCCATCTAGCTCTTAGTGATTTTCACTTGTCATCTTGCAGTAGTTTTAAAGAGGTTTTCAGTTGAATAGCTTCTAAGGAAATCCATGTCCTTGCCTTTTCATTTTCTTCTTCCAAGCCCTTCTTAGTTATGTGAATGTGATGACATAGTTATAGTTGAAATTCGCATTGATAAGACTCATAGGCGATCACTACTATTTGTGTCACCATTGAATAGGATTTCTAAGCCCTGGGAGTTTATTAAGAAATGCTTCTTTCTGTATGTGCAATCAAATAGCTTCTCCTAGTTCTGCGCATTGAAATATGTTTGATGTTAGATAAAAGGACGAGTACAAGATACATTTCTGTATTGAATATTCTGCAATGTAGAGAGCACAGTCGCACAGATAAGAACTATTTCCATCTGGTTACTTAGCTTTCTGTTTAGTATGACAGCACATGATTAATTTGAAATTTTTCGATGAACAGATGCAATCGCTCGAGCTAAGAGGAGAAGGCGTATAATTACCATCAGCATCTCTGTATCGATTGTATGTGGAATGCTTATATTAGCATTCATTGGCTGGTACTCTCTCCGAAGAAGGAAAGAGAGGACGAGAGGTAAAGCCATTGTCACAGCATAAAACTATATATTGTAAACAGCATGATTCTCGCTTCTCTAATTTGAATAAGAAAAGTAAGAAATCGCTGAAAGTATGTTCATGACTCTATATCTTTATATGTTCCTTTCTTGCTTAACATGCTAAAATTATTTCCTTCAAAGAAAGCATACCTTAAAGGCCTTTATATCTATTGACATCCTTAATAAGGGCCTAAGAAAATATTGGTTAGCTTAGCATCACATCCAGTTCAAGTCTGAGAAAACACTATCTCTGACAATTATTTTCGGGTTCCTAATCAGCAAGTTAGAGCGAATAGTAATTACTTCAAGGAGCAAATGATCATCCCTTTGAGGAAACAAATGCTTCCTAAAGTTGCTTTAATTGCTAACTGGTAGCTTTATTTCCCTTTTCTCAGCGAACCAGCAGGGTATGCTGGACTTTTTGTCATATTTTTGAGATTGTGGTGCATAAATACGCATTTGTTTTTGCTGATGGCTGATTTATATCCTGTCACAGAGGATATGCTGATTTATCGAGATTCAGGAGATGGTTGTCCTGAGGAAGACCTTGAATTACCCCTTCTTGATTTCATTGCGGTTGCTGATGCCACTAGCAATTTCGCTTTCCAAAACAAGGTTGGGCAGGGTGGGTTCGGTGAAGTATACAAGGTACTTTTTTTAGGCCAAAGTATACAGGGTAGTTCGAAAGTCACACTTTCTCGTATTAATTCTATGAAGATTGTTCCACATACAAGAAGATGATTTTATAATTCTTTTCTACTTTGATCGTACTAACATGTAATACGCTATCTGTCAGGGTGTATTACCTACAGGACAAGATGTTGCCGTGAAGAGGCTCTCGCTGACCTCTGGGCAGGGCCTGAAAGAGTTCAAGAACGAGGTCATACTGATTGCCAAACTTCAACACCGGAATCTTGTGAAGCTCTTAGGATGCTGCATTCATGGAGATGAATAAATGCTAATCTACGAGTACTTGCCGAACAAAAGCTTGGACCACCACCTTTTTGGTGCGACCATCACCCCATTTACACTTTTTCAACCTGCTTGAGATTATACAATTTTTCCCTCTTTAACTTATCTCAAATTTTGTGAAGATCCAAATAGACGTAAACTTGTGACCTGGAAGACACGCTTCAGCATTATCATGGGGATTGCATGTGGACTTCTCTATCTCCATGAAGACTCCAGGCTGAGAATTATCCACCGAGACCTCAAACCGAGCAACATCTTACTAGACAGTGAGATGAATCCTAAAATCTCAGATTTTGGAATTGCAAAAATATTTAATGGAGAAAATACCAGAGAAATGACCAATAGGATAGTTGGGACATTGTAAGTTATTCTGTTGTTTGTTTCAAGGAATATTTTCGAAGATTTGTGGCTGTACTGATACTCTATTGCCTTCTTACAGCGGTTATATGTCTCCCGAGTATGCAATGAAAGGCCACTTTTCAGTAAAATCAGACATATTTAGTTTTGGCGTACTGTTACTGGAGATTGTAAGCGGCCACAAGAATTGGGGATTTTATCACCCGGACCATGACCTCTATCTCGTGGGACATGTAAGTATTTCCCTGCTTATGCTTTAGCTCGGATTGGATGCTGTCTTCACTTTTTCTATTGCTCTATGATATGTATTAACTTGGTTTTCACGTATATCCAGGCATGGAAACTGTGGACCGAGGGGAATGCACTTGGACTAGTAGATGCCCTCATGGGGGAAGAATTTCCCTTCAAGGAAGTGATGAGGTGCATCCAGGTAGGACTCTTGTGCGTGCAGCAGCGACCCGAAGACCGGCCGACGATGTCATTGGTCGTGCTTATGTTGGGCAGCGAGACTTCTGACATTCCTCAACCTAAGGAACCGGGATTCAGTGCTGAGAGCTTCGCTATGAGCACCGACTCATCCTCAAGTGTCCAAAGACTTCACTTTTCCAATGATATAACATTCACAGCTCCGGAGAGTAGATGAGAAGAATACTCGAGTGATGAGAAGAGTTACACTTGATAAATACGTTTATCCACGAAAAGAATGTAGGGCGCAGATGTGTACAGATACTTCATATTTTTTGCTTTTTTTGTTATAATTTGATGCATAAGATTTGGATGGTCATGCGAAGTGTCACTACTTCTGGGTAAGCTAACAGCTTTGCCTGCCTCATTCCATCAGCAATGACTCAAAAGATCAGCAACGAGGATTTCTGAAACTTGATTTGGTATTAAATCCTTTACTTCACCATATGGAAATAGCGAGGCCTGACGGTACCGACTCAGAGCAATGATCAAGTCTACTATACATATAACATGACTATTGGCGAAGCGTGAGCCAAAACAGAAAACAAGACCTGCAACGCGATCCAATTTTCCCAAGTCGCATGATAGAATCCAGCGCTCCCTTAAACTGATAACCTAAGTTAATCACTTGAATTTATCGTTCCCCTCTCGACACCGTGTTATTGTATGGGTTGGGCTTAAAATAATTAAATAAAAGTGAAAGCCCAAAGGCTCAACTCAGCCCTCAATCCATCGCTAATTATGAGATTTATATGCTCTTTATAGACATGAGTTGCCTCAATCTATTAACTTAAACTTTTTGATCAAACATTCTATTATAATATTAGAGCTAGATTATGCCTTAGTTTATTTTACGTGTTCGTTCACCCAATCTGACTTCCACGTGAGAGCGAATGTTGAAATATCCCATCTATTAATTAAGTTTTTGGGTTTGACTTTTCTAAAACAAAATAAAAGGGTTAAAATAAAAAAAGCGAATAATTAGTTATTTGATTTTCTTTTTTCCTCTATTTCTATATTCCGAAGATCTCCCCTGCAATCATCCCCACATATTCATATATACAGTCGCTGTTTCTTTGAACCTCCCTTCACAACAATTTCATTTCTTTTTTGCCTTCCTCATCTTCCAGCATCGACATAGCAATGGCGTTTCCTGTTTCCTAATCCTTCACGAACTTAATTATACATACTCAACAGCCAATAATAGTAAGAAATATACAATTCTATTAACTTATACCTTTGGGGGGTCTTTCAAAAGTGAAATGAAAAGGATGTTGACTGGCTCATTAGGTGGCGTTCCCCCTTGGTTCCCTTATTTTTAAAGCATGTTCAATTGACTTCTAACTCTAGAAAATACATACTATGGGAGTACCATCTGTGTGATGATGCATCTCGATCAACGGCCGGCATAAAAAGACTAGAGATTGGCTGGTATTCAAGTAATGCAAGCAAACTATATTGGATATATAAAAGGAGCAACCCGAGAGGAATGAAGAAGAGTCAATCTTGGACGGTTGACGTTGACGTCGCCGCTTCATGGCACATTTTCCAATGGGCCACAGTATTGACAGAAGGATGGTCAGCAATGGCGGTTTCTCTCATCAATTGAAACCTCGACCACATTGAGAAGTTTCTGCTTTGATGGTTATGAAGCAAAAGCCATATCTCTGCTTTCTTGCCTGAAACATAAGCACGCTGCATCCCCCATGTAGGTACAACATGAGCACTCAAACAGTGTCATTGCACACCCTGGTTTTATTTCTTCTGCTTCATTTGATTGATTCTTTGGACACCCTCGCCCCAAACGATACCGTGAAAGATGGTGATGTCTTAATCTCCCAAGGAAGAAAATTTGCTCTCGGTTTCTTCAGCCCAGGTAATTCAAGCTTGCGTTACGTGGGGATTTGGTACTATGGACAACCGGAGCGAACCGTCGTTTGGGTTGCTAACAGAGAGAATCCCGTGAATAGCATTTCAGGGGTTCTTGCATTTGATCACTATGGAAACTTAGTGATCAATGAAAACAATGGGAGCTTCCCCATTTCGTCAACCAACGTTTCGTCCATGACTTTAAATAATTCTTCCACTGCTCAGCTTTTGGATTCAGGTAATCTGATTTTGAAACATGATTCGAGCAAAGTGGTGATTTGGCAGAGCTTCGATTATCCCACAGATACCTTTCTTCCATCCATGAAGCTTGGGTTGGACCGGAGAACCGGTTTGAACCGATTCGTGACATCTTGGAAATCCGAAGACGATCCAGCACCGGGCAGTTGTTCATACAGGTTTGAACCAACAGGGTTCCCACAGTTGTTCCTTTACAAGGATCGAGCTCCACATTGGCGGGGCGGACCAATAATTGAGAAGCTGCAGGGTGACTTTCCTGAGATGGCTAATGATTTTGTCTATAATTTCACAATTACGATTAACGCGATGGAGGTTTCTCATATGTATGGTGTCGCCAATGCATCAGTTATCTCTAGATATGTGGTGGACGAGTCAGGGTACCTTAAACACTTCATATGGCACGATGAAGAGCAGCGGTGGACTGAGTTTTCTTCCCATCCAAAGGAGCAGTGTGACTACTTCAGCAAGTGTGGGCCTAATGGCAACTGTGGTGCAAACAATGCAGACCAGTCCGACTGCACATGCCTGCCTGGCTTTGAGCCCAAGTCTCCGGGCGATTGGTACCTAAGGGATGGATCAGGCGGGTGCAAGAGGAGGCAAAACGTATCACTGTGTCGAAGTGGGGAAGGTTTCGTGAAGGTGAAACAGGTGAAGTTGCCAGACACCTCAACAGCACATGTCGACATGAGCCTGAGCTTGAAGGAGTGTGAGCAGGAATGCTTGAGGGATTGCAATTGCACAGCTTATTCGAGTGCAAATGAAACTATGGGGGAATTTGGATGCCTCAAATGGTATGGAGATTTAGTCGATACAAGAGAATTTTCAGACATGGGTCAAGACTTATATGTGCGGGTGGATGCAATTGACTTAGGTACTCATTGCTGATATCTACTTCAAATACTTTTGCTGCTGTTCTGGGGTTGTAATTGTTGTCCCAATCTCTACTTATCATCTTAACGAAACTGTTTGCTTCTGATGGTTCATCTTATAAACTGCACTTGTTGCATTAATTTCCATAATATCTGCTCGTTCAATGTCATTGGCACGCTTCTCATGCCTTATTTTTACAGCTCGCTATAGGAAAAGGAGTACTCTTGTCAAGAAGGTAATGGTGGTAATAATATCGGCAACTGCACTAGTGTTGCTGCTCTTAGGCTCCCTTATGTACTGCCTTATGTCGAAGAGGAAAAGAGGTGGGTGATCAGCCTTGATAGAAGCTTTTTCTGCCATATTTATTACTGTCTGTTTTACAAGTAGGCATTTAATTCGAACTTAAGGGTTAAGAAATCGATTAAATTTAAACTGGAGCTAATCTAGCCAGGATTTTAGGCTAAAGGGTGGTTGATTTCAATACTGAAAGCCTCGACCAATAAAGCTGCACAGACGCAGATAGATGGAGAATGCTGTATGGCGATTCATCTTGAAATTGAGCCTATGTGAATCGATCTTATGGAATGAGCGATAAGGTTATTGTTGGAGGAACAATTTGTATTGTTCCTTCCTGTACAGAAAATTTCCCAAATTGGCCAGAACAGCAAAAAAAGAAGCATTACGCAATTGCTTTCATTGTCTTTCTTAAGCATTTTATTCCACTGTATGACAGCAGATAGAAGAGGGCGTAATCATCTTGTTAGTGGTTCCACAAGCTCAGCATATTTCAACGATCTTCCAGGTCTGAAAGACCTTGAAAGTGAAGGTAGACGAAAAAAAGCACTACCACTCTTTGATTTTGAAACTATAGCTACAGCCACAAGCAATTTTTCCTCAGTCAATGAGCTTGGCCAAGGCGGTTTTGGATCTGTATATAAGGTAATGAATCTCCCTATGCGACTGAATCCAAATGGTTCTTCAATATTAACTATATGTAGTCTACCAACTTTATTTGTCTAACGCTTGTGGGGATCGATGCCCTCAAATAAAATTCTCAGAAATGAGCCAGTTTTAATGTGAAGGACCTTTTTCGATTTTGAAATTGTTGAAAACTAAATCCATGGAGGTGTCTCTGTAGTGATTCTAATCTTCCAGTCATCACAAACCCAGGAAGCCACTAACAAAAGATGAGGGAGAAGAAGTAGAGAACAGCACAAGTCTATGTTGCTTCTCTATTTTTCTAGGTCATACAACTTGTAATGAGTGTAAACGACAGATCCTCCTGGCAAGTTTAACTACCTAATAAATCTTAAAATCTACTCATAACAGCTTTCAAGCGACCAGCTTCACCTCTCAGGTTTGAATACTTATTCTTGTAATGTGTTCATTTTCACAGGGTGTGATGAATCATGGAATAGAAATAGCAGTTTAAAGACTCTCAAAATATTCTGGACAAGGAAATGAAGAGTTCAAGAATGAAGTCAGATTGATTGCCAAACTCCAACACCGGAATCTGGTGAAAATCTTAGGTTGCTGCATTGAAGAAGACGAGAAACTATTAATTTATGAGTATTTGCCCAATAAAAGCTTGGATTCATTCCTCTTTGGTAAGTCCTCTCTTTCGGTGGCTAGAATTTTGGACGGAGAGTATTATGGATAATAACTAGAGGAAATGTCAAAATTGGGTCCAGATGATACAAAGAGATCCCTTCTGGATTGGGGAAAAAGATTCGAAATCGCATATGGGGTTGCTCGAGGACTCATGTATTTACACCAGGATTCGACATTGAGGATAATCCACAGAGATTTGAAAGCTAGCAATGTCTTACTAGATGTTGCATTGAACCCCAAGATTTCAGATTTTGGGATGGCTAGGATATGTGGAGGAGACCAAATTGAAGGGAAAACGAAGCGTGTGGTCGGGACATAGTAAGTGTTTCTTGAGCATTAAATTCTGCTTCACTTGATTAGACAGTGAGAAATTAGAATAAAGAAAATGAACTCGGTTCCAACTATTTTCTGTCTTTCATACTATAGTTTCAACCTTTAATTATCTCTCCTAAAATTCGATGAGGAAGTTTATACGGTGAATGAGATGTTGATTACTTCTCTCCTTTTGGCTTCTATAGTGGGTACATGGCACCAGAGTATGCTCTACAAGGCCGGTTTTCAATAAAATCAGATGTCTACAGTTATGGAGTTTTGTTGTTAGAGATCATTACAGGCCAAAGAAATAATGGGTGCTATCATATGAACCCCTTTTGCAATTTAATTGGCCATGTGAGTATGGAAGTTTCATATTATTCAATGCAATGCACAATTTGACTAGCCTCTCCATTCGGATTATCACAATCCAAGGTGTTTGGTATGTGTTCTTCCCAGGTGTGGGAGCTGTGGAAAGAAGGAAAATGCATGGACATTGTTGACAAATCAATGGACAAGACATATCCTGAGGAAATGGTATTGAGGTGCATTCAAATCGGTCTTTTGTGCGTGCAAAGATATGCATCGGATAGACCAACCATGTCCACAGTGGTTTTCATGTTGGGGAACGCTGATGTGTTGCTTCCATCCCCGAAACGGCCCGCGTTCATCGACGAGAGTGCCTACAAAGGAGATATTCAGTCGACATGTAACAGAACATGTTCTGTTAACGGAGTTACAACTACTGATGTTGAAGCTCGCTAGTTGCATGCCCTCATAAGGGAACTGCGTAATCTACTGGAGCTGAGAAATGAGATACTTCCTGTATCAGTAGAAAGATGACACCTAAAGGCTAATCGTATCATATATGAGCTAACTTGCTGTTCTTGTGCTTATGAGAAAAGTTTATGAATAGATTAGATACAACAGACTCTGCTAAAATTTCCTTGATTTATTAATTGGGCTCATTCTCTGTCTCATAACCAGAGACTTGTATATGTAAAAAACTGTTGCTGCAGCATTTTCTTTCTACCACAATCAACTAATTTTTCGCCGATCTCATTTATGTTGGCATGAAGTCGTCGGATTGCATCTTGAGATATAAAACAAATCATTTACCTTTTCTTTATTTACCTTATTTTTGCATTACAAGTTCATAGTAGAGACCTGCTCGACAGGAATCCTTTAGTTCGCCCACAAACTTGAACAAGGAATTGAATGAATTAAGAGCGAAGAGTGACACTGAAACTGACTCTAGGCAAAGGGTCTTCTAGTACGAAACATTTTAGCTCTTTCATTCACTTCTTTGGTTAACAGCTCTTAATGTCACCATAACAAATATAAGTAAATCAATCGTGTTCCTAAATGACACTATAGTTGGTTGACCTTATTCTGTCTGGACCGTAGAGTGTTCCTTCATCTAACTGATTAATCATAAAAGAAAATTTATGATTAGTCTACTACTTTCCAGGCGAATCTGTTATGTCGATTCGTGCTGATATCCTAACAAGGATTGATGATAACAAAAAGACAATATCTTTCTTTAAGCCTCTTATTTAGTAGAATGCTATTCTTCTTCTTCTTTTTTCTAATTTCTTCCAGCATACTTTCATGATAAGCCCCAGTTTTCCATGTCCCAACAACCGTCCTTTCGGTAAAACTTATCTGCATACTGCAATACAGTATGCCTTTGGTGATGGAAAGAAGACATTTTTATGGCTAGATCCATTGTATCCTTTAGGACCTCTTGTGAATACTTTTCTTACAGAATTATTTATGATGTTGGACTTCCTTTAGAAGCAAAAGATGCTGTTGTCATTGACAACAGAGTGCGACACTTGCCTGCTGCAAGGTCTGAAGAGCTGGTGGAAATTTCAGCAGCCTGCTGTGATAACAAATTTCCTAACTTGAAGTTGACAGATAGGATCAAATTATGCCGTCAATTTGACCCCTAATTTTTTAAAACAAATTCATGAGTGGGTTATGAGGGAGACTTTAGGTGTCAACAAAGTGATTAATGAATAAAATAAAGCAGCCGCATTTTAATGAAAGACGGAGGAACATATATCTTTGATAATAAAGAAAACATATATTCCTTTTCACTGTGGGAAATACATCTTTAGGTAAATAACTATTCAAAGGAATAATGAATAAAATCCTCAGAAGATTCATTAGTTCGCCAATTAATGAATTAGAACATACAGAGAATATAAATTTTTTTTAACATAGAAACAAAAAATGTTAGTGACTAATGAAAAAATTATGTTATTAATCCATTCAATGGAAAGCGTTAAAAAGTGATCAGTTAGTCATTTAATTATTTTAAATGGATTAGTGTTATATAGAAAGTGGTCACTTGGTAAGACTACAAAGGTGATGACAAAAAAAGCTTGCGTGAACACTTATTCAATACTGCGGAATTTATAAACTTAATCAATAAGGCTGAATTTATAAATTCACTCAACACTTATTCCCTTTTTCACTGAAGAACATAATGCTGACTTTATAAACTCATTAAAAAAAGTGATTAGTCAACAAAATATTTATACAGTATAATTTCTATTAAAAAACGTAGAAACAAAAAATTTAAGTTTTCTCATTTTTAGACTTGGGAAAAGCAAATAGTTAATTACTACAAAATGAATAATCATTCCACTTATCTAAAATTTAAAATGGATTCACTTAGTATGTCAACAGTTCATTAGAGAAAAGAACAAACTAATGGCAAAAAAAATTTCGGGATTACTTATTCAATAAAATGGTGCAAAATAGAAACTGTAAAAAAAAGTGACTAGTTAGTGATTTGATAAAATAAAACAGACCCACAAAAAATATAAGCTGATGGGAACTAAGAACATAAAGGATGGAGGAACATATATTGATTTTTCATTTCTAGATGTGGAAAAAATATGCATGTAAATAACACAAGTGATTGAAAGATGATCCCAAAGATGGCAGGTTTTGTCTATGGTGGTTTACGGCTTCTTCGTTGGTGATGCTATGCCCATCTTTCCTTCCATATTGGTGAAGTTCAAGTAAGCACAACATCAAAGAAGCTTCAATCGCCTTCCATAGTCAGTCCATTGGTGTAAATTGCCGAATTGAAGGGGAGTTGCAAGGGCATTCCAATGGTGCCAACTCCATGAGCAATAATGTTCAATTGACTTGGACTTTTGGGTTCGGAAAAGCAAACATCAAGTGTCATATGTTTCGCACAACGTCATAACTTATGTATGACACTCATTTGAGGGTCATAACTTTTTTTTTTCCGAGTACTTGAGTGTCATATAACTTTTCAATTAATTACTTGAAATGTCATAACTTTTTAAAAACGTTCACCACAAGTGCTATACCAAGTCAGATTTCTAGCACTTGGGTGAACGTTTTTAAAAAGTTTTGGCACTTAAGTGATCAATCGAAAATTATGGCACTCAAGTGAATATTTTTTAGAAGTTATAATATTTGTGGTGTTCTTATCCCGACTTTGAGGCAGGTTTTTCAAAAGGAGAAGGTAGAGGATGTGACTGGCCAAGTAAACGCAGACTCTACCCAACCTGTGTGAATTTGTCTGTCCAGGAATGAAGCATCTCAATCATCGGCAGGCAAAAAGAAATAAATAAATAATGAATAAAGGAGCACCCAGAGAGGGAAGAAGAAGAGTCAAGCATGGACAGATGATGTCAAAGTCGCCGCTTCACGGTACAGTTTGAATATTGAATTTTCAATTGATAAGGATGGTCACAAATGGAGTGGTTCCTCTCATCAATTGAAACCACAACTACATCGAAGTTTCTGTTTTTTTGGTTTTAAGCAAAAGCCATATATCTCTGCTTTCTTGCCTGAAACATAAGCACCCTGCATCCCCATCTAAGTAAACATGAACACTCCAACAGGGTCATCACACGTCCTGTTTTTATTTCTTCTGCTGCATTTGATTAATTCTTTGGACACCCTTGCCCCAAACGATACCATGAAGATGGTGATGTCTTGATCTCCCAAGCAAGAAAATTCGCTCTCGGTTTCTGCAGCCCAGGTAATTCAAGCTTGCGTTACGTGGGGATTTGGTACTATGGACAACCGGAGCAAACCATCGTTTGGGTTGCTAACAGAGAAAATCCCGTGAACGATACTAAATTGGTACATCTGTGAATTGGTACATCTGTGACAAATTTACCCTGAACTAATTTTTTGAATTGGTATTAATTTTTTTATCACGAAAAATTCTAAATTAATACATTTGTGACAAATTTACCCTGAACTAATTTTTTGACTACCAAAAACCTCAAACCGGTATATTTGTGACAGATTTTACCCTATGTTAAATTGAATTAATATAACGAAAAATCACAAACTATTACACATATGACAAACGGAGGGTAAAACCCCAAACCGAAATATCCTTCAACTGACACGTGTCATTCAACTCAAAAATTTAATGATAAAATTTAATAGAAACTAATGAATGGTAAAATTATCACAAGTATACCAGTTTGGTGTTTTTGATGATCAAAATATATGTTAAGGGTAAATTTATTACAGGTGTATCAGTTTGGAGTTTTTCATGATATTAACCATTTTATTTTCAATGATATCCACACTAACCCTAAATTTAAAAAGGAGAAAAAAAGAGGGAACAAGCCATAGTCACAATATGCTAATTTGACAGGTGGCTTTTCCGACGTTGCTTCGGTAATAGGAAGGCGCAAATCTTCCAGAGATTAGAAAGCAAAAAAAGGTTTGTTATTAAGAAATGGAAAAAAAAAGGCTGAGATTGACTTAAACAAAGTCATTTGCGTGCAAGACAACAAATTTAAACTAACCCAAAAAAAATTAAAATAAATCGATTTGATCTATATCGACGGCCCAACTACCATAGTACTACAATTTTTCAATTCTCGTGGATCACCTTCTAAACTTTATCTTTTATTTTTTTATTATTTTTCTTGCCAATGCGAAAGACTAAGGCGTGACTTTTTATTTCCTGTCATTGTCGTCACCTTTAGCCATCACTTTCTTGACAGATGACAACATGATTTCGTGCGGACAAAATCGAGTCCCTATATTCTGTAATGTCATCCATGAATCTTTAATTTGTTCAATATAATCTCAAAATTATTGCTATTTGTTCAATCATGTGAAACTTTTTGACGCCCCATGTGACCGCATATTTTTGTCCCTAGGCTCCGCCTCCTTGACCAGTAACTTCGAGTTACCGTGTGGTATGCATCCCAACCAATTTTTAGCTTTTGAATTATGAACGTCCGCTTCTTAAGTAGTGCTTGGCGTTTCTATATGTCGTGGTCCCACGATGTGGTTATCACCTAAAATGCCTTCTCCCTGTGACCGCTTCTGCTTGACCACGATGGCATGAACGCGGTCATTTCTACGCAAGACGGTGATCCCCTTCTGATTTGTCCCTTGAGGTATACAGCCACCACAAAGAGGTGATACCAATTCCTAGATATTTGTAGTAGATCTCAGAGAGATATAGAGAAAATCTGCGAGGGTAGTGGCACTATATAGAGTGTTTATGTTCGATACACGTCTGAGTATATCCCAACCGGGGACATTACCAAACTCCGTTTGAGCATGTCTCATTCACAAACATAATCAATCTCCATAAGAATAAACATTCCATCATCGACCTTCGTAACTCGAGCCCGTGAAAAAGTTTAACTTGTAGATATTTTTATTACGTAAAAAAAAACTGGCATCATAGAAAAACTGATTGTGGATTTCGTTTTTCTCTTTTATCTAATTAATTCACATCAAATCAAAGTCATAATATATGGTAGGAGAGAACCTCTTTACACTACCATGCGGACTCCGATGTGCTCTCCATGTTATTCGACGTCACTAATCTACACCAGTCCAAAAAGCGCGGGATGAAGGCTAGAAAAAAGCAAAGGAAAATCGGCTTTTTCTTCTTCTTCTTTTTTTGGTCAAATTTTCAATTTCTTCCCTATATTCTTTTTTGCTAGAACAATTATTCCCTATTTTAAGTATAGACCGAAAATGTGCTTTTTCGGGTAAATAATATTGGCTTGAAATTGAAAAAATTACCAAAAAAATAAAGTCATAAACATATTGCGATTGTGCTAATTTAGTTATAAACATTTTTTTGGCCAATTCAATTCTAAATCTTTTGCATCTATGTCAATTCAGTCCATCCGACAGATGTCAACATGGAAAATTACCAGATCTCGGTGAGGCCATGCCCGCCTTCGCTCACGTCGCCAAGGCCTCGGTGGCCACGGGTGAAGGCGGCCATGGCCTCACTCATCGCGGGCAAGGCCGACTTTGCCCCCGATTGGCAAGGCCACCTTGCGCTTGGATTGTGAAGAGCGGCCGTGGCGAGGCCAGCCACGAGCAAGGCCGACTTTGCCCGTGGCCGACGAGGCTGGCCTCAATCGGACCTGGGCGAGGCCAAGCAAGGGTTGTGACCCTCGCCGGCGGCCAACAAGGGCTTCGCAGCCCTTGCCTAGTGGCTAGTGAGCCTCGCCAATAATGTGGGGGGAAAAGAAGAAAGAAGGAAGTAAAGGAAAAAGGAAAGTAAATAAATAAATAATTCAAAAAAGATAAAATATTATTAAAAATTATCTACATCGGCGACGGCCGAATGCTTGGCTCGACTACAATCCGTGGTATTTGAGCTATCATTCACTCACTCACTTTTGTTGCCTCAGACATCATACCATAGTATCCTCAATAAAAAGAAAACATGAGCACTGAAAAGGGGTTAGTATGTGCCCTGCTTCTTCTTTTTCAACTTCAGATAAGTACTTGCTTGGACATCCTAAACCAAAACAATACTATCAAAGATGGCAATCTCTTGGTCTCCAGTGGCAAAACGTTCGCTCTCGGTTTCTTAAGCCCGGGTAATTCTAGCCACCGTTATGTCGGAATTTGGTTTTACCAAGTTTCCGAGCAAACCGTTGTTTGGGTTGCTAATCGAGAGAGACCAATCAGTGGCACTTCAGGAGCTCTTTCAATCGATTCTGATAGAAATTTGGTGCTCCATGAGACAAATGGAAGCTCTCCTGTTTGGTCCACAAATGTTTCTTCTGCATTATCCAATTATTCTACTACAGCCCGGCTTATGGATTCAGGCAATCTAGTCTTGGTTCAAGATTCTAGCGAAAGGGTGATATGGCAAAGCTTTGATTATCCAACAGACACCATGCTTCCTTTCATGAAAGTCGGGTTGAACCGCAAAACTGGTTTGAACAGCTTCCTAACATCATGGAAGTCCCCGGAGGATCCGACACCCGGCAATTACTCCGGTAGGCTTGACCCGACGGGGTATCCTCAATTTTTTCTGTACAAGGATGGGGATCCGTACTGGCGTGCCGGATCATGGAATGGAGATCGGTGGAGCGGAGTACCCGAAATGACTCGATTTTCCGTCTTCAACATAAGCTTTGTAAATGACCCAGACGAGGTTTCTGTAACAGATATCATCATTAACGCATCAATCATCACAAGAATGGTGGTGAACGAATCGGGGTCGCTCCAACGATACACGTGGCAAGACCGAGATCGGCAGTGGATAGAATACTATTTCGCTCCGAAGGACGAGTGCGATTATTACGGCAAGTGCGGGCCCAACAGCAACTGCAATCCGTATTATGCGGGCCAGTTGGAGTGCACATGCCTGCCAGGGCACGAGCCCAAGTCCCCGGGCGATTGGTACCAAAGAGATGGATTGGCGGGGTGCGTAAGGAGGGGAGGGGTGTCAGTGTGTCGAAGTGGGGAAGGATTCGTGAAGGTGGCACGTGTGAAGGTGCCGGACACTTCAAAAGCACATGCCAATATGAGCTCGAGCTTGAAATAGTGCGAGGAGGAATGCCTGAGGGATTGCTCTTGCACAGCTTATGCTAGTACCCATGTGAGCCAGGGAGCTTCAGGCTGCCTCATATGGCATGGCGACTTAGTCGATACAAGAGCATTTGGCGATTCAGGTCAAGATTTATATGTACGGGTTGATGCCATCGAGTTAGGTACTCCTGCTTCTGCTACTCCATGTCACTAGTACCACTTTTGTTAACGTGATGTGTCTGCCGCAACATAATTTATTTCATTAAATTTGCATTGTCAAGAAAATGACGAATCGAACTTCAAAACAGATTAAATTCATGAGCATAAGAATTCAAATCCATGATTCTGGGAACCAAGTTTGAGCTTTTGCATCGCATAAACTGTATAACGTTTCGAGATCTACTTGGTGATATCTGGTTTCAAGTTGAGGTTGAGAGAATCTTTCATTTTATACTTGGCACAAGCACATTCGAGTTCATTGAATCTGAAACACTGTGTTATACTTTCCTTTTAGCTCGTTATAGGAAAACAAGATCCCTCAGCCAAAAGGCGAAGGTTGCGATAATTCTGGTTTCGATTTTGATAGCTCTACTGCTCGCCGGCTCCTTCTCGTACTGCTTGGTGATTAAGAAGAGAAAGGGTGCGTCACTTAGTCCTCAACATTAGTACGCTTTTTAATATATTTTCCGGTTAATTCGTCTGCTAAAACTAATCACCTCTTATTGTTCACCAATTAATAAAGGATACTAGTTGGTTCACTCTTGGAACTACTCTTAGCTAGAGGAAGTCAGTTCCAGAGTAAATTCCATATTTTAATTTGATCAATTCCGAATCTAAGAACCTCGAACCAAAGAAAGCATGATGATGCCAGTTCAGATCTTAATGCAG
This sequence comes from Syzygium aqueum, assembly GCA_031216185.1. Classification (NCBI taxonomy): domain Eukaryota; kingdom Viridiplantae; phylum Streptophyta; class Magnoliopsida; order Myrtales; family Myrtaceae; genus Syzygium; species Syzygium aqueum. Next base: position 3,803,706 of record CM062234.1, on the reverse strand, counting down.
CATTTCAACAATGAAACTAAACCAGCACAAGGCCAGTATCAGGATACAAGAGACGAAGAAATCATATAGTACATCAATATATTTACCAGGAAAACAGATATAAAAATGTGTGCGAAGATCTTATTAAGCTTACGACTTTCATTTGGTTTAACGAAATGAATTCCTGAATGAAGAATCTCACAATTTCCAAGGTTGTAATGGCATTTATGCTGTTGTCTTGGAGATAGATCGCAGAAGCCAAAATCCACTTGTGAGAGATATGACCAATTCAACATATTTCGGGGGCTCTCCGAGTGTAAAAGACTGCGATGATGAACCTGGAGGAAACAGAGACGTGCCGCTCTTTGATCTGAGCACAATAGCTTTGGCAACAAACAATTTCTCCTTCCTCAATAAGCTCGGACAAGGCGGTTTTGGATCAGTGTACATGGTAAACTTCCATTGCACAGAAAAGCCACTTCGAAAAATTGATAGAGACTTGCAAATTGGAAATTAATTTGACAGGGCATTATGGACAATGGAACGGAAATAGCGATCAAAAGACTATCGAAACATTCGGGACAAGGAGTTCAAGAATTTAAGAACGAAGTCCGGTTGATTGCAAAGCTCCAACACCGCAACCTGGTGAGAATACTAGGCTGCTGTGTCGAAGAAGACGAGAAAATGCTAATTTACGAGTATTTGCCGAACAAAAGCTTGGATTGCTTCCTTTTCGGTACATCCTCTTCTCTCCCACTAGATAGAATACTCCAATTTCCTAGATCAACACACGACGACCAACAATGGTTTGTTGATATCTTGATCTTGGTCCAGACGAAACGAAAAGATCTTTGCTGGATTGGAGAAAACGGTTCGAAATCGCATGCGGGGTGGCTCGAGGACTCTTGTACTTGCACCAAGATTCGAGGCTCAGGATCATCCACCGAGACTTAAAGGCCAGCAACGTCCTACTCGATGCTGCTATGAATCCGAAGATATCAGACTTCGGTATGGCTAGGATATGCGGTGGGGACCAAATCCAAGGAAACACAAATCGAGTAGTCGGAACATAGTAAGAATTTTCGCCTTCGCATTGCTTTACGTGCTCATGGAGTCCATGAACCTCAACTCAACTAATCAATCAAAACCTATTTTATCTTCATTTTGGCTGTGGCAGCGGGTACATGTCACCAGAGTACGCAATGGAAGGTATATTTTCGATAAAATCTGATGTCTATAGCTTCGGAGTTCTACTATTGGAGATCATCAGTGGCAAAAGGAACAATGCATATTACCATGAAAATCCATCTTCCAATTTGGTAGGCCATGTAAGTATTGGAACTCTTAATAAGTACAAGAAATGCGCCGGACTCAGCCATAATACATAGCCGGAAATACTTAGTCATATGTTACTTGTTCACAACCCGATCGCAGGTATGGGAGCTATGGAAGGAAGGAAGCTGCGACCACATTGTCGACGAGTCGATGGGTGATACATGCTCCAAGGAGGAGGCCTTGAGGTGCATCCAGATCGGTCTTTTGTGCGTGCAAGAATTCACGGACGATAGGCCGAACATGTCCGCTGTTGTGTTCATGTTGGCAAATAGCGATGTGGTTCTCGCATCCCCAAAACGACCTGCATACGTTTTCAAGAGCAAGCAACATGGTGGGAATCTATCTACGAGCAGCGGAACGACTTCTGCGAACCAGGTAACCATTTCGTTGGTTGAAGGCCGCTAGCTTTGCCGTTCTCTTGCCCTGGATTAGTCTTTCGACAAGAATTCACTTGAAAGTCTATCGCAATAGCTCTCGAGATATTGCCGAACTTGGCATCGATCTGCAATCCTAATTTGTTAGAACTTGTAATCATAATGTTTGGTGACCCTTGATGTATTGTTGATGCTGGATGCTCTATAGTGAAAGATAAGGTTGTAGCACTGCTAACCCTCTTTCGTTTTCATTTTATTTTGGGTTAATATCACGAAAAATTTTAAATTGATACATATATGATAAATTTACCCCAAACTAATTTTTTGACCACGAAAATCCCCAAACCAGTACATCTTGAAAAATTACCTCTAATTAATTTTTTGACCATAAAAAACCCCAAACCGGTACATTTGTGACAAATTTACCTTTTGTTAAATTAAATTAATAAAACGAAGAATCAAAAATCGGTACACCTGTGACAAATGCAAGATAAAATTCTAAACCGGTACACCCATCAACTGCCATGTGTTATCCAACTCATAAATTTGATAGTAAAATTTAACGAAAAGTAAAATGATTATAGGTGCACTAGTTTAGGGTTTTCAGTGGTGAAAATATATGTTGAGGGTAAATTTGTCAAGAGTATGCAAATTTAGGATTTTTCGTGGTATTAACTCATTTATTTTCAATGATATAGGCACTAACCCTAAATTTAAAAAGAATAAAAAAAGAGGGAACAAGTCATAGTCACAATCTGCTAATTTGACAGGTGGCTTTTCCGACGTGGCTTAAGTATTAGGCAGGCGCAAATCTTCCAGAGATTAGGAAGCAAAACACAGGTTTATTATTAAGAAATGGAAAACAAGAAAAGGCCGAAACTGACTTAAACAAAGTCATTTGCGTGCAAGACAACAAATTTAAACTAAACCCAAAAAATAAAATTTTAAAATTTAAAATAAATCAATTTGATCTATATCGACAGCCCAACTACCATAGTACTATAATTTTTCTATTCCGGTGGATCACCTTCTAAACTTTACCTTTTCTTTTTTAGTTATTTTTCTTGTCACTGTGAAAGACTGAGGCGTGAACTTTTATTTCCTGTCATTGTCCTCACCTTTAGCCATCACTTTCTTGACATATGGCAACATGATTTCGCACGAAATAAACCAAGTCTCTGTACTCTGTAATGTCATTTGTGAATCTTTAGTTTGTTTAATGTAATCTCAAAATTATTACTATATGTTCAATCATGTCAAACTTTTTGGCGTCCCATGTCATTGCACATTTTCGTCCCTTGGCTCCATCTCCTTGACCAGTAACTTCGAGTTGCCGTGTGATATGCATCCCAACCAATTTTTCGCTTTTGAATTATGAACGTCCGCTTCTTAATTAGTGCCCGGCGTTTCTATATGTCATCATCCCACGATGTAGTTATCACCTAAAATACTTCTCCCTGTGACCGCTTCCGCTGGACGATGATGGCATGAACACGGTCATTTCTACGCAAGACGGTGAACCCCTCATGATTTGTCACTTGAGGTATTTGGCACCACCACAAGGCAATACCAATTCCTAGATATTTGTAGTAGATCTCAGAGAGATATAGAGAAAATCTGTGAGGGTAGTGGCATTGTATATAGTACTTATGTTCAATACATGTCTAAGTATATCCCAACCAGGGACATTACCAAACTCCGTCCGAGCTTATCTCATTCACAAACATAATCAATCTCAATAAGAGTAAACATTTCATCATCGACCATCGTAATTCAAGCCCGTGAAAAAGTTTAACTTGTTGATATTTTTATTACGTAAAAAAAAATTGTTGGCATCATAGGAAGACTTAGTATGGATTTCGTTTTTCTCTTTTAGCTAATTAATTCACAAATCAAAGTCATAATATATGGTAGGAGAGAACCTCTTTACCCTACCTTGTGGACTCCGATGTGCTCTCCATGTTATATCGACGTCACCAATCTACACCAGTCCAAAAAGCGCGGGATGAAGGTAAGAAAAAAGCAAAGGAAAATCGGTTTTTTCTTCTTCTTTTTTTGTCAAATTTTCAATTCCTTCCCTATATTCTTTTTTGCTAGAACAATTATTCCCTATTTTAAGTATAGACCGAATATGTACTTTTTCGGGTGAATAATATTATCTCAAAATTGGGAAAATTACCAAAAAAACAAAATCATAACTATATTGCGATTGTGTCAATTTAGTCATAAACATTTTTTTGCCAACTCAATCCTAAATCTTTTACAATTATGCTAATTTAGTCCATCCGACAGCTGCTAACATGGGAAATTACCAAATTTGGGCGAGACCATGGCCGCCTTCGCTCTTGTCGCGAAGGACTCGGTGGTGACGAGCAAAGCCGGCCATGACCTCACTCATCGCCGACAAGGCCAACTTTGCCCCCAATTGGCGAGGCCATGGCAAGGCTGCCTTGCACCTAGATTATGAGGAGCGGTCGTGGCGAGGCCAGCCTTACCAGCCGCTAGCAAAGCCGACTTCGCCAATGGCCAGTGAGGCTAGTCTTGATCGGATCTGGGCGAGGCCAAGAAAGGGTTGTGACCCTCGGCGGCGGCCAACAAGGGCTTTCCAGCCCTTGCCTAGTGACCAACGAGCCTCTTCAACAATGTGGGTGGAAAAAAAGAAAGAAGGAAGAAAAGAAAAAAGAAAAGTAAATAAATAAATAATTTGAAAAATATAAAGTATTATTAAAATTGTTCACATCAGCGTCAGTCGAACGCTTGGCACAGGTTAGTGTCCTTATTAGCGCCTACCGGCCAAAATTAACCGAATGAACTAAACTGAAATAAATGCAAAAAGTTTAAGATTGAATTAGAATGAAAAAATTGTTTATGACTGAATTAGTACAATTATAATAAGTTTACAACTTTTTTGGTAATTCCCCCTCCCCCCCTGGAAATTAATATTGCCTTATGGGTTAAGTGCAATGGAAGCCTTAAAATTTGTCAAAAAAGTACAATTGAGTTCTCAAACTTTCAAAAAGTGCAATTAAGTCTTAAAACTCATCACAAAAGTGCAATTAATTCCTAAAACTTTTCAAATTTGCCCAATCAAGTCTTTCTGTTGGTTGCACTTTTTGAAAGTTTGAGGACTCGATTGTAATTTCGTGAAATGTTTTAATATTCGATTGTACTTTTCGTGATAAGGTGATAAATTTTAGGACTTTCAGCACATTTATCCCTGGCATTATTAAGCTGTAGGGATGCAGTATGAAGGTGACGCCTTTGGTGAAGTAGGAATGAAATTGGATACGATAAATGTTGTCGATCCGATCCACTTTCACTGTAAAACCCAATTTGCTTTTTGGCTCAATTCAAGCCCATTAAGCCTAATTTCTTGGCCCGCCAAGCTTGTGACATCCTGAAAATTAGTCCATTTGAGATTTTATAAAATACTGAGTTTTATGAAATGTACTCGTAGTAAATTCCCAACTGGAACTGATCATTCCTGGGATGCTAATCATTAGGAAAAGGTTAATAGGGGAATTAAATTCGCGTGACTAAAGAAAATTCGATCGTGAATTGATTTTCGACCATGAAATCGTTGAAGTGATATTTTGAACCACTGTTGGCCGATCCAAGGATAGTCAAGAGTCAGTTTACCACTGTCATAATAGTGGATCGCGGGTGATTCCGCTGAACCACGAAATGACTTGACGAATGATCCTGAACTTATACCAAATGATTGTACCCCTTGGATCTAGTGATTGACCTTCGCGATTTTAATGACAACCGAGGTCGTTGCGTACCGAACAAACTTACACGTGACTCAATTTATTATCAGTCACGGATTGAATATGCGAATTTCCCCAGCAAGCCGCCCGTTAGCTTGAGAAATGCTCAAGTTGCGTTTAATAAAATTTAATTATTGAATTTAGCCCAAATTGGACATCGGAAAATTAGGAAGTCATAACGGAATGTTAGAACGACGTTGCGGATGACACGTGCGATTTTTGGGTGTGCTCGAATCCTTCAGAAAAATTCAATTTGGGCAAGAAACGGAGAAAGTGACCAAAATACCCTTGGGAATTAATAGAGGGTATGTTTTAAGGGTAAAGGGCATTTTGATAATTTTGCCCTAAAATTTTGATTGGACAATTTTATCCTTGGATTTTTGAGAAATTACAAGATTACCCTTGGATATTTTTGGACAAGATTCAATCTCGACCGTCGGTTTCAAGATAAGATCAAATCTGGACCGTCGGATCAAAATGTGAGATAGGGGTATTTTGGTAAATTGCCATTTTTGGTCTAAAGAACACTATTTAAGTCAAGACCCAATTGTTTTCTCTCCTCACTCTCTCTTCATCTCTCTCGGCTCACTTCTCTCTCTCTCCTCCCGATCACTCTCTCTCTCTCTCTCTCTCTCTCTCTCTCTCTCTCTCTCTCTCTCTCTCTCTCTCTCTCTCTCGTTTCCTTGCCGTGATCGTTGTCGCCGGAGGAGCACCACCGGCCGCCATTCGCCGCCGCCGCCGTTGCTGGTCCGGTCATTCCAGCCCGTTTGTCTGCCTTTTTAAAGTAAGTGACTTCCCCAAACTCTCCCTTGGACCTCGGGTATTGTAGGACGTGTTTAGGGCTCGGTTTAGGTGATTTGTGTGGTTGTTTTGGGACTTGGAGTGAGGCTGGACGTTCGGTAGTCGTGGACTGAATTGAGAGGTGAAAATATGAGATTTGGGAGGTTCGGATAGGGCCGTGATGATATGGAACGATTATGGTTTGAATTCGTGAGATTTGGTGTGATTTTCAGATTCGTGACTTCTGCATCCGTCCAGATTGCTATTTTTGTGGAGAATTTTGGGGGCCGAATTTAAGAAATTTTTCTTCATGAAAGTTGCTCACAATATCTTGAAGTATAACATATTTTAAATATGGAATTTTTGGAGATTATTTAGTGCCATTCGTAAATCCATTTTTGGACCGGATTCAATCTACCGGATTTACTGTTCACCCGACCTTCTGGTCTCTCCGATTTTCTATAAATTTTCCCAAACTTTTTTTCAAAATACTTCCTTCATGAAAATTGTTAGAGACACTTGTGTCTATAACATATAAAAATTTCAAGGCTTTCCAAAGTAATTTGGGTACTGGTTGAGATCTATTTTGATGGTCAGGCGGACTGACATGACAGGTGGATTTTCATCTGTTTTCAAGTGACAAAAAGAGGTTGTTCTAGACAGAAATGGATTTTGTATTCTCATGAAAATGTTCATCCAGATATTTTGTACAACATATCCAAATTTCATAATTTTTGGAGTTGGTTTACTATTTATTTCAAATGGATTTCTGTCACTGTGCAACTGTCAGTTTGGACCCAATTTTTATATATTCTCGATTTTTCTCTCTCTCAAGGATTATTCGGTGTTGTCGTGGCATTTTGACGGGTAGTTTGATGCTTGAAATGAGCTCGTATGTGTGATTGGGTGGTGTGTTCGTGTGACGAGGACGTGTATTTGTGAAATGTATGTGAGATGTGGAATTGTGTGTGTGACCGTGTGTTTGTGTGGCGGTGTGGTACGTATGGAATGAGTAAAAGAAAGGTACTGGAATGTAGGATTGGTTGGGAAAAGGTCTATCCTAAAGCGTGTACGTTTACGCGGGATGAAGTCATCCCTAACGAGGTGACGATGCCCGGCCCGACGGGGTGTCGATGCCTGACGAGGTCAGAAGACCGTTGGCCTGATGCGTTTTACGCGGGCACGGTAATGAAGGAACGTGAGTGTGTAGGATTCCGTCCTGAGGTGTGTTCGTTTACACGGCATGATGTCGTCCCTAGCGAGGTGACTATGCCCGGTTCGACGGGATGACGATGCCTGACGAGGTCAGAAGACCGTTGGCCTATGCGTTTTACGCGGGCACGGTAGTGGTGAAAAGTTGAAAATGAGCGGGACTTGGCTTGATGAGAGAGGATTTGAAAGTGTCGCATGGTGTGAGTTAGTGTGCGAGTGTGTTTGTGTCACGTGATGTGATCCTTGATTATGGGGTAAAAACTACAAGGCATTGTATGGGACGTGCCCAAGTAGGTTTTGCTTTATAATCGAGGCACGTGCGTGGCTGTGATGCATTACTGTGGAATGTGAGCTGTGTTATTATCTAACATGTAGAGACGTGCATGATGGGTCCCGGGTAAGATCGCGTGTGTTTGTTAGTTTGGTTGATCGTTGTGTGTTATGTGTATTTTGTCCGGCGGTACGTGACAGCTTATGTGGGGTTTGGGGTTGTACACTTATTGAGATTCGTCTTATAGTTGTATAATCCATAATTTCAGACCCCCAGCCTTAAACTCAGAAAGCCTGCCTCCTCTTTTTGAAGTTGAGGAACTTTCATGGTGCCCTGGTGGAGCCGTAGGTCGTGCAGCTATCTCAGGTGATCTTCCAGAGGATCGAGTCAGCAGGATCAAGAGCAGAGTGGAGCAGGGCGATTAGTGGTTTTCCCTAGGGTATTTTAGGGGTTCGTAGAATAGGTTTGACCAGTAACTTTTTGTTGAATAGATCGACCTATAGCGAAGCTAAATTAACCGAACCACCTGATCCTCTTTTGTTATGTCGGTGGTTACGAACACTCGTTTGTTAAGTTAGTTTGTAATATAATGTTTGTTTGCTCAATACAATGACGTTGTATAAAAATGAATGTCATTGAGATTTGACTATCTTGGGGATTTACCCCATCGCCGTCTTCATAGTCAGGGGTTTTATATTCGCTTCCGCATGTGTTTCTAATATTTGGGTTGGGTCGGCGACGTTCCTGGGACGTCGCAACTATTCGACCAGAGCAGGGAATGTCGCGAGCTCGATGGGGTTTGGGGCGTGACAAAGCTCCCTAACCCAACATAGGTCCATTTAAGGGGAAATGAAAAGCCCAAGAAAACTTAGACCGATGAATGGGCCCCAAGAATGGCCCACGACAAGGCCCACGAAGAGCCAAGGCAAGGCCCATCTTGTGGTGGGCCCACCCTCTTTCTCTTTCTCTTTCTCTTTCTTCTCCCTCTCGCTACCTCACGAGCTCCTCTCCCTCTCCTCACCGAGACATCACCATAACCAACACTACCTATTTTCTCTTCATATCCCTATTTTCTGTCTCCATCTCTCAACCATAACTCTTGGCTCATTATCCTCTCTCTGCATCTCGCACCTCTCGGCACTCTCTCTTGGCTCAGGCCGAGACCCCACCCGGCATCGTCTCGTCTCGTCTCGTCCCGTCCTCACTCTAGGTAGGACCCCCTTTTTTTATTTATTTAACTCGGCCGAGGTACCATGTTAGAACAGAAGTTGAAAGTCGAGCTTTGTTGCTTGAAGGTTTTCGATAAAGCAGAGTTTAATTGGTATGTCCAACAATCTCAGAGTTACCATAACCCTTCCCTCAACAAAGTCCAAATTTTGAACTCCACTTAATTTGCTTGGAGATAAAGTCCAAATTAGAAGACATCCAAAATACGGGCTAGACTTCCATCAGGTCAGGTTTTGTATACTTCTACCTTGTCAGGTTCCGTATATGGCATAGTTGGAATTCGTGATCCTATTTCTAGAAATATCTAGCATGGAATTTATATTGATCCATTTTGTAAAGAAATCTAGAATCCTCTAGCATTGTCTGCAAGATTATAGTCTACTTATGGTTGTTGATGTGGGTGGCTAACAATGAAAGCAAAATGAAAAATCTCTGACAAAGCAGAGATAATTTGAATGTTTATGTCAGTGAAATGGCTCTATAAATAGAGCTTGGATCATTCATATGGAAGGTGTGCATGGGGAGCCAAACATACACAAACTACATACCTTGTAATGCTTCTCCACTCGTCCTTCATCACTGGTTCAACTATTTTGTTAAACTAATCAAACTATCATTGTCCCGTGAAACCTTGACTTCATGTACCTTGACCCATCGTCTTTTATTGCCAAATATATCCTACGCACATACACACTTTCACATCAAATCACTAGCAGTGATATCAAAACCACACTTCCGCAATCAAGCATTGGTGTTAGAGATTTAAATTCAATAGTACTCACACTCAAGATATATCTTAACATATCACTCAATCATAGGTATGAGAGCTATGGAAAGGAGGAAATGCCTAAACAATGTCGACGAGTCGATGCACGATTCATTTTGGGAGAGAAGGCTTCAAGGTGTATTCAGATCGGTGTCCTGTCCGTGCAAGAGTTCCCATCTGACAGACCGATGATACCGACGGTCTGCGTTTGTGTTGGGGAATGCTGATGTGCTGCTTCCGTCTCCAAAACAATCTGTGCCTTTGTCTTCAGGAAGAGCTACCATGGAGCGAATGTGTTATCCAGTAATGGCATTGGTTCTGCTTCTACAAATGATGTCGGGAATACAACGGTCAATGCGCGATAAGCAAGTTTATTTTTTTCAGAAAGCCACTTCTAAAAAGATTTGCATAGTACATATGAATGTCGAAGTTCCGAATGTAAATACCTGATGCAAAGTACATTGGCAGTAGCTTTTTACAAAAGGGACTTAAAAAATCATGCATAAATTGAATTCGAAACGTCAAACTGACATCGACATATTAACATACAGAGACTAGCACGAATTAACATGTGCTAATCTCTCTTCTTTTGAGCCTCGCATCAAAGAAATCCAAATCCCTTTCCTTATCACTTTCTTACAGCATACTTGGTGAGATTCCCTGGTCAGGGCTTCTCCAAGGTACCTTCTCATCGACCCTTCACGAACTACATGATACAAGCTTGTGCCGATGACATATGAAGGCGACAATAAACAAATAAATGACCAAATGGACAACTGAATAAATGAACAACCGTTGATAGATTGTGGAGTCTGTTCCTTGGCGTTGTCTTTCTTCTCGCGCCACCTCGCATTGCCAAGTGTAACCATCGGTTCATCTTCGTCTCTGGACGTACATTTTTCTTTTAGGGGTTAGATTTTCCTGATGTATGATTGAACGTTCTGTTAAGTCTCTTGTCTCGCTTGCGAAACGGCGGTCAAGTCATCCAAAGCAGAGGACAGAGTATTTCTTCCTAATGGGGCCAACTGGATGACCAAGTGATGAGAGAGAGTTGGGGAAATAAGGACACTAGAAGTACAAAAAATTTCGTACTACGCTCAATTTTGTACCAAAATTTTTTGCCAACTCACTTAATTAGAGAATAAAATGAACACTTAAGTGCCTCAGGTAACAAATTTCGACCAAAAATATAATGTAGCTTTTTTAATAAATGTTAATGCCTATGTGGCTTTTTCATAAATAATAAAAAAGTCCACGTGGACGATGAGGTGACCTTTTTTTTTTTTTGGTTAAGGTAAGAATTTGTATTACTTTTCATAAACACCATATACAAAAGAGGTAGGAACACCCAGCGACCCAAAGGAGACAAAGGATGTCCATATGGGGACAAGGGTGGCTACGCAACCTATACAAAGCCACAAAGAGAGAGGCAAAAGAACCTAAACAAAAGCAACAAAGAGAGCTACACGCTCAAAACAAGAGGTGACCTTTAATCATAAAACGATGCCACACTCTCTCTCACTTTCTCATTCAAGCCCTCATGGCGATCAAACCTTCCTTTGCGGAGATGCTACGACCGCCGAATCTTGCAAATCTCACAATTCCAAACCTTCGTCCCGGAGCAAAATTTGTCCTCCAGGTCAAACAATGCGACCACGGTGAGTTCAAATAGGGTCCGACTAGGCCGAATGGATAGTGACTCCTCCTCCTCCTCCCTAAATAGTCGTCCTAGCTTGGTAGAGATGAAGAGCGAGACGATGGAGAATCACACTAGGGTTTACGAGTTCGTTCAAGAGATTGTGATTGTCCCCGACGAGCTTGACAAGCAGGAGCTTCAGGTCAAGGTCGAGGTCATGAAGGTTAGAATTGATTTTCTTCACAAATTTGGGCTTACTATCGAGGACATCAATAACTATCTTTTGGTCCTGGGTTGCAGCGTGAAGAAGAACACGATTCCGATGCTGCCCTAATTTAGCCACAATTTGTCAATTTGGGAAAAAATGGCAAACGAGCTCAAGCCGACTCTCTGTGTTGACTCTATCGCTCGCTCGCTCTTTCTCTCCCCTTGCAATTTGCACTTTCTCTTCACGTTCTTCTTCAATTTGAAGATGATCGGGGTCGAAGAGTGGATCGATCCTCTCTCTCTCTCTTTCTCTAAGCTTCAATGGAGGATCTAAAGACTGGCAACCCTCTTTTTCCTCCGAGCTTCGTTACCATTATTTTCTCCGAGAGCAGTGGCTCAGGCGACGGCAGTCACAGAAAAGACAGACGCAGCCCAAGACATGACGATGATCACCCCTAGGAAAACCACCGCAATGATGAACGCTATCGCTGTCGCAGCTAACATTCCCACTTCCAGTGCAAAAGACTAGCGAAAATAGCCAATAATGAGCTTCCGCAAAAATAGGGTTTATATTTTGGGCAAACATGTTAACAATGCCATTTGGGACTATTAATGATGACTGGGCACGCTGGCAAGCCATATGAATTGGAAAAATTGATAAAAAAAAATTGTCTTGTCGGATTTCTGACGATCTAAATCGAAGTTGACACTTAAGTAATTTTTTTTTATTTTTAAAATTTGCACTTAAGTGATCTGAAAAAAAAATTGATATTAAAGTGAGCGCCATACGAAACTTTTGGTATTTCTAGTATTTTTATGTCGAGATTTGGATAACCGCAGCTGCCTTTTCCTCAAGGCATCTCTCATCCACTGTGATAAGTCCAACAAAAGGACAATACCTTACCAATTTTTGTTTATTTATTTTGTTAATTCCAAATGCCTAAATTACGATCAAAGAAAGGAAAAATTATAAGCTTTGTTCTAGTAAGCAGGATCAATGTTTTTTTAATTGCATGAGCATCTAGCGCAGTCAATCGGGTCATAAATTTGGTGATCCGAAACAAGTGGGTGTACATATGGTTCATCATTTTCAGAAGCCGCCGAAGGAAGGGAATATTTATTTGAAGGAAAGTAATCACAACTCTCTAAATTATCGTGAGATTTACAATCTAGTGCCTAATCTTTTCATTTGTTCAGCCTAGTCCTCTAACTTTCTTTAACAAAGCCAAATCAATCACTTGATACTATTCACAAGTTTTTATAATCACACTATTGCCTAAATCTTGGCGTATCTTTTCATCTCAATCCACTTCCTAAATCGACCAAAACAAAAAGTTATTGTTTATTACCTTTTTGGTCTTTATGAATATTACAGTAGCCATATATAAGTAGATTTTTACTTATGATCTCTATAATTGTAAAAATAGAACTTTATTTAGATTTGTATTGGATTAATATTCCTGCTATTTTAAGTCTAAGTGTCTTCATCATATATCTAAAAACCATGTTAATTTATCTAATATATACTCGTCCTTACACTACTCTAAATCTTGTTCGTAATATTTTAGATAGGTAAAATTTTCAAGTTTTTCATATTTCGTGTTTTCCCAATTAAAATTAGTTAAGTATGTGTGTTCTCTTAATTTTAGCATATAGACACCCTTCTTTGTAAAACTTTCTTGTGTAATGAAATTTTTCATTCTATCTTAGGTTCTTTCTTTCCTCCCTCGTCCAATCAATGGTGTGAGTTTGAGAGATTTGAGAGAGTTAGTCCACATAGAAACCACGGCCGAAAGCCGAGTACGCCGGAACTCTTGCGTCAACTACGTTCAAGTATTGGTCACGACTTTCCGCCTAAGTAAGTTCTTTTCTTTTTGAGTCAGGCATACTTGTTTCCTAAGTTCTCCCGAGGAAAAAGGTCAAAGAAAGCTTTACCATTAAATAAATACTTTGATTTGGGCCATTCTATAATTATTTGATAATAGTTGGTGTGGATATGTAAATTAAAGAATCACATCGAACAAAGTAAAAAGTTTAGGAATCAAATTGAACAAAAATGACCTCGAAGGAACAAGTTTAATGTAAAACCAATGAGTATTCAATTACTCAGACATTTCGGGGTTTTTCCAAACAGAAAAGTAAAAGGATGTGACTGGCCAATTGAATGGTTCCCCACGGTTCCCCCGTTTTTATTGGTTATGAAGCAAGAACCATATCTCTGCTTTCTTGTCGGAAACAGAAGCCCGCGGCATCCCCATGTAAGCAGGACATGAACTCTCCAAAAGTGTCATTACGCATCCTGTTTCTGTTTCTTCTGCTTCATTTGATTGATTCTTTGGACGCCCTGGTCCCAAACAATACCATGAAAGATGGTGATGTCATAATCTCCCAAGCAAGAAAATTTGCTCACGGTTTCTTCAGCCCTGGTAATTCAAGCTTGCGTTACATGGGGATTTGGTACTGTGGACTACTAGAGCGAACTGTCATTTGGGTTGCTAACAGAGAAAATCCTGTGAATGATACTTCAGGAGTTCTTGCATTTGATCATTATGGAAATGTAGTGATCCGTGAAAAGGATGGGAGCTTTCCCATTTGGTCAACCGATGTTAACTCCATGACATTAAATAATTCTACAAGTGCTCAGCTTTCAGATTCAGGTAATCTGGTTTTAATTCATGATTTGAGCAAAGTGGTTATTTGGCAGAGCTTTGATTAACCCACGGATGCCTTTCTTCCGTCCATGAAGCTTGGGTTGGACAATAGAACCGGTTTGAATTGATTCGTGACATCTTGGAAATCCAAAGATGATCCAACAGGGTACCTGCAGTTGTTTTGTTAAATATGTCTTGAATTTTATGTACTCGGTCCGGTTCATGACCTGATCTGATATATTTTTTGCGCGACACGAAAGTGGAGAAAAATTGAGATTTAGTTTGCGATGCGGAGGGTTGGGTTGATAGACTCAACTCGGAGCAAGCGAACAAATCTCTATGGTGGTTCGCCTAAGCCGGAGTAAGCGAACAAATGTCTCGAGGGATTTGGGGGCGTAGCCCCCGAGAAAATTTTTTTGGGAGGCCTTATTTATACCGCAACTAGGTTTTTTTTATTGTTGTAGATATAATTTTGTTTTTGGAGAGTTTTGTGAGCCGTGAGTTTTTGTTAAGTCGTTGTTTCGACTTCTGAAAACTGTACTCTCTTTGATTATAGTAGAATTTTGATTTGCCTCGCCCGTGGACGTAGATCACCTTGTGATCGAACCACGTAAATCCTTGTGTTCTATATTTGTTTTTCCGCATTTGTTTTTCAACATGTTCCTTTACAAGGATCAAGCTCCGTATTGGCGGGCTAGACCAATAATTGAGAAATCGCATGGTATCGTTGCTAAGATGGCTTCCAGTTTAATATGTAATATCACAACTGTGAATAACGCAAAGGAGGTTTCTATGATGTATGCCATTGTCGATGCATCACTTATCTCTAGACATGTGGTGTGTGAGTCTGGGTCACTTAAACACTTGATATGGCACAATGAAAAGCAGCGGTGGACCGAATTTTCTTACTATCCAAAGGAGCAGTGCGACTACTACCGTAAGTGTGGGCCTAATGGCATATGTGGTACAGACACCGTAGACCAGTTCGACTGCACATGCCTCCTTGGATTCGAGCCCAAGTCTCCGAGCGATTGGTACCTAAAGGATGGAACAGGTGGCTGCAAGGGGAGGCAAGGCGTGTCAATGTGTCAAAGCAGGGAAGGTTTTGTCAAGGTGAAACAGCTGAAGTTGCCAGACACTTCAACAGCACATGTTGACATGGGCCTGAGCTTGAAGGAGTGTGAGCAGGAATGCTTGAGGGACTGCGATTGCACAGCTTATTCCAGTGCAAATGAAAGTATGGGGGAACATGGATGTCTCAAATTGTATGGTGATTTAGTGGATACAAGATCATTTTCAGACGTAGGTCTTGATTTATATGTGAGGCTCGATGCAATTGACTTAGGTACTCATTACTAATATCTACTTCAAGTACTTTCTCTGCTGTTGTAGGGTATTGTCCCAATTTGTCCTAATCTCTGTCTTGAAGAAACTATTTGCTTCTGATAGGTCATATTAAAAAGTGTACTCTTTGCATTCATATCCGTAACATTTTGTGCGTTCCATGTCATTGGCACACTTCTTGTGCATTCTTTTACAGCTTGGAATAGGAAAAGGAGTACTCTGGTCAAGAAGGCAATGGTTGCATCGATATTGGTATCTGCACTGGTGTTGCTGCTCTTAGGCTCCCTTATGTACTGCCTTCTGTTGAAGAGGAAAAGAGGTCTAGTGATCTAGCCTTCATAGAAGCTTTTTCTTCCATGCATATTGCTCAGTCTGTTTTACAAGTAGGTAATTATTTTGATGTTTAGGGTTAAGAAATCGAATAAATTAAAACTGGAGCTAATCTAGCAAGGATTTTAGGCTAAAGGGTGGATGATTTCTAGACTAGAAACTTTTATCAACGAAGCTGCACAGCAATGCTTGATAATTGGATAATGCAGTATTGTGATTCAACCTGAAATTGAGCCGATGTGAGTTCATCTTAAGGAACAAGCTTAGAAAGGGTAAAGTCGGTGTCACAGCTTACATTACATTTACATGGTGGACGAAAAATTGACAACTACTTGCTTAAATTAATGAGAAAGGGGGATCCTCACTAATTAAGACCTCCACTTCATTCCCCAGCATTTGGGGAATCGTTCACTCAGTCTCTTCTGTTGCCTCAGACATCATACCATAGTACATTCATACAAAAAGACAACATGAAAACAGAAAAGGTGTCAGTATGTACCCTGCTTCTTCTTTTTTCTATTTCAGGTAGTACTTATCCTAAACCAAAACGACACTATCAAAGATGGCTATCTCTAGGTCTTCTGTAGCAAAACGTTGGCTCTCCATTTCTTCAGCACGGCTAATTCTAGCCAACGTTATGTCGGAATTTGGTATTATCGAGTTTCTGAGCAAACCATTGTTTGAGTTGCTATTCGGGAGAGACCAATCACTGGCACTTCTGGAGTTCTTTCAATTGATTCTGAAGGAAATTGGGTGCTCCATGAGAAAAAATCAATGCTTTCCCGTGGATTGACAAATGTTTCTTCTGCATTTTCAAATTATTCTTCTCCAGTTCGGCTTATGGATTCAGGTCATGTAGTTCAGGTTCAAGATTTTAGCAGAAGGGTGATATGGCAAATCTTTGATTTTCCTACAGACAACTATGCTTCCTTCCATGAAACTCAGATTGGACTGCAGAACCGATTTGAACCTGTTCCTAACATCATGAAATTCAGTTGTTCCTGTATAAGTACGGGGTTTCATATTGGGGGGACGGATCGTGGACCTGTGAACGGTGGAGTGGTATTCCCAAGATGGCCAAGGATAATTTCTGCAATGTAACCTTGTGAATAACGCAACAGGGGTGCCAATAATTTACAATGTGGTCAATGCCTCGATTATCTCCTGACTAGTGTTGCAGGAATCAAGACTAGTTAAATGTTAACGGTCCGTGCTGAATCGGGATCCGACTCTTATCTCTTAGTACGTGATATTCATTTTTCCAAATTTCGGCATCTTTTGATGTTACTTTCAACGAGATCATTATGTTGCGTTTCTAGCCAAAAGGTCACCAAATGATTATCGGGCATCTAAGTTATCAAAAGCGACCACTTACTGTCACCGCATCATTTTCCTTTAGTGAGCCATATGTGGATTTGTTTTTACAGGGTGTGACAAACATGGAATGGAAATGGGGGTTAAAAGGCTCTCAAAATATTCTGGACAAGGGATCGAAGAGCATAAGGATGACGTTACGTTGATTGCAAAACTCCAGCTCATGAGTGTAGTGTAAATTCTAGGTTAGCGCATTGGAGAAGCTGAGAAACTGTCAATTTAGAAGTATTTGCCTAACAAAAGCTTGGATTTCATTCATCTTCGGTTGAAATGCTCTAATGCGTAATAACCGAGCAGAATTCCGTTCTAATATGTTCTTACGTGACTTGCCGACTCAAACTAGAATACCTTGATTTTCTTCTTGTTTTTTTTAATCCAAGACAGACTCCAAAATTTGGACTCCCTCCGATCAATCCGGGTTCTGTCCCGCGTAACCACGCCTCAGGACATTTTTCCCCTTCCAATGACCCGTGTAACCTACGCCTCAGGTCTAGTCATGCCTTTCTCGCCGCACCCGCGTAACCACGTCTCAGGTTGGCAGCCCTCCGATCAATCCGAGCTTTTCTCGTGCACATGCATCACAACACAATTCGCCATTCTTACAAGTCGTACCAATCAAACTCAAGGCATGCTCACCACATCACAACTCGCCAATCAACACGTCATACAATTCAAATTCACTCATGCTCGTCACAATATTCCACCAACCCGACATTCAAGTCGGCTACATTCAGATATCAATTCCACTCACAAACGCCACAATAACCATACAATCCATCTTAGTAAGCCACTTGACATATGCCACAATATAATCCACTACGAATCACATCCAACTAGCAATTCTACCCCAAGCTCAACTCCTAAACCGAAACTAATTAACCCCTAACAAGTCTAATAATACACAATGTACTAAGTAGGGTTTAGGGAGTCACTTACCTAAGTCCAAGCCCAAGAAATCCCACAAGGGCAGCCAAGAGACCGATTAGGGCAGTGGCTGACTCGGCACAAGTGCGGGCCAAACGGGTGCACTGACCTGCCAACACGGGCATAGTGGCCGGACGACATGCCTGGCGCACGGACACGGTGGCCAAGCGGCATGCTTGGTGCACGGGCGCGATGGCCGAGAGGCTTGCCCGGGGGTGCACGGGTGAGTTGGACGGGCAACATGCCTAGGCGATGGGTTGGCTGGACAGGCGACGTGCTCGATCGACGGGCCGGCTGGATGGACGACGTGTTCGAGCGACAAGCCGGCTCGGGACACTCAGCAACGGGCTCGGCCACGGTCGGGCTGGCTGGCCGGCGGCGGCGACGAGCAGCAAGCGACGACCCACGACGACGACGAGTTGCTGGCGTGCGGATAGTGCGCAAAGGTCGAGCTCACTGCTCACGCGAACAGGGGGGAGGGGAGGAGGTCACCCAAGTCGGGGGGCTGGCTGGTCAAACGGCACACAGGGCGATGCGGCAGCAACAGCAATGGTGGCGAGCGGCAGGCTGGGTTAGCGAGCGGTGGACAAACAGGTAGCGGGCAAGCAGCTCTTGGGCGGCGACGGCAAAGCTCAGGCGTCGGGGCGATGTTGGGGAGTTGACTAGACGACTGGACGGCTGTCGGGACTCGTCGGACGCAGTGGCAAGCGACGGCGACCTCTGGTTCGCCGGGAAATGATAATGGGCTCGGGCGGCAGTTGGTCGGCACGGCGGCGCAAGGAGGCGACCCGGGGGCTAGGCAAAGCAGGTGAGCTGGCGGGGTAAATGGGAGAAGCGGCCGGAGTCGACAGGCATGGCAGTAAGCCGAGCTCGTGCGCTCGGGAGGAGAAGAAGACCGAGTCGGGGCGGAGCTACCGAGCGACGCGGAGGCCCGACGACGGTGCGAGGAGGACGGCATCGTCGGGCGGAGGAGGAGAGGAGCTGCGAATGTACATGCACAGGGAAAGAAGAAGAGAAGAAATGAAGAAGAAGAAGAAGAAAAGAAGAGGAGGGAGAGAGAAAAGAGGAGAGAGAGTCTGCATGGGGATGGCAGAGGGGATGACGGGACCTTGCACGGGGGTGGGTGTGCGGTGCAGAGGAGAGAGAGAGAGAGAGAGAGAGAGAGAGTCAAAGTAATGATCGTGATCCAACGGTCACGATTCGAACCCGAAAATCAATCTAACGATCCACGAAAATCCTAAATAATAATTAGGAGAAATGGCCAAAAGAAAACAACTAAAGCACACTACAAAGGAGGTCTACCAGTCCAATTCCACATTCGATCAAAAAATCATTTTTCAACTATTCCTGACAATATCAACGCTGGCCACAATAGTATTGACACCGTTCATCCCGGAACTCCAAGAAATTCGACACCAAAGTTTGGGCTCTAAATAACGGCTAAATTCGATCAAATGTGATTCTAGCGAAATCTCAATTTTAAAAACAATAACCGAGAGTGATAAGTTCTTAGGTGAGACTACACTATAAGTACACTGACGAATTACACATTTTATAAATCCAAAAAATAGGCCAAAATTCGGAATGCCACAAAATGTAAATACCTGATGCGAAGTACATTTGTAACAGCCCGAATTTCGATGTAATTCCGGGATCAATAAAATTGACATTATTTTGCATTTCATTTTAGTAAGTCTCGCCCAGAGCTGATCACTCTCGGGATACTAACCAATAGGGTATGGCTAACTAGAAAATGGTGCGTGGACCAGAGACATGATCATTGATTTGGACACCGATCATAAGAAATGATGAGAAAACATTTTGAACCGGGGTGAATCGATCTTAAGAAAAGTGATGGATTGGGTTTGGCCAAGGCCAACGATGTACGATTGGATCGCAGGTGATTCTGCAAGACCAAAAGTGCACGTGGCCAACTAGTCCTAAACTTGAACTGAACGATCGTGACTTCTGAGACTAGTGATAATTTCACATTCTCTCAATGATCAAGACCATTACAATATGGATAACCCTAGGTCGATACGCGTTACCTCTAAACAGCCACCCGTTAGTGAGAGACCCTGAAATTGAAAGTTCAGCGAGTTTTGTTCAGAGAATTGAGCTCGGATTTCGATATCGATTTTTGAAGGCTTAAGAGACCATTTTTTGAAATCTGACGTCATATTACGCTGGTCACGCACATTTTGAGTAAGTATGGTTAAAAAATTGGAATTTCAGTCTGGGGGTGAAAATTTGCAATTTTGCCCCTCGGGACCCCGGCTTCGATTTGGAGGCCATTTGAGATTATTTCTCGAGGCAGACGCCATTTTTGGGTGGCCACGCATACCAGGAGTGGTTTTGGATAAAACATGAAATTTCGACAAAAATTGAAAAATAATATTATTTTATTCCCGAAAACTTTGCAGTCGATTTTCGGGGGCTTAAAAAGTGAATTTCGCGATTCCGACGCCATATTATGTTGGCCACACATAAATGGAACGCGTATGTGCGAAAATTGGAATTTCGCCTCGGGACCGAAAAAAGGACGGTTTTGCCCCTGGGCTATTTTCGGGTCCGAATTTTTTTAGGAAATTATTTGGGATAATTATGAATGATTATCAGCTCAATTATTGGCCCTTTTGACCTTTTTGCCCTCAATTTTTTGATAGGGATGAATTAAGGCCGTTAGATTAGGGGTATTTTCGTCCGAACCGTTGGATCGGCGACACGTGGCGGCCCCTAGCCCCTATATTTGACCAAGATCAGCTCTCTCTCTCTCTCTCTCTCCTCTCCCTCTCCTTCGGCCAAACCAGCCCAGAACAGCAGCCCCTCTCCAAGTTTTCTTTTTTTTTCTCTCTCTTGGTTTGCCTTGCCGGAGCTCTCGCCGGCCACCGGAGCGCTGCTGCCGGCCGCCGTGCCTCCCCATCGACCACCACAGCCCCCAGCCGCAGCCTAGCCCCTGTCCGACCGGTTTATCTTTCCCCTTTCCCTCTTTTTCTCTCTCTTTTTCTCTCCCGTTTTCTCACCGCCGCCGCGTCGAAGCCTTGTCAGAGCTTCGCCGGAGCTCAGATCGCCGTTCCGTCGCCACCCCGTGACGCCGTACGACGCCAACCGTGTCCTTCCGTACAGTGTCCGTACGGACGGTACTGTAGCGTCCGTACACCGTCGTTCGTACGGCCGTGTGCCCTGTCGCTGCCATCTCGCCGGCCATCCTTCCCCCGCAGTCCGTACAGTGGCCGTACCCCCGTCCGTGAACAGTATCTTGTGAACAGTACCGGGTGAACAGTGCCCGTGAACAGTACGCCGTCGTAGGGAATTCCGCCGTCGGTTTCACTGTTCACCAGTGACTGGCCGCCATTCTCCATCGTCATGACGTTGGATTAAGTGAGTAAAATTTCTAAACCCGGATTAGGACTGATAGTGCGTTTTTCTGAACTAGGTTAGGAATGCTAATACTGGCAAAGGAAAATTAGTGTACTGATTTATAGAAATTATTATTGGGAAAAATGTAGTGAGCCAATGAGAATATATTGAGGAGAGTAATTGGATTGATTGGCCAATTTAGGTGCCCATTGATGAAATTATCGGGTATGTCCGGGTTGACTGATTGTGTGTAATTCGTGCTTAATTATAATTGATTGCGTACTGCCATGTCGCATGTGGTGTGGCTGATTTTTGTGGAGTGCGATTGGCCACTGTTTGGCTTGCAATTAATTATTGAATTGTGAATTGCACGTTGGGCCACATGGTATTAATTGGGTCAATTGAGCATGTGTTGGGTTATTGAGTGTATGAATTTCCTTGGTGCTCGTGATGCATTGCATTGCATATCATGAACACGCATTGCGTATGCCAAGAGTGAGGCATGTGATGAAATTGTGCGAGAATGCGTGTTTGCCATGAGCATGTGATCACCTAAAATACCCTTAAGCGTTATACGCTGGGTTCAGATAATAATGAGTTGTGTGATCACTTAAGGACCTTCGGGTCGATACCGTTCTCATGCACTTTGAAGCAAGACGATGCCCGGTACGTCCAGAAGGCGACCATCCTCATGCACTTTGAAGTAGGCTCTGATTCGCAGGAAGAACAGTGTTGCGCCTCGTGCACTTTGAAGTAGGCTAGAGACACTAGGCCAGATCGGTTGCTGCGCCTCATGCACTTTGAAGCAGGCTAGACGCACCGAGCCGTGAAAATTTGATGACTCGAGTCGTAATAATAATAATAAATTGGGCAAGTGTGCCAGTGTGGGCCAGTGGGCCGAAGAAATGTGCATAACATGTCGATGACATATGCATACATAAACACGCACTGATTAGCATGTGTTTGGCGTACATGTGACTATATGTGCCATGTGTGTGCCATGATTATTATATATTGAGCTGTCTAACCTGCAGGGTCGGAGAGTTGTATGATTATGATTGTGTTGTGATTTTTTTTAAATATTCGCTTCTGGTCGGGAGAATGCATGTTAGCCTAGCCTAGGTTTAGGGGTTATACTCGCTGAGATTCGTCTCACGGTTGTAATAACCCACATTTTCAGATCCCCAGCTTTGAGGATGGCAGGTGTGCCGAATCATTTTGGGAGGAGCCCCGGCTAGAGATGGTGTTTGACCGCCGTGCCCCGCACCCTCTTTTGATTGGTGGTTGTTGACCAATTTTGACTATTATAAATGTATCTGGGGTAGACATGAAATGTATATGTTTTTAATCGTGCTAGGTTTTGATGTTGTGCTATTCTTGGTTGTCTTGTATATTTGTACGGGTGTATATATATACACGTTGCTTCCGCATGTGTATTATTCTTTGTGTGTGTTGAGTCGGCGAAGCATCCTGAGAGCGTTGCACCATAATCGACCAAAGAGGGATGGATTGCTTCGTGGGGTTCGAGGCGTGACAACATTGACATTCGCTATGTACAAAAGGGACTCAAAATATCATGCAATCTCTTCCCTTGAGCCACACATCCAAGAAATCCAAATCCCATTCATTATCACTTTCTTCCACCATTTTGGCGAGAAGACTTGGTTAGGATTTCTCCAAGTTACCTTCTCATCAACTCTTCAAGAATTACATGATACACGCTTGTGCCAATGACATGCGAAGGCCGCAACAGACAAAGAAATGATCAAATGGACAACTGAGTTAATGAACAACCGTTGATAGATGGTGGAGTCCTTTCCATGGGGTTGCCGGTCTTCTCACGACGCCTCGCATTGCCGAGAGTAACCATCCGTTCATCTTCCGTCTCTTGACCTACCTTTTTCATTTGTGGGTCAGATTTCTTGATGTATGATTGAACGTTCTGTTTAATCTCTCGTCTCGCTTGCGAAACAGCGGTCAAGACATCTAATGAAGAGGGGAAAGTATCCCTTCCAGTCGTGGCCATACTGATGACTGAGTGATCAGAGTCTTTGCCCTTTCCTCAAGGCATCTCTCATCCACTATTATAAGTCCAACAAAAGGACACTGCTCGCCAACTTTTAAGTTTTTATTTTCTTCATTTTGTGGATTCCAAAAGCCTAAATTACGTCAAAGAAGGAAAAAAATATAAGCTTTGTTCTAGTAAGCAGGATTAAATATATATATATATATATATATATATATGTCAATGCTTTTTAATTGCATGAGCCTCTAGCGAGGTCAATTGGGTCATAAATTTGGTGATCCAATACAAGGGAGCGTACAAAATCCGAACTGGGTCGGCTTACATGGAGTTTATGCCGATTTCGGTCACACTAGTCTAAACTCAGTGACTTTATCTAACTTCAGCCTGCCAAGATCGATTCTTTGTAGAGTAGATAGACAACCCACAAGTAGCTTGCTATCGTTTAAAAAGTACTGCAAATAGCTGATGATAGGCACAATAATGGCCGAAATACACCCCAACGGAACGCGTTCACTCTTGAGATTTCAGAAAATTAATAAAAGCTGTTGACATTGACAAGTGAAACAAACCTCTCTGCATCTGCAAAATAGAAGCACAAACAGTGAAGAGATTCTATATATATATATATATTGCAGCAATTGTGATCAAATCAAAAGAATCATCTTGATATGGTAGCTAAGTTCTGTCATATGAAAATAGAATACTAGCCCAGCATAAAGGACTAATGTGAAAAGGTTTCCACGAAATCAAATGGCGTATTTGACTCTAGCCTTGAGAAAGACCTAAGAAATGACATTTTGGTGGTAGCAACTAGGCATATTGACGTCATAGAAGGCATGAACAATACAATACACCTTTCACTGACAACAACTGAAGTCAGTGAGTCAAAATAGAGGACTTTTCTTCTTTTTTCTCAGTTTCTGGAATGAGTTTATGAATAGAAGATTCAAGATTCAAACTTTCAGGCTCGACTAATTGTTTCTATGCTGAAATCGCGGTCGATGGTATCCAGCTCCATCACAACAGTTGAAATGTCAAGTTCTCTTTAGGATGAGCGGCGTGATGATAACCCAGAACCCTGATCTTTCACCTTAAACCAATTCAATGCAAAAGCAAATACACCTCAAGCAACTTCGTTCGACCACTTGATTAAAGGGAATAGGCTACTGGGAAGGAAAAGGCGAGGTGAGTCGCCAAGGTACGCGACTGTTACTTCAATACATGAAGTAGGAATTATTTTCTTAGTTTTCCGATCAAGAAATATCGACCATAAATATGAAGCTTAGAAAGGATAACATCGATGTCACAGCTTGCTCTCCATTTACATGGTGGACCAAAACGGTGACAATTACTTGCATAAATTCATGAGAAAGGTGGATCCTCGCTAATCAAGACCTCGACTACACTTCGCGGTATTTGAGGTATCATTCACTCACTTTTGTTGCCTCAGACATCATACCATAGTATCCTCAATAAAAAGGAAACATGAGCACAGAAAAGGGGTTATTATATGCTCTGCTTCTTCTTTTTCTACTTCAGATAAGTACTTGCTTAGACATCCTAAACCAAAACAATACTATCAAAGATGGCAATCTCTTGGTCTCCAGTGGTAAAATGTTCGCTCTCGGTTTCTTCAGCGTGGGTAACTCTAGCCACCGTTATGTTGGAATTTGGTATTACCAAGTTTCTGAGCAAACCGTTGTATGGGTTGCTAATCGAGAGAGACCAATCAGTGGTATTACCAAGTTTCTGAGCAAACCGTTGTATGGGTTGCTAATCGAGAGAGACCAATCAGTGGTACTTCAGGAGCTCTTTCAATTGATTCTGATGGAAATTTGGTGCTCCATGAGACAAATGGAAGCTTTCCTGTTTGGTCCACAAATGTTTCTTCTGCATTATCCAATTATTCTACTACAGCCCGGCTTATGGATTCAGGCAATCTAGTCCTGGTTCAAGATTTTAGCGAAAGGGTGATATGGCAAAGCTTTGATTATCCAACAGACACCATGCTTCCTTTCATGAAACTCGGGTTGAACCGCAAAACCAGTTTGAACCGGTTCCTAACATCATGGAAGTCCCCGGAGGATCCGACATCCGGCAATTGCTCCCACGGGATTGACCCTACAGGCTACCCTCAATTGTTCCTGTACAAGGATGGGAATCCGTACTGGCGTGGCGGATCATGGACTGGAGATCGGTGGAGCGGCATACCCGAAATGTCTCGACATTTCATATTCAACGCAAGCTTTGTAAATGACCCTGACGAGGTTTCTGCAATGTATGGCGTCATTAACGCGTCGATCATCACAAGAATGGTGGTGAACGAATCGGGGTCACTCCGACGATCCATATGGCTTGACCAAGATCGGCGGTGGATGGAATATTGGTTCGCTCCGAAGGACCAGTGCGATTATTACGGCAAGTGTGGACCCAACAGCAACTGCAATCCGTATAACGCGGGACAGTTCGAGTGCACATGCCTGCCAGGGTTCGAGCCCAAATCCCCGGGCGATTGGTACCTAAGGGATGGATCGGCAGGGTGCGTAAGGAGTGGAGGGGTGTCAGTGTGTCGAAGTGGGGAAGGATTCGTGAAGGTGGCACGTGTGAAGGTGCCAGACACTTCAAAAGCACATGCCAATATGAGCTTGAGCTTGAAGGAGTGTGAGGAGGAATGCCTGAGGGATTGCTCTTGCACAGCTTATGCTAGTGCCAATGAGAGCCAGCAAGGTTTCGGGTACCTCATATGGCATGGCGATTTAGTCGATACAAGAACATTTGTCGATTCAGGTCAAGATTTGTATGTACGGGTTGATGCCGTCGAGTTAGGTACTCCTGCTTCTGCTACTCTATGTTAATAGTACTACTTTCGTTAATGTCATGTATCTCCCGCAACATAATTTGTTTCATTAAATTAGCATTGTCAAGAAAATGACGAATTGAACTTCAAAACAGATTAAATTCATGAGCATAAGAATTCACATCCATGATTCTAAGAACCAAGTTTGAGCTTTTGCATCGCATAGACTGTGTATCGTTTGAGATCTGCTTGGTGATATCTGATTTCAAGTTGAGGTTGTTCTATACTTGGCACAAGCACATTCGAGTTCATGAATCTGAAACGCTGTGTTGTACTTTCCTTTCAGCTCGTTATAGGAAAACAAGATCCCTCACCCAAAAGGTGAAGGTTGCGATAATTCTGGTTTCGATTTTGACAGCTCTACTGCTCGCCGGCTCCTTCTTGTACCGCTCGGTGATCAAGAAGAGAAAGGGTGCAACACTCAGTCCTCAACATAAAAACGCCTTTTAATATATTTTCCAGTTAATTCGTCTGCTAAAATTAATCACCTCTTATTGTTCACCAATTAATAAAGGATACAAATTTTACTTGGTTCACTCTTGGAACTACTCTTAGCTAGAGGAAGTCAGTTCCAGAGTAAAATTCTTTGTTTTAATTTGATCAATTCCGAATCTAGGAACCTCGAAACAAATAAAGCATGATGATGCCAGTTCAGATCTTAATGCAGCATTTCAACAATGAAACTAAACCAGCGCAAGGCCAGTATCAGGATACAATAGATGAAATCATACAGTACATCAATATATTTACATAGGAAAACAGATAAAAATGTTTGCGAAAGATCTTATTAAGCTTGTAAATTTCATTTGGTTTAACAAAGTGACTTCCTGAATGAAGAATTTCACAAATTTCTCCAAGGTTGTCATGGCATTTATGTGGTTGTCTTGGAAACAGATCGCAGAAGCCACAATCCACCGATGATTGACATTCCAAATTCAACATATTTCGAGGGCTTTTGGAGTGTAAAAGACCGCGATTATGAAACCAGAAGAAACAGAAATGTGCCACTCTATGATCTGAGCACCATAGCTTCGGCAACAAACAATTTCTCCGTCCTCAGTAAGCTCGGTCAAGGTGGTTTTGGATCAGTGTACAAGGTAAACTTCGATTACACAAACGAGCCACTTAGAAAAATTGAAACAGATTTGCAAATTGGAAAATTATTGACAGGGCGTTATAGACAATGGAACGGAAATAGCGGTCAAAAGACTATCGTGACATTCGGGACAAGGAGTGGAAGAATTTAAGAACGAAGTCCGGTTGATTGCGAAGCTCCAACACCGGAACCTGGTGAGATTACTAGGCTGCTGTGTTGAAGAAGACGAGAAATTGCTAATTTACGAGTATTTGCCGAACAAAAGCTTGGATGCCTTCCTTTTCGGTACATCCTCTGCTCTCCCACTGGCTAGAGTACTCTGATTTCAAAGATCCACCCATGACGACGAACAATGGTTTGTTGATATCTTGATCTTGGTCCAGACGAAACGAGATGATCGTTGTTGGATTGGAGAAAGCGGTTCGAAATCGCATGCGGGGTGGCTCGAGGACTCTTGTACTTGCACCAAGATTCGAGGCTGAGGATCATCCACCGAGACTTAAAGGCCAGCAACGTCCTACTCGACGCTGCGATGAATCCAAAGATATCGGATTTCGGTATGGCTAGGATATGTGGTGGGGACCAAATCCAAGGAAACACAAATCGAGTAGTTGGAACATAGTAAGTATTTTCACCATCGAAATGCTTTACATGCTTATTGAGTCCAAGAACCGTAACTGTACTAACTAGTCAAAACCCCTTTTCTTATTCCTTCATTTTTGTTGCGGCAGCGGGTACATGTCGCCAGAGTACGCAATGGAAGGTATATTTTCAATAAAATCTGACGTCTATAGCTTCGGAGTTTTGCTGTTGGAGATCATCAGTGGCAAAAGGAACAGTGCATATTACCATGAAAATCCATCTTCCAATTTGGTATGCCATGTAAGTATTGGAACTCTTAATAAGTACAAGAGACAGGACTGGACTCACACATGATACATAGCCTGAAATACTCTCTTGTTCACAACACAATCGCAGGCATGGGAGCTATGGAAAGAAGGAAACTGCGAGAACATTATTGACAAGTCGATGGGTGATTCATGCTCCAGGGAGGAGGCCTTGAGGAGCATCCAGATCGGTCTTTTGTGCGTGCAAGAATTTGCAGAGGATAGGCCGAACATGTCCGCCGTCGTGTTCACGTTGGCTAACAAAGACGTGGTTCTCGCATCCCCGAAACAACCTGCATACGTTTTCAAGAGCAAGTACCATGGCGCGAGTCTGCCCGCAAGCGACGGAACCGCTTCTGCAAACAACATTACAGTTTCGATGATCGAAGGCCGCTAGTTTCACCCTTCTATTGCCAGGGATTAGTTATAATATAACACAAATTCACTCTAAAATCTTAGTAGTTTATGGAAGGATTGCGTACTGGAACTTCAAGGTGTATTGAAACCGCTGAAGTCCGAAAGAGAGACATCTGCACACCTCGGCTGTCAAACCAATATGGAATGCTTATGTTCATAATGTTTGATGTGTTTTGGAAACCGCAAATTGCATGATGCTTCTTTTTTCAGTTGACTTTGATACTTCGCTTAGAGATACTAAGAATTTAGTTTCATTTAGGTTATACTCGTGATCTACTATGATCTACTATGCGTAGTTGTACTAAGAGAAGTAAATCCATTAAAAATTTTGTAAGACCAATTTAAATATTTTGACAATCCCCCCCCCCTCTCAAACATAGACTGAAATTTGGCCCAACAGTAACCTTGCAAAATTATAATAATTGAGGCCAACAAGAGCCTCGAGAGATTTTAACTCGGACCTCCTCTTACGAGCTCCATTTGTTTCGTGGAAAATAAATGAGTTGAAAAATATTTTCTTAAAAATAATTGATTGTATTGCTTACAAAAAAAAATTAATAAACGAAAAATATTTTCAATCATCCATAAAAATGTTTAGACTTAAATTGTTGTCGACATCCCATTAACTAATCATTTCTAGCAATACAAGCGATTATTTTCAGAAAAATGTTCTCCAAATCATTTATTTTTCATAATATAAATGAAGCCTTAGAGCCATATAAAGAAAAAAGAACAAGGTGGCCTGACCCTAATTGAGATTGCCCGATTTGTATTTGTTACAGTAATTAACTAGAAGCAGGGTACAGATATAAACATATTTAAAGAAAGATCCACAACCCATTACATATTAACATGGACCACTGAGGTGTTGTTGGATGCTTGATCATGAAAGATGGGGGTGGTACCAATGCTTATCCTCTTGCTTTTTGTTCTTAATTCAATAACATTCCTCACCAACCCAAAATTAAAAAAATCAAAAATTAAAATTAAGAAAGAAAGGGGAACAAGCCAAGTGGCTTTTTTTCCGACACGGTTTAACTAAAAAGGGCAGGCGCAAATCTTCTAGAGATTAGAAAGCGCAAAAAGGGTTCATTATTAAGCATGCAAAACCGGGAAAAATAAAAGGCTGAAATTGACATAAGCCAAAGTCATTTGCGTGAACGACAATAAAGTTAAACCAAACCCACCCAAAAATTAATCAAAAATTAATTAATAAAGAAAATTAATAAAACCAATACGAAAAAGAAATCAATTTAATCTATTATCAACGGCTCAACTACCATACCACTAGAATTTTCAATTCTCGTGGATCACGTTCCAAACTTTTATTTTGTTTATTTTTTAAAATTTTTATATGTCTTGCCACGTTAGCCGGGCCCTTACGTTGTGTTTTTCCTTTTTTTTTTTTGAGTTTTTACCTCGCTTGGGTAAATCTTAACGTGAGGACAAGATGGTCGAACCGGTCCATGTCGGTCGCCTCGAGCCATCACTTTCTTGACAGCTGGCAACGTGATTCTGTGCGAACCGGGAAGGAAGAAAGGAAGGAAGGAAGTTTGCCAAACCCCGCCAGGTCATTTTCATTTGGGGGCGTACCCGAAAAGGCAAGACATAGTGTATATATATTATATTTGCAATAGAGAAATAGCCATGCAGATAAGATGGAGATACTAATAATGACTAGTAGGGGTGTCAAAAAAGCCCGCGCCGGCCCGGCCCGGCCCGCGCTGACCCGGCTCGACCCTAAATTTTGGGGTATTTTGAGATTGGGCCTTGGTTTTTTTTTCTAATAGGGCTTTTAGATATGGGTATTATTGGGGTTGGGTAGGGTCAAGCCCGACCCATTGACACCTTGGACCCACCCACAAATCTCTCTTTTCCCTTCTCTCTCCTCTCTCACGATGAAACCCTAGATCTAAGCCAACAGATGGACTGTTCTTAATCGCCTGAGCAAAGAGGCGCCATGGCTTCGAAGCTTAGAGAAGCCACGACGGCGCTAGCAATCATAGCCCACCAAACGCCCCCTCACCCCGCCACTCCAATCTCGGCCATCCGTCGCTGCCGCCGCCTCGTGGCCCGGCGACGATGGAATGTCCGCGTCCCCCAGCTCCGGCAGCGCTGGCGAGCTACACCGGGAGCTGCGGGCGCTATGTGACCAGACCAAGTCCCCGCTAGCCGCGAACCTAAGCTCTGGCACCCAAAACGGCGATTGCGTGCAGTTGCTGGGCTAATGGACGACTGGCTTCACGGGCAATGGGGGCTTCGGGGCCGCCGCGAGGGGACTTCTCCGCCGAGGCTCCGGTCGCTGTGGGGGCGGCAGGGGCGAGGTTACCGAGTGGATTCTCTTGCTTTTGCTGCTCTTTTGGAATAGGCTGTGGAAGACGAACGCCGAAGGAGGTGGCGGCGGAGGTGGCAGAGGTGGAGGCGTTTGCACGACGAAATGGGAGGTCGTCTCGGGCGTCAGATGGCGAGCGGCATCGTTGTGCAGCATTCTGGTCCTCTGCTTCTTCTTTCTCTTTCTCTGGTTGTACAACACCCAAGTCAAAACCGTCTTTATCTCCTTCGCCACGCTGCTCTTCCTCCGCTCGATCTTCACGTAGTTGTACTCCGTCAGCGGCGTGGGCAGTGGCCGCGGGGGAGGCGCCGGTGGTGGTGACTTTCCGAGTTTAGCAAATTTAGCTCCATCGCTTGCCATACCTGTCGAGCCTCCAGGAGCGACGGCCTCGTATGTGCACCTCACCGGCGGAGGAGGCAGTGGCGGTGGCGTAGTCAGCTGAGCTGGAGATTTCGCCGCTGGTGGAGGCGGAGGAGACGTTGGAGACGGAGGTGTGCGGAGAAAGAACGTGTCCACCAGGATCACTTTGACATCATCCTCATCGATGGCACTTCGCCATCTCCGAAGAGGGTGTATTTGCTGCTGACCTCAAAATCGTCTAAGAATAAATTAAACCCGGCCCGGCTCGACCCGACCCGACCCTCTCTTGGGTGTGTACGATGAACAGGGTCTCGGGTGGGTCTGAACGGGTCAAGCATGACCCTGTAGGTTTAGAGTCGGGTTGGGTATCAAGGAAACCCGACCCGACCAAACCCATTGACACCCCTGATGACTAGGCACGCCGGTAAGCCATGTGGATTGGAAAAATTGATTAAAACAAAATTACCTAGGTTGGCACTTAAGTAATCTTCTTTTTTTTAAGTGACACTTAAATGATCTGAAAAAACTTTTGATACTAAAGTAAGTGCTAGACAAAACTTTTGGCATTTTCAGTATTTTTATGTCGAGATTTGGGTAAAAGCAATTGCCTTTTCCTCAAGCATCTCTCATCCACTGTGATAATTCCAACAAAAGGACACTGCCCGACCAGTTTTTGTTTCTTTATTTTGTTAATTCCAAAAGCCTAAATTACGATCACAGAAGGGAAAAATTATAAGCTTTGTTCTAGTAAGCGGGATTAAATATATGTCAATGTTTTTTTAATGGCATGAGTGTCTAGTGCAGTCAATCGGATCATAAATTTGGTGATCCGAAACACGTGGGTGTACAATATGGTTCATCATTTTCAGAAGCAGCTGAAGGAGGGGAATATTTAATTGAAGGAAAGTCATCACAAGTCTCTAAATTATTGCGAGATTTACAATCTAGTGCCTAAACTTTCCGTTTATTCAGCCTAGTCCCTTAACTTTCTTTACCAAAGTCAAATCAGCCACTTGATACTATTCACAAGTTTTGATAATTACACTATTACCTAAATTTTGGCATATCTTTTCATTTCAGTCCATTTCCTAAATCAACAAAAAAAAAGAAGCTATTGTTTATTACCTTGTTGGTCTTTGTCAATATTACAATAGTCATATATAAGTAGATTTTAACTTATGATCTCTATAATTGTAAAAATAAAACTTAATTTAAAGTTGTATTGGATTAATATTCCTGCTATTTTAAGTATAAGTGTCTTCGTCATATGTCTGAAAATGATATTAATTTATCTAATAGTTACTCGTACTTATACTACTCTAAATCTCGTTTATAATTTTTTAACTAGGTAAAAAATTCAAGTTTTAATATTTCGTGTTTTCCCAATTAAAATTAGTTAAGTATGTCTGTTTTCTTAATTGTAGCATACAGGCACCCTTCTTTGTAAATATATCTTGTGTAATGAAATTTTTCATTCTATCTTAGGTTCTTTTATTCCTCCTCGATCCAATCAAGACTGTGAGTTGGAGAGGTTTGAGAGAGTCAAGGTACGAATGACAACATTTCTCTTTCCAGCCTTATTTCTGGCTAGAAATAGAAAAAAGTAACATTTGATAATGACACAAAACTTCTACTTCTAGAATAGAAATTTGTTTGATAGGTTATTCTTAAATTTCTGTTCCCAGTGGCCAACCAGCGAGCGGCGGCGGACGGTGGGTAGCAGTAGGTGGCAAGTGGTAGTGGGCAGCCAAAGGCAAGTGAGTGTAGTGGGCGGCCAATGGCAAGTGAGCGTAGTGGACAGCAAGGGTGAGCAATAAAAGAGGGTTGTTATTTCTGTTTCTGTTCTAGAAATAGAAAAGTAGAAAATTTTAACTTTTCATTTTTGTTTCAAATCTATTTCTGGACCAAAATTTGTCCCATAAATAAAAAAATGAAATTATTTTATCAAATGAATTTTTGTTCCAAATCTATTCTTGGGAACAAAATAGAAAAATAGGGAAACATAATGGTTATCATTTGTGCCCTCAGTCTGCATAAAAACCATGGCTGAAGGTAGAAAGCCAAAAGCCCATTACGCCGGCTTACATCAACTACGTTCAAGTATTGGTCAAGACTTTCCATCTAGGTAAGTTTCCTAAGTTCTCCCAGGCAAAAGGTTGAAGAAAGCTTTACATTTAGAGAAAAAAAAACTTTGTTTTCGGGCCATATAATAATTTTAGATAATAGTTGGCGCAGATCTATAAATTAAAAAACCATATCGAGCAAAGTAAAAATGTTTAAGTACCAAATTGGACAAAAATGACCTTGAAGGACCAAATTGAATGTTGAGCGAAAATTCAAATTGTGTCACTATCCCTAGTTAAATCTACTCAGTACCCAAAACCAATGGGCAATGATGTGTACTTAACCTAGAATTTTTGGGGTTTTTCAAAAGGAAAAGTAAAAGGATGTGATAGGCTAATTGAATGGTTCCCCACGGTTCCCCGTTCTTGAAACTATCTGTCATTGACTTCTAATGCCTTATACTTTCAGCTTTCCCAATGCAAATTTTTACTTGAAAGCCCATTGAAAATGATTGTCAAATACTCCAAATTTTCCTAAAGAGCTTTGGGGCTCAAGAGATTTTTAAAATGCTAAACCAAACACACCATAAGTCTAAAAAGAAGACAAGTCCGGCTTGTATTGTAACAGACTGAATTTTCGATCATTTTTCCGGGATTTAGGAAATGAATATTGATCAATGCACTATAGTGAGATCTCGCCCGAAACTGTGCACTTTCAGGATGCTGACCTTAGGGGTAAGGCTAGCACGGGATTGAGTTCGCACGACCAAAGAACTCGACCTTGGTCTGATCTTAGATCATATTGATTGACGAGGAAATGTTTTGAGCTAACAGAGACCGGTCTATTTGATTGATCGTGTCCAAAGGGAACTAGCGACAGACCCTCACAATTATATGACAATCGAGGGCGTCCTGGGTAGAGTAAACTTAAACGTAATTTGACTTAGTATCGATCACGGGTCGAGAGCGCGTAATCCCAATGAGCCACCCATTAGCCAGAGATAAGTTAAAGTCGCGAGTGTTCGATTTTAGTCATTTCTTGAAATTCGGGCCCGGGAATCGAGAATTTTGAAAGTGACAATTTAGACAGCCGATGACGTTTTTCGCTTGGCCAACCTTGGGGCCACCCCTTTCTGCAAAAAAATGGATTTCGGTTCGAGACAGGGAAAATTACGGTTTTGCCCCTAAAGACACCGATATTGGATTTTGAGGTTGTTTGAGGTTATTTTTCAAGACTAGTGTCATTTTGGGGTGGCCACGCGCATTTAGAGTTGTTTCGGTCAAAAATTGAAATTTTGGCTCGGAAATGAAAAATAATATTATTTTATTCTCAAGACTTTGCAGTCGATTTTCGAGGGCTTAAGAAGCTATTTTCACGATTCCGATGCCATATTATGTTGGCCACACTCATTTGAGGTTGATAGAGACAAAAATTGGAATTTCGCCCCGGGACCGGAAAAATGACCATTTTGCCCCTGGGCTAAATTTTGGTCCGAATTTTTTGGGATAATTATTAAGGGTTTTCAGCTGTATTATTGGGACCAAAGACCAAAATGCCCCTCAATTATTTGGATAAGATCAACCAAGACCGTTGGATTAAGGGCATTTTAGTCAAATCTCCTAGATTGGCGACACGTGTCCCCCACCAGCCCACTTTTTTGACTGGTCTGATCTCTCTCTCTCTCTCCTCTCTCTCATTTTGGCCAGACCCCCCCCCCCACGATCAGCCCATCACTCTCTCTCTCTCTCTCTCTCTCTTCATCTTCATTTCCTACTGTTGCTGCTGCTGTTCTGTTCCGCACCGTTCCAGCCCCGTTCTGTCTCGCTTTTTAGGTAAGTGACTTCCCCAATCGCCACTTAGGACCTCGGGTATTTCTAGGCTCGTTTAGGGTTCGGTTTGGGTGTTTTTTCGTGGCTGTTTTGGACTAAATTTAGGATGTTGTGCTTGGTTTGTTGATTTCCAGTAAGGTTGCTGCGTCACTAGATTTTGCTATTTCTACTGTGATTTTTGTGGCCCGAATTTGAAGAAGTGTTCTCCACGAAAGCTGTTCCCAACATCTTGAAGTATAACATATTTTTATTTGGGAATTTTTTAAAATTATTTGATGCCATTCGGAAGTCCATATTTGGACCCGAAATAAAACTGCCCGATTTACTGTTTACCCAACCTTCGGGTCTGTTCGAATTTTTATAAATTTTTCTAGGCATATTTTCAAAATACTTACTTCACAAAAATTGTTAGGGACATTTGTGGCTATAACATATAAACATTTCAAGGTTTTCCAAAATGATTTGGGTACCGAATGAGTTGTATTTTGATGGCCTGAGGGGCTGTCCGAGAAAACTAGATTTCGTCTGACTTTGAGTGTCAAAACGAGATGTTTACGGTTAGAACTGGGTTTCGAGTTTTGCATGAAAAATGTTCATCGAGATGTTTTGTACAACATATCCAAATTTCATAATTTTTGGAATTGATTTACCATTTATTTCAAATGGATTTCTGTCTCTATGCAACTGCCAGTTTGGACTCGATTTAGGTGAAATTGTGGTTGTTTTGTGGCTGTTTTTGGGACTAAGTTAAGGGCTGGTTGCTTGGTGGTTGCGGGCTGATTGGGCGATGCAATTCAAGGTTTATGAATGCTGAGTTAGGGCTGTGATGTTGAGGATTGATCGGGAATTAAATGAGTGATTAATTGGGATTGTATTGGCTTGATTGGATTTATTGGACTAATGGTATTATTTGCTGTTGTGGGCTGATTCGGGATAGTGTGTTGGGCTGAATGTGGATTGGCCATGTGCCGTGTGTGAATGGCCGTGTGGTGTGGTGTTGTACCTCGTGTGGGTGGCCGTGAAGTATGATGGCGTGGTAGTGTGTTTGTGCAATGAATTTGTGTATTAAATGTGTATGGTTATGTGGTGTTCGCGTGACAGAAATGTGAAGTTGTGAAATTTGTGTGAGGTGTGTATGCTTGAGCCATGCATTTGTTGGTCATGTATAAGTGTGGTTTGAGTGGAACGAGGGTACGGAAATGTAAGATTTGTTGGAAAGGATCCGTCCTAAGGCGTGTACGTTTACGCGGGACAATGCCATCCCTGACGAGGTGACGATGCCCGGCCCGACGGGGTGACGATGCCTGACGAGGTCAGAAGACCGTTGGCCTGATGCATTTTACGCGGGCGCGGTAGAAGGAAAGTGTGTGTAGGATTCCTTCCTGAGGCGTATACGTTTACGCGGGACGATGC
The DNA here is from genome assembly GCA_031216185.1 of Syzygium aqueum. Lineage (NCBI taxonomy): Eukaryota > Viridiplantae > Streptophyta > Magnoliopsida > Myrtales > Myrtaceae > Syzygium > Syzygium aqueum. Next base: position 3,766,885 of record CM062234.1, on the reverse strand, counting down.
CGTCCCTGACGAGGTGACGATGCCCGGCCCGACGGGATGACGGTGCCTGACGAGGTCAGAAGACCGTTGGCCTGATGCGTTTTACGCAGGCGCGGTAGAAGGAAAGTGTGTGTAGGATTCTATCCTGAGGCGTGTACGTTTACGCGGGACGATGCCGTCCCTGACGAGGTGACGATGCCCGGCCCGATGAGGTGACGATGCCTGACGAGGTCATAAGACCGTTGGCCTGATGCGTTTTACGCGGGCACGGTAGAAGGAAAGTATGTGTAGGATTCCGTCCTGAGGCGTGTACGTTTACGCGGGACGATGCCGTTCCTGACGAGGTGACGATGGCCGGCCCGACTGGGTGACGTTGCCTGACGAGGTCAGAAGACCGTTGGCGTGATGCGTTTTACGCGAACGCGGTAGTGGTGGAAGAGTAAGAATGAGCGGGAATTGGCTTGAGGTACGAGGTTTGAGAAAGTGATACGTGGTGTGAGTCAGTGTGCGAGTGTATTTGTATCGCGTGATGTGATGCTTAATTATGGGGTAGAAACTGCTAGGCACGGTATGGGATGTGCCCAAGTGGTTTCTGTCTTATAATTGAGGCACGCGCGCGTCTGTGATGTATTGCTGCGATGTGCTGGTTGTATTATTATTTAACGTGCAGGAACGTGCATGATGGATTCCAGGTAGGGTCGTGTGTGGTTGTTAGTTTGATTGATTAAATGTGTTCTGCGTGTTTTCGTCTGGCGGTACTTGAGTGCCTACGTGGGGTTTGGGGTTGTACACTTATTGAGATTCGTCTCACGGTTGTATAACAGCCACTTTCAGACCCCCAACCGTAAAACCGGGAGGTCTGCCTCCTCTTTTTGGAGTTTAAAGAGCTGCCCATGGTGCCCAATGGAACTGCAGGTGATCCTCAGGAACAGATTGGAAGAGGGCGACGAGTAGCTTTCTCCCTAGGGTATTTTAGGGGTTATGTAAATCGAGTTAACCCATAGTGAAGTTAAGTTAACCAGACCCTGATATTTTGTTAAGTCGGTGACTACAAATGTTATTTGTCAATTATGTCCGTAATACGATGTTTGTATATTTGGTGTTGTATGAAGATGTTGTCGTTGTGGTTTGATTCTTATGGTGTTCTACCCCGTTGTCGTCATCTTTTTGTCCGGGGTTTTTATATTCGCTTCCGCATGTGGCTCTGATGTTTGGATTGGGTTGGCGACATTCCTGGGACGTCGCAGCTATTCAACCGGAGCAAGGGATGTCGCGAGCTCGATGGGGTTCGGGGCGTGACATGTATGACATACTTTGGTCATGTCAAAGTCGTAACTTGACAGTACAACTTTCATTGGTTATGAAGCAAAAGCCATATCTCTACTTTCTTGCCTGTAACATAAGCACGCTGCATCCCCGTGTTAGTACGACATGAACACTCCAAAAGTGTCATGATGCATCCCGTTTCTGTTTCTTCTGCTTCATTTGATTGGTTCGTTGGACACCCTTGCCCCAAACGATACAATGAAAGATGGTGATGTCTTAATCTCCCAAGCAAGAAAATTTGCTCACGGTTTCTTCAGCCCTGGTAATTCGAGTTTGCGTTACATGGGGATTTGGTACTATGGACTAACGGAGCGAACCATCGTTTGGGTTGCTAACAGAGAAAATCCTGTGAATGATACTTCGGGAGTTCTTGCATTTGATCATTATGGAAACGTAGTGATCCGTGAAAAGGATGGGAGCTTTCCCATTTGATCAACCAATGTCAACTCCACAACTTCAAAAAATTCTACGAGTGCTCAGCTTTTGGATTCAGGTAATCTGGTTTTAATTCATGATTTGAGCAAAGTAGTTATTTGGTAGAGCCTTGATTATCCCACGGATACCTTTCTTCCGTCCATGAAGCTTGGGTGGGACAGTAGAACCAATTTGAATAGGCTCGTGACACCTTGGAAATCCAAAGATGATCCGGCATCGAGCAGTTTTTCATGCAGGTTTGAACCAACAGGGTACCCACAGTTGTTCCTTTACAAGGATCGAGCTCCGTATTGGCGGGCTGGACCAATAATTGAGAAATCGCATGGTATCATTGATAAGATGGCTTCTAGTTTAATTTGTAATATCACAACTGTGAATAACGCAAGAGAGGTTTCTATGATGTACGCCGTTTTCGATGCATCATTTATCTCTAGACATGTGGTGTATAAGTCTGGGTCACTTAAACACTTGATATGGCACAAAGAAAAGTAGCGATGGACCGAATTTGCTTACTATCCAAAGGAGCAGTGCGACTACTACCGTAAGCGTGGGCCTAATAGCATATGTGGTACAGACAACGTAGACCAGTTCGACTGCACATGCCACGCTGGCTTCGAGCCCAAGTCTCCAAGCGATTGGTACCTAAAGGACAGAACAGGTGGCTGCAAGAGGAGGCAAGGCGTGTCAATGTGTCAAAGCGGGGAAGGTTTTGTGAAGGTGAAACGGCTGAAGTTGCCAAACACTTCAACAGCACATGTTGACATGAGCCTGAGCTTGAAGGAGTGTGAGCAGGAATGCTTGAGGGATTGCGATTGCACAGCTTATTCCAGTGCAAATGGAAGTATGGGGGAACATGGATGTCTCAAATTGTATGGCGATTTAGTGGATACAAGATCATTTTCAGACGTAGGTCTCGATTTATATGTGCAGGTTGATGCAACTGGCTTAGGTACTCATTGCTAATATCTACTTCAAGTACTTTCGCTGCTGTTGTAGGGTATTGTCCCAATTTGTCCTGATCTCTGTCTTGAAGAAACTATTTACTTCAGATAGGTCATATTAAAAAGTGCACACTTTGCATACATAGCCATAACATTTTGCGCGTTCCATGTCATTGGCACACTTCTTGTGCATTCTTTTATAGCTCGGTATACTCTGGTCAAGAAGGCAATGGTTGCATCGATATTGGTATCTGCACTGGTGTTGCTGCTCTTAGGCTCCCTTATGTACTGCCTTCTATTGAAGAGGAAAAGAGGTCTGGTGATCTAGCCTTGACAGAAGCATTTTCTTCCATACATATTGCTCAGTCTATTTTACAAGTAGGTAATTATTTCGATGTTTAGGGTTAAGAAATCGAATAAATTGAAACTAGAGCTAATCTAGCAAGGATTTTAGGATAAAGGGTGGATGATTTCTAGACTGGAAACTTTTATCAACGAAGCTGCACAACAATGCTTGATAATTAGATAATGCAGTATTGTGATTCAACCTGAAATTGAGCCTATGTGAGTTCATCTTAAGGAACAAGCGATAAGATCATTGTTGAAGGGAAAATTTGTATTGTTCCTTCCTCTACAAAAATTTTCCCAAATTGGCTAGAACGGTAACAAAGAAGCATTACAGAATTGCTTCCATTTCTTTCTTAAGCAATTAATTCAACTGTGTGATAATAGAGAGAAGAGGGCGTAACTGTCTTATTACTGTTAGCACAAGCTCAACATATTTCGACGAACTTCCAGGTCTGAAAGACCTCGACAGCAAAGTTAGATGAAAAACAGATCTACCACTCTTTGATTTTAGAGCTGTAGCTGCAGCCACAAGCAATTTTTCCTCCATCAATGAGCTCAACCAAGGCGGTTTTGGATCTGTATATAAGGTAATTAATGCTGAGGAAAACCCTTAATGGATTTTGAAGCTGACAAAACTCTCCATGTGTAACTTGCGAATCTGACATATAGTTCTTTCCAGGTTAATATGATCCGGAAGTTCAGAAGGAAATATCAGACTTTACAAGTTTTTCAGAACGAGAAGTTCAGACTTAGAATAAAAAGTTTTTCAGAACGAGAAGTTCAGATTCAGAATGAAAAGTTTTTCAGAACGAAAAGTTCAGACTCAGAACGAGAAGTTTAGACTCAGGACGAGAAAGTTCAGAACAAGAAGTTCAGACTCTAATATTTAGACTTTACTGAAGACCTACGCTGACTCAAGTTCTGAATCAGAAATTTTTCAGACACAGAAGTTATGCAGACGCAGACGCTGAAATTTTGCAGACACAGACGCTGAAATTTTTCAGATGCAAAAGCAGAACTCATTACAACAGCTAGTGATCTGGCACGGATTTCACAAAATAAAGGTTTTGATTTACTCAATCTCAATTAAATTGATTGACAATCAAAACATTATGCATTACAACGGATTAAGCTCTACTTATGGAAACCAAGATTCTGATTGTATGAGCGACCAAAATCAGCAAGATTCAGAATCTGTCATCCAACGGCTACTCAATCCTTTCTATACAAATTTGTCCAAGGTGAAGATTGGAAAATGATCCTCTGAAAACTGTCCAACGGCTAGTTTGGAAGTGGATGAGTATTTAAGGAGATTAACGAGCAGCAGAAGGAAGTATAGAATCAAGAATTAACAAGTCCAAAGCCTGAGCATACTCCGATTCTCTTTCTTGTCTTTCTTGAGCAAAAACTTTAAGATCTTGAGGAACACTTTGTAAAAGTGATTGTGTGAGATAGAGAATCCTATCATACACAAGAGTGTTGTCAGTCTAAATTTGTAATTCCTCTTGATTATCTAGTGAAATCTAGCCAGTAGGCTATCAGCGTGGGAGAATGAACGTAGACTTACTATAAGCCGAACCACTATAAACTTGTGTGCAGTTTTTTTATCCCTCATATTTTACTTTACATACTGCACATCAGGAGCACTGTCTTTATAGAATCTGAATATTATTCATATTCAACTGTAATCTTTCATTTCCGCTTAATTTTATAAAAATTATTTAAGATCACCTATTCACCCCATCTAGGTGATCCTTGCTAGCCACATCAATTGATCACTTTATTCCACTAAATCCAAATGGTTATTGACTACTAAATATATGTAATCTACCAACTTCATTTGCTTGTCTCTTACGCGGATTCATGTCCTGGAATAAAATGCTCGGAAACAAACCAGTTTTTTTTTAAGGACCTTCTTCTCTTTTGAAATTCTTGAAAGGTACTGCGATATGGTTACTTCCACTCTATCTATGGAGGCGTCTCTTGTGCCGATTCTAGTCTTCCAGTCATCCCAAACCCAGGAGGTGACTAACAAAACACAATAAGAGAAGAAGCAAAGAACCGCACAATTCATGTTGCTTCTTTCATTTTTCAAGTCATACAACATGTAATGAGTGTAACCTACACATCCCCCTAGCAAGTATAACCACCTAACAAATCATAAAATCTACTGATAACAGCTTTTGAGCGACTAGTTTCATCTGACAAATCTCAATATTTGTTATTGTGATGTGTTCATTATGACAGGGTGCGATGAATAATGGAATACAAATAGCGGTTAAAAGACTCTCGAAGTATTCTGGACAAGGAAATGAACAGTTCAAGAATGAAGTCAGGTTGATTGCCAAACTCCAACACCGGAGTCTTGTGAAAATCTTAGGCAGCTGCATTCACGAAGACAAGAAACAATTAATTTATGAGTATTTGCCCAATAAAAGCTTGGATTCTTTCCTTTTTGGTAAGTCCTCTCTTTCGGTGGCTAGAATTTCAATTCTACATATGGATATAACTTAAGGAAATTCCTATCTTTGGTTAAGATGAAACAAAGAGATCACTTGTGGATTGGGGAAAAAGGTTTGAAATCTCTTATGGGGTAGCTCGAGGAATCATGTATCTACACCAGGATTCTACGTTAAGGATATTCTACAGAGATTTGAAAGCTAGCAATGTCTTACTGGATGTTGCATTGAACCCCAAGATGTTAGATTTTGGGATGGCCAAGATTTGTGGAGGAGACCAAATGGGAGGAAAAACAAAGCGTGTGGCCGGGACATAGTAAGTGTTTCTTGAGCATTCAATACTGCTTCGCCTGACTAGACAATGAAAAACTAGAACAAAGAAAAAGAACTCAGACCAACCATTCTCTGTCTTTGATACTAAACTTCCAAACTTAAGTTATGTAACCGAAAATTCAACAATGGTGAACTTTATGCAGTGAATGAGATGTTGATTACTACTCTCCTTTTTGGCTTCTGCAGTGGCTACATGGCACTAGAGTATGCTATGCAAGGCCGGTTTTCAATAAAATCGGATGTGTATAGTTATGGAGTTTTGTTGTTAGAGATCATTACAGGCCAAAAAAATAGTTGGTGCTATCCCTTTTGCAATTCAATTGGCCATGCAAGTATGAAACTCTTATATAATTCAACGCAATGCACAATTTGACCAGCCTCTATATTCGCATTATCACAATCCAATGTGTTTGGTATGTCTTCTTTCAGGTATGGGAACTTTGGAAAGAAGGAAGATGCATGGACATTGTGTTGACACCTAAATTTTGGCGCATCATTTAGTACTTAATTGCATAGAAACTTAGGGATTAAATTTTTAACCCCTAAACAAAAATATTAAAATTGCATAACATATAGTTTAGGTTCATATAGATTAATTGCATTCCGCATTGGATCGGCGGTGGCAAGAGAGCTTAAAATTCATCGAATGAGAATCGGCTCACTCGAAAGACAAGGGCCGAAAATTACAAGTCAGAAGGGCTTGGTTGTCTTAATTTGAGCTTAAATTAGCCTATTATGCTTAATTAAATAAAAGCCCACATTAATTCAGCCCACTTGAAATTAAATGATGATTACAGCCTAAGCCCATTAGTACTAGAAAGCTCGGCTAATTGACATGGGTTTACATTATAAATACATCATTATATGTCATAATTTGGGGGGTCTCAGAATTTCAAATCTGAATTTTTAGAAAGAGACACACGTGAGAGAGAGGAAGAGACCGACGTGCCACCACTGCCGCGCCACTGCCTACCGTGCCGTGCCACCGCCTGCCGCACCGCGCCTCCGCCCCTCCGCATCCGCACACCGACACCACTCGACGCCCGAAGAGCTGCTGCCCCGCCGCTGCAAGCCGTGCACCGCCGCTCCTACCGTGCACTGTTGCATCACCGCCGTACGCCGATGCCGCCGTCGTGCTCCGCCGCAAACCAATCCACCACCGAAGCACTGCCCGACGTCGCCTCAGCTCACCGTTCCAGCTTGCAAGCCGCCGCCCGGAGCTGCACTGCTGTTGACACCTAAATTTTTGGCGACCATTTAGTCGTAATTTGCATAAAAAATTAGGGATTAAATTTTAATCCCTAAACAAAAATAATAATCACATAGCATATAGTTTAGGATTATATAGTTTAATTGCATTCTACATTGAGCCGACGGTGGCAAGGGAGCCTAAAATTTGTCATGAAAATTGAGCTCGGGCGTCGAACGAGACTCGACTCACTCGGAAAGCAAGGGGGGCCGGAAATTACAGGTTAAAATGGGCTCGGTTGTTTTAATTTGAGCTTAAATTAGCTCATTATGCTTAATTAAATAAAAGCCCACATTAATTCAGCCCACTTGAAATTAAATGATAATTAAAGCCTAAGCCCAAGTCTAAGCCCATTAGGACTAGCAAGCCCATCTAATTGACCTAGGTTAACATTATAAATATGTCATTAGGTCACATAATCAAGACAGAGATTTTCAGATCAGAAATTTTCAGAGAAAAAGTGAGAGAGAGAGAGAGAGAGAGAGACCGGCGCACACCACCACGCCGTGCCACCACCGCTCGCGTGCCTCCGCCGTCGCGCCGCTTGCTGCGCCCGGAGACCGCTACCGCCGTCGCTGCTGCCACGCCGGCGGAATAGCCGCCCGCCGATCCTCCCTAACAGCCGCACTGCACGCAGCCGTCCACAGCCGCACCGGCGCTGCCCCGCGTTCATGCCCGGAGACGTCTGCCAGACGTCCCCGCCGTGCCGGAGCTGCCCGCCATCCCTACTCCGCGGTACGTTGCCGTGCTGCTGCCCCTCTCTTGCCGTCACTGTTCCTGCCTGCACTGCCACTGATCGGAGCCGTAGACCGCCGCCTCACCGTGCCACGTCGCTGCTTGCCGCCGTCTTGCCAGAGCTGCAGCACCACCGATCACCACTGCCGCCGGAGACGCCATCCACAGCCGCGCCTCTCCCGCCGTTCCCGTCAACGCCGCACCCTGCCGCGTCCCTGCCGGACGTCCCAGCCGATCACCAGCCACCGGCACCGCCTACCCCTTTTGCTCCACCCGTTCCCGCCGGTGAAGCTGCTAGCCACTGCTCGGAGACGCCTGCTGCTCCACCGTGCCGAAGCTGCTCTCTATCGCGCCGTCCACAGCCACAGCACCGTCCCTCCGCTGACGTCCACAGCCGCCGCCTCGCTGTCGCCGCCACTGTTCCTGCCGGCGAGGTCACCGGGCACGCCGCCACCGAGCACGCCGTCTTGCGCCACCGCCACTGTCGCTCGTCCCGATCCGCAATCTCGATCCTCAATACCGATCCGCGATCCAAATTTGGAAATATTTCAAATTAGGTAAGGATATTATTCGATATTTTCGGAATATTTAGTTTCTTAATTTTCGAATGTTAGAATATTTTGTGAATATTTGGTGGATAATTAAATATCTTCGGATAATTTTCTAATGTCCGCAATATTTGAAAACATTCAAAATTAGGAATCATTCCTAATTTAGCAACGTATCTGGACGACTATCCGACCTTATCCCTAAGGTACGATACGCAGCGATACGGAAAATCGTTATCTTATCCATAATCACTTGGATACGATAATGGATTTTATTTGCTTTCCAAATTTGAACAATCAACTTTCCGTCAATATCTTTAACCCTATAGATATGACCGTTAGTTCGATTTCGTTGCCTAATCTGAATTTGATAAGAAGAATATTGCGGATTGCGTGGATTGTTTGAATGTGGTTATTATCTTTGTTTAAATGTTTTTCCTTTTTAAATAAAGAAAACCAAATAAAAAAATCTGTTAGTTAGATTTAAATTAGAAGTTTAGCATGTTTAGGAAACCATAAATATACCTAGAAGATAGGATAATTATTTAATTTAAATTAGGACTTGAGATAATTTATTTCCTAGTTTAAATTAGGTGTTATTCTAATCCTAATAGATTATTTAGGTTATTTTTAAATTCCGAATTTCCATGAAAATCCCAAAAAAAGAATGAGCTGCTTTAGGATAGATTAGTATAGATTGCATTCTTAATTTGAGTAATTTTTTATTTCGAATTTTAATAAAAATACCAAAAAGAAGTCACTTTAGGATAGATTAAATTATCATAGATTGCATGTTATTTTAGGCATTTTTTTAATTCCGAATTTCATCAGAAAATACAAAAAATAAATCATTTGCCCGTCATTAGAATTAGGTCACGTCGTTGCATGACATATAGTTTGCATGTTAGGCTGCATTAATCGCATGTCAATTTTTGCACGTCATTGCATATAGATTAGCTTTCATTTAAATAAGTAAAAATCCAAAAAATATTGAGTGAATTGCTTGTTAATTAGAAATTATATTCGGGTTGTTGATGTGATTTTCTAGCTAACAATGCAGATGCTTACGTTGTTTCGAGGTAAGTAATTTTCCCAATCTTGCGATTTATTTAATATTCTGATTATTGGGTGCTAAATTGATAGTTTGCGCACCCGCATGAACACCTCACATGTTAGTGATTAAGTTGAAATGGATCCAGACTGCATGCCAAAACATTTTTGAAAAGAAAAGGTACCGAAAGAACGTTAGACTAGGTCTAGCGTAATCAAGTCCCCGAGCTTAGAATCTCTGGTTCGTAGGAATAAAATATATCTCCCTATGTTTTATTTAGGTTTCTAATCGACCTACCACAAATAGATTAGTGGTGATTCCAAGTATGTAAACATTTGCATGTTAAGAACTTAAACTCTAAGTTGCGAATTGGTAGGGTATGGGAGGGTTCGAGTTAAGCCTAATCTTAATAATCCATTATCCTGAAAGAAAAATTTTAGGTCGCGACAACTGCCGCCGCTACCCAGACAGCCCCCCGTCGCCGCCGCACCGGAGAGCTGCTCGGAGCTGCACAACCTCCGCGTGCCACCGCCGTGCCACAGCCGCGCCTCCCACCGCCGCAGCTGCCCGGAGCCGCCCACTACCGCCGTAAGCCGACGTTGTCCCCGCCGCAAGCCGCGCCGTTGCCTTGCCGCACCGCCACTCCCAACACTGTGCTGCCGTTCCCGATCCGCTACAAATTCGAATTAGGAAAGAAATCAGCAAATCAGGTAATTATCTTATCCCGATTTAATTCGAATATTTTGTTGCCTAATTGATGCTTATTGATATCTACTTTTGCATATTTAGATAATAGGCAATATTCCAATTAGGATTTTATTTCCTTTTTGAAACCTTGGATATCTATTACTTTTCAAATTTGGATATAATTTAGAATTTTCAAAATCCTTTAAATATATCCAAGATATTTGAGATATCTAAATTTTTTCAAGATGTGATCGATTAGGAAAATTTCTTAATCCGCAACTGCACACATGGAAATAATTCTATCTATCAGATTTAAAGCCTGATAGATAGATTTATTTCCATAGCGGAAATTTCGAATTTTAGCGTCGATCTGTCAGGCTTCAGATCGAAACTTAATTCGAAAGATGTAGCAGTTTTATTTTTTTTACTTGATTTTAATTTCGAATTTTCATAAAAAAAATACCAAAAAGATTGCGCTAGAATAGGTTTATTTCTTTAGTTTAAAATTGCATGTTTAGATAATTGGCATTTTTAATTCCGAATTTCATTTTAAAAAATACAAAAAATAATATGCCCGTCATTAGAAATAGGTTACGTCGTCGCATGACATATAGTTTGCATGTTAGGTTGCATTAATCGCATGTCAATTTTTGCATGTCATTACATATAGGTTAGCTTTCATTTAAATAAAAGAAAAATAAAAAAAATTTCTGCAACTTTGAACTTGAAGTCAGAATTTTTCAAAATTGTCAAATTAAGTATTTTTCTTGAAATTGGTATCGAAAGGGCGTTAAGGAATTTAGCGTAACCAAGTCCCCGAATCTATAATTTCTGGTTCGCAGGAATAAAATAGTACTCCCGCTATTTTATTAAGGTTTCTAATCAACCTACCTTAAATGATTAGTGGCGACTCCTTTGAAAATATTTGCATGTTTACAATTAAACCTAAGTTGCAATTTGGTAGAGTTTGGGAGAACTCGAGCTAGGTTAATTAATTTAATTGATCTAGTAATCCATTAGCCTAAGATCAAAACGCCGATTCTTTTTAGGTCACGACAGCTTGGCGACTCCACTGGGGAGTACTTGAATTTTTTCAAAATTTAAGGAGGACTTAAGCCAAAAAAAAATTTGATGGAAAAACCACTCGATTTGACAAAATTTGTTGAATTCTCATTCTTAGGTGTTAAATGATTTTGCAGGATGGGAGTTATAAGGGGAGTAGTGGTTGGCTAACCCTTTTGTTTTGCAGGTTTGGTGGAGTGGAATTTTGATTTAATTTTTGCACTATTGAAGCGTTGTTTGCATATAACTGTTGTGCATGATTTACAGTTTTTGCATTACACCACACACAATCTGTGACTGGACCTGAGTCATACCCATAGTTCTAAGTTGGCATTTAGATGGTTCTTTAACCTTGGTGGTAAAACTTCGCTAAAGGTTATCCCATTTGGATCCCGAAAATTTTTAAAAAAAATGGCTCAATCCCGAAATTTTTTAAAAAAAATGGCTCAAGGATCGCCCTCATGCACGTGAAGTTACAACGCATGGAGGTTAACCTTGTCGACCAAACCAAGCCGAAGTGATTGGACCCGACTAGTCATGACTATTGTATGCAAGGCTGCGGCTAGTCATGATGATTGGGCGCGAGGCTGCGACATGTCGTTCTGTTTATCACTTCATTTTGCAAAAGCCTTTAGGGTAGATAGATTAAGGTTTAAACTCACGATTCATGTGCATGTCTCTATGATTGACATTCTCTCCCCAAGGATGGTAATTTCTCGAGCTTTATCTTTGCTTTTCTTCATCTTATTTTGAGTCGGTCCATGATTTAGGTTGAGTCATTTGGCACGTGGTCTATATAAAAATGGGTCGCCTCGATATCCGTTTCGTGCCTACTCCAAAGCTAGAGCTCAAGAAGTTATGGAGCCAGCTAAAGCCGGATGGTCAGTAGTACGTCCTCAAGCGCATTGGATTCATGCTACTGATCCTAGACATAGATGTCCAGAGCGGAATCATGCAGGCATTCGCTCATTGTTGGTGCCCCAAGACAACCACATTTGTGTTGGGAGGTAAGTTTGAGCTCACGCCAACTCTGGAAAAATACAGTTTTGCCATTGGGAAATCAATTGATTTGGATATAGTCGAACCACCCATTAAAGTAGACCATGTGATAGTGCTTGCTGAATTTTTAAATTTGACCAAAAAGGAAATTGAAAAAGTGTTAAAGGGTAATTGTCATGCATGCCTGCTATCTTTTCTTATTGAATGTTTTGAAAACAGCTCCGTCCTCATGAGGTCTAAGATTTTTGTGTTAGCCTTCTTCAGACTCATCATTTTCCCGTTCCGTCAAAATGCTATTGATCCCGTCATAGCTTGGACGGTAAAACTAATATGTGGCGGAGTTAGTTTTATAAGCGCAATTCTGGCAAAAATTTTCATATCTCTGACACGATTCAAGAAAGGAAAAGATAGAACTTTTCGACCCCGATTGAGCTTTTACAAATCTGGTTTTTCTCACACATTTCTCAATTTGGAGAAAATATGATTGTTTTTTAAATGAACATGACTGATAACCCTGTTTTAAGGTTCAAACAAATACAGGATCAAACTAAGAGTTTGCACTATACACAATGGGTCCATCTGTTTAAGGATCCAAGCTCTAAGATTTTCCTTTGGCAAGCTGTATGGTTCCGAGAGGTTGAGGCTCGACTGTACCATGGCGATCAGAAGCCCGTACCTTTGATGGGCATTTATGGGGCAACCTGCTATCAGTAGGGGTGAGCGGTTCCCGGTCCGGTCCGGTCCGGTTCCAAGGTGGAACCGGGAACCGGACCGAGAGAACCGGTTCCCAATTTTGGGAATCGCGGACCGGACCGGTTGTTCTAGGACCGGGAACCGGACCGGACCGTTGGTCCGGTCCGGTTCCAGTCCTGTCCAATGGTTCCGGTTACTTAGAGTTTAGGGTTTTTTTTTTGTCAAACAATTAAGATTTGGTTCACATTTTACTAATTTTTATCAATAAATTTATGTCAATGAAGTTCACTTAAAGTTTAATTCACATTTTACTATTTTTTATCAATGAATTTATGATAATGAAGTTTACTTAGAGTTTAGTTCACATTTTATTAATTTTTTCAAAGAAAAAAATAACAAAAATATATATTAAATGGTCGGTCCGGTTGGTCCGGTTCCCCCTCGGAACCGGGAACCGGACCGCCCGAAAACCGGTTTCGCTTTTAGGAACCGGGAACCGGACCAATAGTCTCAAGAACCGGACCAAACTCGTCGGTCCGGTCCGGTCCCGGTTTGGGCGGTCCAAGTTGCTCACCCCTAGCTATCAGCCCCTTCGGATTGCACGTCAATTCCGAGTTCTGCAGGACGTCCCACCTCCACTCAGGCCCAATGAATTTCAAGTCCAGTTCGAGAAAGGCGAATCCTACAAAGTCGAGCTTAGGCGTCATTCTGAGCCCTGGCAGAATTGTTCCACTCAAAAGCTGATTTGGCCCGCGGATGAACCCACTGGAAGGATGAGAAGTCACTTTGCCATGGCCCGGTATATTCAGCATCATACCATCCCTGCTGAGATACTCCCGAAGATCCCTGTCGTGACAATACGACATACCCTTCAAACCCAGATCAAAATCAGCGAAGAAAAGGCGATGAAGGCCCAGGACAAGGCAGATGCTCTGGCTGAAGAGAATGCACGATAACGACGCGCCTTGAAGGCCCATTCGTCTATAGATCACGTGGCCTCTAAAAAGAGAAAGACCGTCTGATTTCTAGTTTAGTTTAGGGAGTTTTTCTTTCTGTTTAGGATGAAATGTTAGCTTACATTTATACTTCGTGCTATTAATGTTTTCTAGTAAATGTCGTTTCTGAACGATTTTTATAAGAATTCTTTCGAGACATTTTCAATTCTGAGCAATTCAATGTTGAGCTATAATTTGTGAATTTTGGGAATGAGCCCGGTTTTTATTGAATAAAACAATTTGGAACTTCAGGATTTACTGGACCAATCTGTCTTTCGAAGGAAATTTCATCTTGAGGGTCTAGAAGATGTCATGGACCGACTTGCTATTCTTACTCGTCGTATTTATTCGATCCTTACTTGTTGCAGGTAATTTGCCACGGATCCCCCTCATCCTCGTAATAATCAATCGATGACCAAAAGAAGGATGACCAATCAAGCCGAGATTGCAGCCATGATTGACGAAAAGCTGAAAGAACACATGAATACGATCAATGAACAGATCACAGCAGCCATGTCCAAAATGATGGGTGATCTCATGGCCAAGCAGCAGCAGATCAATGCTACCTCTCAATTGGAGATTCCACCTCCAACCTATCCAGGCCTCCGTCTTGACAAAGCTCCTGCAGCGAATACTGATCCAACCTTTCAACCGGATGATGTCATTCCGATTGACACCAATGCTTCTCCGTCGGTCCCTGTTCTTCATCCACCCCCCAACGATGAGAATGCCAAGTTGTTGGCCAAGCTTGACTAGAGGTTGCGTGAAGTGGAGGGAACTCAAAGTGTTCCGCCTGTTGATTTGTCCATTTTTACCCGGGTCCAAGTGCTCGATAAATTCAAGATGTCAGCCTTCGAGAAGTACGACGGCATCTCAAACCTAATTCAGCACATTGATATGTACCATGGGCTCATGAATAGATATGTGTCTAACGGACCCCTAATTATCCAAACCTTCCAAGTAAGCTTTAAGGATGCTGCAATGAGGTGGTATACCAACCACCAGATCAACCGGAAGGACTCGTAGGAAGAGGTGGCAAATTTTTTTGTCAAGCACTTCAAGTTCAATCTCGACGTCACCATTACAAGAGAAGACCTGGAAAGAGCTGAGCAGAAAAAAGATGAGACTTTAAAGGAGTATGTCACTCGGTGGAGGAACATGGCGGGGCAAATCATGCCGGAACCCGCATAACGTGACTTAATGAAGTTGTTCGTGTCCACCTTACCGCAACCGGTTCGTTCACGAATGTTTGTAACGGCCGCCCAATCTTTTGGCCAGTTGATAGCCATAGGTGAAGAGATTGAGACCGGGCTCAAGAAAGGATGGTACGGTGAGTCAGGTTCATCGGCCAAGAGATTTACTAGTAAGAAGGATAAAGAGCATGTCCCCGAAGTCAACATAACCTATCTGCAGAAGCCGCCAGCTCAAGCCCTAAAGCTGCAGTTCAGCACTCAGCAGACAACCTCTTATAGACGGCAAGGCCAGCAGGACCCACGCCTGCAGCGCAAACTTCGCCAGTTTACTCCACTTCCCGGGACGTTATCTCAGGTACTAGCGATGCTAAGGAAGAAGAACTTGCTGAATTCAAAGCCACAAAGATCTAACACTACTAGCTATACAAAGTATGATCCGTCGAAAAAATGCGATTACCACAGAGGTGAGGTAGGGCATTCGACCGATGATTGTCAAGTACTCAAACATCAAGTGCGGGATCTACTCGACACTGGAGCGTTTGCGCTGCAGCCAGCCGGTAAGCCCAATGTGCAGAACAATCCACCCCCTGATCATTCGAGCAGTGCAAACGTTGTCCTTGGCCCGGGAGTTAAGCAGGTTCAAGGCTTCAGGGTCCCTCTCGAAGATATTTTCAATGCTTTAGTCCGAGTTGGTTATGTTTCGGCTGGCGAAGTATTGTCACTTAGTGAAATAGAAAAAAAAGTGGATGAGTTAGTGAGAGAGGGAATGATTGGGACAGCGGATGAATTCGGAGTAGTGGCTACTATATCCCAAGTCACCATTGACTGGAATGAAGAACTCGCAAAGATGACTGATGAACAAGTTAAGTTGGATCCTGACATGCCCGCTCTCGAGGACGCCTCTGACGATGACCTCGGGATCATTATACCTGACACTCCGGAAGTATTGACCCTGGCATCACCTCAGCCCTACGCTTATGAAAGTGACAAGATGGTTCCATGGTCGTACGACGTTGATCTAAAGCACGAGGTTCAGGATACTGGGGCATTAACATTTCGTGCTCCGTGGCTCTGCGAAGGCCGAGATGATCTTATCATGGTTCCAGACATCCAGACTACATCCCCGATTCTTGCAAGAATAATACATGAAGAGAAGAAGGTGATCGACACTCTGGGACAACCGAGCGGCAAGTTCGACTACTACGTGAAATATTCGGCTCCCCCGAGCTTCTATATTGACTCGCGTAATATCGTCCCCTATGGATGGGGAGGTATGGATGATCTAACACCTCCAGTGACAGAAGATCCTGATGATGCGATGAAGGGAATCACTGTTCTGTTTAATAACGTGCTCATTGAAGCTATCGAGGAAGGACCGTTGGATGAAATGGGCACTGGCCCGCGAGAGTAAAACCTTTACTTTTTCGCACACCCCCTTGCGTGGGAAATTTTACAGCTTTTTAGGACTTACCCCGTCTCGAGAGCTGTTTCTTGGGATTTTTCATTTCTAGGACTCATCGTTGCAATTTTCATTCAATAAATGTAATTCATTTGGTGATAATAAATGAAATTACAAATTGTTTTTATTTTGAATCTTGTTGAAGAGCCCCAAACCAACCCGATGACGATATCCAACGATTGAAAAATTTGTCATCTACGGTAAGAACTGACGGTTGGGCTTCTCAAGAATTCTCATTTCAAGGTCTTCAAAAGCAAAATGAATTTCAAAAAGCAAAGAATAATTTTCGAAAATTGCAATAGCCCTCTCTTGTCTTTTTGATCCCTTTCTTTCATGTTTCAGAACTAATCTCGAGGCATGCGAAGGGACGGGAATCGTGGATCCTCATATATGTGATGCAAATCAATCCGATGACTCAGATGATTCTAATCCGAATGATGAAGAGATACGACGAAACTTGGAAATCCATGAGAAATCCAAGCCCCTGACTGCCGAAGAAACCGTGGTGATCAACCTTGGCGACACGGAGAATACTAGAGAAGTGAAGATTGGAGCATGTCTCCCTGAATATGTGGCCAAACGCTTGACCCAGTTGTTGAAGGATTATCAAGACATCTTTGCTTGGTCTTATGCTAACATGCCGAGTCTTGATCGATCGATCGTCGAACATTGTCTACCGACTGATCCTTCGGTTGAGCCTGTGAAACAAAGGCCACGAAGAGCTAAACCAGAACTGGCAAAGAAGATCAAGGAAGAGGTCATGAAACTTCTTGACGTGGGATTTATTGAGACTACCCAATACTCAGAATGGGTCGCTAATATAGTCCCAGTGTTGAAGAAAGACGGTCGAGTTCGAGTATGTGTCAACTACCGAGATCTGAACAAAGCTAGTCCCAAAGATGATTTTCCACTCCCGCACATTAATGTGCTTGTGGACAACACGGCTAGATTCGAACTATTTTCCTTCATGGATGGTTTCTCAGGATATAATCAGATCTTGATGAATGAGGATGATAAGTTGAAAACGGCATTTACTACTCCTTGGGGGACATTTCATTATAAGGTGATGCCCTTCGATCTCAAAAATGCTGGAGCAACTTACCAGCGGGCAATGGTCACGTTGTTCCATGACATGATGTATAATGAGATCGAGGTCTATGTTGACGACATGATTGCAAAAACTCGGCATGAAGAAGATCACATAGAAACCTTGACGAAATTATTCGACAGGCTTCGCAAGTTCAAATTACGCCTCAATCCGGTAAAATGTGTGTTCGGGGCAGCCTCTGGCAAACTACTTGGCTTCATTGTCAGCAACAAAAGGATTGAGATTGACCCGTCAAAAGTGAAGGCCATTTGCGAAGTAAAATCTCCCTCTTCGGCAAAGGAAGTTCGTAGCTTAATGGGTAGACTAAACTATATAGCCAGATTTATTTCTCAGCTATCTGAGACAGCGAAGCCTTTCTTTAAACTCCTCAAGAAGAATGCGCTGGTTAGATGGGATGAAGAGTGTGAACTGGCGTTTGATAAGATTAAACACTACTTGATGAATCCGCCGGTGCTTGTTTCGTCAACGCTGGGGCAACCTCTGATCCTATACCTTACAACCCACACTGAGTCCTTAGGTGCCATGCTTGCTCAGAAAAAAGAAGAGGATGGAAATAAGCATGCAATTTATTATTTGAGTAAGAAGTTCACCGCCTCTGAGATGAACTATTCCGAAGCAGAAAGAACGTACGCAGCACTGGTCTGGGTGCTACATAGATTGAGGCAGTACACTTTGCACTATCAGATATTGCTTGTGACAGAGTGTGATCCCATCAAATACTTGCTCAATCAACCCGCCTTGATCGGAAAACTGGCAAAATGGCAGATTCTTATCTCAGAATTTAATGTTCGATTCCTGTCTCAGAAATCAGTCAAAGGACGAGTAATTGCCGATGTCTTGGCTGAAAATCCTGGGAAAAATGACGATCTGGATCTGCTAGAGGATAGAGTCATGCCAATTGATGAGTATGTATGGACCATATATTTTAATGGGGCTGTAAACCTGTCAGGATCAGGTATTGGGGCAGTTCTAATATCCCCAGGCGGACAACATTATCCAGTTGCAGCGAAGTTGATATTTCCTTGCACGAACAATATCGTCGAATATGAAGCGTGCATCCTCGGGTTGCAAGTTGCAATCGAAATGGGAGTAGCTCGACTCAAGGTGTTCGGGGATTCAGCCCTCATTATTCTTCGGACCGTTGATAAGTGGCAAACTAAAGATGCTAAGTTGTAGCCCTATCACATCTATCTGGAAGAGTTGATGGACGAATTTGAAGACATTTTGTTCGAGTACTTGTCAAGGACTCAAAACAGCTATGCTGATGCTCTGTCTACATTATCGACAATGCTACGAGTGACAAGTAGTTTAGAAGTTAAACCTTTGAAGATAGAGGTCTTACAGAAACCGGCTTATTGCATGGCCACGACAGAAGAGCCTGACGGCAAGCCGTGGTATCATGATATCAAGGCATATCTTCAAACACAGGAGTTTCCTGAGAAAAGTACCGCATCTGACCATAAGTATATCAGGAAAATGGCGTCGAAGTTCTTCTTGAGCGGAGAATGCCTGTACAAACGGTCTTATGATTCGGTGTTATTAAGGTGTGTTGATTCAACCGAGGTTGTTCATTTGATGCTAGAAGTGCATGAAGGAGTATGTGGTCCGCACATGAATGGTCATATACTTGCAAGGAAGATAATGAGGATGGGTTATTACTGGTTCATTTTAGAAAGTGATTGCATTCAGCATGTCCGGAGTTGTCACAAATGTCAGATCCATGGTGAAAAGATTAAAACTCCTCTGAATGAATTGCATCAAATGTTTGAACCATAGCCATTTTCTATGTAGGGCATTGATATGATTGGCCCAATTAATCCTAAAGCGTCAAATGGGCATCGGTTTATCCTGGTCACTATCGATTACTTTTCAAAGTGGATCGAAGCTATGTCCTATACGACAGTGACGGCCCGAGTTGTGGTGAAGTTCATTCGTCGAGACGTCATTGCTCGATATGGTGCACCTAAGACTATAATCACTGACAATGGGTCGAATCTAAATAATAAATCGGTGGATGACATGTTCAAAAAGTTCAAGATCAAGCATCTGAATTCCTCCCCATATCGTCCGCAAATGAACGGAGCGGTCGAAGCAGCCAACAAGAATATCAAGAAAATTTTGGGTAAAACAGCTGAAAACTATAGTGATTGGCATGAGAGATTACCTTTTGCACTTATGGCATATCAGACTTCTATCCGGACATCTATAAGGGCAACTCCATACTTTCTTGTGTACGGTATGGAAGCAGTTCTACCTGTTGAGGTTCAAATTCCGTTGTTACGTATTCTTTCACAGGTACAATTATCAAAAGCAGATTGGATCCAGCAGAGGTTGGACCAGTTAAACATGATTGATGAGATAAGGCTTAGAGCTCTATGCGATGGCCAGTGCTATTAACAATGAGTTGCTAAATCTTTCAATAAGAAAGTCAAGCCTCGACATTTCCAGGTAGGAGACCTTATCTTGCGGAAGTTATTGCCAATATTCCCTCTTGCAGAAGGAAAATTCGCCCCAAATTATGGCGGCCTCTACATTGTGAAGAAAGTCCTTCCAAGAGGTGCTTTGATTTTGGCCGAGATGGATGGTCGTGTTTTTTCAGTCCAGTTAATTCTGATTCTGTGAAAAAGTATTACACTTGATTTGTACTCATTTTGACTTTGTTTCAATCAAGTTTCAAGTTGAATTTCACGAACCAATTGATATTATTAAGCTTTGTTTGAGGAAAGCCTTTAATTTGGCAATCTGTTTCTGTCCTAATGAAGCGATCATATTGCGTGAGAAACTTCAAGATGACGAAAGGTAAACCATTTCCATACACATTCTGAATAATAATCCCTAGTGTAAGTAGTGAAAATTCTGTGCTGACAAGGTAAAGGATTATCTTACGAAAAGTATGACGACCAAAATGGTTAGAGGCATTTATTTCCTCTATCTAAACACTATAGGTTATCATTTACTTAACCCCTTTGAACGGAGTTTAATTTCTTACCCCTGTCAGGAATAATACCATGCTAGGGCAATTCCTTAGAAAGTTCAAAATGGTTAGAATTTTCTTACTTTCACTTGCATCAATCTTCAAGTATATTTATTGCATGCAAGTTCTGTGTTAGCTCGAGTGCCTTAGATATGACGAAGAGCATTTCTTTTCATATTCCTACACATTATACCCTTTGCATACCCAATTTGAGCGGTGAAATCATTTCAACCCGATTGGTGATCATTCTTGTGATAAACAAATGAAGTCATCTCAAAGCAAGTTCAAGGTGACTTGAGGCAAATGGGAGCTCGAAAGAAAATTCATCAGAAAGGACGCAAAAGGACTCCAATAAATCGAAGTTCTCTCAAAAAGAAGGGGAAAAATCTCTCGAATAGAAAACCTCTCTCTCAAAAAAAATGAAGAGAGAGAAAGAAAAGCTTCGGCAAGAACTGAGTCGATATGCAAGATCATTCTTCAAGGAAAAGACCATTTGAAGGTTCATTTATGGAGCAATTGCTGGAGATAGATCAATTGGATGATCACCAATCTCCATATTCATAATACCCCCTTTGATGAAAATAGGTCATTCATTCAAGCCTACCCGAACCTACGTTACAACCCTTACCGAAATCTCTTCAAAATAGGGCACTTGAGTTAATGTAGAATTTCAAATGCTTATAAATGTTGCTCGAAGAAGTACAAGCAAGATTTTTCTATCTCATTTTTGCAGCATTCCTGACTTGTAAATCCAGAGCAGTTGATGATATCAATTCTTTCAATAGCCTCGATTCGAAGAGTCCCTTTTGCTAAGCCATTGACCAAGCTCACGTTTTAGTCCTTATAAAGACCTCTCAAATTAGCTAAATTATACTGATTTTGAGAATATTCGAACCCTTGTCAAGCATGACGAAGAGAGTTTGAGTGATTATTATACCCACATCAAAGGTCGGGTCAAAAGCCTTTCATTGAGAGTAAGTGAAAAGTCCTTTCTGATTAAAGGTCTCTCATTTAATGTGATCAAATTGTCAAAAGGACAAAATGGTTGTTCTTATTGATAAATTCCCCTGTAAAGCTTGGTAATGCAAGCAGATTCATGAATTATGTTTTCTCTGCTCTTGCGCATGTGTTATTTTGACCTTTCCTCATGAAAAAACAAGTGCAATGCAATTGACTTTGCCATTTTTATAACATAAGAAGAATTCAGGTATGCCTGCTAATTATTCTTTGTTGTTTCTTTTTTCGAAATACAATTTCTCATTTGGTGTTGCTAAGTGGAGTACAAAGCACACTCCATTTTATGTTTGCCAAGTGGAGTACGCGGCAGCATAATTTCTCATTTGATGTTGCCAAGTGGAGTGCGCGGCAGCACAATTTCCTATCTCTTGGTGTTGCTAAGTGGAGTACGAAGCACACCCCATTTCATGATGTTGCTAAGTGGAGTACGAAGCACATCCCATTTCATGTTTGCCAAGTGGAGTACGCGGCGGCATAATTTCCCATTTCATGTTCGCCAAGTGGAGTACGCGGCGGCATAGTTTCTCATTTGGTGTTGCCAAGTGGAGTACACGGCACACCCCATTTCATATTCGCCAAGTGGAGTACGCGGTGGTATGGTTTCTCATTTGATGTTGTTAAGTGGAGTACGAAGCACATCTCATTTTATGTTCACCAAGTGGAGTACGCGGCGGCATAATTTCCCATTTCATGTTCGCCAAGTGGAGTACGCGGCGGCATAATTTCCCATTTGGTGTTGCCAAGTGGAGTACGCGGCACACCTCATTTCATGTTTGCCAAGTGGAGTACGCGGCGGTATAATTTCCCATTTCATGTTCGCCAAGTGGAGTACGCGGCGACATGGTTTCTCATTTGGTATTGCTAAGTGGAGTACGAAGCACACCAGTCAATACATCTCATTCTTTCTTCATATCATGCGCTATTTCGCGTATGTAGGAAACTCCAGGTAACAGATAGGCAATCCAGTACCTCGAAAACCTCACTTCCAGTTGACTAGAAGTTTGAAGATCGAGGGAATTTAAAGCATTATAAAGCATTCCGTCACTCGGACGCTTTTTGTGCGATCCATATGTAAGGCTCTTTCACCGCTCCGCATGAAGTGAGAAGCCTTAACATATGTTCTTTATTGTTTGCATATCATGCATCATTGCATTAAAAAAAATCATTCATTGTTTTGCATAGTTTAAATTTAGGTCTCAGTCTTTGAGCGAAACCTCTACGAGCCTCCACTCAAAGAGGGGCAGCTGTTGACACCTAAATTTTGGCGCATCATTTAGTGCTTAATTGCATAGAAAATTAGGGATTAAATTTTTAACCCCTAAACAAAAATATTAAAATTGCATAACATATAGTTAAGATTCATATAGATTAATTGCATTCCGCATTGGATCGGCGGTGGCAAGCGAGCTTAAAATTCATCGAACGAGAATCGGCTCACTCGGAAGATAAGGGCCGAAAATTACAAGTCAGAAGGGCTTGGTTGTCTTAATTTGACCTTAAATTAGCCCATTATGCTTAATTAAATAAAAACCCACATTAATTCAACCCACTTGAAATTAAATGATAATTAAAGCCTAAGCCCAAGCCTAAGCCCATTAGGACTAGAAAGCCTGGCTAATTGACCTAAGTTTACATTATAAATACATCGTTATGTGTCATAATTGGGGGGATCTCATAATTTCATATCTAAATTTTTAAAAAGAGACATACGTGAGAGAGAGGAAGAGACCGACACGCCACCACCGCTGCGCCACCGCCTGCCGCATCGTGCCACCGCCGCGCCACCGCCTGCCGCGCCGTGCCTCCGCCCCTCCGCATCCGCACGCCAACACCACTCGATGCCCGGAGAGCTGTTGCCCCGCCGCTGCAAGCCGTGCGCTGTCGCTCCCGTCGTGCACTGTTGCATCACCGCCGTACGCCGATGCCGCCGTCGTGCTCCGCCGCAAACCGATCCACCACCGGAGCACTGCCCGACGCTGCCTCAGCTCACCGTTCCAGCTTGCAAGCCACCGCCCGGAGCTGCACTGCCGCCGCTGCCTGGATAGCCGCCCGTCACTGCCGCACCGGAGAGCTGCTCGGAGCTGCACAACCTCCGCGTGCCACCGCCATGCCACAGCCGCACCTCCCACCGCCACAACTGCCCGGAGCCGATCACTACCGCTGTAAGCCGACGCTGTCCCCGCCGCAAGCCGCGCTGTTGCCTCGCCGCACCGCCACTCCCAACACTGCGTCGCCGTTCCCGATCTGTTGCAAATTCGAATTAGGAAAGAAATCGGCAAATCAGGTAATTATCTTATCCCGATTTAATTCGAATATTTTGTTGCCTAATTGGTGCTTATTGATATCTACTTTTGCATATTTAGATAATAGGCAATATTCCAATTAGGATTTTATTTCCTTTTTGAAACCTTGGATATCTATTACTTTTCAAATTTGGATATAATTTAGAATTTTCAAAATCCTTTAAATATATCCAAGATATTTGAGATATTTAAATTTTTTCAAGATGTGATCGATTAGGAAAATTTCTTAATCCGCAACCGCACACGTGGAAATAAATCTATCTCTCAGGCTTTAGATAGAATTATTTCCATAGCGGAAATTTCGAATTTTAGCGTCGATCTGTCAGGCTTCAGATCGAAACTTAATTCGAAAGATTTAGCGGTTTTATTTTTTTTACTTGATTTTAATTTCGAATTTTCATAAAAAAAATACCAAAAAGATTGCGCTAGAATAGGTTTATTTCTTTAGTTTAAAATTGCATGTTTAGATAATTGGCATTTTTAATTCCGAATTACATTTTAAAAAAATACAAAAAATAATATGTCCGTCATTAGAAATAGGTCACGTCGTCGCATGACATATAGTTTGCATGTTAGGTTGCATTAATCGCATGTCAATTTTTGCATGTCATTACATATAGGTTAGCTTTCATTTAAATAAAAGAAAAATCAAAAAGAAATTTTTTCATCTTTGAACTTTAAGTCAGAATTTTTCAAAATTGTCAAATTGAGTATTTTTCTTGAAATTGGTACCGAAAGGGCATTAAGGAATTTAGCGTAACCAAGTCCCCGAATCTATGATTTCTGGTTCGCAGAAATAAAATAGTACTCCCGCTATTTTATTTAGGTTTCTAATCAACCTACCTTAAATTATTAGTAGCGACTCCTATTGAAAATATTTGCATGTTCACAATTGGACCTAAGTTGCGATTTGGTAGAGTTTGGGAGAACTCGAGCTAGATTAGTTAATTTAATTGATCTAGTAATCCATTAGCCTAAGATCAAAACACCGATTTTTTTTAGGTCACGACACATTGTCGACAAATCAATGGACAAGACATATTCTGAGGAAATGGTAGTGAGGTGCATTCAAATCGGTCTTTTGTGCATGCCAAGATATGCATCAGACAGACCAACTATGTCCACAGTGGTTTTCATGTTGGGGAATGCTGATGTGGTACTTCCATCCCCGAAACATCCCGCGTTCATCGATGAGAGTGACAACAATGGAGATATTCAGTCAACATGCAACAGAATATGTTCCGTCAACGGAGTTACAATTACTGTTGTTGAAGCTCGGTAGTCATAGCCATCACAAGTGAACTGCGTAATCTACAAAAAACATGAAATTGAGATGCTTCCTGTATCGGTAGATAGACGACACCTAAAGGCTAATCGGGTCGTATATGAGCTAACCTGTAGTTCTTGTGCTTCTGTAAAAAGTTTATATATAGATTAGCTACAATAGACTTCTATTAAAAATTTCCTTGAATATACATGAAGTGGGAATTATTTTCATGGTCGATAATTGAGACATGTCTACTGAAAATATCGAGCTTAGAAGGGTAAAGTTGGCGTCACAGCTTGCAGTACATTTACATGGTGGACCAAAAATTAACAACCACTTGCTTAAATTAATGAGAAAGGTGGATCCTCGCTAATTAAGACCTCTGCTTCATTCCCCACCATTTGGGGTATTGTTCACTCAGTCTCTTCTGTTGCCTCAGACATCATACCATAGTATATTCAAACAAAGAGACAACATGAAAACAGAAAAGGTGTTAGCATATGCCCTGCTTCTTCTTTTTCTATTTCAGGTAGTACTTATCCTAAACCAAAACAACACTATCAAAGATGGCTATCTCTCGGTCTCCAGTGGCAAAACATTTGCTCTCCATTTCTTCAGCACAGCTAATTCGAGCTACCATTATGTCGAAATTTGGTATTATTGAGTTTCTGAGCAAACCATTGTTTGAGTTGCTATTTGGGAGAGACCAATCACTGGCACTTTTGGAGTTCTTTCAATTGATTCTGATGGAAATTCGGTGCTCCATGAGAAAAATGGAAGCTATCCTGTGGGTCGACAAATGTTTCTTCTGCATTATCAAATTATTCTTCTCCAGCTCGGCTTATGGATTCAGGTCATGTAGTTCGAGTTCAAGATGGTAGCAAAAGGGTGGTATGGCCAAGCTTTGATTATCCTACAGACAACTATGCTTCCGTACAACTCAGATTGTACTACAGAACCAATTTGAACCGGTTCCTAACATCATGGAAGTGCCTGGGGGGATCCACCCCACGGATACCCTCAGTTGTTCCTGTATAAGTACAAGGTTCCAAATTGGGGGGACGGATCGCGGACCTGTGAACGGTGGAGTGGTACTCCCAAGATGGCCAAAGATGATTTCTGCAATGTAACTTTGTGAATAACGCAACGGGGGTGTCAATAATTTACGGTATGATCATGCCTCGATTATCTCCTGATTATCGTACCGAGAACCAAGACTACTTAAACGTTTCACATGGGACAATAACAGTCCATGCTGAATTGGGATTCGACTCTTATCCCTTTGTACATGATATTCATTCTTCTAAATTTCGACATCTGTTGATATTACTTTCAATGAGATCATTATGCTGTGTTTCTGGCTAAAAGGGAACCAAATGATTATCAGGCATCTAAGTCATCAAATGCGACCACTTACTGTTACCGCATCATTTTCCTTTAGTGAGCCATATGTGGATTTGTTTTTACAGGATGTGACAAACATGGAATGGAAATGGCGGTTAAAAGGATCTCGAAATATTCCGGACAAGGGATTGAAGAGTATAAGAATGAAGTTACGTTGATTGCAAAACTCCACCACAGGAGTGTAGTGAAAATTCAGGGTACTGCATTGGAGAAGCTGAGAAACTGTTAATTTACAAGTATTTGCCAAACAAAAGCTTGGATTTCATTCATCTTCGGTTGAAATGCTCTAATGTGTAATAACCGAGCAGAATTTCATTTTAATATGTTCTTACGTGACTTGCCGACTAAAACTAGAATACCTCGATTTTCTTCTTGTTCTTTTTTAATCCAAGACAGACTACACCAACTTTTGGACTCCCTTGAATTTGCCTGGAGATGAAGTCCAACTTAGAAGACATCCAAAATATGGGCAAGACTTGCACCAGGTCATGTTTCTTTTACGTCAATCAAACTCGAGACATAATTTAACATACCACTCGCTCATTGGTATGGGAGCTATGGAAAGGCGAATATGCCAGAACATGGTTGATCGGTCGGTGTGCGATTGTCAGGAGAGAGGCTTCAAGGTGTATTCAGATCGGTGCCTTGTGCATGCAAGAGTTCCCATCTGATGCCAACAGTCTGTGTTCATGTTGGGGAATGCTGGTGGGTTGCTTCCGTCTCCAAAACAGCCTGTGTTTGTCTTCAAGAAGAGCTACCACGGAGAGAATGTGTTATCTAGTAATGGAATTGGTTCTGCCTCTATTAATGATGTCGGGAATACTACGGTCAATGCGCGATAAGCAAGTTCACATTTTTTTTCAAAAAGCCACTTCTAAGAAGATTTGCATAGTACATATGTATGTTGAAGTTCTGAATGTAATTACCTGATGCGAAGCACATTGACTGTAGCTTTGTACAAAGGGACTTGAAATATCATGCAATCTCTTCTTTTGAGTCTCACATCCAAGGGATCCATATCCCTTTCCTTATCACTTTCTTCCATCATTTTTGGTGAGAAGCCCTGGTTACTTGGTTAGGACTTAAGTTGCCTCCTCATCAACCCTTCATGAACTCCATGGTACACGCTTGTGCCAATGACATACGAAGGCGACAATAGACAAAGACAAAGAAATGACCAAATGGACAACTGAGTAAATGAACGCCCGTTGATAGACGGTGGAGTCTGTTCCATGGGGTTGCCTTCTCACGCCACCTCGAATTGCCAAGAAAAACCATCGGTTCATCTTTCTCTCTTGACCTATCTTTTTCTTTTAGGGGTCAGATTTCTTGATCTATGATTGAACGTTCTGTTTAATCTCTTGTCTCGCTTGCGAAACAGCTGTCAAGACATCTAATGAAGAGGGGAAGGTATCCCTTCCAGACGTGGCCAAACTGGTGACCGAGTGATCAGAGTCTTTGCCCTTTCCTCAAGGCATCTCTCATCCACTGTTATAAGTCCAACAAAAGGACACTGCTTGACCAACTTTTAATTTTTATTTTCTTTATTTTGTGGATTCCAAAAGCCTAAATTACGTCAAAGAAGGGAAAAGATATGAGCTTTGTTCTAGTAAGCAGGATTAAATATATATTCTCGGAACTTAGGCTCCAGGAGGAGAGCTTCTTTAAACAGAAATCAAGGATTAGATGGTTGAAAGAGGGGGACTTGGACTCCAAATATTTCCACCACTTTGATAATAAGAGGCAACTTCATAATTGGATCCTATCGGTGTCGGATGATGAAGGAGCTATTCTCTCGGACCCGAATAGGGTTCACAACCATATCATCTCATTCTTTGAGACTCCTCTTAAGGCCAACTCTGCAACCTTGCGGCCTACATGTGCTGAAATTCGGGATGTGGTGGATCCTACCCTTAGTGCTGACCAGTCTCTCTTTCTATCTAGAGAAGTAACTGACACTGAAATTCGAAATGCATTGTTCTCACTTGCAAAAGGTAAGGCCCCGAGTCCCGATGGTTTTAATGTCGATTTCTTTACATCTTTGTGGGAAACTGTGGGGCCTTCGGTTGTGCTGGCCATTAAGGATTTCTTTCGGTCAGGATCGTTGCTTAAAGAGATTAACACTACGATTCTTACTCTTGTGCCGAAGATTCCTAATGCAGTGTCTATGAATGATTTTAGGCCTATTGCTTGTTGCAACACTGTCTACAAATGTATTACGAAGATTTTGGCTAATAGGATAGCCTCTGTTCTGCCGTCTATTATAAGCAATTCCCAAAATGCTTTTATCAAGGGACGAAGGATAGGAGATAATATTCTGCTTGCTCAGGAACTCTTCGCAGGGTTTCACCATGAGCCTTATCGGCCAAAGTGTGCTATTAAGGTTGATTTTCAGAAGGCCTATGACACAGTAGACTGGCCTTTCTTGGAAATGGTTCTGCAAGCCTTTGGTTTCCCGCAGTTTTTTGTTAAACTAATCATGGAGTGCGTTACCTCCCCAAAATTCTCCATTGCCATTAATGGGGAGTTACATGGTTTCTTTGCAAGTGAGAGAGGTATACGTCAGGGGGATCCTATGTCTCCCTATCTATTCACACTAGTGATGGAAGTTCTCTCGGGGATTCTCAATACCCAGGCGCGGCGTCCGGGGTTCAAATATTTCTGGAGGTGCAAGCCCGTCGACTTAACACATTTGTTCTTTGCTGATGATGTCCTCTTATTTGTTGAGGGCAATATATACTCTACTACCTTGTTGAAGGAAGGCCTAGACCTATTCTCGAAGTGGTCTGGTTTGAAGCCTAATGTCAACAAAAGTGAGATATTTTTCTCTGGTGGAACGGCGGAAATCTGAGGACAAATCCGGAATGTGTTTGGCTTCAATGAAGGTATGCTCCCCTTTAGATACCTTGGGATTCCTATTATATCGACCAAATTGTCTATGGCAGACTGTAGCTCATTAGTAAATACCATTACGGCACGTGCTCGTTCTTGGTCCTAAAAATTCTTATCCTTTGCTGGCCGATTACAATTCATTAAGTCAGTCCTACATGCTATCTAAGTTTTATGGGCAAGTGTATTTACGCTCCCACTGTCTGTTTTGTCTAAAATCGAAATGATCCTTAGATAATTCCTCTGGAAGGGTCCGGAACTTGGCGTTGGTGGGGCTAAAGTCCCCTGGTGCGATGATTGTCTCCCTAACGAGGAAGGTGGCTTGGGTATTCGTAGACTCATTGATTGTAATCTTTCAGTAATGCTCAAGCATATTTGTAATCTTTTCACTGATAGAGAATCCCTTTGGTGTAAGTGGATTCATTCCACTTTTCTAAAGAACAAAAATTTTTGGATAGTGCATAAGCCGACCTTTTGTTCTTGGGCCTAGAAAAAAATCCTTGGCATTCGCTGGGATTTTTATATGTTCTTCAAATGGCAAATTAGTGATGGTACTACCACATCATTCTGGTTTGATTCTTGGCACCCCAAAGGTCCTCTATCGGATTTCTTTTCCAATAGGGACATTTATTGTTCTGGTATCCCAAGAGAGGCCTCTGTATGGGAGTTTTGGGTAGGCTCCTGGCATAACTCGAATGTGGTTCAAACACTCAACTCCTGGCCGGAAGCTATCCCTGATCTGGAGGTACAGAGACCTGATCGATTCGTGTGGAAGGGCCATTTGTCGGGTTCCTTTTCTGTGGCCTCAGCATGGGAGCAGATCAGAATCAGCCAACCTGCTGTCCCTTGGTGTTCTTTTGTTTGGGATCAGAACATTGCGCCGAGGTATAGCTTTTTGTTGTGGCTCATAACTTTGAATAGGCTCCCAACACAGGTTGTGTTACTTAATTATCATAGAATATCGGAAGGTGTTTGTGCCTTCTGTAGATGTAGACCCGATTCTGTTGATCATCTGTACTTTGGGTGTCTTGTCACTCGTTCCCTAGCACGTTTCTGGGCAGATAAATGTTGTTTATCATGGAGTAATCACTCGTGGCAAGAAAATCTTCATTGGGCAATCCATCACATAGGTGGCCTCAGCTTTCATCAGCGTATTGCCCGATTCTCATTTGCTGCTTTATGCCACATTGTTTGGACAACTAGGAACAATATCCTTTTCAAGAATCATCCCCTCTTTGTGCCGGCTCTCAAGTAACATCTTGCTAAGCTCATAAGAGATAGAGGTCTGTCTCTCAAACCTGTCAAAGATAATCTACACAACCGAAGAGTCTAGGTCAATTAGGGCATCTGACCTACCATCTTTGATTAATACTTTTGGGCTGTTCTTGTTTTTCTGTTGTAGTTGGCTGATTGTTATTCGGCCCTGCTATCTGTAGCGTTTTGTGCTTTCGATCTCTTTAACCGTTACACCTTTGCACCTGTTCGGACACTCCTTGTGTCGGTTCAGGTATGAGATTTTTGTGCCTCGGTTACATCATATGTAGATTACGCTTTGAAAAGTCAATACACATCTTACCTTACCAAAAATATATGTATGTCAATGCTTTTTAATTGCATGAGCCTCTAGCGAGGTCAATCGGGTCATGAATTTGGTGATCCGACACAAGTGAGTGTACTAAATCCGAAACGGTTCAGCTTACACGGAGTTTATGCCAATTTCGGTCGCACTAGTCTAAACTTAGTGACTTTGTTTAACTTCAGCCTGCCAAGATTGATTCTTTGTAGAGTAGATAGACAATCCACAATTAGCTTGCTATCATTTAAAAAGTAATGCAAATAGCTGATGATAGGCACAGCAATGGTCAGAAATACACCCTAATGGAACGCATTCACTCTTGAGATTTCACAAAATTAATAAAAGCTGTTGACATTGACAAGTGAAACAAACCTCTCTGCATCTGCAAATTAGAAGCACAAACAGTGAAGAGATTCCATATATTGCAGCAATTGTGATCAATTCAAAAGAATCA
This sequence comes from Syzygium aqueum, assembly GCA_031216185.1. Classification (NCBI taxonomy): domain Eukaryota; kingdom Viridiplantae; phylum Streptophyta; class Magnoliopsida; order Myrtales; family Myrtaceae; genus Syzygium; species Syzygium aqueum. The sequence continues at coordinate 3,735,401 of CM062234.1, read as the reverse complement.
TCTTGATATGGTGATTAAGTTCTGTCATATGAAAACAAGAATACTAGCCTAGCATAAAGGACTAATCTGAAAAGGGTTTCCAGGACATCAAATGGTATATTTGACTCTCGCCTCGAAAAAGACCTAAGAAATGGACATTTTGGTGGTAGCAACTAGGCATATTGACTTCATAGAAGGCATGGACAATACAATACTCCTTTCACTCTCTTGGCAACTACAGAAGTTAGTGAGTTAAAAGAGAGGACTCTTCTTCTTCTTTTTCTCAGTTTCTGCAATGAGCTTATGAATAGAAGATTCAAGATTCAAACTTTCAGGTTCAACTAATTGTTTCTATTTTAAAATCGCAGTCGATGGAAACCGACATGGTATCCATCTCCGTCACAACAGTTGAAATGTCAAGTTCTCTTTAGGATGACCAGCGTGATGATAACCCGGAACCCTGTTCTTTCATCTTAAATTGATTCAATGCCAAAGCACATACACCTCAAGCAACTTCGTTCAACCACTTGATTAAATGGATTAGGCTGCTGGGAAGGGAAAGGCGAGGCAAGTCGCCAAGGTACGTGACCATTACTTCAATACACGAAGTAGGAATTATTTTCTTGTTTCATGATCGAGAAATATCTACCAAAAATATGAAGCTTAGAAAGGATAATATCGATGTCACAGCTTGCACTCCATTTACACGGTGGACCAAAAAGGTGACAATGACTTGCTTAAATTCATGAGAAAGGTGGATCCTCGCTAATTAAGACCTCGACTACACTCCGTGGTATTTCAGGTATCATTCACTGCAGTCACTTTTGTTGCCTCAGACATCATACCATAGTATACTCAATAAAAAGAAAACATGAACACAGAAAAGAATGGGAGCTTTTCGATTTGGTCGACCAATGTTTCGTCCATGGCTTTAAATAATTCTACTACTGCTCAGCTATTGGATTCAGGTAACTTTAATCAAAGTCGTAGTTCTTTATTTGGACCAAAAGAGACTTCCATGGAGGGCAAGGAAGCTTTAGATAAGAACGCATTTAAGAGAGTAGATATTGATGGGGCCACGAAAGGAGGTTCAATGAGAAATGAATGATCTCTCTTCTGTTTCCACCATTTTTCGTGAGAAGCCCTGGTTAGAGTTTTTCCACGTTACCTTTTATCAGCCTTTCATGACTATATGAAACACACTTGTGCTAATGACATATGAAAAAGACAATAAGCAAATGAAAGAATAAATGTACAAATACAATTTTGACAACCGTTGATGGATTGTGGACAGTTTTGTTCTGTGCGGTGGCCTTCTTCTCGCCCCTCCTCGCATTGACAAGAGTAACCATCGATCATCTTGTCTCACTTATTGGTCAGATATACACCTTAACGGAAGGCATTCACTCCAGATTTCGGAAAATTTCCGGAACCTGTTGACACTGACCAGTGAACCAAACCTCTCTGCAACTGCGAACTACAAGCACAAACAGTGAAGAAATTCCATATGTTACAGAAATTGTGATGAAATCAAGAGAATCATTTTAACTGAAACTCTTTGATTCTAGTCTTGAAAAGGACCTAAGAAATGTACTTTTTGGTGGTAGCAACTAGGCCTTTCAACTTCATTCCGAGCCACAAATGTTACCTGACATTGTGGATGTTAGAGCAATTTAGATTAGCCAATGACCACTTCCATTAGATTTCTCTGCTACTTCGTTTCACACTAATAATTTCTTGATAGAAGGCATGGACAATACAATGCACCTTTCGCTCTCTCTTGGCAACTAGTGTAGTTAATGAGTTAAAAGAGACGAGCCCTTTTTTTCTCAGATTCTACGATGAGCTTACGAGCAGTAGATTCAGGAGGCAAACTTTCAGGCTCGACTAACTGTTTCTATGATGAAATCAGAGTCGATGGAAATCGATATGGTATCCATCTCCATCACAACAGCTTAAAACCAACAGCTTGCCACTCACCATCATATGAAAGCACTATGAAAGAAGCTGGACATTGCCCTTCCTCTTTCTAATGTCAAGTTCTCTTTCCTCACAGTGTGATCAGCTGCGTGAGATCCACCCGGAACCCTGGTCTTTCACCTTAACCAATTCAAAGTGATAGCAAATACACCTCAAGCAACTATGTTCGACCACATTGATTAAAGGGATTAGGCTACAAGGAAGGGAAAGGCAAGGCGAATCGCCAAGGAACATGACCATTACTTGAATTTACATGAACTAGGAATCATTTTCTGGTTTGATGATCAAGAAATGTCAACCGAAAATATCAAGTTTAGAAAGGGCAACATCAGTGTCACAACTTGCATTGCATTTACACGGCTGACCAAAACTGACAACCACTTGCGTAAATAAATGAGAGGTCGATCCTCACTAATTAAGACCTCAACTACACTCCACAGTGCTCGAGGTATCATTCACTCAGTCACTTTTATTGCCTCAGAAATCATACCATAGTATCCGCAAATGAAAAGACAACATGAACACGGAGAGGGTGTTAGTATATGCCCTGCTTCTTCCTCTTATGCTTCAGGTAAGTACTTGCTTGGACATCCTAAACCAAAACAATACTATCAAAGATGGCAATCTCTTGGTCTCCGGTGGAAAAATGTTCGCTCTCGGTTTCTTCAGCCCGGGTAATTCTAGCCACCGTTATGTCGGAATTTGGTTTTACCAAGTTTCCGAGCAAACCGTTGTTTGGGTTGCTAATCGAGAGAGACCAATCAGTGGCACTTCAGGAGCTCTTTCAATTGATTCTGATGGAAATTTGGTGCTCCATGAGACAAATGGAAGCTCTCCTGTTTGGTCCACAAATGTTTCTTCGGCATTATCCAATTATCCTACTACAGCCCGGCTTATGGATTCAGGCAATCTGGTCCTGGTGATATGGCAAAGCTTTGATTATCCAACAGACACCATGCTTCCTTTCATGAAAGTCGGGTTGAACCGCAAAACTGGTTTGAACAGTTTCCTAACATCATGGAAGTCCCCGGAGGATCCGACACCCGGCAATTACTCCGGTAGGCTTGACCCGACCGGGTATCCTCAATTTTTTCTGTACAAGGATTGGGATCCATACTGGCGTGCCGGATCATGGAATGGAGATCGGTGGAGCGGAGTACCCGAAATGACTCGATTTTCCGTCTTCAACATAAGCTTTGTAAATGACCCAGACGAGGTTTCTATAACGGATATCATCATTAACGCATCAATCATCACAAGAATGGTGGTGAACGAATCAGGGTTGCTCCAACGATTCACGTGGCAAGACCGAGATCGGCAGTGGATAGAATACTATTTCGCTCCTAAGGACGAGTGCGATTATTACGGCAAGTGCGGGCCCAACAGCAACTGCAATCCGTATTACGCGGGCCAGTTGGAGTGCACATGCCTGCCAGGGCACGAGCCCAAGTCCCCGGGCGATTGGTTCCCAAGTGATGGATCGGCGGGGTGCGTAAGGAGGGGAGGGGTGTCAGTGTGTCGAAGTGGGGAAGGATTCGTGAAGGTGGCACGTGTGAAGGTGCCGGACACTTCAAAAGCACATGCCAATATGAGCTCGAGCTTGAAGGAGTGCGAGGTGGAATGCCTGAGGGATTGCTCTTGCACAGCTTATGCTAGTGCCCATGTGAGCCAGGGAGCTTCCGGTTGCCTCATATGGCATGGCGATTTAGTTGATACAAGAGCATTTGGCGATTCAGGTCAAGATTTATATGTACGGGTTGATGCCATCGAGTTAGGTACTCCTACTTCTGCTACTCCATGTCACTAGTACCACTTTTGTTAACATGATGTGTCTCCCGCAACATAATTTGTTTCATTAAATTTGCATTGTCAAGAAAATGACAAATCGAACTTCAAAACAGATTAAATTCATGAGCATAAGAATTCAAATCTCTGATTCTGGGAACCAAGTTTGAGCTTTTGCATCGCATAAACTGTATAACGTTTGAGATCTACTTGGCGATATCTGGTTTCAAGTTGAGGTTGAGAGAATCTTTCATTTTATACTTGGCACGAGCACATTCGAGTTCATTGAATCTGAAACACTGTGTTATACTTTCCTTTCAGCTCGTTATAGGAAAACAAGATCCCTCAGCCAAAAGGCGAAGGTTGCGATAATTCTGGTTTCGATTTTGATAGCTCTACTGCTCGTCGGCTCCTTCTCGTACTACTTGGTGATTAAGAAGAGAAAGGGTGCGTCACTTAGTCCTCGACATCAGTACGCTTTTTAATATATTTTCCAGTTAATTTGTCTGCTAAAACTAATCACCTCTTATTGTTCACCAATTACTAAAGGACACAAATTTTTTTTTGTCAGTAAAGGACACAAATTTTAGTTGGTTCAATCTTGAAACTATTCTTAGCTAGAGGAAGCCAGTTACAGAGTAAATTCTATTTTATTTTAACAATTCCAAATTCAAGAACCTTGAACCAAAGAGAGCATGATGATGCCAGTTCAGTTCTTCACGCAGCATGCATTCCAACAGTGAAACTAAACCAGCAGTTTCAGGGTACTAGAGACGAAGAAATCATACAGTACATCAATATATTTACCAGGAAAACAGATAAAAATGTTTGCGAAGATTTTTTCAAGCTTACAACTTTCATTTGGTTTGATAAAATGAATTCCTGAATGAAGAATCTCACAATTCTCCAAGGTTGTAATGGCATTTATGCAGTTGCCCTGGAAACAGATCGCAGAAGCCATAATCCAATGATAATTGATATGACGAATTCAACATGTTTCGATGGCTCTCGAAGTGTAAAAGACCGCAATGATGGAACCAGAGGAAACAGAGATGTGCCCCTCTTTGATCTGAGCACCATAGTTTCGGCAACAAACAATTTCTCTGTCCTCAGTAAGCTCGGTCAAGGTGGTTTTGGATCAGTGTACAAGGTAAACTTCGATTACACAAAAAAGCTACTTAGAAAAATTGATACATACTTGCAAATTGGAAAATTATTGACAGGGCATTATGGACAATGGAACGGAAATTGCAGTCAAAAGACTATCGAAAAATTCAGGACAAGGAGTTGGAGAATTTAAGAACGAAGTCCGGTTGATTGCGAAGCTCCAACACCGGAACCTGGTGAGATTACTAGGCTGCTGTGTTGAAGAAGACGAGAAAATGCTAATTTACGAGTACTTACCGAACAAAAGCTTGGATGCCCTCCTTTTCGGTACATCCTCTGCTCTCCCACTAGCTAAATACTCCGATTTCATAGATCCACCCATGACGACAAATAATGGTTTGTTGATATCTTAATCTTGGTCCAGACAAAGCGGGAAGATCGTCGCTGGATTGGAGAAAACGGTTCGAAATCGCATGCGGGGTGGCTCGAGGACTCTTGTACTTGCACCAAGATTCAAGGCTCAGGATCATCCACCGAGACTTAAAGGCGAGCAACGTCCTACTTGATGCTGTGATGAATCCAAAGATATCGGATTTCGGTATGGCTAGGATATGCGGCGGGGACCAAATCCAAGGAAACACAAATCGAGTAGTTGGAACATAGTAAGTATTTTCACCATCAAAATGCTTTACCTGCTTATTGAGTCCAAGAACCTTAACTGTGCTAATTAGTTAAAACCCCTTTCTTATTCCTTCATTTTTGCTGCGGCAGTGGGTACATGTCGCCAGAGTACGCAATGGAAGGTATATTTTCAATAAAATCGGATGTCTATAGCTTCGGAGTTTTGCTGTTGGAGATCATCAGTGGCAAAAGGAACAGTGCATATTACCATGAAAATCCATCTTCCAATTTGGTTGGCCATGTAAGTATTGGAACTCTTAATAAGTACAAGAGACAGGACTGGACTCAGACATGATACATAACCTGAAATGCTCGCTTGTTCACAACACAATCGCAGGCGTGGGAGCTATGGAAAGAAGGGAACTGCGAGGACATTATCGACGAGTCGATGGGTGATTCATGCTCGTCGATGGGTGATTCATGCTCCAAAGAGGAGGCCTTGAGGTGCATCCAGATCAGTCTTTTGTGCGTGCAAGAATTCGCAGAGGATAGGCCAAACATGTCCACCGTCGTGTTCATGTTGGCTAACAAAGATGTGGTTCTCGCATCGCCGAAACGACCTGCATACGTTTTCAAGGGCAAGTACCATGGCACGAGTCTGTCCACAAGCGAAGGAACTGCTTCTGCGAATGACGTTACAGTTTCGATGATCGAAGGCCGCTAGTTTCGCCCTTCTATTGCCCTGGATTAGTTATAATAGAACACAAATTCACTCTAAAATCCTAGTAGTTTATGGAAGTATCTGGTACTGGAACTCCAAGGTTTATTGAGCCGGCAGAAGTCCGAAAGATAAACATCTGCATGCCTCAGCTGTCAAACCGATATGGAATGCTTATGTTCATAATGTTTGATGTGTTTTGGAAACTGCAAATTGCATGATGCTTCTTTTTTCAGTTGACTTTGATACTTCGCTTAGAGATACTAAGACTTTAGTTTCATTTAGGTTATACTCGTGATCTACTACGCGTAGTCATACTAAGAGAAGTAAATCCATGAAAAATTTTGTGAGACCACTATAAATATTTTGACACTCCCCCCCCCCTCAAACGTAGACTGAAATTTGGCCCAAGGGTAACCTTGTAAATTATAATAATTGAGGCAAACGGGAGCCTCGAGAGATTTCAACTCGGACCTCCTCTTATGAGCTCCGTTGGTTTCGCGGAAAATAAATAATTTAAAAAATATTTTCCAAAAAATAATTGATTGTATTGCTTAGAAAAAAAATGAATAAATGAAAAATATTTTCGATCATCCATAAAAATATTTAGACTTAAATTATTGTCGACATCCCATTAGCTAATCATTTCAAGCAATACAAACGATTATTTTCAGAAAAATCTTCTCCAAATCATTTATATTCCGTAATATAAACGGAGCCTTAGAGACATATAAAGAAAAAGGACAAGGTGGCCCGTCCCTAATTGAGATTGCCCAAAATCTATTTGTTACGGTAATTAACTAGAATCAGGATACAGATATAAACATAATTACAGAAAAATCCACGACACATACCGATTACATATTAACATGGACCATTGAGTTGTTGTTGGATGCTTAATCATGAAAGATGGGGTGGTACCAATGCTTTATCCTCCTGCTTTTTGTTCTTAATTCAATAACATTCCTCACCAACCCAAAATTTATAAAAAAAAATCAAAAATTAAAATTAAGAAAGAAAGGTGAACAAGCCAAGTGGCTCTTTTCCGACACGGCTTAACTAAAAAGGGCGGGCGCAAATCTTCTAGAGATTAGAAAGCGCAAAAAAGGTTCATTATTTGCAAAACCGGGAAAAAAAATAAAAGGCTGAAATTGACCTAAGACAAAGTCATTTGCGCGCGCGACAATAATGTTAAACCAAACCCACCCAAAAATTAATCAAAAATTAATTAATAAAGCAAATACGAAAAAGAAATCAATTTAATCTATTATCAACGGCCCAGTTACCATACCACAAGAATTTTCAATTCTCGCGGATCACGTTCCAAGCTTTTATTTTTTTATTTTTAATTTTTTAAAAATTTTTATATGTCTTGCCACGTCAGCTGGCCTCTTTCGTTGTCTTTTTTTTTTTGAGTTTTTAACCTCGCTTGGGTAAATCTTAACGTGAGGGCGAGATGGTCGAACCGGTCCATGTCGGTCGCCTCGAGCCATCACTTTCTTGACAGCTGGCAACGTTGATTCTGTGCGAACGGGGAAGGAAGGAAGGCCATTTTCATTGGGGAGGGCACCCGGAAAGGCAAGACACGGTGTATATCTATTATATTTGCAAAAGGGAAATAGTCATGCGGATAAGATGGAGATACCAGTTTATTAAAAAAAAAAAAAAGAATTTAATCTATTGGGTGGTGGAAAATATTATTATATCCCATGATAAGGCCTCGGATGCGGTGCGTGAAGCGGATTGATCGTGCATTGGAAGAAACCGCGTGATCGCCTGATAGGGACGATTATGCAGAGGGAAGAACGTGGGGCGATTGATCGAGAGATTGGTGTTGGTTATCGTGCGGGGTTTGATTCTGAAGAGCTTAAGGCGAGATAGACGACGTTCGTTGGGTCGAGCCCCGTCTCCTTGAACAGCACCCCGGGCATCTGCATCTCAACCAATTTCTTGCTTTTGAATTTTCAATGTCGACATCTTTAATTATTGCCTAGCATTTATCTCTGTCATTGTCACATAGTGTGATGATCGCGTCAAAGACCTTCTATCTGTCACCACTATCACTTTGCCACAATGACATAGACTTGCTCACGTTCGCGGGAGACATTAGAGCATCGAGGGGACCTTTTCCTAGTACAATAGTGACCACCTCTTGATTTGTCCCTTGAGGAATACAGCCACCACCACAAAAAGGTAATGTCAATTTATACATCTATAATAGATTCCAGACAGATATAGAGAACATTTGCTAGGATGACTATCATAAGTTGGTCTTCAAGGTTCGAACAAGTGGTGGCGCTGCGCAGAATTTTGTGCGCGGTGCCGCTCGAGCATGCGCGAGAGAGATCGGGTGACCTCCGCATTCTATTTTCCATTTCCCTAATTTGTCTTTGTTTTAACGTTCTTTCGGAGACAAATGATCCAATCTAACTTATCACCTTTCCCGAGTTGGGTTACTTCATTCAGAGTAGATACGTTCGACGTATGTCTGAGTTTGAGGAAAATTCCCTACTACTGCCTCCCGTAGGAGTCTAGGCCTTGTCTCAATCCCAGCATATCCCATCCCGAGGACATTACCAAACTCCATACGAGCATATCTCATCCATGAACATTACCAATCTCCAAGAAGAAAAAAACATTTCCTCATAAAATCATTGTCCCTCGAGCCTGTGAGCTAGTCTTCGCATGTTCTCGAACACTCATTTCTAGTTTAGTACTTATAAAAGAATTCATTAGCGCCAAAAAGAATGAACCTTGACATGCTTATTATATGATCTATGTAATTAGGGAAAAGTCATATAAGGAGGGGTATACCATGTCATGATTTCTCATAGAACTTCATGACAATGCTAAGCACCCATTTATGTAAAACTTAGGGGTAAATCCACACAAAGTTTACTTCTAATGTACAATTTGACCTAAGCTATAATGTTAATGAATAACGACAATAATTAAACAAAGAAAATAAACTTCGTTTGTTTGTTTTGTAAAAAATAAATGATTCAGATAACGTTTAACTAAAAATAATAATTTATATATCTCGAAATAAGAATTATTTTTCATTAACGATAATAATTTATATTTAAATATTTTCATGAACGAAAAAAATATTATCTGCTCATTTATTTTTTAAAATGACATAATCGATTAATTTTAGAAAATTATGTTTTAAATTATTTATTTTTCGCAGGAAAAAAGCACCGATACCGCTTGTTCTTTTTTTTTTTTTTTAGAGGACTAAGATCTAAAGAATTATGTTGTGATGGAAATCTAAATTCTATGCGAAGGTTTTGTATCGCTAGATGTGATGTGGGTCAACTTCGAATGAGCAGAGGAGACATGATTGCGTGGCTCTAATTGCAATCCTTCTGTTCTTTTTTTTTTTGTGAGTGTGGTCAAATCAAATCCTGTAATTGCAATTCACTATTCACAATATGTGCCGTGCACGAGGTAGCACTAGGACACACACGTGGAAAAGGTGTCCACTTCCATCGCGTCAACTATTTTCGACGACAATTATCTTATAGGGCTTTTCTAGTACAATAATCTTTGAGCTACTAGTAGAATAATATTATATTGTGAATCACAAATTCTCGAAAGATTACACCTCGCAATAATTTCTAATTATTTTTTTATGATCCGAAATAAGTTATTTTTCTCACAGTAAATTAAGGACAATCACATAAGCATTTCTCTATCTTGAAGGATTATATTAAAATTTCGCTTAAAGTTTATAATTGAATTGACATCTGTACAATATGATTTGGACTGATTGGATAATTTCCCCATGTTTTTTGCAAGCTCATGAGCATTAGATCACCGATCATGTACGTTAGCATTGTATGGAGAATGATTTGAAAATCTTTTCATAAAAATAATCGCATAGAAAAATTAAATGAACCAAAAATATTTGCATCGTTAACGAAAATGTCTAGACATAAATTATGGTCGGTAATGAAAATTTTTCATTGACTAATTATTTCAAGAAATACCAACGATTATTTTCAGGAAAATATTTTCTAAATCATTTATTTTTAAACTCCATTTATTTAGCGAAAAATGAATAATTCTGAAAAAAAATTTCTTGAAAACGATCGCTTGTATCGCATATAAAGCTGAATGAACAAAAGGTATTCTTATCGTCCACGAAAATATTTAGACACACAATATTGTAAAAAATGAAAAACATTTTTCATTAGTTGATTGACCCCGCAATCACAAATAATTTTTTTTTCTCGAGATTACAAACTGACCCCACAATCTTAAATAATTTCCTTTTCTTTTTGTTTCCTTTGCAAATGTCATTTTCGTTTGCTCATTTCTTTCAAGCCACAAATTAGCCAATTCGACCAAAAGCAAAAAAAGGAAGAGGGGGGCGGGGGGGAGGAGGAAATTGGCTAATTAATTAATTATTTTTTTTTGGCGTAAAGGAGGAAATTAATTAACAAGAGAAGAAACGCGTAGCTTGAGATTTAGCAAAAAAAAAAAAAAAAAAAAGAAACGCGTAGCTTGAGATAAAGGCACGAAGAAAGAGCCACGGATTTTGAGTTGACCCCACCGCCAACCCAGTCATCACGGGATTACCACTCTAAATTATTCCACACGGCATCGCCCCCCTCGACCGACACGTGGCAATTGAATTTGGCACTTCCGATCACCAAAGATATTCGATTGTTATTGACATTCCTTTATAGACAAGGAAAAAAAAAATTATGTCATACAACATTAATTCACCATTACCATTGATAAATTAGTTCCCCCCTCCCTTTTTATTATCAATTTTGCATTTATTTTTCTGAAAAATCGATTTCTTGACCATAGAATCGCTAAACGTATTTTACGTACAAGGGTCGGTCATTTTATACGCAATGGAAAGTATTGGGAAATACGCCGTTGTTGGAATATTTGAATATTAAATCACGTCTTTATATGACAACTTAAGCTTTTATAAAACTTTGGTTTTCATCTAATAGAATCTCATCACAATAGTCATTGAGCTTCGGTCTAATATACAATATGGTCTCTGAACTTTGACCTGATGTGCAACGTGGTCCATGAATTTTAAATTTATTCAATATGATTCATGGACTTTTGGTACATATTCAATTTAATTTTTGGACCGTATGAAAAATATTCAATGTTGTCATTGAACTTGAATTAACGGAAGGATAACATTGACCATTTCCGTACAAGTCAAGGATTAAATTGAACGCATACTAAAAGTCAAAAAATCACATTGAATAGATTAAAAGTTTCACAATGAGCTATAGTTCATGAATCACATTGAATAAATTTAAATTTTATGGATCACATTATACATCGCGTCAAAATTCAAGAATCATTTGCGTCCCTTACCCTTGTTATACATATACAGTCGACATAAGATAAGTGTTAATTTTTTTTCAATAAAATGCTTTTTTTTAGGGGGAGGGGGGAATACGTGTGATGGAAGCGATTCATGAAATTTCAAACGGCACTTTATCTGTGGACCACCTATAAAAAAAAAAGAGAGAGAATAAAAGAAGTCGTCGTCATTCACGGGGAAACCAGCGTTCCGGTCATCCCCCCCCAACCCCCGACCACAACCCCGCGACCGGCCTGTGACTGTATACTTTTCCCCGTGACAGCCGCGGGCCCCACGCCCCCCTCGCTTTCGTTACCGAAAAGACTTTTCCTTCCCCCACGCCCCCCCTTTTTCTTTTTCCCCCATAATGGCATTAAATTAAACGGACCGTTGGACCCAAAAGCGCACGCCGAAATTACCCTTTTGTCCCCACTTCCCCCTCATCTTCTGCTCAAAAGCCGGGCTTTTCCCTTTTTTTTTTTTTTTTCTCTTTTTTGTTCTTTATTTTTTTCTTGAGATAATGACATTAACAGTCTCCGAACTTTGACTTAATGTGTAACGTGACTAATAAACTTTTAATTTATTTAATATGATCATTAAATTTTTAGTACGTATTCAATGTAATCCCTGAACTATATTAAAATATTTAAGTAGTCCTTTAACTAATTCAAGTTTAGAGATTATATTGAATATTTTCATATAGTTTAGAGATTATATTAAATATATATCAAAAGTTCGACTGCATTGTACATTGGGTAAAAATTCAGATATCATATTGAACAAATAAAAAATTTAGAGATCATATTACACATCGTTTCAAAATTTAAAGATTATTTGTATCATTTTCCCTTTTCTAGTTTCTTCCTTCGCACTTCCATGCCCTTTTGTTTCCAGGAAAGTAGCCCGACAAGAACCAATTTGCTGATTGACTCGTGGGATTTCACCCATCCATGTGTATGTATGATGTACCGCCAAGTTTGTCCTTTCCCTTGCGTTGTTCCTTAACTAGAATGAACGACGAGGGGAGGCCATGCCAAGGAACAAAGAGTGTGTACGTTTCCCTGGGGAGCGAGGGTGGGGTTTGCTAGTGTTTTCTTCTCTTGTTTTTGGTTTTCCCGGAAGGTTGAGATGAGACCCCTCCTTAGAGATCGTCTCGTGGGCGGTCCGCCGGATCCGCTATGAAGGATTGTGTCCACAGAATGAATGCCAAGGATAAGCGATCAATGTTGTCGCTCTCGGGACATCTCGCAAGTGTCGTGACTTAGAACACCGAGAGATGTGATGAGGGGGGGGGGGGTCATGGACCGACCGCCCTTGGCTACTGGGTCATGTAGTCTTGAAAGATGAATTTGAGCTTACTGACATGTTACGTCCTGATATGTGCTATTATCCCATTCACGCATCTGTTGGCAGGTCCAATCGTTCGATCAAGCAGAGGGACTATCATATCTTGAGATAGACTTCACACTTTGGAAGTCGATTTTTTTTTCACACAAATTGGTTCAGATCCACACAGGCCGAGCTCCATATACCGGACTTAAGAGGGCGAGCAGCTACTACACATCACTCCGCACAGATCGCCCCCGCCGTGAGCCACTAAAACTAAAACCCTACTCTCAAAACGAGCACGGAATCTTCAGCAATTGCGCAATTGCGGAAGGGAAATTGAATGCTGACCCTCGTCCCACCAAAAGCTTTCGATACGTCGCGGCAGCCATCTACCGTGCGGCCAAACTCGTGCCCCAGAATCCACACGCGTGTCGCGGCACATACCATCGCAGCGGTTCCGACCTAGCGTAGCGTGCTCCAAGACTGCTCTCTCGCACGCACGCACGCACGCGCGCACGACCTTTGACGAAATCTAACGCTACGAAGTGCGAATTCGGGGGTATTGTCCGAACGTTCGCTCGTTTTGTCAACCTTGCTTGGCTTCTGCTGCTTTTATCTTTCGTTCCATGGGAGGAGTCTTCCAATTCGAATCCACGAAGCCGTTCTCTGTCTCTCTGTCTGCGCCGAAAGCCTCCTCGTAAACGCTGCAACGGCAGAGCGAGAACGCCATTGACGGGGGAGGTCGAGTTCTTTGCCGGGTGAAGGCGGAGGGCGAGTGCTAGAGGGTAGGGAGAGGGAGAGGGGGCGAGAAGATGACGACCCAGTTGCCGGAGGACTTCCGGTGCCCGATCTCGCTGGAGATAATGTCCGACCCGGTGATCCTGTCGTCCGGCCACACGTTCGACCGCGCATCCATCCAGCGGTGGCTCGACTCCGGCCACCGCACGTGCCCCATCACCAAACTCCCCCTCCCCGACCGGCCCTCCCTCATCCCCAACCACGCCCTCCGCAGCCTCATCTCCAACTTCGGCGGCGGCGGCGGCGGCGGCGGCGGAGGCTCCCGGGCCGACCCGGGTCCGAAGCCGGAGCCCGGGGCCCTCGTGGCCGCCCTCACCTCCCGGGCGTCCCCGCTCGAGTCGAAGCTCGAGGCTCTGACCCGCTTGACCAAGCTCTCCAATCGCGACCCGGCTTTCCGCCGGCGGCTCACCGAGTCCGGCACCGTGTCGGTGGTCCTCAGCTGCGTTGACTCGGATGATGGGTCGTTGCGCGAGCGGGCACTGAGCTTGCTGCTGAATCTCAGCTTGGACGACGATAACAAGGTGGGGTTGGTGGCGGAAGGGGCGATTTCGAAGATAGTCGGCGCGTTGAGGGCGGATTCGGCCAACTGCAGGGCGCTCGCCGCCACGATAATCACCAGCTTGGCGGTCGTGGAAGTCAATAAGGCCACGATCGGTGAGTACCCTTTTGCGATTAGTGCTCTGATTTCGCTTCTGAGGGATGGGAATGGCAGGGAGAAGAAGGAGGCCGCGACGGCGCTCTTCGCCATATGCTCGTTCCCGGAGAACCGGAAGCGGGCGGCTGCGAACGGGTCGGTGCCGGTTCTGATTAGGGCCGCGGATTCGGGGCTTGAGAGGGCGGTCGAGGTGCTGGCGATGTTGGCCAAGTGCAGGGAAGGTAGGGAAGTGATGGGGAGGTGCGATGGGTGCGTGAGAGTTTTGGTGAAGATGTTGAGGAGTGGGGGTTGTAAGGGAGTTCAATGTGCGTTGCTGACTGTGTATTCGCTCTGTTGTTACAGTGAGAGAATTTGTGTGGAAGTGAGGAGGCAGGGGGTTTTGGAGATGTGCATTAGGTTGGTGGAGGATGATAATGAGAAGATTAGGAGAAACGCCACCAACTTGGCTCAGCTTCTTCGGGGTGATTCCAATTGTTCTGTGAGATGATCATTCGAGGGGTTAAATTTGCGGATGATTTTGAAGAGGTTGACATGAAATTGGACGCGTGTTTTGTGGTCAAGGTTCGGTTTTTTGAATGATGCATAGGCGAGTCAGGTTTGTTGTTCTTGTGTCTTTCTTACCTTTTGTTGGATAGATTTCTGTACAGAGTTAAGAAAAACAAAAGAGTTAGATTTTATTGAAGGACATGTTTTCTGTATCTTGTATATCTGAATAAAGATAAAAAAGCATGAGCTGTTGCTCAAGTTTTACTTGATTCTTCCGTATTTTCTGGTGTTAAGAAAGTTCATTCTTCTCCAATTTGTGATTAAATGACTTGAAGAAATCTATTTGAACAGTGTAATAGATTCTTCTTTTGGTTGTTTGGTAATACGAGTAATGGAGGAAAGCTAGTTCTGTAGAGTGAGTTTTGCTTTTCCATTTGAAGTTAGTGACTGGAAGAAGAGGAAACTGGAGGCATTTTTCTGTACTAGGGGTGTTACCCGTTCTGTCAAATTAGTTGTTTCACTGATGGTAGCATTGAGAGAGTCTGAAATGAGTTTCATTCCAATTGTCCAATTTGATGTGTTCAAACTGTGCGAAAATGTTCGCCTGTTCGATTTCTGATACTCTCTATATTATCTCGTGAGGTTTTAATCTGGTCTGGCCATGATTGATTAGCTTCTTTTGTATGGCCTTTAGATTATCCACTTCATGGGGGTCTGTAGATCTTCCACGTGAATGTGCCTCGCTTCCATGAGTTAGCAACTTTAAGGTCTCGCTCATTCCATATGTTCTGTATCATTGCGAAGGAAATTTGGTGAGAGTTTTCTTTCACTTAGATCCACTGTCCTCGTTTTAACATTTATCACTTGTATTTGCCTTGCGATACTTTTAGATGCTCGACATTTACCCTGTTGGCGTATGGAAAATTAAAGCCTATCCTGATGTAGTGCACACTATAGTGGCAAAGGGATATACTGAGAAGGACTGTTCTCTCTCTCTCTCTCTCTCCCCCCTCTGCTCACCCTGTTTATTGCTGGTCATCGAGCCAACTGCAAATAAATGCCAATTGCTGCAATATCGAGAGTTTCCTTGGCGAGTTCTCAGTCGACTAGCTTCCCGGAGTACGAATAATGCGCCGGAGACCTTAACTCGACTGCCTCTTTTGACCCTTCCCAAGAGTGTACGTGCAGCTAACTTCTTCTGCTTCCCTTTACGAGTTTCATTTCACTCGACTTCAGTGCGGTGCGAGTAGGAGTTGCAGCGGGTTGGTCACTTTAGGCAGATCTTGGTTCACCTGACTTGAAACTCTCTCTCCCTGGTCAATCCGGGTTTGGTGGGTCTCTCTCATCTTCTGTTGTTATCTTCACACTACAACTGCCGAACTTGAAGAGAGCATTAAAAAAGGCTTGCGTTGTTGCTTGAAAAGCGACTAGAGATGTCCACGAGTTTGCGCTCAGTTGACCTGATCCGGTCTCCTCTTTCTCTGCAACATGTTCACATTGATTATTGATTCATATATGCATTGCGCCCGGCGGTGGTTGCCGGCAGATGAGAGAGACGTGGTTAACAAGAGAAAAAGGTTTGGCCCCAAGCCACCATTGTTGGATAATGAAAGGTTTGGCATGCTTTGTGGAAAGGGTTGAACCGGCCTAGACTGTCTTGTGCTTTGGATGCAATCATAACTGGTAATATTCTGGAATGTGAATGCAAAGTTGGTTTTACTTGTTTATAATAAATTGCAATTTAAGTACCTTACGAAAGAGCTCACGTCTTAGGGATTTCATGTCAATAAAGAGGCAGCAACTGAGGGAAGCCTATTTCTTTTTCCATTGTGTTCTTTTCTTTTCCATGGGGTTTCCATGGGAAAGGAAGCATATTTCCGTAGGGGCCATTGTATTCCTCTGATCCTTATCGAAAGAAACTCCCTTCAACCATGCTTCTAATTTGCATGTTACACATTACGAATATCACCCACGTCCAAATTTAACTAGAATTTGATGTGGGTAAGGTTCCCGCTCGTAACCTTCTAAAGAAAACCCGATATCAAAAAAGACCAAATACCCTTTTTCTTGCAAACTCAATGCATGCAGTGTCTTGCTTGGGATTTGAGTGGTTTTAAATGTTTCGTGTGGGTGTGAGAATTTAGGATCTAGGAACGAGCATCTTCGGGAGAAAATGATATTTTCATAAATATGGACAGAAGGATAATCAATATAAATATGCACACAGGTCTCCAAAGGTAAAACGTGTTTTCTTGGTATTTTCACAAGTAGAGATATGTAACTATGTAAGTAATCATAGGGCGAGAGATGGTGTATTTTTGTTGGTAATTTGCCTTTTTTTCAATAAAACACGCAAGATTTAATAGATTATTGAGAGAAGGTTATATAAGTTCTCGAAAAAGTGTCTTATGTGAATATTCATCCTTATGTCTTATGTGTCACGGTCCCAAGGTTTCAGATACACAAAGGGTTGTGCACGATTCAAGAAGAACGGGCCGTCTCCTATGATTTTCGAAGTTCTCCAGAATATTCTCGAGGACAAGTGATATAGTAAATGTATCGAGTTCTTGAGCATTCTTGGCATAAATGCCGGTAGTTGGTAGACGGGACAGGGAGATGCAATCTCCACCATTAGATCTAGAGTTGTTCAACGATTGTAATGAGATGACTTGTTATATAAATAGGGGTGCTCTTGTCTTCATTTGTAATCACCAAACACTAGAGAGATAGAAATGTTCTCTTCCAGAGCTTCTCTCTCTAACTCTTTCTCTCTACGATCCGGGTTGGTTAGCAAGCGATCGATCCCTAGGAAAGTCTTTGACTTAGGTGATTCAATGATCCAAAGGAGTCTAAGTCACCACACGGTCTCAATCCCAATCATCGGCCCGTGACATATGAATGTTTCCGTAGGTCAAGATCCTTAGATGTGTTGGGTTCAGGATGAATTCCACATGATACAACAAAATTTTAGGTGATCCATGAACGAGTATCTTGTCAGGTCCATCCTTGTCATAACCAAATTATGGGTGTCATGCCCTTCCTGAAACTCCAATCAAATTTTGGATATGTTCAAGAATACCTAACCACTTTATGAATAAGGAGGATTAATCCCATAAGTTGACAGAATGTTATTTTGGGATGGACCTAACTCATCTTTGAAAGGTAGATACATTGAATTTCCTAAAGGTAAGTTGTGAAATTCAATCAGGGTGGAATTCAAGTAGACAAATTAGCGGTTACCTAATCGGAGAAGCTATATATGAGATGCTGGTAGTAAATGTCGTAATCCTATGCATTAGATTAATCACAATTGACTAATTGAGGCATTTCTTTAAGAAGTATGACTAGATTATTCACCATTTGAAATCAGAAAAGTCAATTTGAAGATATGTCTATCTTATGTGTAAAGCTATATAGTCCTACTTTCCAATTGGTCCAAATTTAACCTCAATTTCGAATTATGTTTTGTTGCCTATCTAGCCTTTGTGAATTGATAAAAAAAATCACTTTTTTTTGCTTGAGTTGAGAATAATGAGGTTCTGTCAGATAGATTATATTTTCCGTCCTTTTCTTTTCTACACCTTTCCCGTTCAGAAGTTTACGGTCTTGGGATAGTAATTAGTCTGCAACTTGGCAGGAAAATTTACAGTAACGTGGATTGCAATAATGACCATTACGTTACAGGTCTATTATAAATTAACTGCATACTTGCAATTATAGCAATAACAGCATAATCTCTATTTCAATAAAAAGTACAATAGCTATTACGCGACCCCCGTGTAATAGCTTATTGCAGATCGACTGTAATGGCTATTTCTCTCTTTTCTCACACTTCCTCTATCAACGTTAGATTATTAATTATAATTAAGAGCTACATTAATTATTATTGAGCTTATTTGTATCAGCATAACAATAACACGGTTATAATATATGATCAATAAATACAACCATGAAAAACTCCAAATTGATACATTAGTGATAAATTTACCCCAAACTAATTTTTTAACCGTAAAAAATTCCTAACTGGTATCTTGTGATAAATTTACACCAAACTAATTTTTGGACGACCAAAGCTCAAAATTGGTACATTTGTGATAAATTTACCTTCCGTTCATTTCCGTTAAATTGGATTAATACAAAAAAAATTCATAAACTGGTACACCTGTGACAGACGAAAGGTAAAATCCAAAACTAGTACATCCGTCAACTAGCTCGTGTTATTTAAAAAAGTAATTTAACGGTAAAATTTAATGGAAACTAATAGAGAATAAATTTGTCACAAGTGTACCAGTTTGGAATTTTTGGTGGTCAAAATATTAGTTTGGGGTAAATTTATCATAGGTATACCAGTTTAGGGTTTTTCGTGATATTAACCTTGAATATAATGGCAAACACATAAAACATTGATAATTAATTATGTTGTCTTTTTATAATATATAGCTATTTGTTATATTTGAACGTATCCGTAACAATGATTATATATTACTAATTGCATTAATTAATATTCAAATTGTTGTATGATTTTTATTTCAAATTCCATCATACTACTAGTTATAATAACTAATATGTGTTTTAACATAATCCCATAATATAACTAAGTTTTTATGATAATTAAAAATGATTTGTCAAAAATCAAATAAAAAGTTATATATCAAAATGTAATACTTTTTATATATAGGATATTAAACCCATGATTAGCTGTTAAAATGATAATTATTGTATATAATTTTTATTTTTATATATCCATATTATGTGCTTAAATTTTAATTCGATCCATAACTTATTGAAATACTAAAAGGTTAATTATCCAGGGACCCAGGCACAGAGGAGCAGCTATGTGAAGGCCCATGAACACCTTGCAAGTCCCATGAATTGGTAAAATCTTGGGCTTTGGCTTGTAAATGTGGCCCCGATTTGATAGTTTGCGCGTAATTGGCAAAATTCGAATGGGTGGCTTCACTCCCTAATTTGCAAATGATGCAACGCCCCACCAGCTAATAACGACAACTCTTGGGAGATAGATATAAGTAAATATTTGATAAAATAAATTTTTCATCTAATAATACATGCGAGCCATTGGACTCGCGAACCATATCAATCTTGATTTCAAGGGAATTTTGAGAATTCTCATGCTAATCTCGTTTGTTGCGTATGTCGATCATAAAACTAAACAGTGAAAGTATTACAATACTTAAAGAAAAGAGTTCAATAGGTATTGCAACTCTATTACATTACGGCGTAATTCACGCACTTATCTCATTACTGCAACCAAATAGGCTATTAGCGAATTATAATTCAAATAGGTTAAATAGCTGGTTGATAAAAAAATGGGACTTCTCGTAGCATGAAAATTTAGGTGTGATTTTCACTCGACCTATGGCAAGCTCGAGGCCATTTACGAAGAAGTGATTCTTTGCTAGTCTTGCCAATCGTGCCATTGCAAGCCAATATATTTATGTCTTCAGTTTTCCATTAAAACATTGCACATCAGGTCAAAGGATAAAAAGCGAGCATTGTTATTTATTTCTTCAGGACGCAGAGGTGCACGCATAGAGATTAGCCTATATGGATAGGAGGATCGAGGAATACTTTACAAGCCTCATAAATCGATTAATTTTAAGTCTTTTGACAAGTTGCATGTCGCTCTAAATTAGAGATTTTTCACGTGATGGTAGTATTTGAACGATGAAATCTCCAATCAATTATACAAAAGAAAGATGGAAAAAAACCGCAATTTCGTTAATCAGTTGTGACGATAGGCTTACATGCTGGCCTGCCATACCAGCATTTGGGCCGGCCCAAATTACCTTTCAATTGTCGAAGGTGAATTGCAATTTGCCGAGAAGCCCAATTGAGCGTAGCAAATAGTCAAGATTGCTTCTTCAGTCGCAGATCGTGTTCGTGTCGTGTCAATTTGTAGCATAATGTTAAATAACTCGATCCCCGACATGGCCATTCAACTTTATTATAAGTATATCTTTCAATTAATCATGCATGCCAGACCTTCGCCTCTAACATAACATAACCAGCTTGCTAATCGGTAATACGGACGTGGTAAGGATATGAACGGCTCGATATATAGGTGAAGTGGATCATTGTAATTCTGAGCACAACCTACCACAGAAGTATCTATCAAAGTATACCATGTGAAGAGGACTTCCTACTTTTCAGAATTCTGACCTACCTATCTTTTCCATTCATCCTTATATTCATTCGGGTGGTTTGGCAACCTCAGGAAATTAACAAATTTCAACATTTCAGGGATGATAGCTCTTGCTGCTATGAATAAACATTAGTTCAAATACATTGAAATTTAAAAAATGATACATTCGAAACTCTTTGACAAACCCTACCTCCACTGAGCTCCTACGCGTGCTAGAGATTATATTCGAGAGAAAAATATAACTTTCCAGAAAGGAGTCAACTCTTGCTCCTTTTTCTTTTCCCCTCTAGCGATCATTTTGCTGAATTTTTACATTTGATGGCGAACTAATTTCCAAAGATCTTGTTAAAAAAAGCAGCGAATTGCATATACCACGTAACATTCCTACATTTAGCACGCGTCGTTAGTTAAGTTGATGACACAGGTTCATTTCCAATTACATCACGTAAGACCCTGGTAGAATCGCCGGCTGATCTTATCAAGCGTATCGTGTTCAAATCGAGCTCATGTGTCGTGTCCAAATAGGCAAATCCTAAGAAAGCTCTCAAAATGCACAACCCTCCTCAACTCACCTGGAAAAAAACCCATATGGAGAATCTTGCAATCTGACTTCGACCTGTCGAGACGAAGTGGTGGATCCCGACAATGAACCTTTGACTGTGGAGGAACTCGTGCGTTAGCGGTCGGCCAACTTCGGTTTTCCCATATTTTCCCTCAGAACAAAGAGAAAAGAGAGCAGGAAAGTGATGTGGGTTGAGATGAATCATGTGATGTTACCACGCACGCAGGAACGCGAGCCTTTTTCATGATTGTATCCTCCCGAAAAAGCCAGCATGAACCTCCAAAAAGCCAACTCCAAGCATGATTATGCAGGCGGAAGATGGTAAAAGAAATGGGAATCGTAATTATGCATGAGTAGTTCATAGAATCTAACGAACCGTTTAGGCTATAATGACTACGAGCGGTGGAGTCAATCGGTGACCCACCATAACTGGGGTGCAGTCTGCTCTTTGGACCTAACAAGTCATGACCATGCTTGTTGTACCTAGGTAGCTCCTGCGTATGGCGCCCGAGTTGGATCTTGGGTAGGAGGGGTCAACCCCAAGACCTTTCTTGAATGCTACACTTGTCGAGATTGGGTCGATCATTGTTACTCCCCAGAAGTGTAGTTATAGCTCTTGTTCGACATGCGGTTCGCCTTTCTCTGAGGAGATTAAACTTTGTTAGACATCGATCTGACCTACTGTGGTATTGTGTTTGGACTAACTCGATTATGTGGAGAGTTATGCCTCGCTGGTCTGTGTCATGGCATGTAGCCCGAGTATTAATAGATCGTGTCGATTCGTGATCATGCCCGTGTTATCGCTTTTGTTATCTACATGCCAACTCCTGTCGTATTCATGTACTTTTCTTTTCTATTATGGATCACTCATCATCTTTGACTTGGGCTTCACCTTCGATTCTTAATATCTCCATTGACATTATAATTTTTGGCTAGAATTAAACTCGAACTCAGCCATTGATAAGCTACCAATTGGGTAGTGCCTAGGCCGGTCAATCTCGTGCCTATTGGGCGAGGCCGTGCTATGGGTGGCTCGGCCAACCACAACCTCAAGAAGGACAAAAAGGAATACCAATGAAGCATTATTATACCTGATTACAAATGCCGAGTGACCGCAAGATTCTTTCGGGCTACGATATTTCTGGACATCAAAGTCAATAACGACGTGTTAATTGTTAAGAATTTTCTTTCGAATTGACACACAAATGACCGATTAGGGTTGCCAAAGGTATCTCATAAAAGCTTGGACAATGCACAGCTCCTACTTTGGAGAGGTTTACGTCCCCCACCATTATGTTCATTTTGTCTCTTCTGAGTTTGGGGGTGATGTGACATCCTTTCTCTTTAGGACGTTTGGGATGCTTCATCGGCTCCACACGTCTAAACAAATATAATCAATTTGTCAGATAGATAGACCAATAAATAGTCGGTTACGAATTTGATTGAAGCATGAAAATATCCCTAAAGTTTAGTGACAATATTTTCATATTAGAAAGTACAATCCAAAAGTCTAAACTAATCATTAAAATAAAACCATATAAATAGAAAGAATATATATAATCTATTATCAAGCGATATAGGATAGTATTTCAATATCCTTTATCATGTGCAAGCCAAATTAAAAGCGGCATGTGGAATTTGACTAATGAAAAATGAATGGACATACGCGAAATGGAAAACATTAGCTTTGATATCATGTTACAAATTTCATCTTTATCCTTTATAAACAGGGACAAGTGCTAATTATTTCATAGATTTCTTTCAAGAATTTAATATGTTAAATATCATACAGAAGTCTAAGTACATGTTTGGATATTGATCTTTACTTTTTTTTCTTTTTGCTTAGTTTGAACCTTATGTAACCCACGTACTTTAACTTTTCTAAAGTCTGAAACTTTCATAATTCTCGAATGATGACACTAAGATTTACATATAATTTTTTTTTTCATATTTTTCAATATTTGATAATGTACAACATTTTGACCGTGGAAGAAATCAAAACATACCTTTGGCCTATTTTCAAGTGTAAAAAAAAAGCCCTAATACACTGAAAACAGAAGTTAATGCAAACAACAAACAATAATAATATATAATACAACTTTTCTAAACTTTTCTTAACTGTTCTAAAAAATTATTAAACTATTAGAAGAAAACTTGATATGTTATTTTAACACTCCAAAAAAGCTGTAAATGAAGGCGTGATTTTAATATTCTGATACTCCAACAGCTTCAAATGACGTAAATTAAAGGCCTGCTTATTTATGATTAAGTGAAAGTAGAAAGTTCTTGCCAAATTTTAAGATATTATTTTATGAAAAGATTACATGTAAATCAATGTATCAACATCTAAATTTTGTGAATGTTTCGGGCAGGCTATAGAAATTCGAAGCGCATTAAAAAATAAGAAGTAAAACTCAATCGAGACACGCCTTAAATACCCAATATGTTGATAGTTGGTTGTGGTGGACTCGGCCACAGCTGAAGTCTTGAATGACTTTGAACTCGATCGGAATGTTTGGAATCAATGCCTTTTTTTTTTCCCTTGACCCTGCTAAAGTTTTGTCGTCACAAGTCATGCCTGCTTTGATAACATTACTTGGTACGTTGCAAGTTCATACGACATTTTCAAGCCCGTGCACATAATTTTTTTTTTAATAATACCGGAAATAAAATAATTAGACATGAACTTCATTTATTAGGAGAAGGAAAAAGCAAAACTGAGTGCGAATTTGGACAGTAGTCTTCTTGATTATTTGATAGTTTGGAATCGATTTGTATGTGTCACGTGAGCTTGGTGATATGTAGACGGCAAGCCATTCAGAAAATGTAGCTTCTGGACGTATTATTCATTCTATTAATATATATTATTATTTTTAATTAAGTTGCTTCGCCACGACTCTCCCACTATTTTGTGGAAGTCAATGATCTCGACGCCCGAACAAAACATGTGGTTTGTAGTATCAAGACGATGGCCCCGTCCACTTGCATCGGACCTTGATATGACAAATTAATGAATTATTAAAAATGTTACGATATAAATTAAAAAAAAATTCAAAAGAGCCGGCTCGCGTGCTGACATACCAACTAATTTCAATTCCCGTGGCTTTAGTTTGATTTCAAATGAAATTAAATATCATATATTATGGATTGGTCACGCATGAGGTGTGGATACCCACGTCATGTAGAGGCTTTCATGAAAATTTAAATATGAGCTGAATTTGAAATATGCACAAATTTAATGGTGGGATGGATTAGGTTAGCCTTGAAGTGTTGGACCGGGTCCCAAACCCCACAATTACATGCTGCTAAACGAGTTTCAAGATCGATTTAAGGTGGGTGTGATTCTTAAAAAGGACAAAGGTCATCAAAAATCATAAATTATGCATAATGTGACACTTATCATGAACTTTTTTTATGTGATGCCACCAAACTCATACCTATGTAGCAAATTTACCCTCAATCAAAGTTTTGTCAATAACCATTAAAATTCTTACATACATGGACACCATAAAGTAAATAGTGTTGACATGGTGTCCACATGACTTGAGTGAAATAAAAAACGACATTGTTTTAGTTGAAAAATCATTTAACGGAACTTTGACAAATGGTAAATTTGTCACATAGGAACAAATTTGAGGCTTTTCATGTCATAAAAAAATTTAGGATAAATATGTCACAATGGGCATGATTTGAGGTTTTTAATGTCACAAAAAAATTAAGGATAAATGTGTTACAGTGAACATAATTTTGAGGAGAGAGAGTTGGAAATAAATATAGGGTTGAAAATCTGTGGTGACTCGTTATGCAACCCGACTCGATATCACTAGCACATCATTAAGTCATTATGTAACCCGACTTGACAGTGCGTTTGTAAGTGTATTTTGAATCCGGCTTACTTAACTGGGGTGGGTTTTGGACACCCCATTTGAAAATTCATCTTGGATTTTTGAATTAAAGTCGCCATTGATCGGGATTGAATGTTAAGTCTGCCATCGCAATCCCAATGTATACGGCAACCGTGGGAAAGATTTAGGTGATGATAGAATGATGCGAAAGTGACGTATGGAACGAACTTGTTATTTTTGGCCAGTAACTAGGGACTGGAAATTTTACCTATTGTAGATTCTACCGTTTGGTATACGTTAAAGGTTGCTTTTTTCTATTCCCATGTAAGGTTGGACCCCTATGACAATAGAAAATTCATCCAAATATGCAAAGATGTAGGGCATGAGAAAATTAATGGGTTGCCCTCCGAATTTGGAATTTGATGTTGAATATTCTTTTCTCACCCCTATATTACATAGATATATCTGTTTTATTCCGGAAAATTACCAAAAAAGTCCTAAACCTTTTGTAATTGTGCCAATTCAGTCATAAACCTTTTACAAACCAGCCAATCCAGTCCTTTGGGCCTGCCGGTGCTAACGTGGCCGCCGGCCGGCTAACGTGGCACCGGGTGGCATCCATGAGACAATATTTTAAAATTTTCAAATTTTTTTTTCCTTTTTTTTCTTTTCCTTCTCTCCCCTGGCCTGTCCGGCCAAGGGGAGGCTCATCGGCAAGGGCCCAACTCCCGCGAGGCGGAGCTTGCCATGGCTAGGCGAGCTTTGCCTTGCCCAATCTGGGCGAGGGAGGAGCTTGCCCAACCAAGGGGAGCTCCACTTCGTCGGAGCTGGGCAAGCTCCGCCCTGGCCCAGATTTGGCGAGGCAGACCTCGCCATGGCAGGGCAAGCTCGGCCTTGTCGAAACTGGGTGAGCTCGCCATGGCTGGGCGAGCTTCGCCCTCGCCTAGCCATGGCAAGCTCTGCCTTGCTGGAGCTAGGCGAGGCTTGCCTAGCGGCAGCGAGGGCGGAGCTTGCCCAGCCATGGCGAGCTGGGACCTCGCCGGTGAGCCGGGACCTCGCCGGTGAGCCTCCCCTCTCGCCGGACAGGCTAGGGTGGAGAAGGAAAAGAAAAAAAGATGGATTTGAAGATTTTTTACCTTAAGTTAGAAAACTTTCCCTATTGTCCTTCTTTCAGCCGGTCCTAACTTCCTTCTCTTCTCGATAATCCTATAAATCGGAAACCGGATTGGAAACAGGTAAGAGGCATCTTATAAGTATTTTTCTCTTTCGATGTATGTGTATAATTTTTTTATATCGTGAATTGATACTTTAAATATTTTGTAATGAGACAATTCTAGCAATAAGGTTATAAGTGTCAATTTTCACACACACACACACACATACATATATATTCAATGAACCTTAAAGTGAGATTAATAACCATGGCCGATATGCCTGTCTTTGGTGGGTCAAAGGGAGAAGTTTAGAGATATATGACAGAGATTGAAACGTGACTAAAGAACGATGCAGGCATGACGTCAACAGGGTTTACGTATAAACATAGGTAAGGCAATAAAGTGCGAGAGAGTAATTTTTGACCTCCGAAAAGTCTGCAAATATGGTAAAAGAATGAAATTAATGCAAGCAAAGAAGGAAATACAAAATGAACTTATCAAGAAATCATGATATTAGGAATTATTACGTAAAAATGACGCTGGGGTGACATCGGCAACGTCTGCATACTTATATATCGTTGGTGGGAAAGAGGTTGAACATGTCAATCTTTATAAAAATCAAACGAAATTGTCAGAAATACATGTACTTCAAAAGCAAGGATTATTTCTTTAAAAAATAAGGCAGTGCAATTACTAGAAAAATGTCGATTTAATGAATAACATGTACGAATATTAACATTACAAAATACAAATATGACGAATCTAGGGCAAAGTGCTCAAAAGCAAAATTCTAGGATGATCGACGGAATCATGTTGAAAAAAGTTACGGTCAAAAAGAGCAATTGCATTTTTTCATAAATAAAATTCATAGGTAAGTGGAAGATAATTAAACCTGGTCACCCAAGAAAGAATTATCTTTTTTTGATGAAAAAGAAACACGAAAGTCCATAAATTAATAATTTCATTTTTATTTGACATTTATTTAAAATCTAAAATTTGAATCTTTTCAATTTTACAGTCATTTTTAAAGAAAAAGTTCGAATCTTAAAATATTTTTCTCTTTTCATATGTATGCAATTTTTTCATATTTTATCAATAATCTCTTTTTATTAATTAAAAATGTGAATATTTTTGTAAATGGCAATTTCGCAAAATGTTTTAAATGTCAATTTTTTACATACGCGCAACGTGTGTGCACTATTAGTAGTACATACAATGCCAACCGTAATTGACATTAATATTATTAACAAAATATTGTCTCATTATAGCTACAACTCACAAGGAAAGATTGTGGATAACAATTGTGACGTCCTAGATTAACTTACCGAGCCATCGTTCGCTTGGGCTTGTCCCATATCAAGTCTCTTGGTCTTGTCCTTTGACGTATAATTGAGCACCTTCCCAAGAGGTCACCTATCTTAAGAGTACTCCTACCTGAGCACGCTTAATTTTAGAGTTCTAAAGCTAAGCATGACCATTACATCAAAAAGCGCCTCTTCAAGTTAATTTTAGTCTTTACATATACATCATAGTACGACTCTCCCCATGTTTGGTGTACAGTTTGGTTCATTTCTATCCCTTTTGCAATCCTAAAAGTCTGCCAGGAGCAGTTCTTTATTCAGGCCCTTTGGCTCCCGATGACCACTCTCAGTCTTCGTCGGACCGGGTCATTATAACAATAGTATGATATTAGGTGAAGGACCTTAAATGAGACTACAAATAACCATTGCTAATATGCCTTTTCTTTGCTTTGTTTAAAGGAAAATGGGACTAAAGTACGACGCATGCATGACGCCATTAGCGTATTATGCGTATACATATAGATAAGGTAATAATAAAAGAAGAGTGAGAATGTGACTGTTGACATCCGAAACGTCTACAAATATGGTAAAATAATCAAATTCAATGAAAGCAAGAAGAGAAATACAAAATGAACTCATGAAGAAATAATGATATCATAATGCACAGATCATTAGGAATTATTACGTAAAAATAACGCTGGGATGACATCGGCAATGTCTACATACGTATCTATCGTTGGGGGGCGGGTGGGGAAGAGGTTGAACATGTCAATAATTATAAAAATCAATTGACATTGTCTAGAAATACAAGTATTTTAATGCAATGATTATTTCTTTAAAACATATGGCCCCGAAAAAACATCGATGTGATGAATAAAATGTAGGAATGTTAACATTACAAATACAAATATAACGAAGTGCGTTTGTTTTGCGGAAAGCTTACAATTTTGAAACATTTTTCCGAAAAATGGTTGTTTGTATCGCTTAAAAAAATAAACACAAAATATTATCCTCACTTACGCAAATAGTCACGAAAATAGTTAGACACAAATTGTTATCAATAACGAAAACATTTTCCGTTGATTGATTTTTCTAAGCGATATAACGAATCATTTTTTGGAAAACGTTTTCTAAATCTTGAGTTTTCCATTAAACAAACGTACCAAATGGCAATGGGGCTCAAAAGGAAAATTCTTGGGTACTCAACAGGATTATGTCGAAAAATGTCATGGTCGAATGGCGCTAATACATTTTTCCATAAATAAAATTCATAAATGGGTAAGTGGAAGATAGTTAAGCACGACCACCTAAGCATGCTTAAGCTAAGCACTACCTTTATGTTAAAATGTGCCTCTGTGAGTGAATTCCAGTTTTCACATATATATCCCAAAATCACTCTCCCCTATTCAATACATAGTTCTGTTCATTCCTGCTCCATTTGCCATCTTAGAAACCTGTTAGGAGCTGCTCATTGTTCAGGTCTTCTGGTCCCGACAATCATTCCCTGCCCTCGTCGGACCAAGTTGTTATAGGCCCACCGGCTTCTACATGGTTCATTCCCGAACCACACACCTACTAGAGGGGTTCTGCTAAGATACCATATTGTGATGTCTTTGATTAACTTACCAAGGTATTGTTCGTTTTGACTCGTCCCCATATGAAACCTAATGGTTTTGTTCTTTGGCGTACATATGACCATTTTCCCTGGAAGTCACCCATCCTAGGAGTGTTCCCACATGAGCACATTTAACTTTGAAATTCTAAAACAAAGCATTGTTGTTATGTCAAAAAGCGCATCCGTAGTTAATTATAGTATTCACATATCTCAAAATCGTTCTTCCTCTAAATGGAGCACAGTTCGGTTCGGTCATGCCTATTTCGCCATCCTATAAGCCTGTTAGAAGTTGCTTCTTGTTCTGGCCCTCTGCCCCTGGCGACCACTCTTCGTCATCGTCGAATCGGGTCATTATAACAATAGTATGATATTAGATGAAGGACCTTAAATGAGATTACTGCTAACCATGGCTAATATGCCTTTTCTTTGGTTTGTTTAAAGGAAAATGGGACTAAAGTATGACGTAAGCATGTCGTCATGAGCGTATTATGCGTATCATATAGATAAGGTAATAATAAAAGAAGAGTGAGAATGTGACTGTTGACATCCGAAACGTCTACAAATATGGTAAAATAATCAAATTCAATGCAACCAAGAAGAGAAATACAAAGTGAACTTGTGAAGAAATAATGATATCATAATGCACAGATTATTAGGAATTATTACGTAAAAATGACGCTGGGATGACAACGGCAATGTCTACATACGTATCTATCGTTGGGGGGCGGGTGGGGAAGAGGTTGAACATGTCAATAATTATAAAAATCAATTGAAATTGTCTAGAAATACAGGTATTTCAATGCAGGATTATTTCTTTAAAAAAATATGGCCCCGGAAAAACATCGACCTGATGAATAAAATGTAGGAATATTAACATTACAAAACAAATATAACGAGCGTTTGTTTCACGGAAAGTTTAAGATTTAGAAACATTTTCCAAAAATTATTTGCTTATATCGCTTAAAAAAAGAACCAAATGAATGCAAAATATTTTCATCACTCACGAAAATAATTAGGCAAAAATATTTATCGATAATAAAAATATTTTCCGTCGACTAATTAGCGATATAACCAATTAGTTTTCGGAAAAAATGTTTTCCAAATCTTGAATTTCCCATGAAACAAACATACCATAAGGCAACAGGCTCGGAGAGAAAATCCCTGGGTACTCAACGGGACTATGCCGAAAAAAGTCATGGTCGAACGGCGCCGATACATTTTTCCATAAATAAAATTCATAAATGGGTAAGCAGGGGATAGTTAAACCCGGCCACCAAGAAAAGAATTATCTTTTCCAAGAGGAAGATAACAAGTGAAAATTACATAAAAAGGAAAATAAAAGCGACCAAAAAATATGAATTTGCAAGGCAACGATGACTATTCCTCAGGACCGAAAAAAGGGATTCTTATTACATAGAACGTGATGTTGGGATGACATCAAACGACGTGAACACAAATGGACAGAGAACGAGAACACAGCTCGCTCACCCATGATGGAAATGAACGCTTTAATGACGACAAGATTCGAGCAGTTTAACGTATTGAGTTGAACCCCTTTGCTTGGACGGCACTATAAATAGGGAGCACCACTTTCTTTCTCCCTCCATCAAATCCCCTAGGCAAGTCCATTGCACCGATCGAGTCGCACCCATCTTCCTTCTTCTCGTTGCGCTTTGAGAAGGGACGCGAAACAAGAAGCTCTCTCATCAATGGCCGCCAAAGTCTACATTGTGTGAGTACCGTTTCTGGCGAATTGCCTCCTTTGTCACTGCTTTGTGTCTTTCGTGGGGGGTTGGGTTTTGTTTGCGCTGCTCTGTTTTTTGCTCTGTTTAGGTGTGAATTTCTTTGTGTAGCTCTCTCTCTTGCTTGTTCTTGTTTCTCGGTGGTCGGAATGTGTATGTAGTTTCAGCCCATTGTCCGTTGATGGGAGTTGTTTTGACAATTTTCTCTTGTAAATCTCAAGAAAATTCTGGGTTTCTGGTTCACTCTCTGTTTTACTGTTCTTTTGGAGGATCTTCTGTACTTCTAATGAAGCACTGACTAATGGTATTAAATTGGAGATGAACTATTTCTGGGTTTCTGGTCTTTGATGTGTTTCTGGTTCACTCTGTTTTCTGTTCTTTTGGAGGATATGGAAAAGCCTTCTTTACTTCTGATGAAGCACTGACTAATGGCATTAAATTGGAGATGAACTAGAGCAAGATTTCTTCTCTTTGAAGGCTGCAAGTTCATGATCTCTCCTGGATCACTATAGAGCGATATTCGAATCGTTGTGGGAATCAAATTTTTTTATTTGCAAGAAGCCAAACTGAAAAGTGATAGTGAAGTCTGACCAAACTTTTGAATCATGATTGGAGGAAGAAAATGCAAGACCCCGCCCGTGCTTTTCCTTTTGCCCTATGAGCCCGCGTGGTCCCCT
Organism: Syzygium aqueum; assembly: GCA_031216185.1. Classification (NCBI taxonomy): domain Eukaryota; kingdom Viridiplantae; phylum Streptophyta; class Magnoliopsida; order Myrtales; family Myrtaceae; genus Syzygium; species Syzygium aqueum. Next base: position 3,703,540 of record CM062234.1, on the reverse strand, counting down.
GCAATTCATCATTCTCTTGATTAGCTTGCACAGCAATATTGTAATGTGGCACTAATTTCAGCAATTGCTTTTCTTTCTTTTCGTTTTCAACAGTTTCTGCAACTTTTCTCTCTCTTCTATGCTCACTGTATGCACAGAATGATGTGTTCAGATGGCTGATTTAACGTATATTGATCACCAATCTTAGTCTGGCCAAAAATAGTGGATCTGGATTTTGTTTTTCTCAAGAAAATGTCACATTGCAAAGGATATGGTATTCTTAAGCCATGATTTGAATGCGACTAGTAGTGTCCAAGTTCTAGTTTCCATTGAGTTTCTTTAATTTTGTTTAATGATATCTGCCGGATTTTGGCCTCCTGATGCAGTTACTATTCGATGTACGGTCATGTCGAGAAGCTCGCCGAAGAAATCAAGAAAGGCGCCGATTCAGTGGAAGGAGTAGAAGCAAAATTATGGCAGGTATGAATTCCATGTTAAGCTCACATCTTTTACTGTAGTTATTGTAGTCTAATGTGATTGCAGTACTACAATTAGCACCTTCAAGGTGTGTAAATCTGTAACAGAACAATGCCTTCCAACTTCTAGCGTTTGACCCTGCGTGCAATCGATTGGAATATGAACAGTGTCCTGAGTTTGACCATGTGCACGACTTTTCTGTGATCTTAAAGAAGCACTTTCAACTGCCGTTTTTGCCTGATTAAATGGCGTTGGCGAAAATGTGCAGGTTCCAGAGACGTTGCCTGAGGAGGTTCTGGGTAAGATGGGTGCCCCGCCGAAGAGCGATGTGCCGATAATCACTCCGAACGAGCTCGTGGAGGCCGACGGCATCATCTTCGGCTTCCCGACCCGGTTCGGGATGATGGCTGCGCAATTCAAGGCCTTCATGGACGCGACCGGCGGCCTCTGGGGCTCACAGAAGCTGGCAGGCAAGCCCGCGGGGATCTTCTACAGCACCGGGTCTCAAGGAGGTGGACAGGAGACCACCCCGTAAGTTGCAGATTCGCCGATCGAGTTCGCGAACATCATTCAATTTCGAAGTGACTTAAAATTCCTTGCAATGTATATTTTGCGCACTTACACATCATTGATCCTTCTTGGTTCGATCAGATTGACCGCGATCACCCAGCTGACCCACCATGGCATGATCTTCGTCCCCGTCGGGTACACTTTTGGGGCTGGCATGTTCGAGATGGAGCAGGTGAAGGGAGGGAGCCCGTACGGCGCGGGAACTTATGCCGGTGATGGCTCGAGGCTTCCTTCGGAGCTCGAGCTCGGGCTCGCATTCCACCAGGGCAAGTACTTCGCCGACGTCGCAAAGAAGCTCAAGGGCTCTGCTTGAATTTCTGCTCTGATGATATGAAACTCAGTGAAACTCTTCTCTTCAAATTGCCTTGGCTTGCAACTTTCACATTGTAATAAGAGTTTTTGAGATAATGAAATATTTTGAGTATTGCATTTTTTGGCCTATAGTTTATTTCATATCCTATTTCTACCGTCTATTAATTGGACCTTATTCTCCCTCCTTTCCTACATTCGGTGGCAATTTTGTGAAGGGAGAAAGTGGCTTCCTTATTTTGCACACAATTTTCAATTAAGCTCTCATTTTCGTAATAAGCATAAAATAATCGGAGTCCTTTTGTCAATTTCTTCCTACTAATAGATTTTTTTTTAAATGCTAATTCCATTCGCGCTTTACAAATTACAAGTTACATAGTATTTGTCCAATTACTTCGCTCGGTGAAGAATAAACACGTGACGATATCCCTGAACCTGTACTACAAGCATAATAATCTAGATTTTTTATGTGGTCAGGGTAATATAGATGTTAACATAGAATAGGGAACAAAAATCAAAGCACATGTGCTATATGAGGTAGCTAGAAACTTATAAATCAAGCGCTGAATTTCTTATTTTTTTACCCTTGAGAAAATATTTAACAAAAATCAGAGCACTTTATAAAAATTAAATTTACTTTGACACAAAAAAAATCTGAATATTCGTTTTTTTTAAATATTATTTCCTTACTGTCTTCTGATTTCTTTTATATTGGTCCGGTAGCACCACATGTATTCTTGGAGGGCCCAAATGAAGGTGTGGCCATTGCTTTGCCAAAACAAGAGCATAACTAAAGCCTTCTCCTTCTAAAGTGTGATTATCAACAGCTGTTTTTCATTAAGATGTTGAAAGTTCGACCATGTTTGTTTTCATTTCTGGTAACTTATTTATGCCCCCATCAGCCCATTAACTGTCAATTCCTAGCCAATACCACGCCAATTGGTGGACAATAATCAATTGAGAGTGCACAAATTAATAGTTGTCGATGTCCTTCACTTAAGGATTAATTTCTTTCCCAAACTTATTCGGCACCATGTGACTTTTTATTGGATTAATTATAAACATCACCACTGAATCTCCATGTTCGTGCTCCTAAATTACAAAAATTAAACATAAGGGAAGAATCTTATTTCGAAGGCGGTGTTAAGATTTGACAATATATGCCGGTGTTGAAATGATTAGAATTTAATTGCGCATAGGAGGACTAGATCTTGATTAGCGATATATATGGGTGACGAGAAATTTGCGGGAGCTTGTTTCAGATTGGGAGCTTGTTTCAGACCGGATCAATCACATCACACCTGAAAAGAAAAGAATGGAAAAGATAACCAATGCATGTGGCTATTTTTAGCTACCGTATTAATTAATCGATAATAGAATGAGCGTATTCAATATCTTGAAACGAACTAACAATTTAAATTCAAATGCGTCACGAATATATAGCACCTTTATTTAATCCCAGTTCCCTTATACACATCTTCATAAAATGAGCATGCATGCATCTATATATATATAAATTTCGCAAATCATGAAACTAATGCTAACAATTCCACCAGAAAAAGCACCTTGTATTCCTCGTTCCAAACCCACTTTCACATACAAACTAGAGGAATGCTTTCGGTCGACCGCCTGCGTACACCTTGATCAGCAGTTACTAAAAAGTATTTTTCCTAACCTAATCACCATTATCTTCTCTGTACTTGGCCCCTCACTTGTCTCCATCTTTTCTCTCTCTCCTGCTCCTTTTGCTTTGCTTTCCCTTTCCCCCTCAAGACAGCCAAGCTGGAGGGTCTCTCAGCTTTTGTGTCTTCCTTCTCTCCTTTCTGAACTGAACTGAACTGAAGTCAATGTGTCTCCAAAGTAATACCTGTTGAAGAAGTGATCGGCTGTTGTATTTAATTGTCTTAATGTTGCGCTAACTTCATTTTTCCTGGCTGAGGCATCCTTCTCTAAGTGAAATCTCGTTCGAGAGTCGGCGCCCAAAACTGTGGCGTTGTGCTGGTTGCGACTGGGAATGCGCTGGAAATCGGCATCAGACATAGGCCTCTGCTTCTTAGGTCTAGTTTAGAAAGCCCTTGCTGATCATCTTTTCGTTTTCCTGGAGCCTGCCAAAAAAACATAAATAATAGTTTGGATCATTTTACTACTGATACGTGACGGACAAAACTAATCATAGTACAAATATCTCTTTTTTTTTGCGAACTTTAGATCCTCCAAAAAATTAAATTTTGCGATTCATCGATTGAAATTGTTAGAAGATATCTAAATACCTAACCGGGTTTAGATGAACATACTCGACATTAGTATCCATACCATATAGGCAAGTAGGTTAATTTATGAAATGATTGCAGGAGCCTGTTGAATGAAAAAAGTATTTATGCTATACTTATCTATCATGACATGTTTGAGGTAACCAACCATATTGAATATCTGCTTGGCAATAACACGACATTACATTCTCTACTTATAGTACCATATAGTCATTAACATGTTATATGAAGCACATGAATACATTATTAGATGGTAATATGTAATGCACACCGCATTAATTTTTAGTGTTGCAAAGATGTTACGCGAAATAATTTATAAGTAGAACATTGTACCTTAACTGGCGTTTCATTTCCCATGTATGGAGAACACAAAACCTGAAATTTGTGAACATAAAACACATCATCAGAATGATGCAAGTGATGGACATGCTCCAGCATTTGCTGTTAGCTAGGGGAAACAAATATCTTCTTCGTAACAGCATGGATTTAACAAAATGAATAACAAAACGTACATTCACTTGATCGTGTAAAAATTTTATATACTCGACGGCTTCATGGAGAACCGATGCCATGTCGGTCTGGAGAAGAGAATAAAGCGATAGAAGCAAATCAATTTGAGGTGAATAAAGTGGCTGGAGCTTAGCATTATTCATCTCCACAAAGTAAAGTATGTCCCTTTTTGCACTCCTATATCAAAAAGGAGAAGTGAATAATGCTGAAGCGAACCTTTCCAAAAGGCGAAACTATTTGCTGGAGCGCGGTCACACGGTCCCCTAGCTTCTCTTTTCGCATCTGTTAACAGATTCTTGTGTTTAAAATTCAAGCTCTTGATATCTTAAAGTGACAGATTTTAACCGGTTTGAGGTTGCATTGATCTTTATCAAACTATTTACACAATGTCCTTACCTTGAATGTCGGCAACTGTGATGGTGTTTCGAATCGAGGCCTTTTAAACGCAGGTTCATTGCCAATATTCTTCACCATGGAACCCAAGTCTCCAACATCTTCACAGCTGGTCTACACTTCCCAAAAGAAAAGCAGCTACATATTCAGTCTCAAAACCCTAGCTAATACCCCCCAATTTCACCGATCACAAAGAGTTCATCTCACCTTTGGGCGACTGGGTTGTTTCTCTTCCAGTGTAGTTTGGACAAATTGTGCATGCGATGATGCATTGATGAAGCTAGATTCATTCCTGTGAGAATTGTTGACGTGCAAGCCACTAAATTGCTGCTAAAAAGGAATTATAAGTGAGCAGCATTCCATCATCATGGTAATAGTTTTGCCTAGTTCATCTGCTGAAGTTGGTGAGAAAATAACAATTACCTGGTTGTTGAAAGGTGATGGTTGATGCTGGTATTGTTCTGGTTCTAAAGAACTCTGGATTGAATTTGAAGGGTAAACATAAGAAGCGAATGAGCCATTGGTAGATATACCATGACAAGTTGGTGCAGAATGACTCCTCCAGTAATCAGTCTGAATTTGACGTGAAGAATCATCAATCATCAGCTCCTTTTCTTCATTGTTGTAATAGTTGAGTTTTGAACTCGCCATGTCTTCTTCTTGCAGCTTGGAATTAGTGCAACTGCTTTCATCAAATCCACTGGATTGCCTGCACAAGCATCAAAATATATAATATAAGTTCAGTTGTAACATGCTTGATAATTATTCATAATTCCCGAAATTCAGCATCTATATATGGCCCCTTTTTCTCCCTTTATTCTTTTTCGCGCTTTAAATGTCATGAGGAAAGGAGTACCTTCAACTCATCAAAATACTTTCCATTTAAACAAGTGTCTTCTTGATTTTGTGGATAAACATCACTTAGCTATAACTTTTCAATAGTTGGCGTGAATCGATGTCTGTGGTTGTCCCCACGAGCAGGTGTTTACAAGATCAACCTAGTCGTGATCCAATCTTTTTTCGAGAATTCTACAGGTTGTAAAGTTCGGTTCCTCCGTAAAAGAAAATTAAAAATAAGTGATAAAGCTAGAAGTATAAGGAAGTTCATACTCACAGTACAGCAAGGTTCCAATCAGATGATGCAGAAAATAGACCAAACCCCATCATATGCAAGCTTGTGGAGTCCATCATACAATCTATTTGATGAGCTCTTTGCGTGAAATCATCTTGGAAAGCTATGGATCTATCATCATCATCATTTACTTCCTTGCTAGACCTTTCGATCTTGATGATCTCCCCCATATCCGCTGAACAATCTCTGAAACTTCTGCCCTTGATACCATTTGGCCCTCTCGTTGAACACGGGGACGATGAGAGGAGCACATAATCTCTCGGCGGATTCCACCAGTTCTCGCCGCGTATCCCTATCTCAAAATCTTCCGACATCGCTGACGGATCGAAACAAAACGGATTTGAGTTCAAGATTGTCTACCTGTTGTTGCCATCTTTTTGGTCTATATCTTCTTGTAATGGTCTTGAAAAGATGGCGGTCTTTTCCTGAGTACAACTGGGGGTGGAATTTATATAACCAGGAGCTGAAACGCTGAAACCGGTTGACATTTCAAGGGACGATCGGACAACTGAGAAAGAACAGGCATTTTGGATGGAATTTCCTTTTTTTATTTTTGTACTTTTTTGGGCTAATTTTAAACAAAAAATAAAGTACCAAATTTACCTTGAATGACAATTCTAACCCAAGCTATTTTTTATCTTATAAAAAATCACAAATTTTTGCTTAAATCTCAAATCTAGTCTGAAAAGTTTGAAAATTTCACATCACAGGAACAAGATTTGGAATTCAAGTAAAAGTTAATGATTTTTATTGAGACAAAAAAAAAGTCCGGGTCCGAATTGTCACTTAAGGAAGAATTGGTACCCTTCTTTTGGAATTAGCCCGACTTTTTTTTATAGGTAAGTTGCGGATTTTCATTTCATCAAAGCAGGGCAATACAGATGACAAAAAGGATTATTATTATTATTATTATACTGTTAAGCATATACTTATAAAAATATTATTTTCTCACATAGTCGTTATCTTGTGGTCTATTTATATTACTTGGTCTTCCTTTTTAAACGATGGTCGTCGCCAAAGAGTATTTTTCTTCGTGAACAAAGGGACAAGGGTATGATGACAGCAATTGATATCTGACCCACCACACGTCATAGTATTTTACTTTTTCTTTTGATCCAGCGGCTGATGACTTTTGAATTTTTCAAGGGAACAGAAATGGTAGGTTAAAAAGATTGAACAAGATTGGCATACAAAGTTCTATGTCATGATACATAATTTGTTGTTTTAGCATGAATCATGACATGCAAATGATGTAGGTCGCATAAGTTTTTTTTCTAATATCCATCTTTATAAACTTTATATTCCCTAGCATTAAATCATGTTACTATAGTGACAAATAACGATATTTGTTGTTCTTGAGGTGCAGTAAACACAATTGATTTGTAATTCTAAATTGGGAGGATCCATGTCCAATGAAAAATTCGTAGTGCATTTTTATTTTTCTCGTAAACTAGGTTTTATTTTCATTTGTGATAAATGCATTGGAAGTCCTAAAACCCGTTACGAAAGTGCAATTAAGTCCTAAAACTTTCAAAAAGTGTAATCAAGTTCTAAAACTTGTTACAAAAGTGCAATCAAATACTAATACTTGTCAAATCAATCCAATCAAGTCCTTCCGTCGATTGCACTTTTTTAAAATTTTAGGACTCGATTGTACTTTCGTGACAAATTTTGGGATTCGATTGTATTTTCGTGATAAGTTTTAGGACTTTCAGTGCACTTATCATCATTATATAGTTCTTGACGGCTCGACAAAATATAGTAGGGTCAACATAGTCATCCTAATGGATATACAAGGTGCTATACTCATGTATTCAAGATGCACACCTCCTAATTGTCCTCTAACCCCACCATGATCGAAATATAGGATTAATTTATTACACTAAGCTGGGAAAGAAAATGAGGAAGACCTCTTGATCTTGAATGCTCAGTGGGTAGTAGCAGTAGGTCCAAATCGAATATTAAGTTCTCTATAATTGGGTAAAATTCCTATTAAACTTATAAGCTCGTCCTGGATTTTCTGTGTGTTTGCTTTCAAAACTTATGTTCGCATTTTCCGGTATAAAGTTATGTGGGGACAAATGAATCATTGAACAGCCAACCAGATTGTAGGCATACATGCATGAACATTACCTTTAATAATGTGAAACCTACTTGTCCCTTCTGTGAAGGACCACAGATTATCACCGAATCCCACTCTTTTTATTTTATGATTTTAAAGGACTTTTATTTGGTGCACGAGTTGTGAAAAAGAAAATAAATTTCTTAATTTTTGACAATTGACATGGAACTGATGTGCCAGCTTGCTTGACCATTGGTTGGTACTTAATAGTTCATGAATAATATGCATATAATCCCTGCATGTTGCGTCATCGCCATGGACCGTCACCTAATAACATCAAGTGATTATTTCTTGAAATCGATATAAGAGAAGAACGATGACAACATCATCAGACATCTAGAAGTAGGATCGGTTGTTACCTAAAGTCCACACCAACTTGGTCAACGACATTCTAGTATTTGGGGAATTGGTTCCTTCATCTAATCCGCAAAAGGAGATCATTGGGAATATAATTGTAAGGTACTCGCCAAGTAAACCAAATATGTTATTGCTAATTTTAAAAATATTAATGTTTGATCTATTCGAAAATTATGAACTCAAATTCCATAAAATTGGGAAGATTAGGTTATAAAAAGCATGAGACGTTTTGTACATCAGCTTCTAACTATTTCATTAACTTTGAAACGATGATTTTGCTGACTAGTTGGGTGTAAATCATAAAGAATTATCTGACAAATATATATGGATTATAATGAAATCTTTCGAGATTAAAACCCTCTTTCAATTTCTTTTTCATACTATAAAGATAGTTAGATTGAAAATTTCATATTTAAGAGTGTGTTTGTTCGCGGAAAATTTTATGACAAAGGAAAATGCTTTCTCGGAAATTATTTTTCATGAATATGTTTTCTCCTTTTTAGGTTGGGGAATTCATTTTCCGAACTTTAAGCATATATATTTTCTTTAACCGTATATGATTTTCCATTAACCGATTGTTTTCAGCAATCTAAACGCGTGAAAGTCCAAAATTTTTTCTAAATGAATGTGGGAGGTCAGGCTCAGTTGCATCTTATCCATGGTTTGAGAAGGTTGATGCAGTCAAAAGTAGGGTCAGTGCGGCCGGGCCTTGGGGCAACATCCAGGGACATCCCTTCTCTTTTGATCTTGACGGCATCTTTTTCCCAAGTCATGATTTGGCATCCTCTTCTCTCTTTTTCAACCTTTTCTTTTCCTCCTGACCCTTTTGGCGATGTCCTCATCTTCCTTTAAAGGAACAAAGGAAATCTTCACGAGCATTCGACACTTTGTGGATCGTGGAGGAGAAAGTGATAGTGCACAGGTCATTGGAAACACTACCAGACCAATAATTTGAGTGTCGAGGACTATCACCTTTCGTTCTGGTGTTGACATGAGCGCATGACCCGAGACAGTATGCACATCACTCAGTGGCTCTTGGAGCAACATACCTTTCTTGGCAAAAATGAGTTCTTCCTCAAGCTATAATTGGTGAGTAATTTAAGGAGGGAGGAATGTAGCCAATATGGTTGGAAGCACTAATGGACAATGTCTTTGCACTGTAATCTAGTCACATGGCCATGAGCCACGAGCTTTATAAAGAGAGAGAGAGAGAGAGGGGTTATCGATGATGATGGGCTCATGGACGAGGGCATCGGCTGCGAGGCAGTGGAGAGGGAGAGAGAGAGAGAGAGAGAGGTGGCTTTACTGAGGTGAAAGGGAGGGAGGGTGGGGGAAAAGAGAGACTGACTATGAATAGAGGAAGCATAATAAGTCTCTTATCATAAATAGTCAGTAGTTTCTGCATCTTCTATCTTAAAATAGAGTTTTTATGTGCTTTTCATCACAATTCCCAAAAAATAAAAACTAACCATTTTATTTGAAAAATAATTTTTACGGAAAATATTTTTTTATCATAAAATTTTTTGTGAAACAAGTACACCCTTAGCGTTAATTATTTTATAAAGATAAAATCCCCTATAATCAAGTGAAATCAACTAGCTGGCCACCCTTCTCACTTGAGAAGGGGGAGGTGGGGAGTTCGAATCCCCACCTTCGCGGAAGTAAGGATGAAGTCACGTAGTTTAAGATGTGGATTTTCGACGCCTACCCCCTATAGGAGGCGGGGCGCAAATCTGAATATGTAACGTGAGTGAGAGATAGAGTAGGACCGATAAAAAAAAAACTAGTTTAGTATAGCCACGTCATTCCAAACGTACTTTCTTCTTTCTCCTGCATTAATCAAGACGAGCGCTGACGGATTGTGAAATAATTATTGGAATGCCGAGGGGCGAGAAAAAGAAAATAGATCATGTGAAGCCAGGATTTTTAAATATTAAAGTTTGGTCACAATTTTCATGCTCATTTTGGTTTTTTCCCCTTATTATAAAGTTTTTCTCATCTGCGTATTTTCAGGGCTCGAATGCAAACAACTTCTGTTGAACTGCCACTCCCCACCTTTGCTTATGCGGCGTAGCTAGACAATGACAAAATGACACAAATGATCCTGAATTTTGGCCCAATATGTAATGGGGTCTCTTAACTTTTAATTTATTCAATGTGATCCCTCGACTTTAACATAATGTGTAATGTGGTCCCTGAACTTTTAATTTGTTCAATATCGTCCCCTAAACTTTTGATACATATTCAATTTGGTCTGTGAACTATATAAAAATATTCAACGTACTCCGTAAACTTGAATTAATAGAAAGACTACATTTAACATTTCTATATAGGTAAGGACAATATTAAATATTTTTATATAGTTCAGGGACTACATTAAACATGTACCAAAAGTTCAGAGGCCACATTGAATATTAAGCTAAAGTTCAGAGACTATATTAAATAAATTAAAAGTTCAGGGGCCACATTACATATTGGGTCAAAATTCAGGTACCATTTATATCATTATCCCCTAGACAATTTGATCAACAATCAAAACTTTGCGAACCAATAATAGTTTGAACTAGGTTTGACTGATGAAAGCATTTACACTCGCCTCTCGTACCATTCTCCTCGGAACTAAACGAAGTATAAAGATCAAACATCATAAAACGTGCTCACTCCCGATTTCAAAGATGGTATTGTGTGAACCCAGTACATACACTAAATTTGATCTAGACCATCAGATATGGCCAGATCCATGTAAGGTCCAAAATTTTGAAAATCGAATCAGACCAGCTGGCTCAATTCAGATACTGTGTCAGCTGTAATGAAAGCTGGTGAAACCAGCCGAAACCAATCGGGCCGATGGTGCCGTTTTGTTTAAAACCGGGTCCTTGATTTTGAAAAACCCAAGAAGAGATTGAGCGGATTGAAGTTTCGAGCTCGTGCACGGATGGAAGGCAATTTGGCAATCATGCACGCATAAAGTCAGTTTATGTCTCATTTTCAAAAAGATTTTCGAAGTTAAAAGGCCATGAGACTCAAACTCGAGTCTTCTCGATACACATTAAAAGCTCATAGTAGCTGTGCTGAGCCGCATAAATACAATTTACTTGCAAATTATATATTCGCTATTATATAACTTTAACTCACCTCTATTTAGACCAGTCGGCTCTCCGATTTTGCCTCTCGTACGAATTTTAGAACATCGGTAGAATTCATATGGGATCGTCATCTTCAGTGCTTTGGATTCATTTTAATAATTGTGCCACACTAATATACTGCTTTCTCCTCTATTCCACACCCATACTCGAAGCAAGCTCTGACGTGATATGGGAACTCGGCTCAAACACACATCAATTTATTGATAGAACGCGATGTTGCGACCTCTCTTTTCCACCTGAAAGAGGAAAATACACGAGTTTAGGGGTATTGCCTACTGATGAGCCAATGGCTCTTGATTAGCCGCAGGCTCTTCTAAGTCCATATCTTGGGCGATGTTGGATTTCATTTTTCTTAACAATCTAAGTATTTTCAAGGAGTTGCCACTAATCATTTGGGGTTAGCTGGAAACCAAATGAGACACGGGAGATTTGTCTCATTTTCTATGCAACTAGAGATTCTGTATCTGGAGACTTCATTACACTAATATTTTTATTAACATCCTTTCGGTACCTCTAATTTGGAAAGTTGTCATCTAAATTTGTCATGCATTGTTTTTACCAATTATGATCCTAAAAGTATTAACATTGCTAAGTGATCATGCAAATGTTCTTGAGGGGTTCATTATGATCCTAACCTAGTCCTAATCACTCTAGAAAGGAAAAGAACAACTGATGTATTACAAGTGCGAAATACTACACACCCAAGTATTTGAAAGCTTCTAAATAAAAGTGTGGAATTGAAAACCCGATACTCGTTAGGTACAGAAAATACATGACTATGTTAAGCACCGAGACATGATCCCCACGAGCTAAATTCGAATCTAAGTTCAATTTTATACCTAAAAGATGAATTTGCTAAGACTAAACTTATAAAAGGGGCTCACCAAGACCCCTAAACTAAAAGGATATTATCCAACTGAAGCAGGCTAATTCTAACTCTAAAACTTAACAACCCAATCAAAGTCTTTAATTCTAACCATTTTCTATTTTTTTAAAATTTTTTACTATTATATTTTTTTATTTTTTATTAATAATAGTTTTTTTATTCCTAAATGGGACTCGGGCTGGGCCCTTGGGCCCAGTCCAAATATGGGTCTGGGCCAAGAACACAAAGACTATTGGGCTCTCCCTATTATTAGGATGTTTCAATTAGCGACACGAATTGGGTTCAACTCATAGAATTAAGACCAATCTCTAGAAGTAAATCAAACCCAACCTTATGACAAAAAATAAAATAAAATCAAACCCAACCTTAATAGACCAGATTTAGCCCAAGGCTAATAATTACAGCAAGTAGAGCCCAGAACAAACTTAATAACCAAGACGAGTTCAAGTTTATCAAGCAAAATTAAGCCTAAGCTCATCAAGCCCAAAGTCCATCATACAAAACCTAAGTTAGGTTGGCGAGATTATAAAAAAGAAGAAGCTATAAATCTCCCAATTCGATGGGAGATTGTATTTAAATGAGATAAAAAGTTTGCGTCATGAGATTAATTTCATTGTCAATAGCACTAGTTTATATTGGCAAAAAATTGCATTAAGCACCGAGTGACCGGAGACAACAAGCTCTCCCTTGTCTGTTTGAGGATAAACAAGAATGATATTAGTCTAAAACCCGACTGGACCTTAGAAAATCTCATTCCATTCTCGCGTAAGTTGGGTGTGGACGCAGCTATTTTATTGACCAGCTAGAATAGGGACCAGACGTCGTGTATATGCGAACGTGCAAGAACATTCCTTCTTGTACATGCCGTCTTTCTTAGCAGGATAATACTTTGAATGTTCATTCACATCACATCCGTCAGGAAATTTTCGGTTCGAGTCCTGACTGTTTCGTGCCCTCCAGCGACCCGGAGGTTTAGAAGTCGGCGGGTCGTTTGCTGCAAGTCTCGTGCCCTTGTAACTGCCACTTCAATGTCAATTTCAAGGCTTGCGACGCTTCGTATTCTCAGAGCTCCAACCTCTGCTCCTCATCGACAAGCTTTAAACATCTGGGGACTATTTCAATGAAGAGAAACCGCCGGATATTATGCAGAATATACTCCATGTCACCATTGCCCATCCTCATTCATCACTTGACTATTTCCTTGGCCGGCCACCAACTATCAATCGATCGTCCGATTCTTACGCTCACCGATTTGCAAGAAAATGAAACATGCGGGCAGGAAAATAGGATGGTAAACGGAGGGAATGACACGAACTTCACTGAGGATGATCTCTAGGTCATTTTTCCTCACCGGAACGCCATCATTACATGAAACGCACAATGCAAAACAGAGGAAAGATGGAGTCAGCAATGCTCTCAACATCGATGAGATATAGCAGAGATCATTCCCCTCAAGAACCACCAAAATGGCGTCTATCGAGTAAAACGCGCTCAAGATAATCCACAACCGGGAGATGAATCGGCACAGATTCAGTTCACGCGTCTCATCAAATAAGTGGTGGGTGAATCGGTTGGATCATTTATGCACGAAATTCAGGCAACGGTTCAATTACCATGACTAACATTACTAGGAACTTGAATCATCAACCCCGCTACAAACTCAACACGTATGTAGCAGATTTTCGGGCACAACAGGCTCGAGTTTTCTTCCAAAAGTGATCGAGAGAGTAGGACGGGGGATTTTTGGCAAAGCTAGAGAAGGAAGACAGAGTAAGTGCGTAGCACTGCGGCCACTCTTGCTTGGAAAAGCCGGGGGGGGGGGGGGGGGGGGGGGGGGCCGGTGACCGGTGTGGCTTGGAACGATGGACGGAACATAAAAATATAATAACCTAGGGTTTTTCTAGGATTTTATGTGGTCGCGTCAAGTGGTGCGATCTCGAGAGGTGTGATTCCAATCTTTCGGTGCCAAGTATGGTTCTTAAGCGGTCGATTATTAGGGTTCATTAAGCAAATTCCTCGGTAACTAATAAGGCTGGACAACCTGCCTCTGATCAGAAGATAAAACTGAAATTAGTTGATTTCCAAACAAGTCCAAAAAAAAGCTACACCTAAAGCCCAAAATAAAAATTAAGAATTTTTGGGAATGTGTACAAAATGCAATATCCCATCAAAGCCGGAAATCGTTAACGTGGATGTCGGTTGTCCTTTGTGGACAACCAGCTTTGATGTGAGCCATTTTTGTAACTGTTTTTGATTCTTTTCAAATTTTGAATTTCTTTACTTTTTTTTCTAAGCTGGCGAGGGTCACTAGCAACCTTTGCTGGTTGCGAAGGCCTTGCTAGCAGCTGGCAAGGCCATGAAGGCCTCACCCAGGGCTTTCTCAGAAACACCCAAAGAGGTTGAGGCGTCCCTTGCCGGAATAGCAAAAAAGGGCAAAGAAAAAAAGGAAAAGAAAAAGGAAAATGAAAAAATTTAAAAAAAATTAGGAAAACATATATTTTGTTAAATTGCAAAAATTGTCTATGTCAGCACTGGTGGTGCCACGTAGGAAAACCAGTGTTTACGTCAGTGATTTCTAGCTAGCATTAGCCGGATGGACTCAATTAGCAAATTGTCAAAGGTTTATTGGCAAAAGTGTAATAAGTGTAAGATTTTTTTGCACAATTTTCCCCATAAAATACATATTCGTTAGAATTTAATTCAAAAACTATCCAAATGACATGAAAACTGGTCCGAACGGTCACAATTTATAAGGAAATAATCATATTCCCCCAAAAGAGTTCTCTGTCAGGCTTATATTGTAGGTATATTTATGGACTCTAGAGATTCATATATGTGATTGATATCCATACAAAAATCGACTCCTAGAGATTCATGCATCAATTTCCAGATATGTAGGATTGCTGTGACAGTGGCGCTCGAATTGCTTGTATATAGGTTGAAATTCTGTGTAATTTTCAACCAATCATACCTTCAAAGCCTAAGGAGAAGTGAGAAAAGAGGGTCATCAAAATGGCTTCGGGAAGAGTTTGTTTGTTCTTCAACGTTCTTTGCCTCATCTCTCTTTGCTTCGCAGGTATTGTTTAGCTCCTGTTTCCTGTCTATCGAGTTCATTTCTGTTTCGGTTTAGACCATGCTTGAGACTGGAAAGCTGGAAGGACGCATTTATCTGTTCGGTCAATTTGAGGAAACATGATGTCCGTATAATTTATATTATGTCTTACGTTGATTGATGAAATTTCTTGAACTCTGGTGCATCCCAGAAACATCAGTTGCGAGAGAGATCGGCGATGATAGAGTCAGGTTTCTGGACATAGGGCCGTGTTCAAAGTTCCCGGACTGCAACAAGGCTTGCATCGAATAGTTGGGGCTTAGCATGAAAGGGTTTTGCCAGATAAATGCAGCAGGACTCAAGCGTTGTTATTGTGTAGTTTAGATAAAAGTACATGACTTTGAGCCATGTCAAAGTGTTTGTTATCATGGTATTGATTATTATGAATAAACTTTCAACTTCTGCACAACTTTTCTCAATGAATGATGGGTAGTTGGTGCAAGTTCACTCATCGCCTCTCAAATCTATCCTCCTCTATTCGCATTTTTTTTTTGCCCTTCAATAGATTGATGGACATTACATACTTAGCAAGCATAAGATGTGCATCTGAATTTGCTAATATGTGATCTATAGCCGTAAAAGTTAACTTTTGGGATCCTTTAAGCTCTCCTTCCCACAATACTTGAATATTCTCTTGATTGACTTCAAAAAAAATGAAATTTATTTGAGGCAAAGCTTTTAGTTCGATCTTTCGATGATCAATTTCAAAATTTGAACTATAGAATGTTAAGTTGTTGTCTATTTTGACGCCAGCATGACATCAAATTACAATTGTTTGTAACTATTAATGTGGTGGTGAAGTAGCTCAAGTTGAAATTGAAAGTTTGATGAATCAGAAAGCCTAATATTGTTTAGGCTAATCAATTTATAATAATAGGAGCTGCTTTTGCATGTGGTCCCTCCAATCTTTCCATGCTTCATGTTGGAATGACAATTCACCTTCTGTAGTCTTGATCCATCCAAGCCTTAACAATCCCACGTTTGTTCACCTGTCTCCACAAATGTTCCTATACATGGTTTAAATGCCATCGTGTTGGACCAATGTGGGCCTTGTGGTTCATAATGACAGCAGCTCCAAGGCTGCTGCCATCCCGGAAAACATTTTCCAAAAGGCTATTGGGATATGGAAGTCGTTAATAAATATTTCAAGCGTTCTTGTTAGAAAAAAATATTATAATTTTTCTTACACTAACCATTTCTGTCAATAGTGTTTTGAAAATTTGAAGTCATCCTCATATGTATGCTTAAGCAATTGTTAAAATGGCCCTTCTTGTATTGCAAATGAAAGAACCACAAGTAATTGGAATAGGTCAATTATTTTATAAGGATAGAATGCCCTATGAGTACATGATCAATTAAAACTAGCTCAGTCTAGCTTTTGTCTTTTCAAGTGTGCTTGCGCTTTAGCTGCCTTTTACCACTATGTGTTAAAAATAAGACTAGATCGGCCGACTCAACCAAGTATCGGCTTGCCCTTTGGTTCCATTCAGATCCTCTGCCGTTTGTGGTGAAAGCCGGTTAAGCCAGCCGAAACCATACGGGTCATTCGTGCTGTTTCATTTAAAATTGGATCTGAAGATATTGAGTGGACCGGAGTTTTGAGCTAGTGCACGGATGGAAGGTTGGGCAATTATACAGATAAACTTCGGCTTCTTTTTCATTTTGAAGAAAATTAACAAAGTTAAAGCTAAGAGACTCGAACTCGAGTCTTCTCGATGCACTTTAAAAGTTCATATTTGGTTGCTGAGGCACACACTTACAATTTATGTGCATCATATTTTGTATACCAAATATTATATAACTTTAACTCTCATGATGTGGCTTTTAAAACATTGGTAGGATCCACTAGGACCATCATCTCCAGTGGTTCGGATTCAGCTTAATAAGTATACAAAACTCATGTACTATCTCCTCTATGACACATCAAAACTCATGGCAAGTCGCGACATGAGAACAACACTTGAACACCAAATAATTTTAGGGATATGTGCACTATAAATCCTAAAACTTATCACAAAAGTGCAATTGAGTCCTAAAACTTTCAAAAAGTGCAAACAAATCGTAAAACTTGTCACGAAAGTGGTGACATTCCGGATTTCGACCCATTTTTTTTGGGATTTAGAAAATGTGTAATTCGTCAGTGCACTTATAATGGAATCTCGCCCGGGAACTGATCACTTTCGGGTTCTTGTTTTTAAAATAGAGATTTTGCTAGAATCGCACTCGATCGAATTTGGCCGTTATTTAGACCCCAAACTTGGCAGTTGATTTCCGGGAGTTTCGAGACAAACTAAATTGGACGGTGTCAATATTATTGTGGCCAGCGTCGAGATTATCAGGAATAATGAGAAAGTGAAATTTTGGATTGGGTGCAGATTTGGACTAGTAGACCTCCCTCGGATTAGTTTGCTTTAATTTTCGTGGCCATCGTTTTTTATTATATTCTAGGAATTATTTGGACATTAGGATCGTTTTCGGATTTGAATTCCGAACGTTGGATCGCGCTCGAGTGCATGGACTCTCTCTCTCTCTCTCCTTCCCTCTGCCGTGCGCACGCCTTCCCCATGCAACAGTCCCGTCCGTGCACGTTTCCCCCCCTTCTGACCCCATGCAGACTTCCCTCTCTCTCTCTCTCTCTCTCTCTCTTCCCTCTCTCTCCCCCCTGCTCGGCGTGCACGTCGCGCCCATGCAGGCACGCTCCCCCCTGACACACTCTCTCTCCTCTTCCTTCTTCTTCTCCTTCTCTTCTCTCTATCTCTTCCCTTTTCTTTTCTTCTTCTTCAGTTTTCCTTCCTTCCCCGAGGAGGCGCGTCTGGTCTCTGCTCCGTCCCATGCCGCCTCGCTCATCGACAACCGTGTCACCGCTGCTCGTCGCCACTGCGCGCTGTCCGGCCGCCATGCATCGCACCTAGCCACCGTCCGCCGTCCGATCCCACCGCCTCCACAGAAGCCCCCCTCTCACTCTCCTCCTATGTAGCTCCTCCCAGCCCCAGTCCGGCGCCACCTCCGCCCGTCGCCACGCTTGCCAGCCACAGCGCCGTCGCCAGCCAACTACCGTTCCCCCTAGTCCACCCCACCGCACTCGACCGTCGCCGCACCAGGCATCGCCGTCGCCACCGCAAGCGAGCCCAGCCCACTGCTCGAGCTCGCTACGCCCGACCGCCGCGACTCGCCAACTCGTCGTCCGCCTGTTCGGCCAGCTTGCCCGTCGCCGCCGCGAGGACGCCGTGCTGCCCGGTCGTCCCCACCGTTCCCTCTCAGCCAGCAGCCTCCCCCTCCCTCTCGTCCTCACCACCCCAGTCGTCT
The DNA here is from genome assembly GCA_031216185.1 of Syzygium aqueum. NCBI lineage: Eukaryota > Viridiplantae > Streptophyta > Magnoliopsida > Myrtales > Myrtaceae > Syzygium > Syzygium aqueum. The sequence goes on along the minus strand of CM062234.1, from coordinate 3,684,971 downwards.
CCCCCTCCCCTCCGAGCTTGTCGCCGAGACCAGCCCGGCGCTGCCCAGTCGTCCAGCCAGCCCGCTGCTCGCCGGCCCCATCGCCCTGCCGTTCCCCCTCAGCCTGCAGCCCCCTCTCCCTCTCGCCCTCACCCCCGGCCATCTCCCCCTTCCCCCGTTTGCACATGCAGCGAGCCCGTCGCCGCGACCGCCGCAAGCCCAGCCGGCGCAGTCGTCGGCCACGGCCGCGCCGCCCTGCTGTCCAGCCAGCCTCGCCTAGCCGGCCAGCCGGCCAACCGACCAGCCAGCCAGCCGCCTAGGCCGCGCTCGAGCTGTGGCCGAGCAGCCCAGGCCAGCCCCGGGCCGTGGCCAAGCTTGCCCGAGCCGTGGCCCTCGTGCACCGGCCGCGCGCCCGCTTGCTCGGTCGTGGCCCATCGCCGTGCCAGTGGCCGAGCGTCTCGGACCGTGCCCGTCGCCCGTAGCCGTCCCAACCCTGTGCCGGGCGCCTTGCCCGTCCAACAAGGCGCGTCGCCCTTTCGTTCGCCCGTGCGCCCCCGGGCACGCTGCGCGGCCACCGTGCTCGCGCGCTAGGCACGCCGACCGGCCATTGTGCCCGTGTTGGCCGGCCACCGCACCTAGTCCGATACTGTTCACCCGGGCCATTTTAGGCCCGAGCCGACTTTTTCCGGGCCAAAACCTAGTCAGTGACTTCCTAAATCCTACCTAGTACATTGGGCATTATTAGACTTGTCTAGAGTTTGATTAGTACCGATTTAGGGGTTAAACGTGGATTAGGGTCAATATTCGTATGTGCGTGATTGTTATATTAAATTGTGATATTTGTGGGGCTTAATTTAGTAGCTAATTAAGGGGGCTAAATGATCGTATTGTCGTGGGTTAGAACGGCTAGAGCGTGTTTTAATTTAATTATATTACGTTATAGTTACGTTATTTGAATTGGGTTATAAAATATGTTGAATTGGATGATTGTGTGTGGCCGACTAGAACGTCGAGTTCGTATGTTGAGGTGGTGAAATGTGAATTGGGCTGAGTTGTGAATATGAAATGTTTGATGCAATTGGCGTGAAATTGGTTGATTGGATGGCGTGTGCTTGCCTGTCGATTTTAAGCCCGGATCGATCGGAGGGCTATGGACTTGGGACGTGTTGACAGCAGTCCGTGTGAAGGCATGATCGGTCGATGGGCCAAATGGATGCAGGCTTGAGACATGCGTACGGTGGCCCGTTAAAGGTGTGATAGACCGGGACGTGTTTACGTCTGTCATTGGAACGATTGATTGTGTGGCTTGGGACGTGTTGACGGCGGTCATTGGTACGGAATAATTGGTATGGCTTGGGATGTGTTGACGGCGGCCATTGGTTTGATTGATTGTGCGGCTGGTGAGCCGCGAGAGGAAAGTTGGTTGGACGCGTGCATGCGACTTGAGTGTGATTGAAATGGCTGTTGAGTGTGACTGAAATGGCTGGTTGAGCGTGGGATTAGATTGGCTGGTTGAGCGTGCGATTGGATTGACTGGTTGAGCGTGTGCTTGAAATAGCTAGTTGAATGGGTGGTCTAATTAGTAAGGTGAATTGCATGCAAGTGTAGTTGGCGTTTGAGCAATTGCGATGTACTTTTTAGTTACTATTATTGCATTACCATGTTATGACTAACGTGCAGTGTTGGCAAGGGCTTGATGACGAGGTAAGTTCAATAATGCGAATTTTATATTTTATGGGGTAGATTGCATGTACGACTTGTCTGGGTACGCATTGGCCTACGTGGGGTATAGGGTGTTGCTTATTGAGACTCGTTCTCACGGTTATTATATAACCATTTCAGATCCGCGAACATGAGTGACTGGAGACACTTCAAGGGTATCTCGGAGATCGAAGACGGGTCAAGTACCCGGTATTTTGAGTTTCACCTTTCGTAGAGAAGTTAAGTTTGTGAACTATTGTCCCTTTTGAAGAATATGGTTCTGTTGCTGTGGCCTAGCTTGGAGTTTGTCTTTTGTGGACGTCGCATGTATTCGTCAAGTGTAGAAGTTTCAGTTATTTGTTTATTGCTATTGCTGCCCCTTGTCATTATTAATTGTTCGGGTTGCTTCTATTTGTTTCCGCATGTGCTTAATCTCTGATGTTTGGGTTGGGTCAGCGACGTGCCTGGGACGTCGCATTCAATGATCGACCATCGAGGGGTGTCGCGAGCTCGTTAAGGGTTCGGGGCGTGACATCCCGTTGATTTGGTATCACAGCAAGGCTAGCTCGAACCAAGATGGTCGAAGCTTGGAGTGATAAGGAGCGATGACTTTGGGGTAGTCAGTTAGGAAGACTTGTTGGCCATGCGTTACCCAGACTGTTTGATTGTGATTGCTGAGTGACGTATGCAATATCATGTGAAATGCAGGTGCGTCAGGACTTGAGGTTAATACACGATTCCTGTTTCTTTGTGATTGAGTGATGTTGTGATTGACTGCCTGCTTAGTGAATTGTTGTGATTCACTACCTAGGGCTTTAGACTGGTATTGTTGGCCTAGGTTTTAATTCTCGTGGGGAAATTATAGCAGGTAAGTGGGTAGTGTGAACCCTGTGAGTATGAGTAGCCGAGGATGAGGTCGAGGTCGAGGTCGAGGTTGTATAGGTCCGCAAGTTGAAGTTATGGGGGATCCCATATGGGACGAGATTTTGAAGGCACTCGAGGAAGTTGGAATTTTAATGGGAAGGCAAACTGAGGAGCGAAATGCTACTGTTGCTGCTGGTTCTGAGGCCGCTGTAGCTGCCACCAATGGAAATAACGAGAATCATGGGCATAATGGAATTGTTGGAAATCAAGGTTGAGGGCAAGTTAATGCAGTCAAATAGATGCATCAGCTGGTGGGATAATATTTGAATTTGAAACCTCTGGAGTTCGATGGTAAAGGTGACCTTGAGACTATATTACTTTGAATAGAGGACTAAAAAGGGGCTTTTGAGGTATCCGGGTGCACTGATGAGGAGAAAGTGACCCTGGTTATATATCAACCCTAAGGAAATGCAAAGGATTGGTAAGAGGGCCTCCGAAGTAGGATATTTCAAAGGGCATATTTCTAAGCTGGAATGTTGTTGTCGAGGCCTTTATTGAGAAGTTCGTTCAGAGAGTCTGCGAGGACAGAAAATGACATAATTCCTTCGACTTCACTAAAATCGGATGTCAGTCGATCAGTACGAGGTCAAGTTTGTAAGGACCGGGAGGATAGGACAAGGATAGTCAATGATCGGGTGGATAGGACAAGAGACTCCAAGATGGATCGGAACCGAATCTCCGCAGTCAGTTAATGTTAATGAACTTAAGGGATTGTAATGAGCTGTATGACAAGGCTTAAACGATTAAAGGAGATATGAATGAGAGAGTTACCATCTACGGATCGCGATACATGCTAGCTAGGGACAATAGGAACTTTGGAAAGAAGCCTATGACAGTGAATCAGAGATTTGTCCCTCTAGTAAGAACGAACCTTTGGAAAGTTGTATTACTACTCCAACACCGCATGTCAGTCTTGTGGAAAGAGGCACGGGAATGGCCCTTGCCAGGTGAACCTAGGGAGTATCTTGGATGTGACCAACATGATCATTAAGTGAGAAATTGCTCGAACCGATAAGCTGGACCGTTAATATAGCAACAACCATCGCAAGTAGGACGTTAAGCGGGAGCTGCCCCATGGAATAACCAGATTAACCGCAGGCTCAAGGAAAGATGTACGTGGTGGTTGGGAAGGAATCCGAAGATTTGTCTTGAAAGTCTAGGTGCGTTATTGTGACATTCTGAATTTTGGCCCATTTTTGGGATATATAAAACGTGTAATTTGTCAGTGCGCTTATAATAAAATCTCACCCCGGAACTGATCACTCTCGGGTTCTTGTTTTTAAAATAGAGATTTCTGTTAGAATCGCACTCGATCGAATTTGGCCGTTACTTAGACCCCAAACTTGGTAGCCAATTTTCGGGAGTTCCGGGTCGAAATAAATTGGACGGTGTCGATTTTAGTGTGGCCAACGTCAGTATTACCAGGAATGTGCGAAAAATGGATTCTCGACCGGGTGCGACTTCGGACTAGTAGACCTCCCTCGTAGAGTGTTTTCGAGTTATTTTTATTTATAGTTCACGTTGGCCCTTGCCCTTAATATTTTCTAGGATTTAATTTGGACCCTAGGATCGTTTTCGATTTTTAAATCGGACCACCCGATCGTACTCGAGGGCCGTTAATTTCTCCTTTCTCTCTCTCTTTTTTTCTCTCTCTCTCTCTCTCCTTTCTTCTCCCCCTGGCCGCGTGTGCGTCCCCACGCACGTCCGCCGTTTCCCCTTCCCCTTCTTTTCTTTCTCCCTCTCTCCCTCTCTCTCTCTCTCTCTCTCTCTCTCCCTTTCTCTCTTCCCGGCGCACGCGACCCCCATGCACACGCCGCGCCCTCTGCACGTCTGCCCTCTCTCCCTTCCCCATGCACGCTACCTCTCCCCTTCCCCATGCAAACCCCTCTCTCTCTCTCTCTCTCTCTCTCTCTCTCTCCTCTCTCCTTCCTTCTCTTTCTTTTCCCGCTCCCTCTCTCTTCTTCTTCTCCTCCTTCCTCTCCTTCTGCAACCCGAACGGTCCGGCTTCTGTGCTGCTCGCCGACTGCGCTCAGCCACTGGCCGCCCCGGCGACCACCCCGCGCCACCGCCGCTCGACCAGCTGTTGCAGTCCCGCCGGCCGCCCCCGTCGCTGGTCATCCCCCCCTCTCACCTCCGCGGCTCTCCTCCCCGTCTCCACAACACCTCCGCCCCTTCGCAATCTTGCTCGGCCACCTTCCGCCTCAGCCTCCGCCTGACGTCGCCTCACCGGTCGCCGACGCCACCGTCCTCCCTCACGTCACCGCCGCGTAGCCCAGCAGCTCCGGTCGGCGCTGCCTTCTCCTCCTCCCGAGCGCCGCCGCTCTCCGCCGCGTCCGACGAGTCACGGCCACTGTCCCGCCGCCCAGCCAGCTCCCCGGCGCAGCCCCGACGCCTGAGTGCCACCGCCGCCGCCGCCGAGCCCCCCCTCCGGCCGCACCACCCCACCTCAGCCGCTCTCTCTCTCTCTCTGTCTCTGTCTCTCTGTCTCTGTCTCTGTCTCTCTCTCTCTCTCTCTCTCTCTCTCTCTCTGTCTCTCTCTCTTTCTCTCTCATTCTCTTCCTTCAGCTCGCCGCTGCTGCCGCCGTCGCCACTGTCGCCGCCGTCACCGCCCCGGCCGACCAGCCAGCCAGCCCGCAGGCCAGCTAGCCAGCCAGCCCGCCGGCCAGCCAGCCGCCGGCCAAGCCTGCCCAGGCCGTGGCCGGGCCTGTCACCCGCGCGACCAGACCGCTTGCTCGCTGCCCAGCCCCTGGCCGCCCCATCCAGCGTCGCGCCCGTGCACTCGGCGCGTCGCCCGTTCGGCCAACCCGCCGCCCGGCACGCTGCCCGTCCGGCTTAGGCGCGTCGCCCGTTTCGCTCGGTCGTATGCCCCGGGCACGCCGCACGGCCACCGCGCCCGTGCACCAGGCGCACCGTCCGGCCACTGTGCCCGTGCGGCCCGCCCCCGCTCCCATCCGGTACTGTTCACCCGGGCCATTTCGGGCCCGAGTCGATTTTTCCAGGGCCAAAATTTAGTAAGTGCTATCCTAAGCCCTACTTAGTATTTTGGGTATTTAATTGGCATGTCTCAGGTTAGAATGGCTAGGGCGTCTCGTAATTTAGATAATGTACATTATAACCGCGTGATTTGAATTGGGTTAAATTAGTATGTTTGAATTGGATATTTGTGCATGACCGACTTGTACGGCGAACTCGCATGCTGAGGTGGCGAAATGTGAATTTAGAATTAAGTTGTGATTATTGAATGTTAGTATGATTGGCTTGAAATTTATTCTTGAATGGCGTGTGTTTATCTGTCGATTTGAGCCCGGATCGATCGGAGGGCTACGGACTTGGGACGTGTTGAAGGCGGTCCGTGTGAAGGCATGAACGGCCGATGGGCCAAATGGATGCGAGCTTGAAACGTGCGGACGGTGGCCCGTTAAAGGTGTGATAGACCGAGACGTGTTTACGTCGGTCATTGGAATGATTGATTATGTGGCTTGGGACGTGCGGACGGCGGCCACTGGATGGTATGATTGGCATGGCTTAGGTTGTGTTGACGGCGGCCATTGGTTTGAGTGATTGGGCGGCTTGTGAGCCCGAGAGAGGAAAGTTTGTTGGACGCGTGCATGCGACTTGAATGTGATTGAAATAGCTATTGAGTGTGATTGGATTGGCTAGTTGAGCGTGTGATTGGAATGGCTAATGGCGCGTGTGATTGTTGGGATGATTGACCGATTGTGAGTGGGAAGTATGTGCCGGGTGATGTGACATAGCGTTGAATTATTCTTGTTTTTATCATACTCAGACTAATGTGCAGGGTTTTGTTCAGGATCCGGGGCGAGGTAAGTTGTCGTGTGGATTTTGTTATATTGCTTAGTGATTCGCCTGTTTGACTTGTCTGGGTACGCAATAGCCTTGGTGGGGTTTAGGGTGTCGCTTATTGAGACTCGTTCTCACGGTTATTATATAACCATTTTCAGATCCCCGTCCTTGAGAATGCGCCACCTAGGCGTTTTGGGATCCCCATGCACATGTGGCATGAGGACGACGAGTACCCGGGCCCGAACCCGGGCGAGACCTACGTTAGGCATCGCACATATGTTTTGGTAGATGTAGGAAGGGAGGAGCTGGAGCGTCACGACTACTTAGCATGGTCGCATAGGGTTGGGTTGGAGAACTCAGGGCCAATCCGAGGTTTTGAGGGGTTGCGACATACCAACGAGAATGCGGTTAATTGAGAGCCCTGGGATAAGTTCGCTCCCGATGGCGAAGTGTCCGATCCCGGCAGTCCTTCGGCGAACCCCAGTCCAGTGCCGACACCCGTTCCCGAGCCCGAGCCTGAAGAAGAGCCCGAGCTCGAGCCCGAAGAGGAGCTCATGGCAGCCGAGCAAGGAGATGCAGAGGAGAACCCGATCGAGATAAACTCGGATTCAGATTCAGACTCCTTTGGATCCGATCCGGATTGGACGCCGTAGGGATGCTTAGGCGTAGAACTAGAACGTTTTCTTTTGGTAGAGACTCTTTTTGGTGTTGTCGGTAGTCTACCCAGTCCTTGTCCCCTTTTTGATGATGGTGCGGATTTAACCCTAGTGGCCTAATGTATGATTGCTATGGATTCGGTTTTTGTTCTACGTTCATTAAAGTTTTTGTTATCCTATCCCTTGGTCATATTTCTTTAATGTCAGGGTTGTTTTATTTTGCTTCCGCTTGCGTAATTTGGTTGGGTCGGCGACGCGTCATGGGATGTCGCGTTCTTTACGACTGTTGAAGGGGTGTTGCGAGCCCGTTAGGGTTCGGGGCGTGATAATTATGAAGTAGTACTGGGTACAGTAGGAGATGATTTTGAAGTTATCGCCCGAATGATCATGTAAGACTTAAAATCAATTTTATAAGGAATCGGCGCAATCGGTTTAAGGATTTATGGATTACTGATGACATTCTTGGACGAGTTGAGAAGAATGAGTGTCGCCTAGGAAATTACGGATTTTATACAGAACCGATGAGAGATGTTTTGGGAGAATGTTGGATTGAAATTGGATGGATTGAGCTTTGTCTTTGAGGTATAAAAAGATAATTAATTTGTGGTCGATTAGTTGGTTGAGGAATCAAGGCTAAAGGACATAGCCGAAGTGTGTAATCTTCCCGATGTCTTTTCTCAGGAATTGCCGGGATTGCCACCTATTAGGAGAGTCGAGGTTGTGGTTGAATTGGCCTTAGTGACAAAACCGACCTTGGGAACGCTTTACAAGATGTCACTATTGGAATTGAAGGAATCGAACGTCCAAATACGGGAGTTACTGGATGACGGTTTTATTCGTCTGAATGGGTCTCCATGGGGAGCACCGATTTTATTCGTGAGGAAGAAGAACAGATCGTTAAGGTTAGATATTGATTACAGACAGTTGAATCAGGTGACTATTAAGGATAAACGACAGTTGCCAAGGGTAAATGATCGGTTCGACCAGTTACCAGGGGCATCAACATTTTGTAGATCGACTTAAGGATTGGCTATTACCAATTGAGGATTAAGAAGGAAGACGTGCCGAAGTTGGAATTTAGGACGAAGTATGGACACTATGAGTTTACGGTGATGCCGTTTGGACTGGCGAACGCCCCTGCAGCCTTTATGGATTTAAATGAATCGGGTAAGCAAGAAAATTTGGGCTTGATTTTAAGCCTTTCCATCTACCCATATTCTCAGCTTTCCCTTGTGTTTGTGCATGTGTGTTTCTGCAAGTTTTATGGCTAGTACATGAATGGAAGTTGCTGTTTGAGCTTGCATGGAAAGAATCGAGCATGGTAGTGCTAATGCATGTGTGATTCTAGAGCCCAAAGGGTGTGTTAACCATAGATTAAGCTCGGTGAACCTTGCATGTGAGTTTCGAGTCTCTTGAACAGAATAGATGCAAAAATGGCAATGAGCTTAGGACTCCTATATGCTTGTTAGTCGGCTGTTGGGTTACTGTGGAAGAGAAGATAGATTCGTGAGCCTTGTGAATGCAAAAGGAGTGAAAAGTGCATGAGGAGCTAGGAAGGGCAGATCTGGTCGCCTGGGGCTTCGATCTTCTTCATTTTTGTTCCATTTTAAAAAGTCGAAATCTTAAGTTGAGTCCTTCACAAACGTTGTTTGAAATCCTCCCCTTTATAACATATCTTAATATCAGATTTTTATAAGGTGATTTAGATAGGACGATAGTCCATTTCCCTCACCGTGCTCAAGCTGTTTTCTATACGATTTCAGTGACCTTTCTATCTTCTCGATTTTCTACACAAATTTGTAGAACGATTCTGAGGAAACTTTCCTCGTAAAAGTTCTTAGAGACATCCTTCTCTACAACATATTTTTAAATCCAAAATTTTTAGAAGTGTTTTGAGTCCTGGGAAGAGCTTTTTTTTTTGGAGACAATAATCCTGTTTCGGTGAACAGTTTTTGTCCGGTCTTGAGCCACCGAAAAGAAATACTTACCAAGGCTTTTAATCTTCGAGTTCTTCATGAAAGTTGTTCATTTTGATCTCTCCTAATACATATTTAAATATCAGAATTTTTGAAGGTTATTTACTGTACCTGGTGTCTTAAATTCATCGGGAGTGCAAAACGGGTTGATTCTGTACAGTTGTGAAAATCCCTCTTTTTCTACTTGAGAACATGTAAATTGTGGTTCGATGCCTTCTGAGAATATGATGTGCATATCATGAGCTTTCAAATGAGGCATGGTTGGTCATACTTGGATGAGAAATGGTTGAGGAAATGGGATGACCTTGTGGATGCAATTATGGTGATATTCATGAGTGGTTGAATTGCGTCGATTTGTATGTGTGACATATAATTTGTCTCTATGGAGTACCAGTGACGATCACTTTGGATCGTAATCCTAAATTTTCTGCCGTCTTTTGAAAAAGTCTTCATACGGCATTAGGAACGAAGTTACAGTTTAGCGCGGCCTATCCTCCCCAGAAGGATGGCCAGTCTGAAAGGATGATTCAGACTTTGGAAGACATGTTGCGAACATGTGTTTTGGATTTTAAGGGTGGCTGGGAGGAACAGTTGCATTTGGTCGGATTTGCCGACAACAGTAGTTACCAGCAGAGTATCAAAATGGCACTGTTTAAAGCATCGTATGGCAAAGCTTGCAGAACATCGGTTTGTTAGGATGAAGTTAGTGAGAGGATTATCACGGTTGGTAAGAAAGGGGAGTTGAGCCCGAGGTACGTGGGTCCATTCGATATTTTAGAGAGAATTGGCACCTTAGCCTGTAGTCTCGTGCTACCGCCTAATTGGTCTCAAGTGTTCTATGTGTTCACGTGTCTATGCTAAAGAAGTATGAATCGGACCCGATCCACGTGCTAAACTACCACGAAATAGACGTGGACGACAGAGTGTCGAATGTGGAAAAGCCAATAAGGATCGAGGACAAAATGGAATGTGTGTTGCGGAATAAGAAAATTCCGATGGTTAAGGTGATTTGAGAGCATCATGGAATCGAAGGTACGACATGGGAAAGCAAGGAGTTGATGCGATGCCAGTACCCCCATTTATTGGATAGTTGGCTTGGATTTTAAATTTCGGGGACGAAATTTTTGTAAGGGGGGAAGAGTTGTGACATTCCGAATTTCGACCCATTTTTTTTGGGATTTAGAAAATGTGTAATTCGTCAGTGCGCTTATAATGGAATCTCGCTCGGGAACTGATCACTCTCGGGTTCTTGTTTTTAAAATAGAGATTTTGCTAGAATCGCACTCGATCGAATTTGACCGTTATTTAGACCCCAAACTTGGTAGACGATTTCCGGGAGTTTCGAGACAAACTAAATTGGACGGTGTCAATATTATTGTGGCCAGCGTCGAGATTATCAGGAATAATGAGAAAGTGAAATTTTGGACCGGGTGCGGATTTGGACTAGTAGACCTCCCTCGGATTAGTTTGCTTTAATTTTCGTGGCCATCGTCTCTTATTATATTCTAGGAATTATTTGGACCATAGGATCGTTTTCGGATTTGAATTCCGAACGTTGGATCGCGCTCGAGTGCATGGACTCTCTCTCTCCTTCCCTCTGCCGTGCGCACGCCTGCCCCATGCAGCAGTCCCGTCCGTGCACGTTTCCCCCCCTTCTGACCCCATGCAAAGCCCCTCTCTCTCTCTCTCTCTCTCTCTCTCTCTCTCTCTTCCCTCTCTCCCATCCCCTCGGCGTGCACGTCGTGCCCATGCAGGCACGCTCCCCCCCTGACACACTCTCTCTCCTCTTCCTTCTTCTTCTTCTCATTCTCTTCTCTCTCTCTCTTCCATTTTCTTTTCTTCTTCTTCAGTTTTCCTTCCTTCCCCGAGGAGGCGCGTCTGGTCTCTGCTCCGTCTGACGCCGCCCCGCTTGTCGACAACCGCGTCGCCGCTGCTTGTCGCCACTACGCGCTGTCCAGCCGCCATGCATCGCACCCAGCCACCGTCCGCCGTCTAGTCCCTGCCGCCTCCACAGAAGCCCCCCTCTCACTCTCCTCCTCCGCAGCTCCTCCCAGCCCCAGTCCGGCGCCACCTCCGCCCGTCGCCGCGCTTGCCAGCCACAGCGCCGTCGCCAGCCAACTACCGTTCCCCCTAGTCCACCCCGCCGCACTCGACCGTCGCCGCACCAGGCATCGCCGTCGCCACCGCGAGCTAGCCCAACCCACTGCTCAAGCTCGCCACGCCCGACCACCGCAACTCGCCAACTCGCCATCCGCCGGTTTGGCCAGCTTGCCCGTCACCGCCGCGAGGTCGCCGTGTTGCCCCGTCGTCCCCACCATTCCCCCTCAGCCAGCAGCCTCCCCCTCCCTCTCGCCTTCACCACCCCGGTCGTCTCCCCCTCCCCTCCGAGCTTGTCGCCGAGACCAGCTCGGCGCTGCCCAGCCGTCCAGCTAGCCCGCCGCTCGCCGGCCCCATCGCCCCGCCGTTCCCCCTTAGCCTGCAGCCCCCTCTCCCTCTCGCCCTCACCCTCGGCCATCTCCCCCTTCCCCTGTTTGCACTTGCAGCGAGCCCGTCGCCGCGACCGCCGCAAGTCTAGCCGGCGCCGGCGTCAGCTATGGCCGTGCCGCTCTGCTGTCCAGCCAGCCCAACCCAGCCGGCCAGCCCAGCCTAGCCGGCCAGCCCAGCCCAGCCGGCCAGCCGCCTAGGCCGCGCCCGAGCTGTGGCCGAGCAGCCCAAGCCAGCCCCGAGCCGTGGCCAAGCTTGCCCGGGCCGTGGCCCTTGTGCACTGGCCGCGCGCCCGCTCGCTCGGTCGTGGCCCATTGCCGTGCCCGTGGCCGAGCGTCTCGGACCATGCCCGTCGCTCGTAGCCGTCCCAGCCCCGTGCCCGACGCCTTGCCCGTCCAACAAGGCGCGTCGCCCGTTCGTTCGCCCGTGCGCCCCCGGGCACGCCGCGCGGCCATCGCACCCGCGCGCTAGGCATGCTGACCGGCCATTGTGCCCGTGTTGGCCGGTCACCGCGCCTAGTCCGATACTGTTCACCCGGGCCATTTTAGGCCCAAGCCGACTTTTTCCGGGCCAAAACCTAGTAAGTGACTTCCTAAACCCTACCTAGTACATTGGGTATTATTAGACTTGTCTAGAGTTTGATTAGTACCGGTTTAGGGGTTAAACGTGGATTAGGGTCAATATTCGTATGTGCGTGATTGTTATATTAAATTGTGATATTTGTGGGGCTTAATTTTGTAGCTAATTAAGGGAGCTAAATGATCGTATTGTCATGGGTTAGAACGGCTAGAGCGTGTTTTAATTTAATTATATTACGTTATAGTTACGTTATTTGAATTGGGTTATATAATATGTTGAATTGGATGATTGTGTGTGGCCGACTAGAACGTCGAGTTCGTATGTTGAGGTGGCGAAATGTGAATTGGGCTGAGTTGTGAATACGAAATGTTTGATGCAATTGGCATGAAATTGGTTGATTGGATGGCGTGTGCTTGCCTGTCGATTTTAAGCCCGGATCAATCGAAGGGCTACGGACTTGGGACGTGTTGACGGCGGTCCGTGTGAAGGCATGAACGGCCGATGGGCCAAATGGATGCGGGCTTGAGACGTGCGGATGGTGGCCCGTTAAAGGTGTGATAGACCGGGACGTGTTTACGTTGGTCATTGGAACGATTGATTGTGTGGCTTGGGACGTGTTGACGGCGGCCACTGGTACGGAATGATTGGTATTGCTTGGGACGTGTTGACGGTGGCCATTGGTTTGATTGATTGTGCGGCTGGTGAGCCGTGAGAGGAAAGTTGGTTGGACGCGTGCATGCGACTTGAGTGTGATTGAAATGGCTGTTGAGTGTGCGATTGGATTGGCTGGTTGAGCGTGCGATTGGATTGGCTGGTTGAGCGTGTGCTTGAAATAGCTGGTTGAATGGGTGGTCTAATTAGTAAGGTGAATTGCATGCAAGTGTGGTTGGCGTTTGAGCAATTGCGATGTACTTTTTAGTTACTATTATTGCATTACCATGTTATGACTAACGTGCAGTGTTGGCAAGGGCTTGATGACGAGGTAAGTTCAATAATGCGAATTTTATATCTTATGTGGTAGATTGCATGTACGACTTGTCTGGGTACGCATTGGCCTACGTGGGGTATAGGGTGTTGCTTATTGAGACTCGTTCTCACGGTTATTATATAACCATTTCAAATCTGCGAACATGAGTGACTGGAGACACTTCAAGGTTATCTCGGAGATCGAAGACGGGTCAAGTACCCGGTATTTTGAGTTTCCCCTTTCGTAGAGAAGTTAAGTTTGTGAACTATTGTCCCTTTTGAAGAATATGGTTCTGTTGTTGTGGCCTAGCTTGGAGTTTGTCTTTTGTGGACGTTGCATGTATTCGTCAAGTGTAAAAGTTTTAGTTATTTGTTTATTGCTATTGCTGCCCCTTGTCATTATTAATTGTCCGGGTTGCTTCTATTTGTTTCCGCATGTGCTTAATCTCTGATGTTTGGGTTGGGTCAGCGACGTGCCTGGGACGTCGCATTCAATGATCGACCATCGAGGGGTGTCGCGAGCTCGTTAAGGGTTCGGGGCGTGACAAAAGTGCTCTTGAGTCCTAAAACTTTCAAAAAGTGCAAATAAGTCCTAAAACTTGTCACGAAAGTCCAAACAAGTTCTAAAACTTATTATAAAAGTGCAAACAACTCCAAAAACTTTCAAAAAGTACAATATATGGAAGGACTTGATTAAACCAATTTGATAAGTTTTAAGACTTGTTTGCAGTTTCGTGATAAGTTTTAGGATTTGGTTGCACTTCTTAAAAGTTTTAGAACTCAATTGCACTTTCGTGATAAGTTTTAGGACTTTGAATGCACTTATCCCATAATTTTATTGAGAGAAACCCGCAATCAACACAACCCGACTTTGACTTGAAACCAACATGAATTGAATGTGGCTTCAGCCATTTTGAATGATAAATACTTTGTAATTACATTGAAACATTTTCAAAATGGTGCGGCATGACACCGAGTAATCCACAGGGAAAGCCAAATTGTCAATCCACCCATTTACGCTCTACAAATATGTTGGAGCAGAAGCAAAGCTGCTTGGCATATTAGGCATAACAAACATGAGTGACTTGAGACTCATATCCGAATCGAAAGCTCGAAAGGATGCATTTATCTGTTCGATCAAATTAACGAAACACCATCTTCATGTAATCTATGTTATCCCCTTACGTTGATTGCCGAAATTTCTTGAATTATGGTGCATCTCAGGAACATCATTCGCGGCTTGGATGTTGGACATAGGTTCGTGTTCAATCTTCCTGGACTGCAACAAGGCTTGCATGAAATTCGGTGCACACGTGACGGGCTTGCAAGGCCAAAGGACCCGATTATTTTCATTGTTTTTGCACATTTAATTAGATGTAATTACATAATTTTGAGCCATGTCAACCTGTTTGTTATCAATGGTTTTGATTGTTATGAATAAAATTCCATCTTCCCTGCAACTTTTCTCGAAGAATGATGGGTATTTGCTGCAAGTTCACTCATCTCCAGGGTGTAGGTTACCCTTAACTCCAGGGATCATTGCCGTGAGAAGTGGAGGGTAAAACCTTTTCAAGCTCCCTCCTACACACATTGTTTTGCGTCCTGGCTGCTGGACCTCCTCAAGCCCACCCTCTGTTCATATTTCTCTTTTTTATCTTATTTAGAATGGTAGAAATTACAAACTTCGCGAGTTTAAAATTTGTACATGATATTGCTAATATCTGATCTATATGTTGTAAAAGTTAACTTTTGGGATCCTATCAGCTCTCTCTCCCACAATCTTTGGCTATTTTCATGATTGACCACAAGAAAAATGAAATTCATTGGAGGCAAACTGTTTTAGTTCAATCTTTCCAAGATCAATTTCCAAATTGGGAGTTTCTTAAGATTTGTGAGCTTTGAACTTGTAAATATTGTGATCCGTTGTTTCCATTTCGACACTGGCGTGATATCGAATTACAATTATTTGCAGTAGCGGTTGTTCAATGAAACAGGACAAGTCCTTTCATGCTTCACGCTGGAATATGGGCCAATTCGTTGGAACAATATGGGCCTTGAGGTTCATATTGATAGCGGTTACCGTCCGGAAAGCATTTTTCAGAAGGCTACTGGGATATGGAACGTTAATATATATTTCAAGAGTGCTCGCAAGAAAATTACTTAAGAAAATATTATGATTTTTATTACATAAATCAATTTGTAGAACAGTGTTTTGAAAATTTGAAGTCACCTTCATGTGTATGCCTGAATAATTGTTGATAAGACCCTTCTTATACCGCAAATGAAAGAACCACAAATAATTGGAACTTTAGGTCAACTATTTTTTAAAGGATAAAATACCCTACGAATACATTGAATCAATTAAAACTAGCTCAGTCTAGCCATGTCATTTCAAACATTCTTTAGCTGCCTCTTGCCACTATGGATTAAAAACCAGACCAGACTGGTCGGCTCAATCGGGTACTAGCTTGTCCTTTAGTTCGATTCTGATCGTACGCCGGTTGTGGTGAAAACCCGGTTGAGCTAGCCGAGATTGAGTGGATCTGACTTTGTAAAATAAAGAAGAGATTGAGTTGATTGAAGTTTCGAGGTCGTGTTCGAATGGAAGGCAGTTGGGCAATCATACCTATGAAAGTCAGCCATTTTCTTATTATGAAAAAGATTTACGAAGTTAAAGGTCATGAGATTCTAACTCGAGTCTTCTTGATGCACTCATATTAGCTTGCCGAGGCATACACTTACAATGTGCATCTCATTCTATATATTGGCTATTGTATAACTTTAACTCACATATTACTGTTTTTAAAACATTGTTAGGATCCACTAGGACCATTAACTTCAATGGTCTGCATTCAGCTTAAAAATATGCAACATTCATACAATAATTTCTCATCTATTCCATATCCATACTCATGGCAAATCTTGGCTCGACATGAAAATGGGACTTGAACACTACATCAATTTATTGAGAAAAACCCGTTAACTTGAAACTGACATGTATTGAATGCATCTTTGGCCATTTTGAATTGTCAAGACTTTGTAATCAAATTGAAACGTTTTTATAATGGTACGAGATGACATGAATAATCAACGAGACCAAAACACGGAAAGTTTAACTGACGATCCACGCATGCACACCCTACTAATTTATTACAGCAAAAGCAAACGTTCAAGGTGTCACGGCCCGGACCCCACCGAGCCCACGACATTCCTCCGTGGTCGTAATTCAAATGTGACGTCTCAGGACTCGTCTTCCACCCAAACGAAACTTCAAGTATAGAACGCACGCGGAAGAAATTATAACATCTAGACAAAGATTAAAGACCAAGGGTCATAGGAGAACACCTGAACAAATCAACCACACACTTCATTTAACGGCATGTACTTACAAAATCCAA
Organism: Syzygium aqueum; assembly: GCA_031216185.1. NCBI lineage: Eukaryota > Viridiplantae > Streptophyta > Magnoliopsida > Myrtales > Myrtaceae > Syzygium > Syzygium aqueum. The sequence goes on along the minus strand of CM062234.1, from coordinate 3,668,504 downwards.
CCTTACATACAAAAGGCCACTAGGGTTAAAACCACCATCATAAAAAAAGGGGATAAGTGGTTGGGTAGGCTAGCCTAGCTATACAAAAAGGGTCCACCAACTCCATGGGCTCCTCTTCGGGGTCTTGCTCCATCGACTCTTCCTCGGGATCCCAAAATGCTTTGATAAATCATTCATGATCGGGGTCGAGGGTCTGAAATGGTTACATAATAACCATGAGACGAGTCTCAATAAGCAAACACCCTAAACCCCACTTAGGCTAACGTGTACCTCCAGATAAATAGAATAACACATAACATATTCAATCAACATGCAATAACATTCAAAGGCACTCTTTAGCCTTACCTCGATGCATATATATATATATATATATATATATATATATATATATCCCTGCACGTTAGTTGGATCGCAATAACATAGCTAACTTCTCAATGCACATGCACTCCAAGATACAACCAATTTCCTATACATGCATCCATAATAACATTCCAACCTATTCCAATCTCAATCTCTACACATGCTCACATCTTTCAACTTCCGACACACACATGTGTCCATCTCGATCAATACCGACCCGCATAACACGTCTCAAGCCCACACCTTATCGTATGACTCTCGTAACACGCTTCAAGTCTACGGCATGACTCGCATAAACACGCATCAAGTTGATGGTCCTTCGATTTATCCGGGTATTGTCTCGCATAACACACCTTAAGACAAATCCAATTCCTCGCATAAATACGCCTCAAGAATTATAGGATCAAACGTACATCCTCATTCAATTTCATGCCTTTCCCCGCGTCAACACGCCTTAGGGCCTATCGATCATACACGATACAAATCTCATTCCTTTCTCACAACATCCACATGCCTTAATCACATACAAACATGCTCAATTCCAAATCAACAACTCAGCCTAACCAATCCATTCATAAGGGCAGCAATGTAGTTCAACTATATCACTCAATCATTCCCACATCTTTCAATCCACAATTCAAGCTATACACTCAATGGCATAAATCTATACATCACAACATTCAACTTAGCCACCAAGCACCATAACTTAGCCACAAGAGTCAAAGAAAACCGAATACATAGCATCATGGCAAATCTAGGTTAGTGCATAGTTATGGAATTCATTTAAAAAAAAATATTAATTCAACTCCAAAAATTATGAATTTTGGATATGTCCTAGACAATATCCTGATGAACATTTTTCATTAGAACACCATATCTAGTTCTGTCTAGAACCACCTCCTTTTTGTCACCCAAAGTCAGACATAAAATATTTCATTCGGACTGGTCATCCGGCTTTCAAAATGCATTTCAAACAGTAATAAAATCTCCTTAGAAAGCTTTGAAATTTTTATATGTCATAGCCACAAATGTCCCAACAAGTTTTACGAATGAAGTATTTTGAAAATAGGTTTGAAAAAATTTATAAAAATTCAAACAGACCCGAAGGTCGGAAGAACAATGTTTCCAGTAGACTAATTTCTATCCAAAGATGGACTTCCGAACGGCCTCAAATGACTTCCAAAAATTCCCAAATTAAAGTATGTTATACTTCAAGATGTTTTGAATAACTTTCATACGGGACATAACCCTAGATTCGGCCCACACAAGTCTCGAAAAAAATAGCAAAGCTCGGCGACCCAATAGTAACAAAATCCGGGAACACAACCAGTAATCAAATCTACTCATCTAGCCCTTAAACCAACTAACTACAGCCACTAATCAACCCCTAATAAGCCCATTGGTAAACCCTTAGCTTAGACAAGGTTTAAAATGCCACTTACTAGGGAAAAACCTAAGCAAATCCATGCAAGAAGGGCAACACAAGGCCTAGAACAGCAGCAGCGGAGTAGAAGCTAATGGAAGAAGCAACAATAGAAGCTAGAAGCAGAAGAAGCCAGTAAAGGAAGTAGTAGCAGAGAAGTAAAAGGAAAAGAAGAAGAAGAAGAGAGAGTGAGAGAATGAATGAGAGAGAGAGAGACTTCATCGGATTTTTCTCTACTAACCCCACTAAAAACCCCATCACCTACCCCCATTCACACATCCAAGGGCTCACATTCTATCTCCTTCAAGTCAAGATCCAAGGGTCCACATAATTCCTCACATTATTTTCCCAAAATTCCTAAATGGCACACAAAATAAATAAGCAAGATGGAGAGCGGCATACTTGTCCATGAATTTTGGCCAAAGGAAGGAAAGTCCAAAAGTCCAAATTGCCCGTCAACCTTTCAAATGAATTCAAATAATTCCAGGGGTAAAATGGTCATCTTCCACTCCCGGTCCAAATTCCAAATTTCCGACAAATATGACAAACCTTAAGGCTGGCCATGCTTATGTAACGTCGTCCAAATAAATTAGTCGTGACACTTCGAGAAATTCGACATCCAAGTTCGAATTCAAATGACGGCCAATTTCACTCAAATGCGGCTTTAGTGTATCTATGACTAACGGGTGGCTTTTTAGGGTTTACGCGTATTGACTTGCGGTTACTCAAGTCATGGCTACCTCTACCATCACCGAAGGTCGACTCATGGTCGAGTTCTTAGGTCCATGTACATTTCCCTAGGTAGCTATTCCCTAAAGATTAGTATCCCAAGAATGATCAGTTTCAGGCGAGATTTAACTACAAATGCATTGAAGAATATGCACATTTCATTTATCCCAAAAGTGGGTTGAAATTCAAAATATCAAATGCGAATTACAAACCTGTATATAAGTTATTGTCATATGATTGTATCTGATGACTAAGATGATGATCTGACGTCGCATGCGAAATTCAGAATGTCACACATGGCAACTTAGGCAAAACAAGCACTAGGGAGTTGAGAACAAACCAAACTTGAAAATTTCTTCTCGGAGCTTCTAAAGTATATAATTAGAACGTAACTGCATTTCCAAATAATTTTACTAATTTCTTTTGTAAAAGGCTTATTCTCACTAGATCTAATCAAGTAGTAAATATCTTAGACTAGATCACGAGGATATGGTTGTTCGGGAATTCTTTATTAACTAATATATGTGGATAGTTAAAAAGTGAAAAAGTAGTTGATTTGCGAACAAGTCCAAACCAAAACTACACCTAAATAAGGGTGAGCAAAAGGAAATGTCCGAACCGAATCAAACCGGCTAGTTCTAGGTTGTTTCTAGGGGCATTGGTCCAATTTCTGGTTCCAATTTTTTGGAACTTGTGATTTTTTGTCCAATTCCCGGTTCCATGTGTGAAATCACCCATCCAGACCACTTAGACCTGATCGATTTTTTTTTAAAATTTCTTAAAAATATGTAAAAACTAAAAGAAATACTTGGTCTGCTTCTATGGGCTCTGCTACTTATCTATGACTAAACTCTTAAGCATAAAGTCTGTAACTCTTCCCCCTTCACAATGTATTGCGTTAACTAGCGCCAACGCTGCTACCACCCGAGAAAGTATTTTCCAAAAGGCTACTGGGGATATGGAAGTCGGTAATGAATATTTCAGTACTTGTTAGTATATTAATTAAGAAAATATTATTTTTCTTACAATAACCATTTTTACAACAGTGCTCTGAAATTTGAAGTCATCCTCATATGTATGCTTAAGCAATTATTGATAAGGCCCTTCTTATATTGCAAATGAAAGAACCACAAGTAATTGGAATAGATAAATTATTATTTAAGGATAAAATACCCTATGAGTACATGATCAATTAAAACTAGCTCAGTCTAGCTTTTGTTTTTCTACTGTACAAGCCAAAACTAAAGCCGATCGGATGTCAAATAATAAAAATGAATCAAGTTTTGTTAGACTGCTGATGGGACATGGATTTGGTCAACCCATCATCTGTAATGAAAGAAAAGATTTCATGTTTCTACTTGATCTATGCAAGTGTACTTACACTTTGGCCGCCACTCACTACTATGGGTTAAAAACAGACTAGACAGGCCAGCTCAACTGGGTACCGGCTTGTCCTTTAGTTCAATTCTGTCACGCCCCGAACCCTAACGAGCTCGCGACACCCCTCGATGATCGATCATTGAATGCGACGTCCGAGGCACGTCGCCGACCCAACCCAAACATCAGAGATTAAGCACGTGCGGAAACAAATAGAAATAATCCCGGACAATTAATAATGACAAGGGGCAGCAATAGCAATAAACAAATAACCGTAATTTCTACACTTGACGAATACATACGACGTCCACAAAAGACAATTCCCTAAGCTAGGCCACAACAACAAAACCACGTTCCTCAAAGGGCAATGGTTCGCAAACTTAACTCCTCTACAAAAAGGGGGACTCAAAATACCGAGTACTTGACTCGTCTTCGATCTCCGAGATACCCTTGAAGCGTCTCCAATCCCTCATGATTGCGAATCTGAAATGATTATATAATAACCGTGAGAACGAGTCTCAATAAGCAACCTCCTATACCCCACGTAGGCCAATGCGTACCCGGACAAGTCGTACATGCAATCTACCCCATAAGATATATAATTCGCATTATTGAACTTACTTCATCATCAAGCCCATGCCAACGCTACACGTTAGTCATAACATGGTAATGCAATAATAGTAACTAAATAGCACATCACAATTGCTCAAACGCCAACCACACTTGCATGCAATTCACCCAACTAATTAGACCACACATTCAACCAGCCACTTCAAGCACACGCTCAACCAGCCCATCAAATCACACGCTCAACCAGCAAATCCAATCACACGCTCAACCAGCCAATCCAATCACACGCTTAACCAGCCAATTCAGCCACACTCAACAACCATTTCAATCACACTCAAGTCGCATGCACGCGTCCAACCAACTTTCCTCTCACGGGCTCACAAGCTGCCCAATCACTCAAACCAATGGCCGCCATCAACACGTCCCAAACCATACCAATCATTCCGTACCAGTGGCCGCCGTCAACACGTCCCAAGCCACACAATCAATCATTCCAATGACCGACGTAAACACGTCCCGGTCTATCACACCTTTAACGGGCCACCGTCCGCACGTCTCAAGCCCGCATTCATTTGGCTCATCGGCCGTTCATGCCTTCACACGGACTGCCGTCAACACATCTCAAGTCCGTAGCCCTTCGATCGATCCGGGCTTAAAATCGACAGGCAAGCACACGCCATCCAATCAACCAATTTCATGCCAATTGCATCAAACATTTCATATTCACAACTCAGCCCAATTCACATTTCGCCACCTCAACATACGAAATCGACGTTCTAGTCGGTCACACATAATCATCCAATTCAACATATTACCTAACCCAATTCAAATAACGTAACTATAACGTAATATAATTAAATTAAAACACGCTTTAGCCGTTCTAACCCACGGCAATACGATCATTTAGCCCCCTTAATTAGCTACTAAATTAAGCCCCACAAATATCGCAATTTAATATAACAATCACACACATACGAATATTAACCCAAATCCACGTTTAATCCCTAAACCGATACTAATACAACTCTAGACAAGTCTAATAATACCCAATGTACTAGGTAGGGTTTAGGAAGTCACTTACCCAGTTTTGGCCAGGAGAAAATCGGCTCGGGCCTAAAATGGCCTGGGTGAACAGTACGGACTAGGCGCGGGCGTGGGCTACACGGGCGCGGCGCTTGGCCACGGCAATCGGCCACGGGAAAAGCCCTCGGCCACGGCTGGGCACGGGCGCGGGCGCGGGCACAGGAGCGGGCGCGGGCGCGAGCACGGGCGCGGGAGCAGACGGGCAACGCGCCTGGTTGGACGGGCGACGCGCCCGGGCGACGGGCACGACGGTGGGCCACGACGAGCGAGCGGGCGTATGGCCTGGTTGCGTGGCCAACGGACCGGCTACGGCCCGGGGCGACTTGGCCACAAGCTAGGCTGGCTGGCCGGTGGGATTGGCTGGCCGGTTGACTGGGCGGGACTGGTTGGCCGGCTGGCTGGCTGGCCGGCTAGCCCCGGTAGGCGGGCAACAGTTGGTCGGCGGCTGGGCGAGCTCGGGCATGCTGGCCGGCGAGCTGGGCGAGCTCGGGCAAGCTGGCCGGCGAGCTGGCTGGCCGGTCGGCGAACTGGCTGGCTGGTTGGCGAGGCGACACGGCGGCAACGGGCGGCGGCGACGAGTGGGGCGGCTCCCCGGCGACCAGCTCGGAGAGGGAGAGAGAGAGAGGAGTGCTGGCCGAGTGGGGTGGCGAGGGAGAGAGGGAGAGAGCTGGGGCGGCGAGGCTCGGAGCTGGCAGTGCTCGAGCGGCACGACGGCAGTGCTGGGGGGGCTTACTGGACGGCTGGGCAGCAGCGGGGACCCGCCAGGTGCGGCGGCGAGCTCAGGTTCGCCGGGAGTGAGAGAAACAATAGCTGGCCGAGGCGGTGGCTGAACGACACGACGGCGCGAGGGGGCGGCACGGCGGTGACCCAGGTGGCCAAGCGGAGCTGGGCGGCTGGCAAGACGGGCGGCAACACTCGGCGGTCAGGCGGGCTCGGGACAGCAGCTGGAGGAGCTGCGGAGGAGGAGGAGAGTGAGAGGGGGAGCCTCTGTGGGGGCGGCGGCAGGGGGGAAAGGTGGCCAGGCAGCGGGGCGGCCGACGGGGCGGCCGCGGCTGGTCGGGCGGCGGCGCTGGGCGGTCGACGGGGCGGCCAGCGGCTGCATGCAGCCGGCGAGCAGAGAAGCCCAACCGTTTGGGGCCAACGAAGAAGAAGAAGCAACCGAAGAAGAGAGAGAGAGAGAGGAAGAGAAAAGGAGGAGAGAGAGAGAGAGGGTTGTATGGGGAAGGGGAGTTTGCATGGGGAAGAGGAAGAGACAGACGTGCAGGGGGGGCGCGTGCATGGCCGGGACGTACGCGGGGAAAAGAGAAAGGAAGAGAGAGAGAGAGAGAGAGAGAGAGAGAGAGAGAGAGAGAGAGAGAAAAGAATAAAGAAATATTTGAACAATCAAATATTAAATGCGATCCAAAGGCCCAAACTCAAAATCGAAAACGATCTACCGGTCCAAAATAAGCCTCGCATATAAAAAGGGACAAAGGCCAAATTAATTAAATCAAACTATAGCGAGGGAGGTCTACTAGTCCAAATTTGCACTCGGTCAAAAACTCCCCTTTTTCCACTATTCCTGACAATCTCAACGTTGGTTACCATAATATTGACATCGTCCAATTTATTTCGTCCTGAAACTCCCGAAAATCGACTGCCAAGTTCGGGGTCTAAATAACGGTCAAATTTGATCGAGTGCGATTCTAGCGAAATCTCTAATTTAAAATGATAACCGGGAGTGATCAGTTCCCTGGCGAGATTTTACTATAAGCACACTGACAAATTACGCGTTTTATAAATCCCAAAAAAGGATCGAAATTCGGAATGTCACAAATTCAAATTGTATGGCGATCGTGGTGAAAATCAATTAAGCCGGCCGAAACCATATGGGTTAGTCGTGCCGTTTCGTTTAAAATTGGATTTGAAAAGATTGAGTGGACCAGAGTTTCGGGGTGGTGCATAAATATAAAAGTCAGCTTATTTCTCGGTATGAAGAAGATTTATGAAGTTAAAGCCATGAGACTTGAACTCGAGTCCTCTAGATGGACTTCAGAAGCTCATATTAGTTTGCTGAGGCGCACAATTCCAATTTGTGTGCATTTTATTAAATATACCAGATATGATATAACTTTAACTCATAAGGGATAGCTTTTAAAACATTCGTAGGATCCACTAGGACCATCACCTTTGATTGTTTGGATTCAGCTTAATAAGGGTATGTTTGGTAATGTTATTGTTCTCTGTTTTCTATTTTTTTGTTTTCCAGAACAGAAAAAAAACAAAAATTCATTTGGTAACGTTAATTAATTTTTTTGTTCTCTGAAACAGAAAAGTAGTTAGGGAATAGATTTGGAATAGAAACAAGAAATAAAAAAAATCTACTTTTTGTTCCTAGAAACAAAAAGAAAAATAAAATCAGCTCTCTCTATTTCACAAGATATTCTCATGCTAAACCCAAAACCCCAAAACCTAAAGCACTAAAACCCTTAACCTAAACTCCAAACCCTAAAACCCTAAACCTCAACCTTAAAACTCTAAACTCCAAACCCTAAACTCTAAAATCTCAAGTGCCAAAATCTAAATCCCTAAAACCCTAAACCCCAAGCCCCAAACCCCAAACCCCAAACCCCAAACCTTAAAACCTAAATCCTAAACCCCAAAACCCAAACCCTAACCCCAAACCCCAAATCTTAAACCCCTAAACTATAATTTCCTTGACCACCACCCGGTATTTGCTTTATCTATAAGAAGTAAATTTCTTTGTGATTGTATTAAGGTCATCCAATTTTATATCATAATATATTTTGATTCTATTTCTAGTCCAGTTTTATCAAAACATGAATTGTTAAGTCTCTATTGATGTTTTTATAATTAAATGAAAAAATAAGGAGTAAAAATTTTAGGGTCGTACCAAACGTATTTTTATTCTTTTTCTATTTCCGGAATAAAAATTTTATGCAATTATCAGATGCATGTTTCTGCTAAGAAACTCATCCATGGAATAGAAATAGAAAAAACTATTTCTCCACAGAAATTATTTTCGAAAATAGAAACGTTACCAAATAGGTCATAAGTATACCGCACTCATATAATAATTTCTCATCTATTCCACATCAAAACTCATGGCAAGTCTTGACATGACATGATAACAGGACTCGAACACCACATCACTTTATTGAGAGGAACCCAAGAGCAATATAGTACAATTTTTACTTGAAACTGATATGAATTGACCATAGCTTCAGCCATTTTGAATGATAAATACTTTGCAATCATGGTCAAACTTTTTCAAAATGCCGCGACATGAGACGAGTAATCCACACGGAAAGCCAAATTCCAAGTCCACTCATATATTGGAGCAAAAGTAAGGCTGTTTTCAACTTAGGCATCACAAACACGAGCGATTTGAGAACAAACCAAACTTGAAAACTTACTTGTCGGAGGTTCTAATGGTATATATTTAGAATGTAGATGCATTTCCAAAACAAGCTTCTCTTATTTCTTTGGTAAAGGCTTATTCTCACGAGATCTTACCAATGGATTTTACCAAACAAGAAAATGAAGGATTCTGTGAGTGTGTATAAAATGCAATATCCCATAAAAATTATATGGTTTGAGGACTGTAGCCTTTTGTTGAATCATAGCCTGTATCAACTCATTATTCAATTCCTAAATCCGTATGTTGTCTCAACAGCGAGATCGTGGCTTGGTTTATAATGCCTCTTAGGGTCCTTGTGTGGGTGATTCCCCATCTGGTTGGTGAAACCTTGGCATCTCAATAAGTAGATCGCTGTCTGCTACAAAGGTCAAAGGCTTCATTATTGATAAAGGAAAGCGAGGTTGAGAAGTCTTTCATCAGAGGGATGGGTCTTCCTATTGAATTCTATTCCATGACCACATTGAATAGGGTAGCAAAGGAATGGAATCTTCGCGTATTAATTTTAAAAACTTTCCAATTAAATGGCATAAAAACTTAGCCAAACGGACGCAATTTATTTAAATAATTATATGGGTTCCAAGAATTATCTGTCAGGATATTGTAAATACATTTTGCCATAAAAAATGGAATCGGGAGATTCTATATGGTGATTGATATCCATACAAAAATGGACTCTAGAGATTCGTGCATCAATTTTCATATATGTAGGATTGCTGTTATGTTGGCTCTCGTGTTGCTTATATATAGGTTGGGATTCTGTGTCATTTCCCACAACCAGTCCTACCATCAAAACATAAAAGAGAAGTAAGGAAAGGAGATTATCAAAATGGCTTCGGGAAGAGTTTGTTTGTTCATCAGCGTTCTTTGCCTCATCGCTCTTTGCTTTGCAGGTATTGTTTAGCTTCTGTTTCTTCTCTATTGAGTTCGTTTCTGTTTTGGTTAGGACCACGCTTGAGACTGGAAAGCTGGAAGGACGCATTTATCTGTTCGATCAAATTAAGGAAACACCATGTCCATATAATTTATATCATGTCTTACGTTGATTGCTGAAATTTCTTGAATTCTGGTGCATCTCAGAAACATCAGTCGCGGAAGAATCGACTTGGAAATTGGACGTAGGGCCATGTTCAGATTACCCGGACTGCAATGGGTATTGCAAAAAAAATTATGGGCTTAGCATTACAGGGTTTTGCGAGATAAATAATGCCGGACTCAATCGTTGTTATTGCTCATTTACTTAGATGAAATTACATAATTTTGAGCCATGACAATGTGTTTGTTATCGTGGTTTTGATTGTTATGAATAAAACTCCGTCTTCCGTGCAACTTTTCTCAATGAATGATGGGTATTTGGTGAAAGTTCAAGAATCTCCTTTCATGTCTACCCTCCTCTGTTTACAATACTTATATTCTTCCCTTCAATTGATCGATGGACATTACCCACTTTTTTGTTCGGATGGACATTACATACTTTGCAAGCTTAAGCTGTGTACTTGAATTTGCTAATATGCGATCTATAGTTGTAAAAATTAACACTTGGGATCCTATAATCTCTCCTTCCCACAATTCTTGAATATTCTTATGATTGATCTACGGGAAGATGAAATTTATTGAAGGCTAAGTTTTAGTTCGATCTTTCAAAAATTTATTTCAAAATTTCAACTACTAAATGTAAGTGTTGTGACACGATCTCTATTCCGACACCAACATCAAATTACAGCTGTTTGTCATAGTCGATATATTGGTGAAGTAACTTGAGATGAAATTGAAGTTTGATGAACTAGAAAATGTCTATTGTTGTTTAGGCTAATCTTCTCGACAGTCTAATTTTGATGTGAAGATTTACCAATCATAGTTGTCACTATTAAGCTTTTGGTTTGGAGATCCTAATAATCATATAACTTATAGATACTTTACTTATTTATAGAGAACCGTATTCAATGTGATTTGGACATACTACTACCAACTGAGCACCAAGATGTCATCCTCATTTTCTTCCCAATTAGGCATAGTTGACTCATACTATGTTTCCATTACAATGGAGGGACCACATGTATAAAGAGACTATATAAACCCTGTAATCAGGGATACGGGACACTTGATCTAAAGTAGGGCACAACTTTGACTTTTATTTCATGCTACGTTGTCCTAACCAATAAAATTTAAACTTGCTTTAATGAAAATATTACTCAATTTTTAGTATCTTGCTTTCATAAGTTATGTTCGCATTTTCAGGTGTAAAGTTTTTGAACAGCCAACGAGATTGTAATGTGAACCGAATTGTCGCCTTTGTAATGGTCCACGTTAAGTTATCACCAAATCCCATTTTTTTTTATTATATCAAAGATATTTTATTTGGTGCACGAGTTGTGAACAAAGAAAATTGATTTCATGAGCTATCTTAACCATTTGATGAGCCCGCTTGTTTGACCATGGTTGCAACATTATTCTTTCTGATAATATTCATATGATTCTTGCATAATTGGTCATCACCATGGAATATCATGTAATAACACATCAAGCTATTATCTCTAGAATTAGATATGAGAAAAGAACGATGACAAACAGCATGATCTGCAAAAGAATAGTGGTGAAGGCATCATCAGACATCTAGAGATTGGATTGGTTTATACCTGGATTTCACACCAACTTGGTCGACGACATTCTAGTGTCTGGGAAATTAATTCCTTCATTTAATCCGCCAAAGGAGGCCATTAGGAATATAATCATAAGATATTCACCAACTAAACCTAATATGTTATTGCTAATTTTGCTTCACATTACAAGGATATATTACATATATAGTTTCATTCTTTTAGAAAGTCAAATTTATCAACTTATGTTAACAAGTCCAACTCAAAAGCAAAAACTAGTAGATGAAAGGAGACTGCATGCATATAAATAGCATATAATGTAAGTATTAACGTAATCTTTTTTATGCGGAAATATTCTGAAATCCAGAATATTGATCTTCATGATTTCTCACAATAATAAGGATGAAAACTTAACTTTATCACCACCCGCCTGGGTGGCGCTGCTGGCGCGGACGCTTTTCCTTTCGCAAAAGGTTGAGCGTTCGAATCCTAGGCGCCGTAGGGTGACTTAACCAGTGGCACGTGTGTGGTGGCTAATACGTGTCGCCCCCAGGGTTTACCTCCCGGCTGTTGGCCGTGCGGGGATTCTCTGGGTTAACAAAAAAAAAACATAACTTTATCCATATTAATGCCCTTTGAAGATAATTGTTGTAGAAAAAACGAAAGAAACTAAAGAATCTGATTTTTTTCTCTCCTAACCCACTTTTCTTGTAACGTATCTTATGTGAGGATAAAATACAACGTTCGTTCTTCTTGGGTGGAGAGAAGACTGGACTCTTTTTATATAGACTATCAATTGGTGCATTCCATCAAAGCGTATCCTATTTCGTAAGAGTCGCACCTTTTTGGAGAAACTGTAACTTCTCAATAGAGTTACACCTTTTCATCTTTTTCAAAGTCAATACGTTTTACCACTTAAATAGTTATTAAACCATTAATTAATAATATCATGTGGGCTACAATTATTCTTACTTATAAAACCTATTGTCTAGCAATGTGGGAAATTTCAACACCTCTCTCACATGCAAGTCGGATTATGAGTGGCACATGTAATTTGATTAATAATGGTGGACACGCATGCAAAAGGGTTAACACCTTGCTCTAATACCTTGACGTGTTTTGATGAAGAGTACATTAGCCTATTAATTGACTTTATTAGATGACTATATAAAATAATCCAATTAGATACGATTAATAGATACATGCATAATCAAAGGGAGATATGGAGAATTTCCTACATATATTCACGATCACGGGACATATGGGAAATATCGTACATATTCTAAATATCTTGAATCGTCCCCTCAAACTCAAGATGACATAGCACCAAAGTTACTTGAATTTGGACAAAAGATCTAGACAAACGCCTGGTGGTTTGCCGGCTGAAGTTGACATGGTTGGTTATATGCTTAATGTATGTTGTCGTGGCTATTGTGCAACCTACCTGGCGGAGGCTGTTGTTGCGCTACTGAAAAAGAGAAAGATGCAAGATGCGATGTGTGCTCAGGGTGAGAAGTCGGAGGTGCACCACATGTATATAAAAAGTAAATAAGATACATTGTGCAGCGACGTGGGACATTACAATATCATGAATCTGAAATAGGAAATGCAATTCTTCCTTTTGTACGTATTTGATGACTGAGAATTTATTTTATGCAGAAGGTGCCTAGTTTGGAGCAGATTTTGCGATTTCTTCCACCGACGAATAGGAAAATAGCACGCATGTTGGGCATGAGCTTGTTAAACGGGTAGAGAAATAGAAAGAAGTAAAATATGAGTATTTGTTCATTCTAGAATTATGAATTCAAATTCTATAAATTGGGAAGATTTGACTATAGAAAGCATAAGAGATTTCATAAATCAACTTCTAACTATCTTATTAAATTTTAAATAACGAATATATTGATTAGTTAGGCATACATCACAAAATTTCATGCCACAAATGTACATCAATTTCATTGAAACTTTCAATAGAAAATGCAAGATTAAAACCATCTTTTGAATTTTCTTTTCATGCGGTAAAGATAGTTGAATTGAAATTTTCATTTTTAAGTAAGATCCCGAATGGAAGTAGGTCATAAGAGAATTTGGTCTGGACGGACAGCCAAAAATAGGGTCAACAACGCAGGACACCGCTCCTCGATTTTAACACCACCTTTATCCCACTTATCATTCGGCAGTTGTTATGATCTTTTTCACTTTTTTTCCTCCTATTTCTTTTGGATTGTCCGTTGGATCAATCTCTCAAGTGTTTGGGATGTCCTAATCTTTCTTTCAACAAAATAAAAATCTTCAAGGGTAGTCGACACTTTGTGAATCGAATTAGAGGAAGTGACGTGATGTAACATCCTGAATTCGACCTATTTTCGGGATCAATGAAATTGATATATTTCTCATTTCATTTTAGTAAGTCTCGCTCGGAATTGATTACTCTCGGGATATTAACCGATGGGAAATGGCTAATTAGGAAAAACGGTACGTGGACCAGGAACTCGACCGCGAATCGAGCTCCGATTTCGAGAAACGATGAGGAAATATTTTGGGCCAATAGAGGCCGATCCTAGGATGGTAACGAAATTGGTTTGGCCGACGACATATGATCGGATCACGGGTGATTCCATACGATCGAGAGCACGCGTGGCCAATAATTCCTAAATTAATCCGAACGATCGCGACCCCGGGACTAGCGATAAATCCTCACGTTCTCTTGGTAATCGAGACTGTCACGACTTGAGTAACCCAAGGTCGATATGCGTAACCCTTAAACAGCTGCCTGTTAGTGAGATACCCTAAAATTGTAAATTGAGCAAATTTCATCGTAAAGTTGGATCCGGACTTGAGCATTGAATTTCATGGACGTACGCGACTGTTTTGCGAGAACGACGTCGTTTTAGTGTGGCCAACCATAATAGGGATCGGTTCGATCGAAAAATGAAAATTTGGCCCGGTAGTGAAAAGTTACGATTTTGCCCCTAAGCCTATGCCTTGTATTCCGAATTTTGGGATTAATTGAAGGGCATTTTGGGGCTAATTATGGACTTGATCAGCCCCTAATTACCAAAAATTTAGGACTAAAATGCCCATGGATATTTTGCAAAGATTCAATCTCAACACTTGAATGAAGGGCAAGATGGGAATTATAAGAAATTTGGTCAATCACCCCACTATGTCCATTGTTGTATAAACACTCTCTAGTCTCTCTTTCCCCCTCATTTCTTCCCCTCCAAGCCGGCAGCCCCTCTCCCTCACGCCTCACTCTCCTCTCCATCCTCCCTCTCTCGGCCGTGAGTCGCCGCCGCCGGAGAAGTGCTGCCGCCGGTGCCACGCGCCACCGCTGCCCTCCCACATGATCAAGCTGCACCACCACCACCACCCAGCGGACCTTTCTATCCCTTCACTCTCCCTCTCTCTCATGGTCGGCCACGCGAGAGCCATGCCTCTGTCGCCCGCCGGTGCCACGCGCCATCGCCATCGTCTGCGCCGCCGCCTCACGCACAACCACCGCCACCCTCATCTTTCTCTCCCATTCCTTTCCACCAGCCCCCTTGACCATCCCCTTTCGCCATTTAGGTCAGTCGGAGCTACCCTCAGCCACCGCTGCCGAACGCCACCCATGGCAGCCGCTAGAGCGCCGCTTGCCCCGCCGTGAACCAGTGACCGTCCAATCCATTTCCCCGCCTGATCAGCCCACATTTGGAGCTTAGGATTAGGTGAGTATTAATCCTTAATCCCTAATTAGGCTAATTAGCATTTCTAGATTGGTTGAGGTTAGATTATGGGTTAATTTGGGTAATTAGAGGATGATTAGTGGGCTGTCTAATTGGAGGCTGTTTTGGTGATGTTGTGGGAGATTAATGTGCTGTATTAGAGGAGGATTGGTTCCCTAAAGTGGGCTGTTGATGGCGGGTTTGATCGGAATTGAATTAGGCTATGTTTGGTTAAATTGATGCCTAATCGGGGAATTGCCGTGATTGCTTTACATTGATTGGTTGGTGGCTGATTTGGGCTCGATTGTGACCGATTTTATCGTGCCATGTCATGTGTATGTGTGGCCGATTGGTGCGGTGTGCGATTCGCCAATAATTGGCGTGAATTGCATTTATTAAGGATATGATATGTGAGTGCCAATTATGTGTTTGCTGAGTGGTATTAAATTGGCCAAGTGAGCATGTTGGATTGCTTGATTGAGCATGTCAATGGTTGTTTAAGCATGTTGCGGCATTATTTAAGCATGCCCCGGCATAAATTGTTTGTATGCCTATGTTGAAATTGGATGCTCATTATGGATCATGTGATTGCCCGAGTGCTGGATTGCATGGCAACGCATTTCGCATGCTGAGCATTGGCTTGAGATGAGAATTGTGCGAACATGCGTGCCTGACATGAGCATGTGATTACCTAATCGCTCTGATGCGTGTTACGCGGGGTTCAAATAAAATTTGGTGTATGTGTACATGTGATCACATAAAACCCTGATGCGTGTTACACGAGGTATTGAACTGTCCTGATGTGTTTTATGTGTAACGATGCCCAGATTGCCGGAAGACGGCCAACGTGATGCGTTTTACGCGGGTTTGGTCCGTATATGGAGATCGATGTTGAGTCTGATGTGTTTTACGCGGGCTAGAGACACTGGGCCTGATGCTTTTTACGCGGGCCAGGAATTGTTGAATATTTACAGACATGATGTGTTTTACGCGGGTCGAGCTTTAATAAGAAATTGATCAGGGAGCTTGAGCATGAGCATGTGCATGGCGTATGTGTGACTAAGCATGTTTGCGTATGTGCCATTATTGTGATTATTACATGCCTAACCTGTAGGGTCGTGATATGCTCGGTCTGGTCCCGATGGCCTAGGTCAATTGATTGGGTTGTTATTCTGTTGTGTGATTTTTTTGCCTGTCAGGAGGTGCATGTTAGCCTAGTTTAGGTTTAGGGGTTTTTACTCGCTGAGACTTGTCTCATTGTTGTTAAAACCTAACTTTTCAGATCCCTAGCCTTGAGATGACAGAGATGTCTACTCGTTTTGGGATCTCATACCGCATAGAGCGGTTGGTGATTGAGTACCCCGTAGGAAACGTGGAGACTTATATTAGGCACTATACTACGGTCTGGGTAGACGTGGGCCAGTACCATTTCCAGCCTCACTATTACCTAGGTTGGTATTTCCGGGAACCGACTGGTATTTACGGGCCCCTTAGAACTTTTGACGTCTCGTTCAACGGGCTAGGGGAGATGGACCCTCAGTGTGTCGACGAAGACTTGGCGAGCTCGGAGGCGTCTTTTGGTGAGGATTCCGACGACGGACCAGTTTTCTGGGAGATGGACCAACCGGACCCAATGAACGAAGATCCAGCAGATTGAGAGCCCGACCCGGAGCCGATAGATTCAGATGAGGAGCTAGAGCCTATGAAGCATGAGCCCGAGCAAGAGGACGAGCCGGAAGAGATAGATTCTGAGGAGGAGCTGGCAGAGGCCGAGTTCGAGCTGGATTCCCTAGACTCCGAGGTCGAGCTGTCTGATAGTTCATCCGAGTCCTTAGGATCCGACCCGGACCGGGTTCCTTAGGGTTTAGCTGTGACCCTAGTTAGGTTGGGCCAGTACCTTTTTGACCATAGCCCTTCCTTAGTATAGTTGTCTGACCCCCGGGCCACCTACCCCTTTTTGTCGTGTGTGGCTGTTGACCCGTTTTTGTGTAGTAGGTGTTTTGCTATAAATGGATAAGGTATATTTGTTCCCCGTGGCAATGCAAGTGTATATTTGTTTATCATGTTACTGTGGTTGTGCTATCCCTGGTCATGTGATTTATTTGTATGGTGTTTAATTATGTTGCTTCCGCGTGTACCTTGATCTCTATGTTGGGTGTTTGGGTCGGCGACGCGTCCTGGGACGTTGCGTGCAAATTCAACCGCGGTAGGGTTGTCGCGCGCCATAGGATTCGGGGTGTGACATGTGGTACAAATATCGGTGGAAATGAACCCAAATCAATTGCGTGTCTAGTTATTGTCATCTTTCCTTTGACAATTTTCATTGCCGTGTTGACACTACACGAGACAATGATGCACATCACTCGCTACTTGAAGCACCACATCTTTCTTTGCAAAATTAAATATTTCTGCCAAATGAATATAAGTCCTTGATTGCGTAAGTATTCTCAATCTATAATCAGTGAGCAATTTATGGACGGAGGAATGTATCCAATATGATTGGAAACATTGTGTATTGCACAATGTATTTGAATTGTAATAAACTTCCTATACATGGTTTAATGCCAATGCGTTGGACCAATATGGACCTTGTGGTTCATATTGATAGCAGCTCCAAGGCTGCTACCATCCCGGAATGCATTTTCCAGAAGGCTATTGGGATAGGGATGTCGCTAATGAATATTTCAAGAGTACTTTTCAGAAATTTAATTAAGAAAATATTATAATTTTTCTTACATTAACCATTTTTTACAACAGTGTTTTGAAAATTTGAAGTCATCCTCATATATATGCTGAAGCAATTGTTGATAAGGCCCTTCTTATATTGCAAATGAAAGAACCACAAGTAATCGGAATTGGTCAATTATTTTTTAAGGATAAAATACCCTATGAGTACATGATCATTAAAACTAGCTCAGTCTAGCTTTTGTCATTCTACTGTTCAAGTCCAAACAAAAGCTAATCAGACGTCAAATAATAATAATGAAAAATTTCAAATAAAGACGTGATGTCACGCCCCGGACCCCCGCCGAGCCCGCGTCATCCCTTAGCTGGTCGATTAGTGCGACGTCCCAGGAATGTCGCCGACCTCAAATCGTTATCAGAGATTTACAACCTCAGCGGATACACACAATTTTCCCGGACAAATAAAAACTAGGGAAACAATCAGGGAGAATACACATGTTACTCTTCATTTCAAACTTATACCATAATCTTCACAACATTACAAACCATAATATACATGTGCACACCGTACTAAGAACCATCGAAAACAAAAAGGATTGATGACCTGGCATTCCAAATCCAAAAAGGGTACTATCCAAAAATCTACCGTTCTTAACCCCAAGACTCTCACTTATGCCCCCTTACTCGGCGTCCATTCTGAGTCGGACTCATCGTCCTCTGAATCCGAATCCTCTGAGCTTCCCTGAGCGTCATTCTCGGTGTGCATAGGTACCCCAAAACGTACTGCCGGCGGTGGTGGAGGATTCATGGTTCCTGCCGAGGTTCTGAAATATCGGTTGAAACAACCGTGAGAACACTTCTCAGTAAGTTCACCCCTAAACCCAACCTAGGCTACCACGTACCCTCCAGATAAAATTCACGATCACAATCACATACGTCAAATTTTCAAGTGACGGACATAATATTCACAATTACACACATATGCAATTTTTCACACGTCGTGCATTCCCCTCGATCTCATCACCACTTTCCACCTTCCTCGCCAGTGTCCCGCGTAACGTACACGCCCCAGGCACACTGCGATCATTCACCACATCCGGCCAGCGTACTCATTCATGCTTCAGGCCTCTCGATCGCGCCCCGAGCATCACACGCTTCGGTCCGATCCCACATTCACACTCGATCGCGCCCCGAGCATCACACGCCTCGGTCCGATCCCACATTCACACTCGATCGCGCCCCGAGCATCACACGCCTCGGTCCGATCCCACATTCACACTCGATCGCGCCCCGAGCATCACACGCCTCGGTCCGATCCCACATTCACACTCGATCGCGCCCCGAGCATCACACGCCTCGGTCCGATCCCACTCAGCCCGCGCCAAATGCGACAGGCCTACATGATTGGAACCCGAGCTTATAAAGCCTCGGTCCAATCCCGGTCTCACCCGAGCAATCGTGCCTCGGACCGATTCTCATGCTTGCTTTTCCAAGCCTCAGTCTGTGCCAAATGCAACAGACCTACGTTATCGTGACCCGAGTTTAGAATACTCGGCCCGATTCCAAACTTGCATTTTCGCACTTTCACGCACTTTCACACACTTTCCACCTTCACTTACCACACCACAATCACAATCAAGCACATGCCCAACATACATTTACCATACACTACTGGCCAATCACATGTGGCCCACACACGCATTCAGTCACGCGTAACTCGTGCACATTCAGCACAGAGCATTGCAAAACCAATAATCAATTTAATCTAATTCACGTGCACATCCAATTAGCATATCCCATCAACAAATTACCCAACAACATACTTAATTTAATCACCACAACTTAATTATAATTTAAAAACACTTTCAACACACAATTTCTTATTTTTCGCCCACTAAACGGCGTCGGATTAATTCCGAGCCTTCACGAAACTTTCTCGTCATGCATTATCGATTCCAAAAACTCAACTTGCATCTCGAACAAACCACCACAGCCCCGTGAACAGTGATTCACAGCTCGTGAACAGTGTTTCGCAGGTTGTGAACAGTGTTTCGCAGCCTGTGAACAGTAAATCGCAGCTTCTGTTTCACTTCAAATTGTTCTCCAAAAATTCCCAAATTAATCCTCAAGGCCCGCCACACAATCCCGACCTAAAGCCCCAACGTTCCTCGCCCGAACAACTCCGATTTCAACCCCAAAATTTCAATTATCCGGCGATACCCAATTTCCTAAATCGGGATTAGAGGACGACTTACCTAGTTCTAGACTAAATCGGCTAGAACGGGAAGCGGCGGCACAATCTCGGACACGGCGGGAACTCACGGCGGCGTCCGGCTTGAGCGGCGACGGTCCGGCGGCGATGTGGGTCTTGCTCGGTCAAAAAAATGGGTCTCGGCAAGAGAAAGGAAAAAGAGAGAGAGAGAGAGAGACGGCTAGTGGTAGCGGAATGGGTAGCGGCGCCGGCGTACGGGCGGCGGTGACCGGCGATGATGGCTCGGCGGCGATCGGCAAGGAGAGAGAGAAAAAGAGAGTATGGTGGAGGGGGGTGGTCTCACGGCAAAAGAAAAAAAACAAGAAGGGGGGGTTCTCACGGGGAAGAAGGGAGAAAGAAGAGAAAGGAGAGAGAAATGGTCTTCTTGACCTAAATAGTGAAATTAGACTAAAGGTAGAAATGACAATAATACCCTTTCCTCTTATTTTTAATCCAACGATCCCGATTCGATCTTATCTTAATCCGACGGTCGAGATCGATTCTTGTACAAAAATATCCAAGGGCATACTTGTAATTTCTCAAAAAGTCCAAGGGCAAAATTGTCCAATCCAAAATTTGAGGACAAAATGACCAAAATGCCCTTTGCCCATAAAACATGCCCTTTAATAAATCCTAGGGGTATTTTGGTCACTTTCTCCGTTTCTTGCCCAAATCGAATTTTTCCAAAGAATTTAGGCACACCAAAAATTGACACGTGTCACGTGCAACGTGATCCTAGCGTTTCGTTGTGAATTCCTAATTTTCCGGTGTCCAATTTGAGCGAAAACTCAATAATTAAATTCTATTAAATGCAACTCGAGCGTTTCTCGAGCTAACGGGTGGCTTGCTAGGGAAATTCGCAGAATCGACTCGTGACCGATACTAAATCGAATCACGTGCAAATCCGTTCGGTACGTAACGATCTCGATTGTCATTAAAATCGCAAAGATCAATCGCTTGAACCGAGGGGTACGACCGTTCGGTATAATTTCAGGATCATTCGTCAAGTCATTTCGTGGTCCAACGGAATCACCCGCGATCCACTACTATGACAGTGGCGAACTGACCCCTAACTATCCTTGGATCGGCCAACAGTGGCTCAAAATATCACTTCTGCGATTTAATGGTCGAAATCCATTTACGATCGAATTTTTCTTTAGTCGTGCGAATTTAACTTCCCCTAATAGCCTTTCCCTAATGGTTAGCATTCCCAGGAATGATCAATTCCGGGCGAGAATTTACTACGAGTACATTTCATAAAACTCAGTTATTTCTTAATTTCCAATTGGCGGAAATTTCGGAATGTCACAATCTTCCCCTCTTATAAAATTTCGTCCTCGAAATTTACAACCGTACCACTACTAAGAATTTACAATTCCTACTATTGTTCAAACAACTGAGGGTACTGACGTTGCATCATCTCTTCACTTTCCCAAGTTGCGCCTTCAGTCCCGTGGTGCTCCCAAATAACCTTGACCATCGGGATTGTCTTGTTCCTCAAAACTCGTTCTTTGCGATCTTCGATTCTTACCGGTCTTTCCACATATGACACTTTGTCATCCACCTCAATCTCCTCATAATTCAGTATATATGTCGGGTCCGGTTCATATTTCCTCAACATCGATACGTGGAATACGTTATGCACTTGCGATAGATTTGGCGGTAATGCAAGGCGATACGCCAAATCTCCAATTCTTTATAGTACTTCAAATGGTCCCACATACCTCGGACTCAACTTTCCCTTTTTACCAAATCTGGATAATCCCCTCATAGGCGATACCTTAAGAAAAACATGATCCCCGACTTGAAACTCCAAAGGTCTTCACCTTCGGTCTGCATAACTCTTCTGACGGCTCTGCGCTGTTCTTAGCCTTTCGCGAATAATCTTAATTGTTTCAATCGACTGCTCAACAAGCTCAGGCCCAGTTATGGTCCTTTCTCCCACTTCATCCCAACATACGGGCGTCCTACAAGCCCTACCATATAGCGCTTCAAAAGGCGCCATTCCAATGCTTTGCTGGAAACTATTGTTGTACGCAAATTCCACCAGGGGTAATTGTTCTTCCCACTTACCCTGAAAATCCAGCACACACGCTCTGAGCATATCCTCCAATGTCTGAATCGTCCTTTCAGACTGGCCATCTGTCTGAGGATGGTAAGCCGTATTGAACTGTAACTTGGATCCTAAAGCCGTTTGCAGACTTTTCCAAAAATTGGCGGTAAACCTGGGATCACGATCCGAGGTTATCGACACTGGTACCCCATGAAGACGAACAATCTGTTGTACATATAACTCCGCATATCTTTCTAGCGCGAAATCTTTTCGCACCGCCAAAAAGTGTGCCGACTTAGTCAATCTGTCGACAATCACCCAAATAGTGTCATGACTTCTTTGACTTCTTGGCAACCCCGTCACAAAGTCCATAGTTATATGTTCCCATTTCCACTCTGGGATTTCCAACGGTCGCAACAATCCTCCAGGCTTACAATGTTGCGCTTTCACCTGCTGACACGTCAGGCACTTAGCCACGTGCTTAGCTATATCCAACTTCATACCGTTCCACCAATAAAATTGCCTCAAATTCCTGTACATTTTGGTACTACCTGGGTGAATACTGTACTGACTACGATGCGCTTCTGACAAGATCTCTTCCTTAAGCTCCGCATTGTCAGGCACGCACAAACGTCGTCGGAACTTCAATATCCCTTCCTCGGATACTTGGAAGTTCGGCTTTCTTTTGGCCTCCTCCATCTCTACAATCTTTTGAATGTCTTGATCCGAAGATTGCAACATCTTGATCTTGGCCTGAATTTCCGGTTCAATCCTAAGCGTCGCTAACAGGCTCGAGACATGACTTACTTCCAATTTGAACTCGGAATCTCGCACATTCTCCAACAGGATCCACTCCTTGACCATTAAATGCGCAATGCTCGACTTCCGACTCAAAGCATCGGCTACCCGGATAGCTTTTCCAGGATGATATAGAATTTCGCAGTCGTAATCCTTCAACAACTCCATCCACCGACGCTGCCTCATGTTTAGCTCTTTCTGCGAAAATAAATACTTGAGACTCTGATGGTCAGTATAGATTTGAAATCTTTCTCCGCATAAATAATGTCGCCAAATCTTCAGGGCGAACACTATTGCGGCTAACTCCAAGTCATGCGTCGGATAATTCAATTCATGTGGCCTCAACTGCCTGGATGCATAGGCTACCACTCGCCCATGTTGCATCAACACACACCCTAATCCCTTCAACGACGCATCACTATAAATCTCATATCCTCCGGGTCCTGATGGAATCGTCAACACTGGTGCCGTTGTCAACATGTGCTTCAACTCCTGAAAACTTCTTTCACATTTATTAGTCCATTCAAACCTCGTTTCCTTTTTCAGCAAATGCGTCAACGGCATTGCTATCGCCGAAAATCCTTCCACGAATCGACGATAATATCCAGCCAAACCCAGAAAACTTCGAACCTCTGTTACTGTTGTCGGTCTAGGCCATTTCATCACAGCCTCAATTTTCGACGGATCTACTGAAATTCCTTCTCCGGAGATCACATGACCGAGAAATGCAACTCGACTGAGCCAAAATTCGCATTTGCTAAATTTAGCATATAATGCGTTCTCTCTTAAAGTCTGCAACACTCGACACAAATGAAATTCATGCTCCTCCAAGCTCCTTGAGTATACCAGTATATCGTCTATAAACACGATTACGAACTGGTCTAAAAATTCCTTAAACACCCGATTCATCAGATCCATAAAGGCAGCAGGGGCGTTCGTCAACCCAAACGGCATTACTGTAAATTCGTAATGTCCATACCTCGTCCTAAATGCCGTTTTCGGTATATCCTCCTTTCTAATTCGCAATTGATGATATCCTGTTCTCAGATCAATTTTAGAGAACATCGAAGCCCCTTGCAACTGGTCAAACAAATCATCAATCCTCGGCAAAGGATATTTATTTTTAACTGTCACTTGATTCAGCTGCCTGTAGTCTATACACAACCTCAATGATCCATCTTTCTTTCTAACAAATAACACCGGTGCTCCCCACGGAGACGCACTGGGACGAATAAATCCCTTATCTAACAACTCTTGCATCTGCACCTTTAATTCCTTTAACTCTGACAATGACATTCTATAAGGTGCTTTCGAGATTGGCTCAGTTTCCGGTGCCAACTCGATCACAAATTCTACCTCCCTAGCTGGTGGCAGTCCCGGCAATTCCTGAGGAAACACATCGGGATACTCGCACACCACTGCTATGTCCTCAAGCCTTGGCTCTTCAGCCGTTGAATCAAGTACGGCCGCTAGAAATCCTTGATAACCCTCACTCAACAATTTCGTCATTTCCACTGACGAGATCCATGGAATCGAGGGTCCTCCTCGACTTCCCACAAATTTAAATTCCGAGTGTCCAACTGGATTAAATTGGATCACCCTGCTATTGCAATCCATTACGGCCCTCTGCTTAGACAACCAATCCATACCCACAATCACATCGAAATCGTACATGTCTAGAACCGCTAAATCAATCACTTCCTCCCTATCCCCAATCACGATCTTACAGTTTGGGCATCCCAACGAAACCAGCATCTTATCATTCAAAGGAGTCATCACACATAGCACAACATCAAGCAATTGCGGTTCTATTCCAAGCAACTCAACAAACTGTTTCGATATAAAAGAATGCGACGCCCCAGGGTCAAATAAAGCATACGCAGCATGGTTGCACAGAGAAATCGTACCTGTGACAACCCCTGGTGCGTTCTCAGCTTCTCGTCTAGCCATGGCATATACTCGTCCTTGTGCCGGTGGCCTATTCTGATTTGTTGTCTGGGCCAATCTAGCTTGATTCCCGTTCCGAGGTGGCGGCAACGCAGGCGGCCTATTTTGCCTGGGATTGGGGTAATTCTTTATGTGGTGACCAAAACCTCCACATCCAAAACACGCTCCGCCTCGGGTTGGACAAGGTCCATTCCCGTGTCTACCTCCACAAATCCTACACGGACCATTCTGATTCCGGGCCGGCTTTCCAATATTTCTTCTAACAGAGGGAGTAAAACGTGTATTATCTATCATCGGCCTCTTCCCAGGGTTACGATTGTCTCTACCCTGAACAAACCTCAATCCAGACGCGGCGGCTCTATCCATCTGATCCCGTTCTAGGATCTGAGCTCTATCAAATATTTCCTCGTAAGTTCCCAGATTTACCAGTAGTAACTGGCTACGGATATCAGCCCTCAATCCGTCCCGAAATCTTCGCGCCTTATCCTCGGGATACTCAACCATTCTCGGTGCAAACTTAGACAACCTTGCAAATTCCGCCTCATACTGATCCACCGTCATCTGACCTTGGCGGAGTCTCATAAACTCTGCTAGCTTTTTCTCCCTAGCACTTGCCGAGAAATACTTTTTATAAAACTTCTCGGTAAAAATGGTCCAAGTTCGAGCTGTACCTTCTGGGAAATCCTGTCTTTGGTGGCTTTCCACCAATCGTTCGCATTATCCTGCAACTGATATACCGCTAGGGTTACCTTCTCATTGTCATTACACTCCAAGACATCAAAAGCCTTCTCGAGCTCCTCTACCCATCGAGGTGCAGCCTCAGGGTCACCTTTCCCAGCAAACTTAGGCGGTTTAAGCTTCATGAACTGCTCTACCAGCTGATGCATCGGTCTATTTACAACCACTTGTCCCTGCCCTTGATTCTCATTATCATTGACAACCGCAGCGGCCTCAGCAGCTTGGGCAATCGGAACAACTCTTTCCTGAGCCTGCTGTTCTAACAGATTTCCAATCCGTTCCAACGTTCTCATAACAACTTCCATTCGAGGATCCTCAGCAGGCCTGACTTCCCCTCTAGGGTCCACTGCAGCTCCAACACCTACCCCAGGGTTCTCTACTGCTCTAGCACCCACTCCTAGATCCTCGACAGCCCTAGCTCGAGCACGACCTCGATCTCTCGTTCCTCTTCCCGCGCCCCTCCTTGGGACTCTTCCTATGCCTCTTCCTTCACTGCTCATGTTGCAACTCTACCACTCTCTTACCTGCTATAATTCCACTCAGGAATTAGCAATCTAAGCCAACTAGATTAGTCTAGTTCTAGGAAGTGAATTAACACAATAATTCACTTAGCATACAAACAATCATCACAACAAACAATTCAATCAATCAATCACAACAAACAAACTGGAGGTACGTGTAGCTCACTTTGCTCTATGGCTCACTAAAATCTCCCTAATTTCTACCCCAAAACCTCTACTCCTTATCACTCCAACCTTCGACCAGTCTAGATCGAGTTGACCTTGCTCTGATACCAATTCAAACGGGGATGTCACGCCCCGGACCCCCGCCGAGCCCGCGTCATCCCTTAGCTGGTCGATTAGTGCGACGTCCCAGGAATGTCGCCGACCTCAAATCGTTATCAGAGATTTACAACCTCAGCGGATACACACAATTTTCCCGGACAAATAAAAACTAGGGAAACAATCAGGGAGAATACACATGTTACTCTTCATTTCAAACTTATACCATAATCTTCACAACATTACAAACCATAATATACATGTGCACACCGTACTAAGAACCATCGAAAACAAAAAGGATTGATGACCTGGCATTCCAAATCCAAAAAGGGTACTATCCAAAAATCTATCGTTCTTAACCCCAAGACTCTCACTTATGCCCCCTTACTCGGCGTCCATTCTGAGTCGGACTCATCGTCCTCTGAATCCGAATCCTCTGAGCTTCCCTGAGCGTCATTCTCGGTGTGCACAGGTACCCCAAAACGTACTGCCGGCGGTGGTGGAGGATTCATGGTTCCTGCCGGGGTTCTGAAATATCGGTTGAAACAACCGTGAGAACACTTCTCAGTAAGTTCACCCCTAAACCCAACCTAGGCTACCACGTACCCTCCAGATAAAATTCACGATCACAATCACATACGTCAAATTTTCAAGTGACGGACATAATATTCACAATTACACACATATGCAATTTTTCACACGTCGTGCATTCCCCTCGATCTCATCACCACTTTCCACCTTCCTCGCCAGTGTCCCGCGTAACGTACACGCCCCAGGCACACTGCGATCATTCACCACATCTGGCCAGCGTACTCATTCACGCTTCAGGCCTCTCGATCGCGCCCCGAGCATCACACGCTTCGGTCCGATCCCACATTCACACTCGATCGCGCCCCGAGCATCACACGCCTCGGTCCGATCCCACATTCACACTCGATCGCGCCCCGAGCATCACACACCTCGGTCCGATCCCACATTCACACTCGATCGCGCCCCGAGCATCACACGCCTCGGTCCGATCCCACTCAGCCCGCGCCAAATGCGACAGGCCTACATGATTGGAACCCGAGCTTATAATGCCTTGGTCCAATCCCGGTCTCACCCGAGCAATCGTGCCTCGGACCGATTCTCATGCTTGCTTTTCCAAGCCTCAGTCTGTGCCAAATGCAACAGACCTACGTTATCGTGACCCGAGTTTAGAATACTCGGCCCGATTCCAAACTTGCATTTTCGCACTTTCACGCACTTTCACACACTTTCCACCTTCACTTACCACACCACAATCACAATCAAGCACATGCCCAACATACATTTACCATACACTACTGGCCAATCACATGTGGCCCACACACGCATTCAGTCACGCGTAACTCGTGCACATTCAGCACAGAGCATGGCAAAACCAAAAATCAATTTAATCTAATTCACGTGCACATCCAATTAGCATATCCCATCAACAAATTACCCAACAACATACTTAATTTAATCACCACAACTTAATTATAATTTAAAAACACTTTCAACACACAATTTCTTATTTTTCGCCCACTAAACGGCGTCGGATTAATTCCGAGCCTTCACGAATCTTTCTCGTCATGCACTATCGATTCCAAAAACTCAACTTGCATCTCGAACAAACCACCACAGCCCCGTGAACAGTGATTCACAGCTCGTGAACAGTGTTTCGCATGTTGTGAACAGTGTTTCGCAGCCTGTGAACAGTAAATCGCAGCTTCTGTTTCACTTCAAATTGTTCTCCAAAAATTCCCAAATTAATCCTCAAGGCCCGCCACACAATCCCGACCTAAAGCCCCAACGTTCCTCGCCCGAACAACTCCGATTTCAACCCCAAAATTTCAATTATCCGGCGATACCCAATTTCCTAAATCGGGATTAGAGGACGACTTACCTAGTTCTAGACTAAATCGGCTAGAACGGGGAGCGGCGGCATAATCTCGGACACGGCGGGAACTCACGGCGGCGTCCGGCTTGAGCGGCGACGGTCCGGCGGCGATGTGGGTCTTGCTCGGTCAAAAAAATGGGTCTCGGCGAGAGAAAGGAAAAAGAGAGAGAGAGAGACGGCTAGTGGTAGCGGAATGGGTAGCGGCGCCGGCGTACGGGCGGCGGTGATCGGCGATGATGGCTCGGCGGCGATCGGCAAGGAGAGAGAAAAAAAGAGAGTATGGTGGACGGGGGGGGTGGTCTCACGGCAAAAGAAAAAAAACAAGAAGGGGGGGTTCTCACGGGGAAGAAGGGAGAAAGAAGAGAAAGGAGAGAGAAATGGTCTTCTTGACCTAAATAGTGAAATTAGACTAAAGGTAGAAATGACCATAATACCCTTTCCTCTTATTTTTAATCCAACGATCCCGATTCGATCTTATCTTAATCCGACGGTCGAGATCGATTCTTGTACAAAAATATCCAAGGGCATACTTGTAATTTCTCAAAAAGTCCAAGGGCAAAATTGTCCAATCCAAAATTTGAGGGCAAAATGACCAAAATGCCCTTTGCCCATAAAACATGCCCTTTAATAAATCCTAGGGGTATTTTAGTCACTTTCTCCGTTTCTTGCCCAAATCGAATTTTTCCAAAGAATTTAGGCACACCAAAAATTGACACGTGTCACGTGCAACGTGATCCTAGCGTTTCGTTGTGAATTCCTAATTTTCCGGTGTCCAATTTGAGCGAAAACTCAATAATTAAATTCTATTAAATGCAACTCGAGCGTTTCTCGAGCTAACGGGTGGCTTGCTAGGGAAATTCGCAGAATCGACTCGTGACCGATACTAAATCGAATCACGTGCAAATCCGTTCGGTACGTAACGATCTCGATTGTCATTAAAATCGCAAAGATCAATCGCTTGAACCGAGGGGTACGACCGTTCGGTATAATTTCAGGATCATTCGTCAAGTCATTTCGTGGTCCAACGGAATCACCCGCGATCCACTACTATGACAGTGGCGAACTGACCCCTAACTATCCTTGGATCGGCCAACAGTGGCTCAAAATATCACTTCTGCGATTTAATGGTCGAAATCCATTTACGATCGAATTTTTCTTTAGTCGTGCGAATTTAACTTCCCCTAATAGCCTTTCCCTAATGGTTAGCATTCCCAGGAATGATCAATTCCGGGCGAGAATTTACTACGAGTACATTTCATAAAACTCAGTTATTTCTTAATTTCCAATTGGCGGAAATTTCGGAATGTCACACGTGAAATAGATCTTATCTCAAATAAGAGTATAAAGTAAATCTTGTCTCAAATAAAAGCATGAAGTGATCATATTCATCTCAAATAAGGATTTGACCTCATTGGCCAAAGGGTATTTTTGTATTTTACTTTTTACTTTTTTTTTCTTTTCCTTTTCTTTTTTTCTTCTTGTCTTCCCTCCACTGGCCTCAGAAGGAGGACGCCCTCACTTGGCAGGGTGAGAGCAACGGTTGCCCTCACCAGCGTCGGGCGAGGGCAACCCTCGCCTCGATTGGGCGAGCGAGGGCCACCCTCACCTGGGCTAGCGAGGGCAAGGGCGGCCCTCTCTCTTCTAGCCCAGGCGAGGCAACCTTTGCCTGACGCTGGCAGCGGTGACCATTGCTCACCACGGGCTGGGCGGCTCTCGTTCGACGCCGATAAGGGTAGCCCTTGCCTGAGGTTGGTGCAGTGACGGTTGGGAAGGGGAGAAGAAAAAAGGAACAAGAAAAAAGAATAGAAAAGGAAAAGAAAATGAAAGTAAAAAAATAAAAAGATATACTTATAATTTTTTGGGAAAAAGCCATAAAAAATCATAAACTTTGCCCCCTGTGACACATTTACCATGAGTTTTTTTTTGTGACACCAAAAACCCAAAACTTTGCTTTTTGTGACACATTTTACCCCAATGTATTTAGTACATGGGCGTTTTCGTCTTTTTTGCCTTTTCTTTTTCCTTTCCGGCAATAGGGGCCCTCGCCGGCGTCGAGTGAGGGTGGCCCTCGCCGGCGTCGGGCAAGGGTCGACCTCGCCGGCGTTGGGCAATAGTCGACCTCGCTTGAGTCGAGCGAGGGCCGCCCTCGCTCGTCCAGGCGAGGGTGAACTTCGCCCAACGCTGGCAAGGGCCGCCCTCGCCGGCGTCGAGCGAAGGCGGCCCTCGCCAGATCTGGCGAGGGCTACCCTCGTCGGCGTCGGGCGGCCCTTGCCAAATCAAGCGAGGGCGACCCTTATCAGCGTAGGGCGAGGGTCGCCTTCGTCGGATCTGGCGAGGGCCGCCTGACCCCGGGGTCGGCGAGGGTCGCCCTCGCTCGCTCAGGCGTGGGTGACCTTCACCCGACGCCGGCGAGGGCGGCCCTCGCCCGACTCAGGCGAGGTTCGCCCTCGCCTGGGCAAGCGAGGGCGGCCCTTGCCCGACTCAGGTGAGGTTCGCCCTCGCCTGGGCAAGCGAGGGCGGCCCTCGCCCGACTCAGGCAAGGTCGACCCTCGCCCGACGCCGGCGAGGGGGGCCCTCGCCAGCATCGAACGAGGGCGGCCCTCGCCGGATCTGGCGAGGACAGCCCTCGCTTGACTCCAGCGAGAGCCCCCCTCACCGGAAAGGCAAAAAAAGAAAAAAAAAGAAAAAGAAAAAGAAACGAAATTGCCCATGGACTAAATACATTGGGGTAAATGTGTCACAAAAAGCAAATTTTGGGGTTTTTTGTGTCACAAAAAAAATTTCAGGATAAACGTATCACATGGGGCAAAGTTTGGGAATTTTGGTGGCTTTTTCCCTAATTTTTTTTTGACTTAAATACCCCTTCTTTGACGACGAAATAGTCACCAGATGGCCAAAGGCTCTTGTTTGAGACAATTTGATCATTTCAGACCCTTATTTGAGATGATTTGACCACTTCAGATTCTTATTTTAGATAATGTCCACTCCAGGCTCTTATTTGAGAAAATGACTCCATTTCAAGCCTCTTTTTGGAATTTTCCCTAATAATAATCAAGCTAGTTCTGTTAAATTGCTAATGGGACGTGGATTTTGTCAACCCATCCGTAATGAAAGAAAAGATTTCATGTTTCTACTTGATCTATTCAAGTGTACTTGCTCTTTTGCCGCCTCTCACCACTATGGGTTAAAAATCAGACTAGTCCGGTCGGATCTACCATGTACTAGCATGTCCTTTGGTTCAATTCAGATCTCGTACCAGTTGTGATGAAAACCGGTTAAGCCAGCCGAAACCATATGGGTCGATCACGTCATTTCGTTTAAAATTGGATCTGAAGAGATTGAGTGGACCGGAGTTTCGATTTGGAGCACGATGGAAGGTTGTTGGGCAATCATACATATATAAGTAAGCTTGTTTCTCATTATGAGAAGATTTACGAAGTTCTTGAGACTCGAACTCGAGTCTTGTCGATGCACTTTAAAAGCTCATATTAGCTTGCTGAGGTACACGCTCACAATTTACGTGCATTTATATATATATATATATATATATATATATATATATATACCAAATATTATATGACTTTCACTCTCATGCTACGGCTTTTAAAACATTGGTAGGTTCCACTAGGACTATGATCTTCAATGGTTTGGAATCAGCTTAATAAGTATACGACACTCTTATAATAATTTCTCATCTATTCCACATCAAAACTCTTGACAAGTCCTGACATGACAGAAGAACTGGACTCAAGCACTATATCACTTTATTGAGAGAAACCCGAAAGAAATAGATTTTTACTGGAAGCCAACATGAATTGAATACAGCTTCAGCCATTTTGAATGATAAATACTACGTAATCGTAGTCAAACATTTTCAAAATGGTGCGACATGAGACGAGGAATCCACACGGAAAGCCAAATTGCAAGTCCACCCGTATATTGGAGCGAAGCAAGGCTGCTTTGCAACTTCGGCAAAACAAATACGAGCGACTTGAGAACAGACCAAACTTGAAAACTTACTTCTCGGAGGTCTTAATAGTATATGTTTAGAATGGAGATGCATTTCCTAAACAATCTTTCCTTATTTCTTTTTGAAAAAGCTTATTCTCACGAGATCTTATCAATGGATTTTATGAAATAAGAAAATGAAGAATTCTGGGGAATGTGTAAAATGCAATATCCCATAAAAATTATATGGTTTAAGGACGGTAACCTTTTGTTGGATCATAGCCTGTAGGGTCACTCTTTTTCCACTTCTCCTTTAACTTAGACACTTTGTTGACACCAAAATTTTACCGACCATTTAGTTGTAATTTGCATAGAAAATTAGGGATTAAATTTTTTAACCCCTAAACAAAATTATTTAAATTGCATAACATGTAATTTAGGTTCATTTAGTTTAATTGCATATTTTTTTTATCAAATTGGCGTTGGCGAATGAGCTTAAATTTCATCGAATGGAACTCGGCTCGCTCGGGAATGCAAGGGTCGGGAATTACAAGTTAAACGGGCTCGGTTGTTTTAATTTGGGCTTGATTTAGTTTGTTGAGTTTAATTAATTAAAGCCCAAGTTAATTCAGCCCATTTAATTTTAATTAGAACTTAAGCCCAAGTCTAAGCCCATTAAGATTAGTAAGCCCATCTAATTGACCTAGGTTAGCATTATATAAACATGTTTAGGTCAGATTTTTTGGGGGAGGTCACAATTGCAAATCAGAAAAATTAGAGAAACACAAGTGTGAGAGCGAGAGGAAGAGCGACGTCGTGCACCACCACCAGGGGGCACGCCATACGCCGCCGCACCGCCGTTGTCGTGCCTCAATCGCCCGCCGACGTCGCTGCCTTATGCCAACATTGCTGCCTTTCTCCCATCGCCGTTGCTCTACCCTTCCGCGTTGCCGCACGCCTTGCCCCAGTCCATC
Organism: Syzygium aqueum; assembly: GCA_031216185.1. Classification (NCBI taxonomy): domain Eukaryota; kingdom Viridiplantae; phylum Streptophyta; class Magnoliopsida; order Myrtales; family Myrtaceae; genus Syzygium; species Syzygium aqueum. The sequence continues at coordinate 3,635,161 of CM062234.1, read as the reverse complement.
ACCGAGACGGCAGCTGACTTCTTGGATCCACGAAGACAACGCAGCTCGTGGCTGCTTTGAACCCCTCGGTCAACAGAACCGAGAAGCTACTGCTTCCGTTGCTGCTCCTCCATGCAGAGCCACGTTCTTCATTGGTCAGACGACCCCACAACAATCATCAAGGAGTCTAGCTTGTTTGCATGTTGACTAGTGAAGTCAACAATTTCGTGTGAACTGCAGCTTCGTTCAGTCCATGCAACAAGTTGAAGTCACAACACAGTCGTTGTTCGTGACCAGCGAAGTCACTGAGCTCGCCGTCGTGCCGTTCCCGACGCCGGCCACCCGTCGTCGCTCGACGCTTGATCCGCAAACCCGATCCCGATCCGCGAAGTCGAACTCGATCCCGAGTCGATTTGAATTTGGAGATTATCTGCAAATTAGGTAAGATTATTATCCAGTAAATTTTCAGAATATTTAATTTCCTAATTTGCATGTTTTGAATATTGCATGAATATCATGTGGATAATTAGATATCTTAGGATAATGTTTGATATATCCGCAATATTTAGAAATATTCGAAATTAGGAAAATTTCCTAATTTAGCAACGTATCTGGACGACTATCCGACCTTATCCCTAAGGTACGATACGCGGCTATACGGAAAATTGTTATCCTATCCATAATCACTTGGATACGATAATGATTTTTATATGCTTTTCAATTTTGAATAATTGGCTTTCCGTCGATATCTATAACCCTATAGATATGACCGATAGTTCGATTTTTGTGCCTAATCCGAGTTTGAAACAGATATGGCGGATCGCGTGGACGTTTTGAATGTGGTTGCTATTCGATTATTTAATTGCTTTCCTTTTTCAAATAAACAGAAAATTCAAAAAAATATCAATTAGATTTGAATTAGAGTTTTTTGCATGTCTAGGAATCCTAAATATATCTAGAAGATAGAGTAGTTATTTAATTTAAATTAGAACTTGAGATGATCTATTTCCTAGTTTAAATTAAACATCGATGTGGGGCATCGATGTGATTGGCCCGATCAATCCCAAGGCATCGAATGGACACCGATTCATCTTGGTTGCGATTGACTATTTCTCCAAGTGCATTGAAGCCGCGTCTTATGCCAACGTTACTGCAAAGAATGTTGCAAGATTCATCAGGCGAGACATAATCGCTCGTTATGGTGTTCCCGAGGCTATTGTCACAGATAATGGGACGAATTTGAACAACAAGTTCATAGGTCAGTTGTTCGATGAGTTCAAAATCCAGCATCTAAACTCATCTCCCTATCGTCCACAGATGAATGGAGCAGTTGAAGCCGCTAACAAGAACATCAAGAAGATCCTAGCCAAGACAGTTGAAAACTATCGTGACTGGCACGAAAGATTACCATTTGCACTAATGGCATATTGGACATCCATCCGAACTTCTGTCGGTGCGACCCCTTTTTCCTTGGTGTATGGCATGGAAGTAGTCCTGCCTGTCGAAGTTGAAATCCCTTCCTTGCGAGTTTTATCCCAGGTGGAGTTGTCTGAAGCGGAATGGATGCGACAAAGGCTTGAGCAATTGAACTTAATTGATGAAAAGCGGTTGAGAGCCATTTGCCACGGTCAAACCTATCAGCAGATGATAGCTAGATCCTTCAACCAAAAGGTGCGTCCAAGACACTTCGAGGTAAATGATCTAGTCCTGAGGAAGGTGCTGCCAATCTTCCCTGTTCCTGGAGGAAAATTTGCCCCAAATTACATTGGTCCGTATGTGGTTAAAAAGGTGTTTCCTGGGGGTGCCCTGATTCTTGCAGAAATGGATGGTCGTGAGTTCTCCAATCCTATTAATTATGACGCTGTGAAGATGTATTATCCTTGATAAAACCTGACATTTTGCAACGAAAGTTTTTCAGTATCTGGTTTTATACTTCTGAATTGTAAACATTGCACTGATCAATAAATGGTTTCAATCAATTTCTAGTCAAGATGTTTGCATTGGCTTTAATTTCTGCATGGTTATTTTATCAATCAGTATCATTAACTTCAAATGGGAGGTCTATTTAGACAACCCGATAACTCATGTGAAATGAATTGAGTGTGTTGAATGAGGTACATCGGAATGATGAAAGGCAAACCCTATCCTATACACAGTCCCATCTATTAATCCCTAGTGAGTAAAAAAATTTTCCATGTCTGCAAGGCAAAGAGTTCTCTCGCAAAAGGTATGGCGACCGAAATGACAAGAGGCATTTCATTTCTCTACCTTAAACACTACAGGTTATCCATTGTTCAACCTCTTTGAGCCTAAACACTTGGAGAAAGTTTTCAAATTACCCCTGTCAAGAACCACCCCACATCGGGGCGAACTGGAGGTAAATCAGTATCATAAGGTGAAAAATGACTAGAAATCTTCTTGCTCTCACTTGCATCAATATTCGAGTGTTGCTTTTTCAGATGAATTCACGCGAAATTCAAGTGCCTTAGGATGACGAAGGGCATTTCTTTCTCTATCATATACACATTTTATCATTTGCTAAGCCCAATTGAGCCTGCAAATTCATTTCTTAAACCCAGTTGGTGATTATCCCCTACACTGGGGCAAGGCAAAAGTCATCATTGTTCAAACAGTATATCCGGAGCATCGATAGAAGACAAGAATCCTTGAGGGCAAGTCATCCAGTCAGATATAGTTGGCCAGTGTTTACATTGTAAGCAACATGCAAAAAAAAAAAAGAAGAAAGGGCAAGAAAAAGCAGTGTGTCTGGTAAAAGCAAGGCCAATGCCCGATGAAAGGATATGACAAGATATATCAAAATCATCCCCAGTAGAACAGTAGTCCTACAAGTCTCAAAGGAATCAGGTGATGAACTTTTGAAGTCAATGGAACATCTACCGAAGAGACAATCCCTGGTGAAAAAGAAAAACGGTGACAATGCCAAGATGATCACCAACCTATTCACCCCAATTATACACATTTTGAGCCTAATGATCCATTCATTTCTCAACCCATGAGCCTAGCCTACGTTATGTCCCATGCAAAGTCTCTTCAGATTAGGGCACTTGAACTAACGTAGAATTTTAGATGTTTACAAGCTTAGCTCGAAGAAGTGCGAGCAAGTCCATTTCTATCTCATTTTGCAGGGTTCTTGACTTGTAAACTCGGAGACGATTGTAGAGTATTTTCTTTCAATAGCCTCGACTCGAAGAGTCTCTTTTGCTAAGCCATTGACCAAGCCCATGTTACAGTCCTGGTAAAGACCTCCTGGATTGGTAAGGTCGTACCACTTGCGAGAATACTCGGACCCTTGTTGACATGACGATGGTGAGATAGAGAGATTCTCATAAATCAGCCTTTTTCAATGAGAATGAGAGAAAGCCCTTTCGGATAGGAAGTCCCTCATTCGACATTTTCAAGACGCCCATTTGTAAGTTTGGATTGTCTTGTCATGATTTTCCCCAGCGAAGTTTGTAATACCGATTTGACAAAACCATCGGGCATGAAAATCGGTTGAATTCATAGTGCATGTGTACATATGTTCTTGATAGTGCGAATGCATATTATATGTTGCTTCAAATCGTGTCTAGCAGGAGACACACTCTTGAGAGTCGGAGATATCACCAGGTAAGTATATCTCTATCCCTTGGATGTCTATGACTATCTCTATATCCCTAACCTGTTCGAGCAATCGTCAGGTCCCATATTTGATCATTTTGTTGTGATCTCTAGATGTCTTTGATGATGTTTAGGTGTCTATTGATCAAACCTTTTCAGGTACCTCTAATGATGTCCAGGTACTTTGTCAAGGAACCCTTGAACACTTGGGTTAGCCCCTTTGTTCACCAAATCACAGATTTTCATATAATCTCGAGAAGATTCCCCCGTTAGATGCCTATGAGCAGGTATAGGCATGGCGGCCAAATCTTTGCATATGAGCAGGTATATGTAAAGGTCGGAATATTCTCCCAATCTTAGGTATTCCCCCGCTACTCACCTATGAGTCAAGGATATAGGTGAAGTGGCCAAATCTTTACAAGTATCTATGGAGATGTATAGATATCTTGTAAAGGTTAGAATACTTCTTTAATCTCGAGGTATTCCCCCGCGACGTGCTTATGAGTCAAGGACATAGGTGCAGCGGCCAAATCTTTATGAATACCTATGGAGATGTATATGTATCTTATAAAGATCGGAATATTCCTCAACCCCAGGTGTTCCCCCGCAGTTCACTTATGGAGATGTATAAGTGAGGCGGCCAAATCCTTATGAGTATCTATGGAGATGTATAGGTATCTCACAAGGGTCGGAATATCCTCTTGAGTTCCACCGTGACGCACCTATGAGTAAAAGATATAGGCGCAGCGGCTAAATCTTTACAAATACCTATGGAGATGTATCGATAGTTTGTAAAGGTCGGAACGATTTTACATTTTTTAGCTACAAATTGCTCTCGCGAATCCAGATGATGATTGGGTACGTCGAGCTTTCTTCGTGTGTTTTGACTTAATTGTAGATCACCGAAGTTCATCAGTGTGTCAGGCAATACCTATGGGACTGAGCCCAGACATTTGCCAAACAATGTACAAAGTCAGAGTTGTGCCTCGAATTGCATTATCTCACTTCTGTCAGGTAAGTAATTTCAGGTATGTTTTCCATTCACGTCAGCATGCATCATTTCTTAATGCATTTCGAAAATGGGACTTATAATCCCGACAAAAACAACATTCATTGCATTTGCATGGTTGAAATTTAGGCATCATTTAGTCTTTGAATGCAACCTCTGCGAGCTCACCTTCAAAGAGGGGTAGCTGTTGACACCTAAATTTTACCGACCATTTAGTTGTAATTTGCATAGAAAATTAGGAATTAAATTTTTAACCCCTAAAAAAAATATTTAAATTGCATAACATGTAATTTAGGTTCATTTAGTTTAATTGCATATTTTTTTTATCAAATTGGCGTTGGCGTGTAACATCCCGAATTTTGAACCGTTACCGGGACCAATAAAGTGTATGTTAATTCTCGTTTAATTTTAGTAAGTCTCACCCGGACTTGATCAATCACGGGATACTAACCAAATGGGAAAGGCTAAATGAGGAACGGTACGTGGACCAGGGACCCGATCACGAGTTGAGTACCGATTTCGAGAAACGTCGAGGGAATATTTTGGGCAATATGGGCCGATTTTAGGAAAATAACGGATTCGATGTAATCAGTGACGTACGCTCAAATTGCGGGTGATTCCGCACAACTGAGAGTACACTAATGAACGAATCCCGAATTCAATCCGAACAATCGCGACCCTCGGCTCTAGTGATAATTCCTCGCGCTTTCCCGAGATTCGAGACCATCACGACTCGGACAACCCTAGGTCGATACGCGTAACTCCTGAACAGCCGCCTGTTAGTGAGAGGCACTAAAACTTTAAAACGAGCAAATTTGATCGCGAAATTGGACCCGAACTTCGACGTTGAAAATTCGAGGGCGTTAGCGACTATTTTGAGGATCCGACGTCATTTTAGTGTGGCCACATACGTTTGGGGTCAGTACGGCTGAAAATTGAAATTTCGGCAAAAGTTGGAAAAATTTACAATTTTTCCCCCGGAGACCCCGATAATCATTTTCGAGGCCGGTGTCATTTTGGGGTGGCCACACACATTTGGAGTCATTACGGTCAAAAATTGAAATTTTGGCTCGGAAGTGAAAAATAATATTATTTTATTCCCAAGACTTCGCAGTCGATTTTCGAGAGCTTAAGAAGCTATTTTCATGATTCTAACGCCATATTATGTTGGCCACGCATATATAGGACCGGTAGGGACAAAAATTGGAATTTTGACCCGGGACCGGAAAATTACCAAATTGCCCTTGGGCTCATTTTTTATAATTCCGAATTTTGGCCATTGAGGGAAGTTAACTAAGGCTGATTAGAGCTAACTCAGATCTGGTTAGCCCTTGGTTAAGGGCTTTTGACCCTTTTGCCCATGCATTATTGGATAAGAAGCATTTCTAGCCCTTGGATGAGGGGCAAAATGGTCATTTTGGCTAAGATTTTGACACTTGGACTCCACTTACCAGACCTTGGACCAGCATTTGACCCTCTCTCTCTCCTCTCCCCCTCATTTTTCTCCCGATTTCCCCTCTTCCTCTTCTTCTTCATTGTTTTTTTTCTCTACCGTGGGCTTTCTGCTGGGTCTGGTACTGTTCACGCCGGAACAGTACCCACAGCCGAAGTTGCTGGCCACCAGCCACCACACGCCACTGCTTGGTACCACCACAGCCACCCACAGCCCCGTTTCCAGCTTAAAACAGTGTAGAACAGCAGCAAATCGTCGTTGCCGTGACCGCCGGCTCGCAACCAGAACGCCGCCGTCGATCTTTACTGCGCGTCGGTGATCGACTGCCCATTCCCGTCGTCTCGAGTCGTTAATAGGCGAGTATTAACCCCTAAATTTTTCTAGCTAATTTTTGTGCATTTTGGAGGTGAATTAAGCCTAAATATGGTTTGTGTAGGTGTGTTTGTGTGTGGACTGATTAAAGGTCCTCATTAGAGCCTAATGAAGTGATATAATGGTGGTTTAGTGGCCTAAGTGTGGTCTGCCCTGGTACTGTTCATACAGAACCGAAATTGTGCATTTTAGGGGTTAAATTGGGGTTAATTAAGCTTAATTATGGCTTAATTATGTAAGATTGTATGTAGGATGTTTAGGGGACTTCATTAGGGCCTAATGAGGTGATTTAGAAGTGATTTAATGGTCCTAAAGTGGTCTGCCCTGGTACTGTTAACATAGAACCGAATTTGTGCAATTTGTCTAAGTTGTGTATTAAATGGTTACTAAGGAAAAGCATGGAATTAGACATTGTAGAGGGCAAATTGGGAATTGTGGGAACCCTATGGGTGTCGCCATATTCAAGAATTTCATGGCTAGGTTCGTTTAGGTGTGACATGCCTTGAATGCCTCAAAACAAATGGAGAGAAATGTGCAGATTAAATGCCGGGTTGGATGGACTAAAATGAAATGGTTGGTGAGTATCGATAATGCGCCGAATGTGTCGAAATGTATGAATAAATTGTGCGTGGCGTATTGGCATCGATTATTGGTCTGAATTCCATATCTTGTGATTTTGTATGAGTCATACAAATTGATGGAAATTGGGAGTGCTAAATGATGCACGTACTAGAGGTAGTGAAGTTATTGGCCTTCAGGTCGGGCCTACGGGTCGTTTTAAATTGTGGCCTACGGGTCGATTTAACCTAGGGCCTTCGGGTCGTGGCCTTCGGGTCGGTTTAACCTATGGCCTTCGGGTTGGGCCTACGGGTCGATTTATCTTTCAAAGTGGCCTACGGGTCATGGCCTTCGGGTTGATATAACTATGACCTTCGTGTCGGAATGATTATGTACGTCTGATATTTCAATGTGATCATCATTGGTAAATGCTTAACCTGCAGGATTGTCATGTGGATGATTTGGACTGTGAGTCGATGAAATTGTTGAGATTTATTAATATCTTGCTTGGTGTGTTTAATTTACCTGTCCAGAAGTGCATGTTAGCCTAGTTTAGATTTATGGATTATTTACTTGCTGAGATTTATCTCACGGTTATTGAAAACCGACATTTGAAACCCTCGTCCGTGACCATGGTGGAGCTGCTCGTGCGTTTTGGGATTCCCCATTTTATCCAGAAGACTTTTTCTGTACACCCAGTAGGAGAGGGGAATTCCTATATCAGATATTATACGTTAGTCTGGGTAGATGTCGGGGAGTTGGAGTCTGCAACCCATGAGTACGTAGCTTGGTGTTATAGGACGTACAATGGGGAAGAGATCGGACTTCTTAGGACTTTTGATGTTCCATTTAATGGACTGAATGGAGTAGATCCTCAGTGCCCTGACGGGCAAGTGATAGATCCCAGCCCATCTGTTGAGGAGAGTGCGAGCTCAGAGGGGCTACCAGTAGTATACGAGTCGGACGAAGGCGGATCGATGGACATGGATGAGAGCGATGAGGAGATGGAGCTGCAACTGGAGGAGGACCCCGATCTCGAGGCGATGGACGTGGAAGACGAGTCCGAGGGAGCTGAGTTCGAGCTGGACTCATTGGGTTCCGATGAGGAGCTTCCTGATAGCACTTCCTCGTCAGAATCTTCTGAGTCCGACCCGGACTGGGTTCCTTAGGTAGATCTTGTAGAATGATAGGGTGGTTGTACCTTTTTGTCTGAAACCGCCTTAGCTCAGTAAACCGGGCCACTGACCCTTTTTGATCCTAGTGGCTGTCGTTTGTTTTTGGTCTTAGTTAGCACTCCCCATTTAAATGGACTCTGTACCTACCCTTTGTAGTAATGATGTGCATATATTGACTTTAGTTAAACTTCCCTATTCTGCTAATCATGGTTATCTTGGTTATTGTATGGGTGTATATATATACAAATATATATACGTCGTTTTTGCTTGTGTTTCGAACTCGCCACGTTGGGTTTGGGTCGGCGACGAGTTCCTGGGAAGTCGCAACAAATTTGACCAAATTGTGGGATGCTCGTGCTTCGTGGGTTGCGGGGCGTGACATGGCGAATGAGCTTAAATTTCATCGAATGGAACTCGGCTCGCTCGGGAATGCATGGGTTGGGAATTACAAGTTAAACGGGCTCGGTTGTTTTAATTTGGGCTTGATTTAGTTTGTTGAGTTTAATTAATTAAAGCCCAAGTTAATTCAGCCCATTTAAATTTAATTAGAACTTAAGCCCTAGTCTAAGCCCATTAGGATTAGTAGGCCCATCTAATTGACCTAGGTTAGTATTATATAAACATGTTTAGGTTAGATTTTTAGGGAGGAGGTCACAATTGCAAATCAGAAAAATTAGAGAAACACAAGTGTCAGAGCGAGAGGAAGAGTGACGTCGCGCACCACCACCGGGGGGCACGCCATACGCCGCCGCACCGCTGTCGTCGTGCCTCAATCGCCCGCCGACATCGCTGCCTTATGCCAACATTGCTGCCTTTCTCCCATCGCCGTTGCTCCACCCTTCCACGTTGCCGCACGCCTTGCCCCAGTTCATCACCGAGACGGCAGCTGACTTCTTGGATCCACGAAGACAACGCAGCTCGTGGCTGCTTTGAACCCCTCGGTCAACAGAACCGAGAAGCTACTGCTTCCGTTGCTGCTCCTCCATGCAGAGCCACGTTCTTCATTGGTCAGACGACCCCACAACAATCATCAAGGAGTTCAGCTTGTTTGCATGTTGACTAGTGAAGTCAACAATTTCGTGTGAACTGCAGCTTCGTCCAGTCCATGCAACAAGTTGAAGACTCGTCCAAGGTAAGGCCCAGCTGATCCAGAACAAGCCCGAGGACGTCCTGCTACGCTGAGCTTCACTTGACGTCAACGAAGACTGCTGCTGCTTCTCTGATTCGTCACCGACGCTGCTGCTCCATCGACTTTTTTTTATCCCAAGCGACGCAGCCCTACGTTTCATCCCGCATCAATACTGCCCTTGTCCTGTACAAGATCCTGTTCGGCGAAGTATAGCATTCTGTTTCGCAGGTTTATCACTGAGAACTCTACACCGCAAGTCTACACCGAGAAGCCACTACCGCGAGTGAAGCCGTCATCGCCACACTCTTCGCCGGAACAGCCGTGTCGGACCCCCCCACAACACAGTCGCTGTTCGTGACCAGCGAAGTCACTGAGCTCACCGTCGTGCCGTTCCCGACGCCGGCCGCCCGTCGTTGCTCGATGCTTGATCCGTAAACCCGATCCCGATCCGCGAAGTCGAACTCGATCCCGAGTCGATTTGAATTTGGAGATTATCTGCAAATTAGGTAAGATTATTATCCGGTAAATTTTCAGAATATTTAATTTCCTAATTTGCATGTTTTGAATATTGCATGAATATCATGTGGATAATTAGATATCTTAGGATAATGTTCGATATATCCGTAATATTTAGAAATATTCGAAATTAGGAAAATTTCCTAATTTAGCAACGTATCTGGACGACTATCCGACCTTATCCTTAAGGTACGATACGCGGCGATACGGAAAATTATTATCCTATCCATAATCACTTGGATACGATAATGATTTTTATATGCTTTCCAATTTTGAATAATTGGCTTTCCGTCGATATCTATAACCCTATAGATATGACCAATAGTTCGATTTTTGTGCCTAATCCGAGTTTGAAACAAATATGGCGGATCGCGTGGACGTTTTGAATGTGGTTGCTATCCTTGATTATTTAATTGCTTTCCTTTTTCAAATAAACAGAAAATTCAAAAAAATATCAATTAGATTTGAATTAGAGTTTTTTGCATGTCTAGGAATCCTAAATATATCTAGAAGATAGAGTAGTTATTTAATTTAAATTAGAACTTGGGATGATCTATTTCCTAGTTTAAATTAAGTAATATTTTAATCTTAATAGATTATTTAGGTTATTTTATTATTTCAAATTTCCATGAAAACCCCAAAAAAAGAATGAATTTTTTAGGGTAGATTAAGATAAATTGCATTTTTAATTTAAGTAATTTATAATTTCGAATTTTGCCAAAAATCCCAAAAATAAGTCATGTTAGGTTAGATTAAGTCATCATAAGTTGCATGTTAACTTAGGCAATTTTAAATTTCGAATTTTAATAGAAAATACCAAAAAAAGGAGAAGCCATTAGATTGCATGTTATTTTAGGCATTTTTATAATTCCGAATTTCATCAGAAAATACCAAAAAATAAATAAATCTTTTGCCCGTCATTAGAATTAGGTCACGTCGTTGCACGACATATAGTTTGCATGTTAGGTTGCATTAATTCGCATGTCATTTTTGCACGTCATTGCATATAGATTAGTTTTCATTTAAATAAGCGAAAATCCAAAAAAAACCTGATTGAATTGCTTGTTAATTAGAAATCATATTAGGATTGTCAATGTGATTTTCTAGCTAACAATGCAGATGCTTGCGTTGGTCCGAGGTAAGTCATTCTTCTAAACTTGTAATTTATTTAACGCTTTTTTGGGTGTTAAATTAGTGGTTTGCGCACTCGCATGAATACCTCACATGTTAGTAAATAAGTTAAAATGGATCCAAACTGTCTGCCAAAATATTTTTGAAAAGAAAAAGCACCGAAAGGGCGTTAGACTAGATCTAGCGTAATCAAGTCCCCGGGCTTAGAATCTCTGGTTCGTAGGAATAAAACATATCTCCCCATGTTTTATTTAGGTTTTTAATCGACCTACCACAAAATGATTAGTGGCAACTCCAAGAATGAAAATATTTGCACGTTAAAAACTTAAATCCTAAGTTGCGAATTGGTAGGGCTTGGGAAGGCCCGAATTAAGCTTAGTCTTAAAAATCCATTAGCCCGAAAAATGAAAATTTTTTAGGTCGCGACACACTGCATTTTCTCGTGTTTTGACCATATTATCCCTTGTGAGACTCACCACTTCTAGTATAACTCTACAAAAGTAATCGATTTTTTATTGTTATTTGGTCAACTTTTTTTTTATTTTGCTTCTTATTTTTTCCCTGTGGGTTCCACTTTCCTTTTTCTTTCTTTGTTTCTTTCCATGCCTTAGACGTCTCAACTCTTGCAAAAAGGGTCTCTTTGTTTTCTCTCTTTCACGTCATTCTCTTCTTTCCACGCCTTTCACTCATTCTTCTTCTTCTTCCCCAAACCTGTCATCCTCTATTTTCTATCTATGATGTCAACCCCATCGTCCTCCGCACTTTCACTAGCACGGGCATTGGGCTCACTAGTTACCTCCCCAACGAGACTTTTTTCTCCGCCACATGTAGGTGGCGAAATAGTAGACCACATTGTTGCGGATTTTGTACTGCAGGCCACATTTATTCTTAAAGCAAAAAACACGCACTATGGAAGGAATAGTCAGGTTTACCTATGACTTTAGCCTAATTTTAGGCACAAGAGGCATCCTTTACCCTCCACTCTAGATTTAACCCAACATTTACAATCTTGATAAAGCAAAAGAATTTGGCCTGCATTTGACGACAATAGATTACTCAATTCCCCTTGAGATCAAACAACGGGATTAAGCATATCATGCATCATTATTTCCAACAAGTCAATAATGAGAAGCAACGACATTAGCCCAACAAAACTAACGATGAACTCATGAAAATCATAGTAAAAAAACTAAACCTAGAGAGAGCAAAATTCTATAGGACGTGAGTATGCTACAGACTACAAAGCAACTGCACAATTAATTCGCAAACACTGTTTTGATGCATATTATGCTCTAAACACAAGATTGAAACACAAGATCAAGCTTATGTTATGACCCAAAACTCAAATTCACTTTTAACAAAAGCTATCAAGAAGCACTCAATAGCGACCTAAATGAGAATGATTTGAGACCAAGAAAAGTAAAAAGGAAAAAAAAAGAAGAAGCTTTCGCCAGAAAGGTACCTGATACGGATTGTTGAAATATCTTTTGGGGATTACTGATACAGGAGAGATTTGTGGTAGAAGACGAAGAAAAAGGAGTGGGAGGTGTAAAAAGAACAGAATGGCTAACAAAAGATAAATCACAGAAACGGTTTGTAAGAGCAGAGAATTGAGAGGTATGGAAAGAAAGAAGGAAGAGGAAAGTGGGACTCGCAAGGCACAAAAAAAGAAGAAACGAAATAAAAGAGTTGACCAAATAATAAAAAATCGATCACTTTTGTGGAGTATTACCAAAAGTGGCATGCCTAACAAGGGATAGCATGGTCAAAACACAAAAAAATGGAGTGTCTAAGCGAAAGGAGAAGTGGAAAAAGAGCCGCCCTAGTTTGTATCAACTCATTATTCAATTCCTCAATCTGTATATTGTCGCAAATAGTGAGATCGTCGCTCGGTTTATAATGCCTCTTATGGTCCTCGTGTATTCCCATTTGGTTTGTGAAGCCTTGGTATCTCAATAAGTAGATCGCTGTCTGCTACAAAGGTCAAAGGCTTCATTATTGATAAAGGAAAGCGAGGTTGAGAAGTCTTTCATCAGAGGGATGGGTCTTCCTATTGAATTCTATTCCATGACCACATTGAATAGGGTAGCAAAGGAACGGAATCTTCGCGTATTAATTTTAAAAACTTTCCAAATGGCATAAAAACTTAGCCAAACGGACGCAATTTATTTAAATAATTATATGGGTTCCAAGAATTAACTGTCAGGATATTGTAAATACATTTTGCCATAAAAAATGGAATCGGGAGATTCTATACGGTGATTGATATCCATACAAAAATGGACTCTAGAGATTCGTGCATCAATTTTCATATATGTAGGATTGCTGTTATGTTGGCTCTCGCGTTGCCTATATATAGGTTAGGATTCTGCGTAATTTGCCACAACCAATCCTACCATCAAAACATAAAAGAGAAGTTAGAAAAGGAGATCATCAAATGGCTTCGGGAAGAATTTGTTTGTTCATCGGCGTTCTTTGCCTCATCGCTCTTTGCTTCGCAGGTATTGTTTAGCTTCTGTTTCTTCTCTATCGAGTTCATTTCTCTTTTGGTTTAGACCACGCTTGAGAATGGAAAGCTCGAACGACGCATTTATCTGTTTGATCAAATTAAAGAAACAGGATGTCCATATAATTTATATTATGTATTACGTTGTTTGATGAAATTTCTTGAAATTTGGTGCATCTCAGAAACATCAGTCGCGGAAGAATCGACTTGGAAATTGGACGTAGGGCCGTGTTCAGATTACCCGGACTGCAACGGATATTGCAAAAAAAATTATGGGCTTAGCATTACAGGGCTTTGCAAGATAAATGAAGCCGGACTCAATCGTTGTTATTGCTCATTTACTTAGATGAAATTACATAACTTTGAGCCATGACAAAATGTTTGTTATCATGGTTTTGATTGCTATGAATAAAACTGCCGTCTTCCGTACAACTTTTCTCAATGAAAGATGGGTATTTGGTGACAGTTCAGCAATCTCCTCTCATGTCTACCCTACTCTGTTTATAATTCTTATATATTTTCCTTCAGTAGATTGATGGACATTATACACTTTTTTAGTCGGATGGACATCACATAATTTGCAAGATCAAGATGAGTACTTGAATTTTCCAATATGCGATCTATAGCTGTATATAAGGAGTATACAACACACGTTGTGAAGCGATATGAGATATTATAATATCATAGAATTCGAAATATAAAATCTAATTCTTCCTTTTGCACGTATGTCATGGCTAAGAAATTTATTTTATGTAGAAGGTACCTGGTTTTGAGAAGATTTCGAGATTTCTTCTACCGACGATTAGGAAAATAGTACTCATGTTGGGCATGAGAAACTTTGTCAAAACTTGTTGAAAGTGTAGAGAAACAGGAAGATGTAAAATATGTGTATTTGTTCATTGTAAACTAAGAATTCAAGTTCTATAAATTGGGAAGATTTGGTTATAGATCGCATAAGAGATGTCATAAATCAACTTCTAACTATCTTATTAAATTTTAATTATGAGTTTGTTGATTAGTTAGGGATACATCACAAAATTTCATCCCACAAATGTTCATCAATTCATGAAAACTTTTAACAGAAAATTCAAGTTTAAAACCCTCTTTTGAACTTTCTTTTCATTCTGTAAAGATAGTCGAATTGAAAATTTCACTTTTAAGTAAGACCCGGGATGGAATTAGGTCATAAGAGAATTTTTGGTCTAGACGGGCAGTCAAAAATAGGGTCATCATTCGGCATTTGTTACGATCCTTTTCACTTTTGGATTAATAATACGAAAAATCCCAAATTGATTTACTTATAGCAAATTTATCCTAAATTAATTTTTTGATGATAAAAAAAGTTCAAACTGGTACACTTGTAATAATTTTACCTTCCGTTTCCGTTAAATTTTACTTTCAATTTTTTGTGTTGTGTGACATTCCGAATTTCAACCTATTTTTGGGAATTATAAAACGTGTATTTCGTCAGTACGCTTATAACAAAATCTCATCCAGAACTGATCACTCTAGGTAATTTCTTTTTAAATTAGAGATTTCGCTAGAATCGCATTCGATCGAATTTGGCCGTTATTTAGAGCCCAAACTTTGGTGTCGAATTTCTCGGAGTTCCGGGACGAATTTAATTGGACAGTGTCGATATAATTGTGGCTAGCCTCGATATTGCCAAGGATACGTGAAAAGTGAAATTTTGATCGGGTGCGGATTTAGACTAGTAGACCTTCCTCGTAATGTGTTCTATTTGATTTCTTTTGGCCCTTTTACCTAATTATTAATTATGATTTTCGTGGACTGTTAAATCGTCTTCGGATTCGAATCGTGACCATTGGATCGCACTCGAGGACAAAAATTGACTTTTGTCCTCTCTCTCTCCTCTCTCTTCTGCCGCGCCCACACTGCGCGCACGTCTCCCCTTGCACCGTCCTCTCTCTCTCTCTTTCTCTTTCTCTCTCTCTTTCCCACCATGCAACATCCCCTCGCGCACGTTCCCTGCCATGCAGACTTGCCCCCCTGCCTCCTCTCTCTTCTCCTTTTTCTCTTCCTCTTCCTTTTTTTCTTTTTCTTCTTCTTCTTCTTTGGTTTTTTCTTCCTCTGCCCCAACCGTGACTGCTTTGGCTTCCTGATTGCTACTCCCCGACCAGTCACTGCAGACTACCCCTCGCCGTCTGCCTGGCATCGCCGTTGCCCCGATCGAGTCGCGCCGCCACCGTCACTCGCGACTGCCTATCACCGGCTTGCCCACACTACACATGAGCAGCAACTCGCTATTGCGTTCGCCATGGCCAGGCTCCGCGAGCTGCCGCCCAGCTCGTCCGACCGCTCACTTGATTCCGTCGTCCAGCCGTCGCGCCGTGCCGCCCCGACCACTGCCAGTTCGCCCCCCTCAGCCCCTAGTTCTTCCTTTCTCACCACCACCTCCCCTGGCTGACCTTACCCTCCCCTTCTGCATTGTCGCCGTCGCCGTGTCAGCTCGCCGCCACCATCATCCTTGTTGCCCAACGACGACGTAGCTGCCCCCTTGTTTTAGCCGGGCCAATTCGCCGCCGCGTCGCCATCACCGCTACTCGTCGCCGCTGCCCTACCGCCCAGCCAGCGGGCATACCCAGCTCGCCGGCCAGCCAGCCAGCCAGCTCGCCGGTTAGCTAGCCTAGCCCGCGGCTAAGTCACCCAGGCCGTGGCTGAGCCATTGCCCGCTCAACCTAGGCCACTGCCTAGCCGCTGCCCGTCACTTAGCCCGTTGCCCGAGCATGCCCTTGCCATGGCCGAGTCGCCTAGCAGTGTGCCCAGTTGTGGCTGAGCACCGCGCCGAGTCACCGAGTAGTGTGCCGAGCCGTGGCCTAGCCCCGTGCCCGTCGCACCCTCGCCCGTGCCAAGCCCGTTAGTGTTGATCTGGGCCATTTTGAGCCCGTGTGGATTATTCCCGGGCCAAACTTAGGTAAGTGACTTCCTAAACCTAGTTAGTATAATGGGTATTTTTAGACTTGTTTAGGGTGTGATTAGTACCGGTTTATGGGCTAAACGTGGATTAGGTTCAATATTTGCATGTGCGTAATTGTTAGATTAAATTGTGATGATTGTGGGGCTTAAATTATAGTTGATTTATGTGGGTGTGATGATCGGATTGTTGTGGCGTTTGTGGATGAAATTGATGTTTGATTTGACCGACTTGAATGTTGGATTGGTGGGCTAGTGCGATGAACTCATGATTGAATTGTATGACTTGTGTGCATGTGAGAACGGACTTGAGACGTATTGACGGTGGTCTGTGAAAGGAAATTTAGACCTGGGACTTGTTCACGGCGGTCATTGGAAATTGATTGAATTGTGTGGCTTGTGTGCATGTGAGAACGGACTTGAGACGTATTGACTGTGGTCTGTGAAGGGAAAGTTAAACCTGGGACATATTAACGGCGGTCATTGGAAATTGATTGAATTGTGTGGCTTGTGTGCATGTGAGAACGGACTTGAGATGTGTTGACGGTGGTTCGTGAAAGGAAAGTTAGACTTGGGACGTGTTGACGGCGGTCATTGGAAATTGATTGAATTGTGTGGTTTGTGTGCCTGTGAGAACGGACTTGAGATGTGTTGATGGTGGTCCGTGAAGGGAAAGTTAGACTTTAGGCGTGTTTACGCGGGTCATGAGAAAGTGTGAAATGTCCAGTGAGGGACAGAGCCCAGATTGATTGGAGGGCTGACCTGAAACATGTTTATGCGGGTCGTGAGAAAGTGTGAAATGTCCAGTAAGGGATAGAGCCTGAATTGGTCGGAGGGCTAGCTAGAGGCATGTTGACGCGGGTCATGGAAAGTGGCCGGACACGCATGCGAAATGTGCTTGATTGAATTGGGTAAATGTACGTGAGTATGATGCCTGTATGATTTTTATATGTTTGTGTGATTTTATTGCATTATAGTTATTTAACTATTATGCAGGATTTGGCATGTAGTACGAGTTGAGGTAAGTTTGTTGTGTTGATTCGATTGTGTGGGCTGGTAGATTGCATGTTAGACTCGTCTGGGTACGCATTGGCCTATGTGGGGTTTAGGTTGTCTACTCATTGAGATTTATCTCATCCCCCGTTGTTAAACATTTTCAGGTTTGGAGTGACGGATAGTCATCACATGTGGTTCAGAGACCGGGAGTGAACTAGGGCATTTGATGCTTTGTTTCATCTTTTGAATGCTCCTTTTTGTATAGTGAAGTAGGCTACCCAACCACCGCCCCCTTTTGATAAATGTGATTTGAAGTTAGTAGCCTAAATTGAATGTTGTAAGTGACCGTCAGTTTTATGAAGTGCGTTTGTTGATTTGTGCCTATGCTATCCTGTTGTCATTGTTTATTGTTTGGGTTGTTTCTGTTTCGCTTCCGCTTGCCTTTATCGTTGGGCATTTCGTTTGGGTCGGCGACGCGTCCTGGGACATCGCGCTCAATACGGCCATCGAAGGGGTGTCGCGAGCCCGTTGGGGTTCATGGCATGATATGTTGGATGACATGTGATAGTTTGACATATGTGTATCAGTTTGTGTTTTTTCATGACATTAATTGTTTTTAGCATAGGGTACATGTTTAGGGTTTTTGGAGGTAGAAAATTTAGTTTGAGGTAAATTTGTAATAAGTGTACCCGTTTGGTGTTTTTTGTAGTTAAAAAATTAGTTTTGGATAATTTGTCACAGAAATACTAGTTTATGTTTTTTTGTGGTAATAACCCTTCACTTTTTTTTCTCCCTTTATCTTTTGGATTGTCCATTGGATCAATCTCTCAAGTGTTTGAGGATGTCCTAATCTTCCTTTCAACAAAATAAATATCTTCAAGAGTATTCGAGACTTTGTGAATCGAATAAGTGAGAGTGATGTGGTACAAATATCGCAGGAAACGAATCCAGATCAATTGAGTGTCTATAGTATTGTCATCTTTGCTTCAACAATATTCGCTGTCGTGTTGACACTAGCGCACGACACAAGACAATGATGCACATCACTCTGCTTGGAGCACCACACCTTTCTCTGCAAAATTAAATATTTCTGCCATATAAATAGAAGTCCGTGATTGCGAAGGTATTCTCAATCTATAATCAGTGAGTAATTTATGGACGGAGGAATGTATCCAATATGATTGGAAACTTTGTGTATTGCACAATGTCTTTCAATTGTAATAACTTTGTGTATTCACCTTCTGTGGTCCTGATCCATCCAAGCCTTAACAATCCCACGTTTGTTCACCTATCTCCATAAATGTTCCAACACATGGTTTAATGCCGATGCGTTGGACCAATATGGGCCTTGTGGTTCATATTTATAGCAGCTCCAAGGCTGCTACCATCCCAGAAAGCATTTTCCATACAGCTATTGGGAAATGGAAGTCGTTAATGAATATTTCAAGAGTACTTGTTAGAAAATTAATTAAGATAATATTATAATTTTTCTTACACTAACCATTTTTTACGACAGTGTTTTGAAAATTTGAAGTCATCCTCATATATATGCTTGAGCAATTGTTGATAGGGCCCTTCTTTTATTGCAAATGAAAGAACCACTAGTAATTGGAATAGGTCAATTATTTTTTAAGAATAAAATATCGTATGAGTACATGATCATTACAACTAGCTCAGTCTAGCTTTTGTCATTCTACTGCTCATGTCAAAACTGAAGCTGATCAGATGTCAAATAATAATAGTAAAGCAAGTTTTGCTAAACTGCTAATGGGACATGGATTTTGTCAACCCATCCGTAATGAAAGAAAAGAATTTAAGTTTCTACTTGATCCATTCAAGTGTACTTGCTCCTTGGCTGCCTCTCACCACTGAGGGTTAAAAATCAGACTAGACCTGCTGGCTCTACCGAGTACCAGCATGTCCATTGGTTCAATTCAGTTCTTGTGCTGGTTGTGATGAAAACCGATTAAGCCAGCCAAAACCATACGGGTCAGTCATGCCATTTCGTTTAAAATTGGATCCGAAGAGATTGAGTGGACCGGAGTTTCGAGCTAGAGCACGATGGAAGGTTGTTGGGCAATCATACATGTATCAGTCAGCTTGTTTCTCATTATGAGCAGATTTACGTTGTTAAAGCCATGGGACTTGAACTCGAGTCGTCTCGATGCACTTTAAAAACTCATATTAGCTTGCTAGGACTATCATCCTCAATGGCTTGGAATCAGCTTAAGTATACCACAGTAATATAATAATTTCTCATCTATTCCGCAGCAAAACTCATGGCAAGTCCTGACATGACATAAGAATAGGACTCAAACACTACAACACTTTATCAAGAGAAACCCGAAAGCAATAGAGATATACTTGATACAATGCATCGCATACATTAAAAACCCTATAACACTCACATTAAAGACCCTCTATCAGGAGTCAGATGGAGTACTCATTTCTTTGAAATCAAGACGTGACATTCCGAATTTCGATCCATTTTTGGGATTTATAAAACGTGTAATTCGTCAGTGCGCTTATAATGGAATCTCGCCCGGGAATTGATAACTCTCGGGTTCTTGTTTTTAAAATAGAGATTTTTGCTAGAATCGCACTCGATCGAATTTGGCCGTTATTTAGACCCCGGACTTGGCAGTCGATTTTCGGGAGTTTCGGGACGAAATAAATTGGACGGTGTCGATATTATTGTGGTCAGCGTCGAGATTACCAGGAATAGTGAGAAAGTGAAATTTTGGACCGGGTGCAGATTTGGACTAGTAGACCTCCCTCGTGGTGTGTTTTTGAGTCATTTTATTTATATTTTATTTTGGCCCTTGTCCTATGCTATTAGTTAGGGTTTTTCGTGGACCGTTAGACCATTTTCCGGGTTTGAACCGTGTCCGTTAGATTGTGCTCAATGACGAAAATTTATTTACTTATTTATTTTTCTTCTTCTTCTCTCTCTCTCCTCTCTCCTCACCACCGCCGCGCACGTTTCCCGCCCCCCCTCTTTTCACTTCGTCTCTCTCTCTCTTTCCCTTTTTCTCTCTCTCTTCTCTCTCCTCCCTCTAGCCCCGCGCGCGTGTGCGCCTTCCCTATGCAGACACACCCACGCCTGCACGTTTCCCCCCCTCTGCCCCATGCACTCTCTCCGCCTTTTTCTCTACCCCTTCCCTCTGTCTCCCTCTCCTTCTTTTCTTCTCCTCTCTCTTCCCTTGGCCCCGACGGTCCGACTTCTGGTGTTGCTCGCCGGCTGCATGCAGCCGCTGGCCGCCCCGTCGACTGCCTCGCGCCGCCGTAGTCGACAAGCTGCGCCGCCGCCCGGCCAACTACGGCCGCCCCGTTGCCTGGCCACCTTCCCCCCTGCCGCCGCCTCGGCAGCCTCTCTCCCTCTCCTCCCCTCCTCCGCAGCCCCCGGCCGTCCGACGCCACCTCCACCAGCCACTGCCGCCGTCACCACTCGCCGCCCCCCCAGCTGCTGTCTCCGGTCCGCCTCACCGCCTCGACAGTAGCCGCCCCTGTCGTTGCTTCCTCGACGCCGCCGCGAGCAAGCAGCCGCTCGAGCTCGCCGCCGCACTCGGCGAGTCCCCACCGCTGCCCAGCCGTCCAGTCGGCTCCCCAGCACTTCCTCGACATCTGAGCGTCGCCGTCGCCGCCGCGGAACGCCCCAGCCACGCCACCCCACCTCGGCCACCTTCCTCTCCTTCGCTCCTATCGTCGCCGGGGAGCAGCTCGCCACTGTCTTCCGCCGTCGCTGCCTCGTCCGCCACCACCGGCGTCCCCTTCCGCCACTGACCGTCGCCGTGCCGCCCAAGCACCGCCGGCTCCGAGCCTCGCCGCCCCAGCTCTCTCTCTCTCTCCCTCGCCACCCCACTCAGCCAACTCTCCTCTCTCTCTCTCCGAGCTGGTCGCCGGGGAGCCGCCCTGCTCGTTGACGCCGTCGTCCCAGTAGTCGCCGCGTCGCCGCCGCCGCCGGTCGCCGGCCCGGCAAGCCAACCAGCTCCGGCCAGCCAGCTCGCCGGCTAGCTTGCCCGAGCAGCCGAGGCCAGCCTCGGGCCGTGGCCAAGCTTGCCCAGGCCGTGGCCCTCGTGCACTGGCCGCACGCCCGCTCGCTCGGTCGTGGCCCATCGCCTAGGCGCCTTGCCCGTCCAACCCGGTGCCTTGCCTGTCCGACCAGGCGCGTCGCCCGTCCGACCAGGCGCGTCGCCCGTCCGCGCCCGTGCCTGTGCCCGCGCTCGCGCGCCAGGCACTTCGATCGGCCATTGTGCCCGCGTTGGCCGACCACCGAGCCCGTGTGGCCCGCGCTCATGCCCAGTCGGTACTGTTCACTCGGGCCATTTTAGGCCCGAGTCGACTTTTACCGGGCCAAAACCTGGTAAGTGACTTCCTAAACCCTACCTATTACATTGGGTATTATTAGACTTGTCTAGAGTTTGATTAGTACCGATTTAGGGGTTAAACGTGGATTAGGGTCAATATTCATATGTGCGTATTTGTTAGATTAAATTGTGACAATTGTGGGGCTTAATTAGTAGCTAATTATAGTGGGTTAATTATCCGTATTGTCAAGGCGTGTGTGGGGAAAATTTATGCGTGATTGTGGCCGGCTTGAATGTCAGAATCGTGAGCTTGTGGTTTAGAATTGGGATGATTGTGGGTGCATATTTGTGGCTATTATTGGTGAGTCAATGATTGGCTATTGTGGCATTCATGGGTGGATTTGATGTTCGTATGTGGCCGATTGAATGTCGAGTTTGTGTATTGGTGTGGCTTGTCATGAATTGGATTGAATTGTGATTATGGATCGCTTTATTGATTGAATTGAATGCCGTGTGATTGCCTGTCGATTTTTAAGCTCGGATCGATCGGAGGGCTACGGACTTGGGACGTGTTAACGGCGATCCGTGTGAAGGCATGAACGGCCGATGGGCCAAATGGATGCGGGCTTGAGACGTGTTGACGGTGGCCCGTTAAAGGTGTGATAGACCGGGACGTGTTTACGCCGGTCATTGGAACGATTGATTGTGTGGCTTGAGACGTGTTGACGGCGGCCACTGGTATGGTTTGGGTCGTGTTGACGGCGGCTATTGGAATTGATCGAATTGTGCTGCTTGTGAGCCCGTGAGAGGAAAGTTGGTTGGACGCGTGCATGCGAATTGAGTGTGATTGAATTGGCTGGTTGAGTGTGTGATTGAATTGGTTGGTTGAGTGTGTGATTAGATTGGCTAGTTGAGCGTGTGTTTGGATTGGCTGGTTGAGCGTGTGATTGAATTGGCTGGTTGAATTAGTTAGATTGATTGAGTGTAAGTGTGGTTGGTATTTGAGCGATTGTGATGTGTTATTTAATTACCATTATTGCATTTATCACATGACGACTAATGTGCGGAGTTTACATGGACCTGATAGCGAGGTGAGTACAATTATGTGAATTCTATATGTTATGGGGTAGATTGCATGTACGACTGGTCTGGGTACGCATTGGCCTACGTGGGGTATAGGGGGTTGCTTATTGAGACTCGTTCTCACGGTTATTATATAACCATTTCAGATCCGCGATCATGAGTGACTGGAGACGCTTCAAGGGTAATCCCGGAGATCGAAGACGAGTCAAGCACTTGGTATTTTGAGTCCCCCTTTTGTAGAGGAGTTAAGTTTGTGAACCATTGCCCGTTTTGGGAAATGTGGTTCTACTGTTGTGGCCTAGCTTGGAGATTTGTCTTTTGTGAACGTCGTATGTATTCGTGAAGTGTAAAAATTACAGTTATTTGTTTATTGCTATTGCTGCCCCTTGTCATTATTAATTGTCCGGGTTGTTTCTATTTGTTTCCGCGCGTGCTTAATCTATGATGTTTTGGTTGGGTCGGCGACGTGCCTAGGACGTCGCATTCAATGATCGACCATCGAGGGATGATCGCGCGCTTGTAGGGTGCGGGGCGTGACATCCTGTTGATTTGGTATCAGAGCAAGGTCAGCTCGAACCAAGAATGTCGAAGCTTGGAGTGATAAGGAGCGATGACCTTGTGGTAGCCAGTTAGGTAGACTTATTGGCCATGCGTTACCCAGACTGTGTGACTGTAATTGCTGAGTGATTTGATGCAATAATATGTGAGGTGCAGGTGCGTCAGGACTTGAGGTTAGTGCACAATCTCTGTTCTTTGTGATTGAGTGATGTTGTGATTGACTGCCTGCTTAGTGAATTGTTGTGTTTCATTGCCTAGGGTTTTAGACTGGTATAGTTGGCCTAGGTCTTTAATTCTCGTGGGGGAATTATAGCAGGTAAGTGGATGGTGCGAACCTTGTGAGTATGAGTAGCCGAGGCTGAGGTCGAGGTCGAGGTCATGTAAGTCCGCAAGTTGGAGTTGTGGGGGGATTCCAGATGGGATGTAATTCTGAGGGCACTCGAGGAAGTTGGAATTCTAATGGGAAGACAGATTGATGAGCGGAATGCTACTGTTGCTACTGAGGCTGAGACCACTATTATTGTCGTCAATGGAAGTAACGGGAATCGTGGGTATAATGGAAATGTTGGGAATCAAGGTCAAGGGTAAGCTAATGCAGTTAGACAGATGCGTCAGTTGGTTGGAAAATTTTTTGGAAATTTCTTTAAACCTGCAAGGTTCGATGGGAAGAGGTGACCCTAAGGCTATATTACTTTGAATAGAAAAAATGACAAAGTTTCTTCGATGAGGAGAAAGTGATGAGGTATTCGGGTGCACTGATGAGGACAAAGCGACCCTGGCTACATATCAACTCTTAGGAAAATGCAAGTGATTGGTAAGAGGACCCCCGAAGTAGGATATTTCAAAGGGCATATTTCTAAGCTGGGATGTCGTTGTCGAGGCCTTTAATGAGAAGTACGTTCAGAAAGTGTGCGAGGACAGAAGATGACATAGTTCCCTCGACTTCGCTAAAATCGGATGTCAGTCGATCAGTACGGGTCAAGTTTGTAAGGTTGCCTAAGTACGCATCAAGGATGGTTAAGGACCGTGAGGATAGGACAAGGAGGTTTCGGGATGGATTGGAATCGGAATTCCGCAATCAGTTAGTACTTTTGGGTCTTAAGGGATTTCAATGAGTTGTATGAGAGTGCTCGATGGTTGACATAGATATGAGTGAAAGGACCGCCGCTTCTGGATCGCAGTACGGACCGACTAGGCACAATAGGAACTTTGGAAAGAAGCCTATGACAGAGAATATGAGACTTGTCCCTCTAGTAAGGAAGAGCTCTGGAAAGCCGAACTACTACTCCAATGCCGCATGTCAGTCTTATGGAAAGAGGCATAGGTATGGCCATTGCCAAGGAAGAAGTGGAGCATGTTGTGGATATGGACAGTAAGGTCACCAAGTGAGAAATTGTTGAACCGACAGGTTAGGTCACTAATGCAATCACAACAACCGCAGGTAGGACATTAAGCGAGAACTGCCCCGCAGATTAATCAGAATTGGCTGAGGACGTAAGGAAAAGTGTAGTGGCTGAGAAGGAAGTGAAGGATGTGCCTTAAAAGTCTAGGTGCGTTATGAGATAGTATTGGGTACAGTAGGAGATGATTTTGAAGTTATCGCCCGAGTGGTCATGTAAGACTCAAAATCAATTTTATCAGGAATCGGCGCAATCGGTTTAAGGATTTATGGATTACTGACGATATCCTTGGACAAGTTGGGAAGGATGAGTGTTGCTTAGGAATTACAGATTTTGTAAAGAACCGATGTGAGTTTTTTTTGGGAGACTGTTGGATTGAAATTGGATGGATTGAGCTTTCTCTTTGAGGTGTAAAAAGATAATTAAATTGTGGATGATTAGTTGGTTGAGGAATCAAGGCTAAAGGACATAGCCGAGGTGTGTAATTTTCCCGATGTCTTTCCTCAGGAATTGCCGGAATTGCCACCTATTAGGAGAGTCGAGATTGTGGTTGAGTTGGCCCTAGGGACAAAATCGACCTTGGGAACGCCCTACAAGATGTCACTGTCGGAATTGAAGGAATCGAAAGTCCAAATACGGGAGTTACTGGATTAAGGTTTTATTCGTCTGAGTAGGTCTTCATGGGGAGAGCCAGATTTATTCGTGAGGAAGAAGGACGGATCGTTAAGGCTATGTATTGACTGCAGATAGTTGAATCACGAGACTATTAAGGATAAACGCCAGTTGTCGAGGATGAATGACCTGATCGACCAGTTACGAGGGGCATCAATATTTTGTAAGATCAACTTAAGGACGGGTCATCACCAATTGAGGATTAAGAAGGAAGACATGCCGAAGTCGGCATTTAGGACGAGGTATGAACTCTATAAGTTTACGGTGATGCCGTTTGGACTGACGAACACCCCTACAGCCTCTATGGATTTAATGAATCGGGTATTCAAGGAACTTTTGGATCAGTTTGTGATTGTGTTTATCGATGATAGTCTGGTGTATTCGAAGAGTCCCGCCGAACACGAGATGCATTTGGAAAAGGTTCTACGGACCCTAAGGGAACATGCACTCTACGCTAAGTTCAGCAAGTGTGAATTCTGGCTTCATCAAGTGGCATTCTTAGGACATGTGGTATCCGAAGAAGGAATCGCAGTGGATCCGACAAAGATTGAAGTTGTCATAAATTGGCCTAGACGGACAACGGTAATCGAGGTTCAGAGCTTCTTGGATCTGGCTGGTTATTACAGACGTTTCGTGGAAAGGTTTTTAGCGTTAGCGACACCATGGACGCGTTTGCTAAAGAAGGAAATGAAAATTTGAATGGACGGATAAGTACAAAAGGAGTTTTCAGAATTAAAACAGAGTTTGATGATCACGCCAGTGTTAACAGTCTCGTCAGGTCTGGGTTAGATGAGATTTACAGTGATGCGTCGTTAAGGGGATTGGGATGTGTGCTAATGCAACACGGGAAAGTAGTGGCATACGCATTGCGGCAATTGAGGCCGCATGAGCAGAATTATCCGACACATGACTTGGAGTTGGCTGCGATTATTTTCGCTCTTAAGATGTGGAGGCACTACCTGTGTGGGGAGAAATTTCAGATTTATACGGACCATCAAAGTCTAAAGTACTTGTTCTCCCAAAAGGAATTAAATGTGAGACAGCGTCGTTGGATGGAACTCCTTAAGGACTATGACTGCGATATATTGTATCACCCTGGAAAGGCTAATAGGGTTGCGGATGCACTGAGCCGGAAATCGAGCATCGCGCATATGATGGTCAAAGAGTGGATTTTGTTGGAGGGAGTTCGAGATTCGAGATTTAAGTTTGAGGTAAGTCATGTCTCGAGTCTGCTTGCCGCATTGAGGATTGAACCAGAAATACAGACTAAGATTAAGGCTCTTCAATCGACGGACCCAGAGATTCAAAAGATTTTGAGTATGGATGCCACAAAAAGGAAATCGGATTTTCAGGTATCCGAGGATGGAATTTTAAAGTTCCGTGGACGGTTATGTGTGCCCAGTGATACAGAACTGAAGGAAGAGATTTTGTCTGAAGCGCACCGTAGTACGTACAACATTCACCCAGGGAGCACGAAAATGTATCAGAATTTACGGCAGCATTATTGGTGGAACGGCATGTAAGTGGACGTGGCCAAGCATGTGGCTAAGTGTTTAACGTGCCAACAAGTGAAGGCGCAACATTGCAAGCCGGGTGGAATGTTGCAGCCATTGGAAATTCCCGAGTGTAAATGGGAACACATCACGATGGACTTTATAATGGGATTACCGAGAAGTCAAGATTCATGATTCGATTTGGGTGATGGTCGATCGGTTGATAAAGTCAGCACATTTTTTACCGATGCGAAAGGATTTCGGCTTGGAAAGGTATACCGATTTGTATGTGCGACATATAGTCCGTCTCCATGGAGTACCAGTGACGATCACTTCGGACTGTGATCCTAAATTTACTGCCGCCTTTTTGGAAAAGTCTTCATACGGCATTAGGGACGAAGTTACAGTTTAGCACAGCTTATCATCCCCAGACAGGTAGCCGATCAAAAAGGACGATTCAGACTTTGGAAGACATGCTGCGAGCATGTGTTTTGGATTTTAAGGGTGGCTGAGAGGAACAATTGTTTGGTTGAATTCGCCTACTACAATACCTACCGGTAGAGTATTAGAATGGTACCGTTTGAAGCATGGTATGGCAGAGCATGCAGAACATCGGTTTGTTGGGATGAAGTTGATGAGAGGAGCATCATAGGTCCCGAGTTGGTCCAGCAGTCAGTCAAAACGGTTAAGGTAATTTGGGAATACCAGGGAACCGAAGGTACGTCAAGGGAAAGTGAAGAGTTGATACGACGCCAATACCCCCATTTGTTTGAATAGTTGGGTTGAATTATAAATTTCGAGGACGAAATTTTTGTAAGGGGGGAAGAGTTGTGACATTCCGAATTTCGACCCATTTTTGGGATTTATAAAACGCGTAATTCGTCAGTGCGCTTATAATGGAATCTCGCCCGGGAACTGATCACTCTCGGGTTCTTGTTTTTAAAATAGAGATTTTTGCTAGAATCGTACTCGATCGAATTTGGCCGTTATTTAGACCCCGAACTTGGCAGTCGATTTTCGGGAGTTTCGGGACGAAATAAATTGGACGGTGTCGATATTATTGTAGCCAGCGTCGAGATTACCAGGAATAGTGGGAAAATGAAATTTTGGACCGGGTGCGGATTTGGACTAGTAGACCTCCCTCGTAGTGTGTTTTTTAGTCATTTTATTTATATTTTATTTTGGCCCTTGTCCTATGCTATTAGTTAGTGTTTTCGTGGACCGTTGGACCATTTTCCGGGTTTGAACCGTGTCCGTTAGATTGTGCTCAATGACGAAAATTTATTTATTTATTTATTTTCTTCTTCTCTCTCTCTCTCCTCTCTCCTCACCACCGCCGCGCATGTTTCCCGCCCCCTCTTTTCACTTCGTCTCTCTCTCTCTTTCCCTTTTTCTCTCTCTCTTCTCTCTCCTCCCTCTGGCCCGCGCGCGTGTGCGCCTTCCCCGTGCAGACACACCCACGCCCGCACGTTTCCCCCCTCTGCCCCATGCACTCTCTCCATTCTCTCTCCTCCTTTTTCTCTTCCCCTTCCCTCTGTCTCTCTCTCCTTCTTTTCTTCTCCTCTCTCTTCCCTTGGCCCTGACGGTCCGGCTTCTGGTGCTGCTCGCCGGCTGCATACAGCCGCTGGCCGCCCCGTCGACCGCCTCGCGCCGCCCTAGTCGGCCAAGCTGCGCCGCCGCCAAACTATCTGCGGCCACCCCGTTGGCCGCCCCGTTGCCTGGCCACCTTCCCCCCTGCCGCCGCCTCGGCAGCCTCTCTCCCTCTCCTCCCCTCCTCCGCAGCCCCCGACCGTCCGACGCCACCCCCACCAGCCACTATCGCCGTCACCACTCGCCGCCCCCCCAGCTGCTGTCCCCAGTCCGCCTCACCGGCCCGACAGCAGCCGCCCCCGTCGTTGCTTCCTCGACGCCGCCGCAAGCAAGCAGCCGCTGCTCGAGCTTGCCGCCGCACTCGGCTGGTCCCTGCCGCTGCCCAGCCGTCCAGTCGGCTCCCTAGCACTTCCTCGATGTCTGAGCGTCGCCGTCGCCGCCGCGGAACGCCCCAGCCGCGCCACCCTACCTCGGCCACCTTCCTCTCTTTCTTCCTTCGCTCTTATCGTCGTCGGGGAGCAGCTCGCCGCTGCCTTCCGCCGTTGCTACCTCATCCGCCACCACCAGCGTCCCCTTCCGCCACTGACCATCGCCGTGCCGCCCAAGCACCACCGGCTCCGAGCCTCGCCGCCCCAGCTCGCTCTCTCTCCCTCGCCACCCCACTCGGCCAACTCTACTCTCTCTCTGTCCGAGCTGGTCGCCGGGGAGCCGCCCTCGCTCGTCGCCGCCGTCGTCCCAGTAGCCGCCGCGTCGTTGCCGCCGCCGGTCGCTGGCCCGGCCAGCCAACCAGCTCCAACCAGCTAGCTCGCCGGCCAGCTTGCCCGAGCAGCCCAGGCCAGCCTCGGGCCGTGGCCAAGCTTGCCCAGGCCGTGGCCTTCGTGCACCGGCCGCGTGCCCGCTCGCTCGGTCGTGGCCCATCGTCGTGCCCATCGCCTAGGCGCCTTGCCCATCCAACCCGGCGCCTTGCCCGTCCGACTAGGCGCATTGCCCGTCTGCGCCCGTGCCCGTGCCCGCGCCCGCGTGCCAGGTACGCCGACCGGCCATTGTGCCCGCGTTGGCCGGGCACCGTGCCCGTGTGGCCTGCACCCGTGCCCAGTCAGTACTGTTCACCCGGGCCATTTTAAGCCCGAGTCGACTTTTACAAGGCCAAAACCTGGCAAGTGACTTCCTAAACCCTACCTAGTACATTGGGTATTATTAGAATTGTCTAGAGTTTGATTAGTACCAGTTTAGGGGTTAAACGTAGATTAGGGTCAATATTCGTATGTGCGTATTTGTTAGATTAAATTGTGACAATTGTGGGGCTTAATTAGTAGCTAATTATAATGGGTTAATTATCCGTATTGTCAGGGCGTGTGTGGGGAAAATTTATGTGTGATTGTGGCCGGCTTGAATGTCGGAATCGTGAGCTTGTGGTTTAGAATTGGGATGATTGTGGGTGCATATTTGTGGCTATTATTGGTGAGTCAATGATTGGCTATTGTGGCATTCATGGGTGGATTTGATGTTCGTATGTGGCCGATTGAATGTCGAGTTTGTGGATTGATGTGGCTTGTCATGAATTGGATTGAATTGTGATTATGGATCGCTTGGTGTAATTGGCGTGAAATTGATTGAATTGAATGGCGTGTGCTTGCCTGTCGATTTTTAAGCCCGGATCAATCGGAGGGCTACGGACTTGGGACGTGTTGACGGCGGTCCGTGTGAAGACATGAACGGCCGATGGGCCAAATGGATGCGGGCTTGAGACGTGTTGACGGTGACCCGTTAAAGGTGTGATAGACCGGGACGTGTTTACGTCGGTCATTGAAACGATTGATTGTGTGGCTTGGGACGTGTTGACGGCGGCCACTGGTATGGTATGATTGGTATGGCTTGGGACGTGTTGACGGCGGCCATTGGAATTGATCGAATTGTGCGGCTTGTGAGCCCGTGAGAGGAAAGTTGGTTGGACACGTGCATGCGAATTGAGTGTGATTGAATTGGCTGGTTGAGCGTGTGATTGAATTGGTTGGTTGAGCGTGTGATTGGATTGGCTAGTTGAGCGTGTGTTTGGATTGGCTGGTTGAGCGTGTGATTGAATTGGCTGGTTGAATTAGTTAGATTGATTGAGTGTAAGTGTGGTTGGTATTTGAGCGATTGTGATGTGTTATTTAATTACCATTATTGCATTTATCACATGACGACTAATGTGCGGAGTTTACATGGACCTGATAGCGAGGTGAGTGCAATGATGTAAATTCTATATGTTATGGGGTAGATTGCATGTACGACTTGTCTGGGTACGCATTGGCCTACGTGGGGTATAGGGGGTTGCTTATTGAGACTCGTTCTCACGGTTATTATATAACCATTTCAGATCCGCGATCATGAGTGACTGGAGACGCTTCAAGGGTAATCCCGGAGATCGAAGACAAGTCAAGCACTTGGTATTTTGAGTCCCCCTTTTGTAGAGGAGTTAAGTTTGCGAACCATTGCCCCTTTTGGGAAATGTGGTTCTGCTGTTGTGGCCTAGCTTGGGGATTTGTCTTTTGTGAACGTCGTATGTATTCGTGAAGTGTAGAAATTACAGTTATTTGTTTATTGCTATTGCTGCCCCTTGTCATTATTAATTGTCCGGATTGTTTCTATTTGTTTCCGCGCATGCTTAATCTCTGATGTTTGGGTTGGGTCGGCGACGTGCCTAGGACGTCGCATTCAATGATCGACCATCGAGGGATGATCGCGCGCTCGTAGGGTGCGGGGCGTGACACAAGATGTTCAAATTTATTCAATATTTTTTCAAGGTAATCGCATTGGCTCAAAGAATAACCCCCACTATGTTTTTAACTTTAACACCCAAGATAGTATCTACTTCACCCAAATCTTTCACTTTAAAAATGAAAGTCAAATACTTGTTAAAACTCAATGACTCCAGTCATATTGGTTCCAAATATAAGCATATTGTTCATGTATAAGCACACTAAAATATCATGAAATGAAGAAAAGTAACTTGCACATGCATTCCTTCTATTCCAAGGCCTTAGTGTCCTTTGAATCAATAGTGCAAAAACTTTTTGAAAATGGTTAGCAGAATAGAAACAGATGTCTTGTTGATGAAAGTCATGCATACATGTCTTGGAAGCTTAGCACAACTATGGTTCGTTGCACCAGGAGACATCCAAAAACAGTGAGCCATCATAAGTACCTACACTCATCTTCGTCTTCCACTCTATTACAAAATGAAGGTCTCATATGACTAAGGCTAACATCAAATATGGCCATATGACCATCTGCAACACAAGCTGGGTAGTCTTAGGCACAAGATTAGCTAGACATCATCATCATGGCCCACCAAATGACCAAACGGTTGATATGAATAAATAAGCCAAATGAATTTTCTATCTTTTCATGAATCACAGTGAAACAAATTTATTGCTTACCTCGTTTCTTTATGATATTAAATTTCTGAGAGACTCAAAAATGAGCTAACCTTCTTTCACAATCCAAGCATGATTACATGCATTCAAGACTCCAACAAAGGTGATCGCATCTGGTTGTAACCCTGCTTCCTTCATCTTATTTAACAGCACAAAGGCATCTCTTCCCGGCCATGTCATGCATAGCCAGACATCATAGAGAGAATAAAACCTTATCATAGTGTTCTGTACGAACACTTCCTGATCTAATAGGTCACAGACAATTCAAAACTGCTTGCCTTGTACTTTGTACTGGATAGTATGTCGATCATCGCGTTATAAGGCTGAGGCTCGTGTTCGTAATTTTCCTGGTGCCCTGCCCACATGAAGAACCGCAATGCTGTCTTCTCCCCATATCAAAACCTTATTGGCATCGCTATCGAAACCATCATCCTCGATGCCACAACCGTCTTTCGGTCGCTCCAACGAGACAAAATCCGTGCAAAAACAACCGCAGGGCGACCCTGGCCGTGGAAAGCGAGCGCCGTGGGGGAAACAGGAATTCGTTGAAACTCCAACAAGACGTGGACAGCCCCCACTATATTCGATGTGAAGACACAGGATTTGCAATTGTAGGTACAACACCGAGCGACACAGTAGGCGGAGATAGATTGTACTCCCGAGTGAGATTGCGACAACAGTGGCCGTACCTATGCATTCAAAATCAAATGTTCAGATTGATAATGTATTGGTCATTAAGCACCATCTGTCGAGGTTGTTGCTTGTTGTCTTTTTCTGATCACAACGTTGTCCATAACTTCATCTGATGATCGTTACATCACCGGCTCGGAACATGTTGTTGTTGCTCGACCAACTAAATGCAAAAATGGGGCAGTCCTCTTTCTTGGGGTTGACATGAGAGGGATCTTGTCTCTCCAGTGCTTGTCGCCTTCTTGTCAAGACCATAGGCAATGGCTACTCCAGTCGATTCATTGAAAATACGCATGACATTAAGGCTAGCAATGACACCGACATCCTTAGTGGCCTACCTTTTGGAGTTATTGTAGTATGGAAGGAGGCAACGAATGTGGCAACGGCATTCTTGATAGTAGTACCAAGGTATGCCTTAGCGATCTCTCGCATCTCCGTGAGCATCATGGATGAGATTTCCTCCATAGCAAATTGCTTCTCTTCGCCCTTGTAATTGACGACAACCGTGGGCTCGGATGGAGGGAGCGATTTCTTGCTCGGATTAGCGAGTGATTTGGAACAGCAATTTGCTCTTGCGCTTTTTGCGCAATGTTGATAGCGGAGCCATGGTTGCAGCTGTTGGTCCAACGAGCAAAATTATTCCCATGAAAACATCCAGTTTCTTCATGTCTTGATTCATGAATTTTTTTTTTTTGGTAAAGGTTGATTCATGAATTTGATCGACTCTAACTCCAATATTGGAAATAATTCCTTAAAATTGTTAGGGAAATATCAACGTGCATCGTGAAGTCAGACTTTGAAACGTGATATAACTTTATTTAAGAAATTATTTATCCCACAACGTTGCTAATGGTTACCGGCAAAAATCCTCTAGGATACAATAAAGTCTCAATGAGAATACCATGTAACAATTCTAGTATTTCTCCAGGGCCTCTCAAGGGAAACAATTAGAAAAGATGATTGTATATCTCTTGGAAGAAATGAAAAATTGTTGTTCTTAATGAACAAAAATGTTGAAATATTTATACGTTGAACAAACACAATCTTTTGAATGTGAAGAAGTTATGTCCGAACAGACACGACTTTTCATAGGTTAAGAAGTTATGTCCGAATAGACATAACCTCTCAAAGGTTGTAAAAGCTCCTAATAACAATTAGGCAAAAAATAATAAATTCCAAATTAAATTATTAAAAAATAACCGTCACTCTTTTGCAAACGGTCACACTATTTCAATATGACAAAACAGTTATTTTAAAATAATAAATTTAAAATTTAATAAATAAATAAAAATGATCATTGATTAGTGTCAAATCTAATCCATGTGTGCACTCACATCCTTTCGATGTGGGACAAAGCATCTCGTTATTTGTTTTACAGACAAACTACCAATACGAAAGATTTTTGGTAGAAGAAGAAGAAAAAGGAGTGGGAGGCATAAAAAGAAGAGAATGGTCAACAAGAGAGAAAACACAAAAATGATTTGCAAGAGTGGAGAATTGAGAGGTGTGAAAAGAAAGAAGGAAAAGGAAAGTAAGACCCGCAAGGCCAAAAAAGAAGAAGAAACGAAATAAAAGTGTTGACCAAATAATAAACAAACGATCACTTTTGTAGAATATTACCAAAAGTGGCTGGCCTTACAAGGGATAGTATGGTCAAAACACAAAAAAATAGTGTGTCTAAACGAAAGGAGAAGTGGAAAAAGCACCGCCCTCGCCTATATCAACTCATTATTCAATTCCTCATTCTGTATGTTGTCCCAAACAGTGAGATCGTCACTCGGTTTATAATGCCTCTTATGGTCCTTGTGTATCCCTATTTAGTTTGTGAAACCTTGGTATCTTAATAAGTAGATCGTTGTCTGGTGACCTTCGCCTTCCCCTGGGCGGCACCCAGTGAGGCGAGGCTGACCCTCACTAGGGCTTGCCCTCGCCCAGGTGAGACGAGGCCGACTCTTGACCCGCCCTCACCTAGGTGAGGGTTAGCTAGGCCTTGCCTATGGCAAGCGACAATGGCCTTGTCCGGGTGAGGCCAGGCGGCTAGCTGTGGCCGGTGACCGAAGGTAGAAAAAGAAGAAAGAGAAGGAAAAAAATCAGAGAAAAAATTAAAAAAATCCAAGTGTATATGCTAAACTACGTCGTTTTGATGTATACATATTGACTATACATGATGACTAAACCTCCGGCGAGCCATATCAGCTTTAGAAATTAATGAAAAAATGCCACGTCGGGTTTCCGGTCAAACTAACCGAAGTTGGCACTTAAGTAATCATTTTAAAAAAAAATTGGCATTGAAGTGATCTAAAAAGAACTTGTGCCACTAAAGTGAGCGTTGTACACAAGTTTTGGCACTTCTGCTTTTTTTCTCCCATCAAAGGCTCTATTCTTGATAAAGGAAAGCGAGGTTGAGAAGTCTTTCATCCGAGAGATGTCTTCCTGTTGAATTCTATTCCGTGACCACTTTGAACAGGCTAGGAAAGGAATGGAATATTCGCGTATTGTCACGCCTCGAACCCCATCGAGCTTGCGACATCCCTCTTCAGATCAAATTAGTACGACGTCTCAAAAAACGTCGCCCACCCAAACGATCCCATCAGAGTTCGCTCGCGGCAGAAACAATAATATAAACCCTGACAATAAAATCATGGGGTACTAGGGAGAAATAACTCACCAAACTACCAAATATTATAATACACCTCAATATATTTACAATATCCATCATACACTATCCACAAAAAATATACATGCATATCGAACTACAAAACTATATACCATCGATATCAAAAAGATCAGTAGCCTGGGTATACCCTATTCCAAAAATAGGACACTCAAAGGGTCTCCGCTCAACCCCTAAACTAACCCCTACGTCCTCTAGATGGCGTCCACTCTAAGTCCAACTCCCCAGTATTCGAGTCTGAATCTCTCTGAGCTACCTGCTCTTTTGAGGACTCCGAATCAGCCTCGATCTCAATTGGGTTATCCTCATCACCCAACTCTAGTGGAACCTCAACCCGCTCTACCTCCTCAGACTCCTCTTCCGGCTCTTCCTCTAGTTCACCCTCCAAGGCCTCTTTCGGTACTTCATCAGGCTCTTCCTCGAGGTCTTCTTCTCCGGGTTTTCCTCTAGTATCACACCTAGATTCGCTTCCACAGGATCATACCTTGCCTATGATTCCTCCAGCTCCGGATCAGGCTCAGCCACAAAAGATCTAGGTGCTGTGGGTGTAGGCTGATGTCCAGACTGTGCCAGACTAGTCATCTCACCGTCAGGAGGGGGTATAGCTGACGGATCCCAATCCCTCACTCCGTCAAAAGGCACATTAAAACCGCGGACGGGGCCGAACTCATCCATACCGTCCCGAAACATCCAGGTAGTATAGGTATGGTTTTGCCAAAGAGGTAGCCCTACGTCTACCCAGACTACCATAGTATGCTTAATCCACGTTAAATTCTCGTCTATTGGGTATTCTACAACGTTATAGCCGGTGTACATCGAGATCCCAAAACGCAGCGGTAGCGGCAGTGGTGGAAGGTTCATGGATCAAGCGGGGGCTCTGAAATTGTTTGGTTGAAACAATCATGAGAACATGTCTCAACAAGTACACCCCCTAAACCCTACCTAGGCTAACACGTACCTCCAGACAAATTCAAACACAATCACATTCAACGATCACATAACAGGCACACAATTTGCACTTACCTGGGCTTCTAATACGTGCAACCTGCACGTTAGCCACAATAACACAAATTCCAACCACATGCACATTTCAAATTAATTCTCATGCCAATACACACATCGAACCCATGACATTTCCAAATACCACATTTCACATACTCGTTCATGCCTTATTGCATTATTCTCATTCGACTCGCCAGTGACCCTCGTAATGGTACTGCCTCAAGTCCACTGCGACCATCTCATATACACAACACTTCTTAGCTCGCGTAATGGTACCGTCTCAGGCTATGTATCTTGCCCGTGTAATGGTACCGCCTCAGGCTCAACATCCACCACCTACGGCACAACCCACGTTAAAGTACACACTTCAGGTTGGCTGTCTTCCGGTAATACCGGGCATCATCCCGCGTAAACATATCGCCTCAGGATGGCACAATTCCCCGCGTTATGGTACTGCCTTGGGGATTTTCTTGACTTCACGCCCGATATTTCACACACTTTCTCATTCATTCATTAGCTCGATTTACACACCAACAAGCCAAATTACCAGTCGATCACATTCAATCCATGCACGCATCGAACCTCACGCATTTTACATGCTCAATCAGAGCCTAGTCATGGCCCATTGACGATTAATTCGATTCAGCCCATGCGTGCATACAACAATTCACATTTCAATCAATTAATTCACAGACTAACGAGCACACAAGGCCACCATTGGGCCCACAAACACAGCCATGATCACGGGTATAAATTCAACATTTCCATGCTTATTTCAAGCCATAACACGCACCACAAACCAGCTACCTCACAACACACCAAACCAACACAATTAGTCCCTAAATCGGACCATGTGCTCGTCATTTCACGCCCCAAATTCCAGCATTCAACTTCACATCAAAACAGCCCCAAAACATCACAAATTCACTAACAACTCAGCCAATTCAAATCCCCAAATCAGTCCATCAAGTTAATCCCTAAACAGCCCCTAAATAACCCAAATCAGTCCCTAATTAATCTGATTCAGCCCCTAATTGCGTCCGTCGGTACCCGATATCCTAAATAGTGTTTAGGATGCCATTTACACCAAGTCCTAGGCTAGCTTGTCTGGAGGGGAGGGCGGCTGGCCGCGGCCACGCAGCAGCGGATGGCGACGGCAAGCGACTGAGCGGCGGCGTACGGCGACGGCAGTGGCTGACTGGACGGTGGTTGATCTTCCATGGCTGGATAGGACCGAAGGAGGCTGGTGGTGGTGTTCAGTGAGGGGGAAAATAGGAGAGAGAGAGAGAGAGAGAGATGGTGAAGTGAGGTGGTGGCAAGCGGCCACGGCCACGGCGGTGGCTTCGGCTAGACGGGTGAGCGGCGTCGATGGTTGGCTGGGCCGGCTAGCCACGGTCACGGTGGGAGGAGGGGGACTCGGCCAGGAGGGAGAGTGAGGGAGAGAGGTGGCCGAAGGAGAGGAAATGAGGGGGAGAGAGAGAAAATGAGACTAAATACCCTAAACAAAAATAATTGGTGTCTAACACCCAAGCTAAATGACCATCTTACCCTCCTCATCAATTCCAAATCAACGGCCAAGATTCGATCTTATCCTAAGATCGATGGCCTAAATTAATCCTTACCAAAAATATCCTGAGGCAAAATTGGAATTTCACAAAATTTTCAAGGACAAAATTACCCAAAAATTTCTATATCTAAAGTTGGTGTGAAATGACCAAAATGCCCCTCTCACAATATACTTGGCCTGAACAAAATCCCAGGGGTAAAACAGTCATTTTCCATTTCTTGCAAGAATTCGAATTTTCTGAAGAATCCGGACAAATCTAAGGCTGACTAAGCCAATAACAGTGTTGTCCAATTATCCTATCGTATTCATAATTTCCGAGGCCCAATCTTGGTCGTTAATTAATGACTAAATTTAATTAACCTAACTTGAGCATATCTCGAAGTAACGGCTGGCTTTTAGGGAAATTCGCACATTTGACCCGTGGCCGATACTGAATCAAACCACGTTAAAGTTCACTCGAGTCATAACGACTTCGGTTGTCACTTAATTGCGAGGATCGATCCCTTGTTCCGACGACGGGCGCGATCGTTAGGTATAGGTTCCGGATCGTTCGCCAATTCATCTCGGGGTCAAACGGAATCACCCATGATCCACTCGTATGATAGCGGCGAATCGATCCCTGCTTACCCTTAGAACAGCCTACCTTAGATCGGCGAATCAATAATTCTATGGTCGAAAGTTAGTTCACGATCGAATTCCTTTGGTCGTGCGAATTTAAGTCCCTAATTAGCCTTTCCCTAACGGTTAGTATCCAAGGAATGATCAGCTCCGGGCGAGATCTAACTACAAGCACGTCCATAAAACCATTCATTTCATAAATCCCAAGTGGGTCAGATTTTAGAATGTCACACGAATTAATTTGAAAAACTTTCCGAATGGCATAAAAACTTAGCCAAACGGATGCAATTTATTTTATTATTATTTGCTCATATTATGCAATTTATTTAAATAATTATACGGGTTCCAAGAATTCTCTGTTAGGAAATTGTAGATACATCTTGGTATAAAAAGTGGAATCGAGAGATTCGGTGATTAATATCCGTACAAAAATGGACATTGGAGATTCATGCATCAATTTCCATGTACGTAGGATTGCTGTTATATTGGCTCTCGTATTGCTTATATATAGGTAGGGATACTGTGCAGTTTTCCACAACCAATCCTACCATCAAAACATAAAAGAGGAGTAAGAAAAGGAGATCATCAAAATGGCTTCAGGAAGAGTTTGTTTGTTCGTCGGCATGCTTTGCCTCATCGCTCTTTGCTTCGTAGGTATTGTTTAGCTTCTGTTTCGTCTCTTTCGAGTTCGTTTCTGTTTCAATTTAGATCACGCTTGAGACTGGAAAGCTGGAGGACGCATTTATCTGTTCGATCAAATTAAGGAAACACCATGTCCATATAATTTATATTATGTATTACGTCGTTTGATGAAATTTCTTGAATTATGGTGCATCTCAGAAACATCATTCGCGGCTTGGGAATTGGACATAGGTTCGTGTTCAATCTTCCCGGACTGCAAAAAGGCTTGCCTGCAATTCGGTGCACACGTGACAGGGGTTTGCAGGGCCAAAGGAGCACCCGATAATCTTCATTGTTTTTGCACATCTAATTAGATGCAATTACATAATTTTGAGCCATGTCAAACTGTTTGTCATCATGGTTTTGAATAAAACTCCGTCTTCTGCACAACTTTTCTCAATGAATGATGGGTATTTGGTGACGGTTCAGTAATCTCCTCTCATGTCTACCCTCCTCTATTTATAATTCTTATATTTTTCCTTCAATAGATTTGATGGACATTACACACTTTTATGGTCGGATGGCCATTGCGTACTTTGCAAGCTTAAGATGTGTACTTTAATTTGCTAATGTGCGATCTATAGTTGTCAAAGTTAAGTTTTGGGATCCTATAATCTCTCCTTCCCACAATTCTTGACTATTCTCATGATTGACCTTAGGAAAAATGAAATTTATTACATGCAATGTTTTTAGTTCGATCTCTGGAAAATCGATTCCAAAATTTCTTATGGATTAACAATTTACATTAAAAAACGCCCGGAATGTATAGCACCTCTATATATTCCTGGTTCCTAAGGTACAATTCCTTATACACAGCTCCATAAATAAGCATCTACATAAAAGAAATTACAAACCGTAAATCTCATTCCGACAATTTCACCAAAAAAGCACCTTATGTTCTGTGACATTCTCAAATTTCGACCCTATTCGGGATATAATAAAATGATTATTCATCGATGCACTGCTAGTAAATCTCACTCTGAATTGATCACTCATGAGAGACTAACCAATAGAGAAAAGCTATTAAGGGATTAAGTACGCACGACCTGAGAATTCAACCAAGGAGTGACAATTCGACCGTAAAGATTGACGAGAGACAATTTTGAATCATTATAAACCGATCAAGGAATGGTTATAGAATGTTTCCCCAATAGTATATAATTGGATCACGGGTGATTCCGCCTGATCATTATATGAATTGCAAACGACCCTAAACCAATTCTTAACGATCGTGCACTTCGGAACTAGCGATTGATCCATCGCAATTACATGACAATCGAGATCATCCATGACTCAAGAAAACTTAAACATGGATTGATATCAAGTCAAGCACGGGTAAAATACGGGTAACTCCTAAAAAGCGCCCGTTAGTTTGAGACATACTAAAATTGCAATTGATCAATTTTGACCATGAATTAGAGTTCGAAATTGGGTATCAAACTTTCGAGAATTTCAAGACAAAGCTATGGGACGATCTTTACCAAAAAAAAAAAAAAAGCTATGGGACGTCGCTTCGTTAATTCTTCATTTTATCAGTTTGCTCGAAATGCTTGGAAAAGGAGTTAACAGGCCGAGAATTGGAGCCCACAACGAAGTGGGCCGAGCAAGGGCCCATTGGGCCTCACGCCCAATGTTTGCTTCGGCCACTAGGGCCCAAGCTAATTCAAGTGGGCCTAATGAGGCCCACTAAGGCACTAAGCCCACTTAGCAATTCAAGCCCAAGTTTAAGCCCAATAATATTTTCAAGCCCAAACTTGATTTATACGAGTTTGTACAAAATTCTAGCCCGTATACGCATATAGTATTTTATACTATACTTTGTGAAATTACCAAAATGCCCTTCTAGCATTTATGATCTTAGGGCAAAAGGGTTTAATGATGAAGACTTTAGGGGCAATTTTCATGATGATGAGGACTTTGGAGAGTGGATAATATCTCCCAAACTCACTCTCTTATCTCTCATTTTCTTTCACTCAGTCTCTCTCCTCTCTCCCCACCGATCGGTCCCCCCTCTCTTCCTCTTCCTCCCGTTCGGCTAAGCCAGTAGGACAGCCCTTAGGCTGCTGTTCTTGCTGCCGTGCACCACCACCGAGCCATTAGTCGCGCGTCGTGACCACCCGGAGCCGTGTGCCACCCATTCGAGCTATCTACGCCACCGTTCAGCCACTATCTAGCCCTCACCGAAGCTATGAGCTGCTGTCCATCAGCCGTCCAGTGAAACCCGCTTCTGTGTT
The DNA here is from genome assembly GCA_031216185.1 of Syzygium aqueum. Lineage (NCBI taxonomy): Eukaryota > Viridiplantae > Streptophyta > Magnoliopsida > Myrtales > Myrtaceae > Syzygium > Syzygium aqueum. Next base: position 3,593,797 of record CM062234.1, on the reverse strand, counting down.
ATCATCTCGCTTCCGTGAATTTGTTTGGTTGAAACAACCATGAGAACACGTCTCAGCAAATACACCCCCTAAACCCCACCTGGGCTAACACGTACCTCCAGACAAATTCAAACACAATCACATTCAATGATCACATAACAAGCACACAATTTACACTTACTTGAGATTCTAATACGTGCAACCTGCACGTTAGCCACAATAACACAAATTTCAAACGCATGCACATTTCAAATTAATTCTCATGCCCAATACACACATCGAACTCATGACATTTCCAAATACCACATTTAATATACTCGTTCATGCCTTATCGCATTATTCTCATTCGACTTGCTAGTGACCCACGTAATGGTACCGCCTCAGGTCCACTGCGACCATCTCATATAAACAACACTTCTTAGCTCGCGTAATGGTACCGCCTTAGGCTATGTATCTTGCCCGTGTAATGGTACTGCCTCAGGCTCAACATCCATCACCTACGGCACAACCCCCGTTAAAGTACACACCTCAGGTTGGCTGTTGTCCGATAATACTAGGCATCATCCCACGTAAACATACTGCCTCAGGATGGCACAATTCCCCACGTTATGGCACCGCCTCGGGGATTTTCCTGACTTCACGCTCGACATTTGACACACTTTCTCATTCATTCATTAGCTCGATTTACACACTAACAAGCCTAATTACCAGCCGATCACATTCAATCCATGCACGCTTCGAAGCTCACGCATTTCAAATGCTCAATCAGAGCCCAGTCATGGCCCATTGACGATTAATTCGATTCAGCCCATGCGTGCAAACAACAATTCACATTTCAATCAATTAATTCACACACTAACGAGCACACAAGGCCACCATCGGGCCCACAAACACAGCCATGGTCACGGGTATAAATTCAACATTTCCATGCTTATTTCAAGCCATAACACGCACCACAAACCAGCCACCTCACAACACACCAAACCGACACAATTAGTCCCTAAATCGGATCATGTGCTTGTCATTTCACACCCCAAATTCCAGCACTCAACTTCACATCAAAACGGCCCCGAAACATCACAAATTCACTCACAACTTAGCCAATTCAAATCCCCAAATGAGTCCATCAAGTTAATCCCTAAACAGCCCCTAAATCACCCAAACCAGTCCCTAATTAATCCAATTCATCCCCTAATTACGTCTGCCAGTACCCGATATCATAAATAGGGTTTAGGATGCCACTTACACGAAGTCCTAGACTAGCTCGGTTGGAAGGGAGGGCGGCTGGCCGCGGCCACACAGCAGCGGACGGCGATGGCGAGTGGCTGAACGGCGGCGTTCGGCGAGGGTGGCGGCTGACTGGACGGTGGCTGATCTTCCACGGCTGGACAGGACCGAAGGGGGCTGGAGGTGGCGTTCAGTGAGGGGGAAAACAAGAGAGAGAGAGAGAGAGATGGTGAGGTGTGGTGGTGGCGAGAAAATGAGACAAAATACCTTAAACACTAATAATTGGTGTCTAACACCCAAGCTAAATGACCATCTTACCCTCCTCATCAATTCCAAATCAACGGCCAAGATTCGATCTTATCCTAAGATCGATGGCCTAAATTAATCCTTACCAAAAATATCCTGAGGCAAAATTGGAATTTCACAAAATTTTCACGGACAAAATTGCCCAAAAAATTCTATATCTAAAGTTGGTGTGAAATGACCAAAATGCCCCTCTCACAATATACTTGGCCTGAACAAAATCCCAGGGGTAAAATAGTCATTTTCCATTTCTCGCCAGAATTCAAATTTTCTGAAGAATCCGGACAAATCTGATGCTGACTAAGCCAATAACAACGTCGTCCAATTATCCTATCGTATTCATAATTTCCGAGGCCCAATCTTGGTCGTTAATTAATAACTAAATTTAATTAACCTAACTTGAGCATATCTTGAAGTAACGGCTGGCTTTTAGGGAAATTCGCACATTTGACCCGTTGCCGATACTGAATCAAGCCACGTTCAAGTTCACTCGAGTCGTAACGACTTCGATTGTCACTTGATTGCGAGGATCGATCCCTTGTTCCGACGACAGGCGCGATCGTTTGGTATAGGTTCCGGATCGTTCGCCAATTCATCTCGGGGTCAAACGGAATCACCCGTGATCCACTCGTATGATAGCGGCGAATCGATCCCTGGCTACCCTTAGAACGGCCTACCTTAGATCGGCGAATCGATAATTCTATGGTCGAAAGTTAGTTCACGATCGAATTCCTTTGGTCGTGCGAATTTAAGTCCCTAATTAGCATTTCCCTAACGGTTAGTATCAAAGGAATGATCAGCTCCGGGCGAGATCTAACTACAAGCACGTCCATAAAACCATTCATTTCATAAATCCCAAATGGGTCAGATTTCAGAATGTCACACGTATTAATTTGAAAAACTTTCCGAATGGCATAAAAACTTAGCCAAACGGATGCAATTTATTTTATTATTATTATTTGCTCATATTATGGAATTTATTTAAATAATTATATGGGTTCCAAGAATTCTCTGTTAGGAAATTGTAGATACATCTTGGCATAAAAAGTGGAATCGAGAGATTCGGTGATTAATATCCGTACAAAAATGGACACTGGAGATTCATGCATCAATTTCCATGTACGTAGGATTGCTGTTATATTGGCTCTCGTATTGCTTATATATAGGTTGGGATACTGTGCAGTTTTCCACAACCAATCCTACCATCAAAACATAAAAGAGGAGTAAGAAAAGGAGATCATCAAAATGGCTTCAGGAAGAGTTTGTTTTTTCATCGGCATGCTTTGCCTCATCGCTCTTTGCTTCGTAGGTATTGTTTAGCTTCTGTTTCGTCTCTTTCGAGTTCGTTTCTGTTTCAATTTAGATCACGCTTGAGACTGGAAAGCTGGAGGACGCATTTATCTGTTCGATCAAATTAAGGAAACACCATTTCCATATAATTTATATTATGTATTACGTCGTTTGATGAAATTTCTTGAATTATGGTGCATCTCAGAAACATCATTCGCGGCTTGGGAATTGGACATAGGTTCGTGTTCAATCTTCCCGGACTGCAAAAAGGCTTGCCTGCAATTCGGTGCACACGTGACAGGGGTTTGCAGGGCCAAAGGAGCACCCGATAATCTTCATTGTTTTTGCACATCTAATTAGATGCAATTACATAATTTTGAGCCATGTCAAACTGTTTGTTATCATGCTTTTGAATAAAACTCCGTCTTCTGCACAACTTTTCTCAATGAATGATGGGTATTTGATGACGGTTCAGTAATCTCCTCTCATGTCTACCCTCCTCTATTTATAATTCTTATATTTTTCCTTCAATAGATTTGATGGACATTACACACTTTTTTGGTCGGATGGCCATTGCGTACTTTGCAAGCTTAAGATGTGTACTTTAATTTGCTAATGTGCGATCTATAGTTGTCAAAGTTAAGTTTTGGGATCCTATAATCTCTCCTTCCCACAATTCTTGACTATTCTCATGATTGACCTTAGGAAAAATGAAATTTATTACATGCAATGTTTTTAGTTCGATCTCTCGAAAATTGATTCAAAAAATTTCTTATGGATTAACAATTTACATTAAAAAACGGCCGGAATATTCCAAAATTTCTTATGGATTAACAATTTACATTAAAAAACGCCCGGAATGTATAGCACCTCTATATATTCCTGGTTCCTAAGGTACAATTCCTTATACACAGCTCCACAAATAAGCATCTACATAAAAGAAATTACAAACCGTAAATCTCATTCCGACAATTTCACCAAAAAAGCACCTTAAGTTCTATGACATTCTCAAATTTCGACCCTATTCGGGATATAATAAAATGATTATTCATCGATGCACTGCTAGTAAATCTCACTCTGAATTGATCACTCATGAGAGACTAACCAATAGAGAAAGGCTATTAAGGGATTAAGTATGCATGACCTAAGAATTCAACCAAGGAGTGACAATTCGACCGTAAAGATTGACGAGAGACAATTTTGAATCATTATAAACCGATCAAGGAATGGTTATAGAATGTTTCCCCAATAGTATATAATTGGATCACAGGTGATTCCGCCTGATCATTATATGAATTGCAAACAACCTTATACCATTTCTTAACGATCGTGCACTTCGGAACTAGCGATTGATCCATTGCAATTACATGACAATCGAGATCATCCATGGCTCGAGAAAACGTAAACGTGGATTGATATCAAGTCAAGCACAGGTAAAATACATGTAACTCCTAAAAAGGCGCTCGTTAATTTGAGACATACTAAAATTGCAATTGATCAATTTTGACCATGAATTAGAGTCTGAAATTGCGTATTGAACTTTCGAGAATTTCAAGACGAAGCTATGGGACGATCTTTACCAAAAAAAAAAAGAAGCTATGGGACGTCGCTTCGTTAATTCTTCATTTTATCAGTTTGCTCGAAATGCTTGGAAAAGGAGTTAACAGGCCGAGAATTGGAGCCCACAACGAAGTGGGCCGAGCAAGGGCCCATTGGGCCTCATGCCCAATGTTTGCTTCGGCCACTAGGGCCCAAGCAAATTCAATTGGGCCTAATGAGGCCCACTAAGGCACTAAGCCCACTAAGCAATTCAATCCCAAGTTTAAGCCCAATAGCATTTTCAAGCCAAAACTCGATTTATAAAAGTCCGTACAAAATTCTAGCCCGTATACGCATATAATATTTTATACTATACTTTGTGAAATTACCAAAATACCCTTCTAGCATTTATGATCTTAGGACAAAAGGATTTAATGATGAAGACTTTTGGGGCGATTTTCATGATGATGAGGACTTTGGGGAGTGGATAATATCTCCCAAACTCACTCTCTTATCTCTCATTTTCTTTCACTCACTCTCTCTCTTCTCCCCCCACCGATCGGTCCCCCCTCTCTTCCTTTTCCTCCCTTTCGGCCAAGCCAGTAGAACAGCCCTTGGGCTGCTGTTCTTGCTGTCGTGCACCACCACCGAGCCACTAGTCGCACGTTGTGACCACCCGGAGCCGTGTGCCACCCATTCGAGCTATCTACACCACCGTTCAGCCACTGTCTAGCCCTCACCGAAGCTATGAGCTGCTGTCCATCAGCCGTCCAGCGAAACCCGCTTCCGTGTTATCATCTTGCTTCCGTGAATTTGTTTGGTTGAAACAACCATGAGAACACGTCTCAGCAAATACACCCCCTAAACCCCACTTAGGCTAACACATACCTCCAGACAAATTCAAACACAATCACATTCAACGATCACATAAGACGTACACAATTTGCACTTACCTGGGCTTCTAATACGTGCAACCTGCACGTTAGCCACAATAACACAAATTCCAACCGCATGCATATTTCAAATTCCAACCAGCACATCGCAGCAATACATCACAGACGCGCGCGTGCCTCAATTATAAGACAGAAACCACTTGGGCACGTCCCATACTGTGCCTAGCAGTTTCTACCCCATAATTAAGCATCACATCACGCGATACAAACACACTCGCACACTACTTACACCATGCGTCACTTTCTCAAACCTCGCACCTCAAGCTAACTCCCGCTCATTCTCAACTCTTCCACTACTACCGCGCCCGCGTAAAACGCATCAGGCCAATGGTCTTCTGACCTCGTCAGGCATCGGCACCCCGTCGAGCCGGGCATCGTCTCCTCGTCAGGGACGGCATCGTCCCGCGTAAACGATCACGCCTCATGATGGAATCCTACACACACTTTCCTTCTACCGCGCCCACATAAAACGCATCAGGCCAACGGTCTTCTGACCACGTCAGGCATCGATACCTCGTCAGGTCGGGCATCGTCACCTCGTCAGGGACGGCATCGTCCCGCGTAAACGTACACGCCTCAGGACGGATCCTTTCCAACCAATTTTACCTTTCTGTATCCTCGTTCCACTCAAATCACACCTACACACGACCAGCAATCGCACGGCTAAACATACACACATCACACACACATTTCACAATTTCACATTCTCGTCATACGAACACGCCACCCAATCACACATTCTTGGCACGCGAATTCAATGCATATTCGCTCGACCACGCCCCTACACCTCATGGCCACATACACATGGCACAACACCACATCACATTCGGCCCAAGCACAATCCAAATCTGCCCACAATCACAAATCACACAACCACGCACACAATTCAATTCATAGCATCAGGGTAAATCTAGGCAGTTTACACAGTGATCGAAATCCCATCGAAATAAATAGTAAAAGAACTCCAAAAATTCTAAAATTTGGCTATGTTGTACAAAACATCTCAATGAACATTTCCCATGGAGAACTCGAAACCCAGTTCTAATTGTAAACACCTCGTTTTGACATCAAAGTCAGACGAAATCCGGTTCACTCGGACAGCCACTCAGGCCATCAAAATACAACTCATTCGGTAACCAAATCATTTTGGAAAACCTTGAAATTTTTTTATGTTATAGTCACAAATGTCCCCAACAATTTTCGTGAAGGAAGTATTTTAAAATAGGCCTGAAAAAATTTATAAAAAATCGAGCAGACCAAAATGTCGAGTGAATAGTAAATCGGGCAGTTTTATTTCGGTCCAAGATGGACTTCCAAATGGCCTCAAATGATTTCCGAAAATTCTCAATTTAAAGTATGTTATACTTAAAGATGTTGGAAACAACTTTCATGCAGAACACTTCCTCAAATTTGGGCCACACAAGTCATAGTAAAAATAGCAAAATCTGGCGACGCAGCAGTAGCCTAGCCGGAAATCAGTCAACACGCACCACCAAGCAAACCAGCCACTAAATTCACCCTAAACCGAGCCCTAAACAAGCCTAACAATACCCGAGGTCCTAGGCGACATTTGGGGAGGTCACTTACTTTGATAAGGTGGACAAATGGGCTGGACAAGGGGCTAGAACAGCCGGCCCAACAGCTCCGACGATGGCGAGCACACGATCGGCGAAGGGAGAATTGGCAAAGAAGAGAAATTGTAAAGAGAGAGAGGAAGGGGAGTTCTGGTTGGGGGAGTGGCCGAATGAGGAGGTGAAGGGGAGAGAGAGAGTCAATATTGGTCAAAAAAGTGGGCTGGTGGGGGACACGTGTCGCCGATCCGGGAGATTTAACTAAAACTCCCTTAATCCAACGGTCATGGTTGATCTTATCCAAATAATTGAGAGGCATTTTGGTCTTTGATCCCAATAATTGAGCTGAATTATCCAAATAATTATCCCCAAAATTTTCCCAAAATTCGGAACTAAAAATGGCCCAGGGGCAAAATGGTCATTTTTCCGGTCTCGGGTCGAAATTTCATTTTTCGCCCGTACCTACCCCAAATGTGTGTGGCCAACATAATATGGGGTCTGAATCGTCAAAATAACTTCTTAAGCCCTCGAAAATCGACTGCAAATTCCTGAGAATAAAATAATATTATTTTTCACTTCCGAGCCAACATTTCAATTTTTGACCGTAACCACACCAAATATGCATGGCCACCCTAAAATGACACTGGCCTCGAAAAATAATCTCATATGGCCTCAAAATCAATCGTTGGTGCCCAGAGGGGCAAAATCGTAAATTTTCACTTTCAGGTCGAAATTCATTTTTTTACAGAAATGGGTGGCCCCAAGGTTGGCCACACCAAAAACGTCATCGGCCGTCCAAAATTGTCACTTTCAAAATTCTCAAATCCCGGGCCCGAATTCCAAAAAATGACTAAAATTGGATAATCGCGACTTTAGCTTATCTCTTGCTAATGGGTGGCTCATTGGGATTACACGCTCTCGACTAGTGACCAACACTAAGTCAAATCACGTTTAAGCTTACTCTACCCAGGACGACCTCAATTGTCATATAATTGCGAGGGTTTGTCGCTAGTTCCCTTTGGACACGATCAATTAATTTGATCAGTCTCTATTGGCCCAAAACATTCCCACGTCAATCCTAATGGTCGAAAGTCGAATCCAGGTCGAGTTCTTTGGTAGTGCGAACTCAATCCCATAATAGCCCTACCCCTAAAGTTAGCATCCCAAGAATGCGCGGGTCCCGGGTGAGATCTCGCTATAGTGCATTGATCAAAATATTCATTTCCTAAATCCCGGGAAAAGGATCGAAAATTCAGTCTGTTACAATGGTACCGCCTCAGGTCCACTGCGATCATCTCATATAAACAACACTTCTTAGTTCGCATAATGGTATCGCCTCAGGCTATGTATCTTACCCGCGTAATGGTACCGCCTCAGGCTCAACATCCACCACCCACTGCACAACCCGCGTTAAAGTACACACCTCAAGTTGGCTGTCTTCCGGTAATACCGGGCATCATCCCGCGTAAACATACCGCCTCGGGACGGCACAATTCCCCGCGTTATGGTACCGCCTCGGGGATTTTCCTAACTTCACGCCCGACATTTCACACACTTTCTCATTCATTCATTAGCTCGATTTACACACCAACAAGCCTAATTACCAGCCGATCACATTCAATCCATGCACGCATCGAACCTCACGCATTTCACATGCTCAATCAGAGCCCAGTCATGGCCCATTGGCGATTAATTCGATTCAGCCCATGCGTGCATACAACAATTCACATTTCAATCAATTAATTCACAGACTAACGAGCACACAAGGCCACCATCGGGCCCACAAACACAGCCACGATCATGAGCATAAATTCAACATTTCCATGCTAATTCCAAGCCATAACACGCACCACAAACCAGCCACCTCACAATACACCAAACCAACACAATTAGTCCCTAAATCGGACCATGTGCTCGTCATTTCACTCCCCAAATTCCAGCACTCAACTTCACATCAAAACAGCCTCGAAACATCACAAATTCACTCACAACTCAGCCAATTCAAATCCCCAAATCAGTCCCTAATTAATTCGATTCAGCCCCTAATTACGTCCGTCGGTACCCGATCTTTTAAATGGGATTTAGGATGCCACTTACACGAAGTCCTAGGCTAGCTCGGCCGGATGGGAGAGCAGTTGGTTGTGGCCACACAGCAGCGGACGGCGACAGTGAGCGGCTGAACGGCGGCATATGGTGACGGCGGTAGCTGATTGGACGGTGGCTGATCTTCCACGGCTAGACAGGATCGAAGGGGGCTGGTGGTGGTGTTCAGTGAGGGGGAAAACAGGAGAGAGAGAGAGAGAGAGAGAGAGAGAGAGAGAGAGAGAGAGAGAGAGAGATGGTGAGGCGTGGTGGCGACGAGCGGCCACGGCGGCGGCGGCGGCTTCGGCTAGACCGGTGAGCGGCGGCGGTGGCTTCGACCGGCTGGCCACGGTCACGGTGGGTGGAGGGGGACTCGGCCAGGAGGGAGAGTGAGGGAGAAAGGTGGCCGAAGGAGAGGAAATGAGGGGGAGAGAGAGAAAATGAGACTAAATACCCTAAACACCAATAATTGGTGTCTAACACCCAAGCTAAATGACCATCTTACCCTTCTCTTCAATTCCAAATCAATGGCCAAGATTTGATCTTATCCTAAGATCGATAGTCTAGATTAATCCTTACCAAAATTATCAAGGGGCAAAATTGAAATTTCACAAAATTTTCAAGGGCAAAATTGTCCAAAAATTTCTATTTCTAAAGTCTGTGTGAAATGACCAAAATGCCCCTCTCACATTATACTTGGCCTTAACAAAATCCCAGGGTTAAAACAATCATTTTCCATTTCTCGCCAGAATTCAAATTTTCTAAAGAATCCGGACAAATCTGAGGCTGGCTCAGCCAATAACAACGTCGTCCAATTATCCTATCGTGACATTCATAATTTCCGAGGCCCAATCTTGATCGTTAATTAATGACTAAATTTAATTAACGTAACTTGAGCATATCTCGAACTAACGGGTGGCTTTTAGGGAAATTCGCACATTTGACCCGTGGCCGATACTGAATCAAGCCACGTTCAAGTTCACTCGAGTCGTAATGACCTCGGTTGTCACTTAATTGGGAGGATCGATCGCTAGTTCCGACGACGGGCGCGATCGTTTGGTGTAGGTTCTAGATCGTTCACCAATTCATCTCATGGTCAAACGGAATCACTAGTGATCCACTCGTATGATAGCAGCGAATCGATCCCTAGCTACCCTTAGATCAGCTTACCTTGGCTTAAAATGTCACATCGATAATTCTATGATCGAAAGTTAGTTCACGATCGAATTCCTTTGGTCGCGCGAATTTAAGTCCCTAATTAGCCTTTCCCTAACGGCTAGTATCCCAGGAATGATCAGTTCCGGACGAGATCTAACTACAAGCACATCCATAAAGCCATTCATTTCATAAATCCCAAGTGGGTCAGATTTCAGAATGTCACACGTATTAATTTGAAAAACTTTCCGAATGGCATATAAACTTGGCCAAACGGATGCAATTTATTTTATTATTATTATTTGCTCATATGATGCAATTTATTTAAATAATTATATGGGTTCCAAGAATTCTCTGTTAGGAAATTGTAGATACATCTTGGCATAAAAAGTGGAATCGAGAGATTCGGTGATTAATATCCGTACAAAAATGGACATTGGAGATTCATGCATCAATTTCCATGTACGTAGGATTGCTGTTATATTGGCTCTCGTATTGCTTATATATAGGTTGGGATACTGTGCAGTTTTCCACAACCAATCCTACCATCAAAACATAAAAGAGGAGTAAGAAAAGGAGATCATCAAAATGGCTTCAGGAAGAGTTTGTTTGTTCATCGGCATGCTTTGCCTCATCGCTCTTTGCTTCGTAGGTATTGTTTAGCTTCTGTTTCGTCTCTTTCGAGTTCGTTTCTGTTGCAGTTTAGATCACGCTTGAGACTGGAAAGCTGGAGGACGCATTTATCTGTTCGATCAAATTAAGGAAACACCATGTCCATATAATTTATATTATGTATTACGTCGTTTGATGAAATTTCTTGAATTATGGTGCATCTCAGAAACATCATTCGCGGCTTGGGAATTGGACATAGGTTCGTGTTCAATCTTCCCGGACTGCAAAAAGGCTTGCCTGCAATTCGGTGCACACGTGACAGGGGTTTGCAGGGCCAAAGGAGCACCCGATAATCTTCATTGTTTTTGCACATCTAATTAGATGCAATTACATAATTTTGAGCCATGTCAAACTGTTTATCATCATGGTTTTGAATAAAACTCCGTCTTCCGCACAACTTTTCTCAATGAATGATGGGTATTTGGTGACGGTTCAGTAATCTCCTCTCATGTCTACCCTCCTCTATTTATAATTCTTATATTTTTCCTTCAATAGATTTGATGGACATTACACACTTTTTTGGTCGGATGGCCATTGCGTACTTTGCAAGCTTAAGATGTGTACTTTAATTTGCTAATGTGAGATCTATAGTTGTAAAAGTTAAGTTTTGGGATCCTATAATCTCTCCTTCCCACAATTCTTGACTATTCTCATGATTGACCTCAGGAAAAATGAAATTTATTACATGCAATGTTTTTAGTTCGATCTTTCGAAAATCGATTCCAAAATTTCTTATGGATTAACAATTTACATTAAAAACGCCCGGAATGTATAGCACCTCTATATATTCCTGGTTCCTAAGGTACAATGCCTTGTACATAGCTCCATAAATAAGCATCTACATAAAGAAATTACAAACCGTAAATCTCATTCCGACAATTTCACCAAAAAAGCACCTTATGTTCTGTGACATTCTCAAATTTCGACCCTATTCGGGATATAATAAAATGATTATTCATCGATGTACTGCTAGTAAATCTCACTCTGAATTGATCACTCATGAGAGACTAACCAGTAAAGAAAGGCTATTAAAGAATTAAGTACGCACGACCTGAGAATTCAACCAAGGATTGACAATTTGACCATAAAGATTAACGAGAGACAATTTTGAATCATTATAAACCGATCAAGGAATGGTTATAGAATGTTTCCCCAATAGTATATAATTGGATCACGGGTGATTCCGCCAGACCATTATATGCATTGCAAACGACGCTAAACCAATTCTTAACGATCGTGCACTTCGGAACTAGCGATTGATCCATCGCAATTACATGACAATCGAGATCATTCATGACTCGAGAAAACTTAAACGTGGATTGATATCAAGTCAAGCACGGGTAAAATACGGGTAACTCCTAAAAGGCTCCTGTTAGTTTGAGACATACTAAAATTGCAATTGATCATTTTTTACCATGAATTAGATTCCGAAATTGGGTATCGAACTTTCGAGAATTTCAAGACGAAGCTATTGGACGTCGCTTCGTTAATTCTTCATTTATCAGTTTGCTCGAAATGCTCGGAAAAGGAATTAACGGGCCGAGAATTGGAGCCCATGACGAAGTGGGCCGAGCGAAGGCCCATTGGTCCTCACGCCCAATGTGTGCTTCAGCCACTAGGGCCCAAGCTAATTCAAGTGGGCCTAATGAGGCCCACTAAGGCACTAAGCCCACTTAGCAATTCAAGCCCAAGTTTAAGCCCAATAGCATTTTCAAGCCTAAACTCGATTTATACGAGTTCGTACAAAATTCTAGCCCGTATACGCATATAGTATTTTATACTTTGTGAAATTACCAAAATGCCCTTCTAGCATTTATGATCTTAGGACAAAAGGTTTTAATGATGAAGACTTTGGGGGCAATTTTCATGATGATGAACACTTTGGGGAGTGGATAATATCTCCCAAACTCACTCTCTTATCTCTCATTTTCTTTCACTCACTCTCTCTCCTCTGTCCCCACCGATCGGTCCCCCCTTTCTTCCTCTTCCTCCCTTTCGGCCAAGCCAGTAGAACAGTCCTTGGGCTGCTGTTCTTGCTGCCGTGCACCACCATCGAGCCATTAGTCGCACGTCGTGACCACCTGGAGCCGTGTGCCACCCATTTGAGCTATGCCCGCCACCGTTCACCCACTGTCTAGCCCTCACCGAAGCTATGAGCTGCTGTCCATCAGCCGTCCAGTGAAACCTGCTTCCGTGTTATCATCTCGTGTCTTTTTCAGACCAAGCCACGCATAGCGCTCGCCGTCGCCATCGCGTTCGTGTTATCGGGTGAGTTATCGCCCTAATCCCTTGATTAGTAGGTTAAACTTGATCAGGATGAGTTTAGATTAAGTTAACTATGCTTAGTACTAATTAATTAGGGATTAGTTGATAAGTTATCACGATAAGTGATAAGTGGTGGTGATAAGTTATGGCGATAAGTGATAAATGGACTCGATAAGTTATCGAGAAAATGCGATGAGCCATCGAAGTTTTAGTGATAAGCTATCGTCAAATTTTGCGATTGGCTATCGAGGATTTGACGATAAGCTATCGAATTATTTTATAATTAATATTTTCTTATTAAGTAATTTAATTTTAGGAATTTAAATATTAATATTTTATTAATTTTTTGTGTAGTTTTTAATAATAATTTGTGATTGTTTTAGGCTTGAATTATGATGCCTATGTTGGAAATTGCCGTATAAATTGGCTGGTCTAGCAAAATGAATTATATTGCTATTTTCAAGGATGGAATTGCGGACATATCATCAGTAAAACCCAAGGTGTCAGGTTTATATGTCAAATATTATGAGTGGAACAAGGCAAGGATATTTAAATATGAAAGCATGCCAAGTTTGATGATTTAATTATATGTATGTTATCACGTGTGATTAATCTAGTGCATTTTTAAGTGTGAAAGTTGTAATATTTTGATGTATTAGCACGGATCATGTCTGCATTGGATTGAGAAAGAAAACAATGGGACTTGAGTGGTTGTTATGTGTGCATGACCACCCAAATGTTCCTTACGTGCTCGGTTATACCGGATGACCACCAACCTAGGGTTTGGCCGTAGCCGTAACAGGTCTTGCCCAATTTGGTCATTAGATGTCGTCACAGGGGGCAAGGTGAGATGAAGTCGTTCGCGAATGAGATTTGGAAGGAACCCCTTTTATGGGATGGCATCATTGAGGTTGTTGAGACGATGCCATGCCTAATGGGGCGGGACGATGCTCGGTTATGCAAACAGACTGCCAACCTAATGCGAACACCACAGGTTGTGTCATGCCCTGAGTGGCCATAATAATCGGAATACGCGTGTTAAAGTATGGTAACATTACGCTTGATTATGGGATGAAACTGTGAGGCACGGTATGAGACGGGCCAAAGCGATTTCACCTTATAATCGGGACTCGTATGGATATGTTGTAATGGGAAAGTTGTTGCGTATTCTAATTATATTATATGCTTGTTGCATTATGATTGTATATGGAGATTTATAACATGTAGTGTGTGCCAAGGCAATGTAAGGTTACCTACGATTGTGTAATGACATATTTGTGTGCGCCGGGCTGAATTGCATGTTTTAGGTGCATCTGAGATGAGTTGATTTCTTAATCGAAGCTTAGGTCATTCACTTGCTGAGTTTATCTTATTGTTATTTGTTAATTATTTTTCAAACCCTCGATCATGAACTGCCTTCCGATGTGTTTTGGCGTGTCCATGGATATGAGCATGATAGTAGTAGAGTTCCCGGTGGGACCGAGTGGAGTTTATGAGAGGCATATGTCAACTATCTGGGTTGACAAGGGGGTTAGAAATCTGGCAGCCGCACGAATTCCTGGCGTGGTTCATTATGTCAATTTTTGGTTGACCACCCACTTGGCCCTTTATCAGCAATTGCTAAAAATATTTGTCCTAACCTAAACACCACTTTCTTATTCCATTTGTTTTGCTTTTCTCACTCATGGCACTCATGCTAGAAGTCTCTAAGCTTTTGTGTCTTCTTTGTGTCCTTTCTTAACTAAACTGAAGTCAATGTGTCTCCAAATAATTCCTGTTGAATAAGTGATGGGATGGTGTAGTTAAGCTTACTTCTTTTTCCTGACTGAGCTCTCCTTCTCTAACTGAAATTCCATCCAAGTTGGCGCCCAATCCTCCTGGTTGAGTCCGGAGCGTGCTGGAAATTAGCTCCAGACATTGGCCTCAGCTGCTTAGGCGTAGTTTAGAAAGCCCTTCCTCATCGTGTGTTTGTTTTCCTGGAGCCTGCCAAAAAAATGAACATGATATGTTCGATCATTTTACTATTAATACGTGAGAGGCAGAACTACTCAAGTACACGTATCACGTTTTCCTGGGGGCTGCGGGCCACACCCAGCCTCTTGCCTAGATTGCGTGGCATGGCCGCCTTCGCCCACGGCTGGCGAGCCTTGCTAGCCACTATGGGAAAAAAAGGAAAAGAAGGAAGAAAATAAAAAGAAAAATAAAGAGAACAAGATATAAAAATTAATAAAAAAAATTCGAAAAAATATTAGGGTTAATACCACAAAAAACCCCCAAACTGGTACATTTGTGACAAATTAACTCAAAAATAATTTTTTGACCACTAAAAATCTCATACTGGTACACTTATGATAAATTTATCCTCCATTAATTTTCATTAAATTTTATTGTCAAATTGTTGAATTGGATGATACATGGCAGTTAACGGGTGTACTAGTTTGGGGTTTTACTCCTCTGTTTGTCATTGATTTATCGGTTTATGGTTTTTCGTGATATTAATTTAATTTAGCGAATGGTAAATTTATCACAAGTGTACTGGGTTTGGGTTTTTGGTGGTCAAAAAATTAATTTTGGGGTAATTTGCCATAGGTGTACTAGTTTAGGATTTTTCATTGTATTAACCCAAAATATTATTAAAAATTGGTCACGTTAGTGCCGACCGTGCCAAGTAGGTCAATCGGTGCCGGTTGGCATCCACATTAGCGCTGGCCGGCCAAAATTGGTCGGATGGATTGAATTGGCACAAATGCAAATGTTTATGATTGGATTGTCACAATTGCAATAGATTTAAAATTTTTTTGGTAATTTGCCCAAAAGAAAGAATAATGTTCCAACCATGGTCAAACAAGCTGGCTCATCAAATCGTTAGGATAGCTCATGAAATCAATTTTCTTTTTCACAAGTTCTTTGAAATAATTAAAAAAAAAGGGATTCGGTGATGACTTCGTGGTCCTTCACAAAGGCGACAATTCGGTTCACAGTATTATGCATACATCCCTACAATCTCGTTGGTTGTTCAATGATTCCTTTGCCCCACTTAACTTTATACCGGAAAATGCGAACATAAATTATGAAAACAACACAGTAAAAATCAAGTAAATTTCATTAAAGCAAGTTGAAATTTTTGGTTTGGACATTATAACATGATATGAAAGTTAGAGTTGCGCCTACTTTAGATTAAGTGTTCCGTATCCCTGTTCATTGGGATTATTTAGTCTTTGCATACATCTGGTCTCCCTCCACCATAAGGTAAATGTAGTATTAATGGACTAGGCCAAGTTGGGAAGAAAATGACGATGACCTCTGAATGCTCAGTTGGCAGTAGTTTGTCCAAATGAAATCAAATACAGTTCTCTATAAATAGGTAAAGTTATTGTAAGTTATAAGATTATTAGGATCTTCAATCCAAAAGCTTAATAATGACAACAATCAAGACAATGAGGTGATGATTGGCGATTCTTCACATCAAATTCAGACTGATTACCGGCGGAGTTATTCTGCCCCCGCTTGTAATGGTACGTCTGCCAATGGGTCGTTCACTTCTTCTGTTTTCCCTTCAAATTCAATCTTAAGTCCTTTGGAACCAGAACATGACGAGCATCAACCATCGCTTTTCAACAACCAGATAATAGTTATTTTCTCACCATCTCAAGCAAATTAACTAGGGAAAACTGTCACATCCTCACTTTGGGGTTATTAATGCGACATTCCAGACGCGTCGCCGTCCCGTTTTTTTTTATCTTCTCATTAAGAGCATAATGTCCCATTCAATTTTAGCTTATTGTTATGGACAAGCGGAAGCATAAACTCAGGACAATCAAATAAACAACGGGGTTAAGACAAGCACCATGAGTAAATCTTATATTTACGGGATGGCATATATATTACATGAGTGTATTTTACAAGCCCCTTTCTATCGGCCTTTTTTCCCTTTTCAATACACTACATGTATCTGCATAGGCTGGCAGAAATTTCTATCTCCTTTAGCATGACTACAGCTCCCAAAATTGATGTGTGACTTCCCTGCCTACAAATTTGAAAAAGGGTTAATATTACGAAAAACCCCAAAATGAAACACTTGTGACAAATTTACCCCAAATTATTTTTTTTACCATAAAAAATTCCAAACTGGTACATCTGTGATAATTTTACCCCGAACTATTTTTTTGACCAACAAAAATTCCACACTGGTACATCTGTGATAATTTTACCTCCGAACTAATTTTTTGACCATTAAAAATCCCAAATTGGTACATCTGTGAGAAATTTACCCTCCGTTAGTTTCCGTTAAGTTTTACTTTTAAATTGCTAAGTTTAATGACACGTGGTAATTGACAGGTGTACCAGTTTTGGGTTTTACCCCTTTGTTTGTCAAAAGTTTACCAATTTGTAATTTTTCGTGATATTAATCCAATTTAACAAACATTAATGGAGGGTAAATTTATCACAAATGTACCAGTTTGGGGTTTTTAGTGGTCAAAATATTAGTTCAGGGGTAAAATTATCATAGATGTACTAGTGTGGGGTTTTCGGTGGTAAAAAAAATGATTCAGGGTAAAATTGTCACGAATGTACCAGTTTGGGGTTTTTGGTGGTCAAAAAAATAATTCGAGGTAAATTTGTCACAAGTGTACCAGTTTGGGGTTTTTTGTGGTAAAAAAAATTGTTCGGAGTAAAATTATTACAAGTGTACTAGTTTGGGATTTTTCGTGGTATTAACCCTTTGAAAAACAGTGGAGTGAGTCGAGGACTCAGTAAGTAAAACTCACTAAACTCCGAATAGGAGGATGCCTCCCCATGGAACAAAGCACATGCCATAGCCACATCAATTGATAGTAGATCAATAGCAAAGATGTTTCAAACACACTTGTTTTTGTGCATAAGGTGATCTCAACTTGCCTTTCTATTCAAGCATCAACATCTCAACCAAAAGCAAGCACACGAGGGATTTATTATCTCAATCGTTTGTATGGTTCTTCCGGAAATTCTCTAGGTAACATCCCCTAATTCAAGGGTGACAGCTTTTCATCCGAACTTAATCGGGCAACGTTCCCTAATCAAGGGCGATAACTATTCATTCGAACTTAATTGGACAGTGTCCCCAATCAAGGACGACGGCTATTCTTTTCCCTCGTATGACCATTGGAACAAGCATTATATCAACTTGAATACTTCACGCAAAGTGAGCGTCATGCCATAACTCCTAAAAAATCTTAAGTCATGCTAGGTGCGAAACCAAGTTCGTGATCCAAACCGATTGGTCATGGCGCCGACCTACACCAAGCAAGGCTTGGATTGGTACACCTCAATACCAACCTTCCAAGCAATGCTCATTTCGACACGCCTCGACGTCAATCCGAACCAAGCGATACTCGTTCATGGCCCAAACGTGCTTTCACACATCATACTAAATACATGAGCAAACATTACAAATGCATATACATGAGTGGCCAACTTATATCAAGCAATCACAAACCACGAGATTCACGCAAGCTCAAAAAGAACACAACTCGCCCAACAACATAATGCATCACCCTAGCCAAGGTTTAGTAAGTCTACTTACTACACAACACAAGTACAATAAGAACATGACTCGTTCAACTAACGTAACATATCGCCCTAACCAAAGTTTAGTAGGTCTACTTACAACCCTCCAAGATCGTGGTTGGTAGTGGCGTAGTGGCGAACCGACCAACACGACGCTGCACGTGCACGGGCGGGGCCAAGAGGAGAAAGGGCACCTAGAGAGTGAGTGGCGTGAAGGAGAGAGGAAGAGGGAAATGAGTGGTGAAAGTTGAGAATGAATGGTTAGTGCCTCTATTTATAGGCCATCTTGCCAACTTGCTAGGAAAGTTAGCCCACTTTCAAGGTAAGTTAGCCAACTTGCAAGATTGCAAAATAAGTTAGCCAACTTGCAAGATAAGTTTCTAATAAAGCCATTGACTTAACTGAATCAACTCGTCTTCTTACCCACCAAGTCTTTGTGCATGTAACTTGTTACTATTCTCCAAGATCACTAACATATTGGCACATGACACCTAAGCCAATAACTAAACTCCTAAAATTCATTATTACCTATTTAAGAGATGAACCAAGGTAACCGGGAGTTTACATGTTCATTCACGATCAATCATCTTATTCAAACCGAGGTTAGAGGCTAGGGTATGCCTGAGAATGACTGAGCATAGTCGAGGCAATAATCGGGTTGAATAGAACAAGGCCAAGTTAGCCGGACTGACTGAGCGCATGCCCAGGCATAGGACCGGGTCATGGCCTATCTGGCAGGGCACAGAGCCGGACACATGGCCTAGTACACGGCCTGATTGCACGGGCACAGAGTTGAATGCACGGGCACGGTATCGGGCCATACGGATGGCGTGTTAGATACACGGCTGGGCTGCACGAGCGAGGAGCCAAGTGCACAAATGAAAAACACGAACGAGGGACCGGTTCATAGGCAAAACACATGCATTAGCTCACAGGCGGGCACAATGCACGGCCCGTGGCCAAGTCTGATCAGCATGGGACTAGGTCTAGGTCAAAACTGATGGGTACAAGGGTCAAGCATAATGACTGGCACACGGTTGGGCACATGACCGGTCTATGGCCTAATTGACGGGCACAGGGGCCAGTCTATGACTAGGCACAAGGCTTGGCTTGTGCGGCCGGCACAAAGCTTGGTCGCCGCTTGATCTGCGACCAAGCCATAAGGCCCTTAGCCTAGTACATGGCTCGTCCATGGCCTACTTGACTCAATGCAACGATCCATGGTCGATTCGCGACCAGTCCATGTTCAAGCTTCAACGATCCATAGTTGACCCTCGATTATCATGTAGCGATGTGGAATCGAGTACCGCGGGATCAATCCATGGTTGCCCTTGACCGGTGCATGGCCGAGCTGAATCACCCACGACCGACACATGGCCACACGGCACCGATTCCATGGTCGTCCCGGACCTTCCCACTAGTGACCCTTATGGTCGAAAGGTTGATCCATGGTCAAATTACTCTAATCAACTTGTGTGACTGGGGAGTCAATTCATTATCGATCCTTTGGCCAATACATAGATGATCCTTTGATCGAGCCATGACTAATCCTCAATACACTCATTTTGACCATACCATCCGTTCCATTACTGACCTTCGGATCAGATTGCTCGCCAATTCCATTACTATTTCCCTTAGTCGTCTCAGTCCAAATTGGGGATGTCACAATTAACTATCACCATGATGATAAATTGTCGCTCACCAGGGAAGATCACCAAGAGGGATACTAGATAAAGCAGAACAAATAAGATGAGTATTAGATTTTCTCACGATGAGTTTTCTGTGTGAGTTCTCTGTGAAAGATCGTGAGATAATATATTTGGGTTTTCTTTGGGCTTAATTTAGGTGTGGGAAACATTCGAACATGTGATTGATTGTAATTTTGTAATTCACCGATTGATTCTCTCCCTGTGGAGTAGATACTGATCCTGAACCGAACCACGTAATTTTACTGTTGCTTGTTTATTTCTCTAGTAATTTCGCATTGATTCAATTGAAAGATCTATTACCGTTTCTGCATTATATTTCAACATTGTGATTAGTTACATATTGTAAAAATTGACAAGTCAAAGTTCCTGTTGATCGTAGAAAGCTATTTGCTTATATAAAGTCACATTGAAATTATTAGTCATAAATAAGTCGACAGTTACTCTTGCTATATGATGAGAATTCATCAACTAAATCAAGAAAGTTACCAATTAATGATTAAAAAAAATGTCTTCTGTTACACTAAGTCACTAGTTACATCTACAATGCATGTGGAACAAGAAGTAGTCAGATGTGGATTTAGGTCTATCAAAAGGTTTCACCGTTATAGTAGACGAGAAAGCCCAAGAAAATAGAATAGTGTTAACCATTAACAGAAGAGGAAGAAAGAGATTGTCTTAACCTGTGCTTTACTACTTTTTAGTTTCTTTGTTCGAACTTTACCGATGCTGTTAAAACGGCTGCAACAGGGAAATGAAAAAAACACCCTCGTGATCAAATTTAAATATAAGAACGCGGAAGAGAGAAATGTGAAAAATTGTTTATATTTCGATATATAGAAAATGGTACATGGAGAGCTTATTTATAGGCTTAGTGTAACAGACTGAATTTTCGATCCTTTTCCCGGGATTTAGGAAATGAATATTGACCAATGCACTACAGTGAGATCTCACCCGAGACCCGCGCATTCTCGGGATGCTAACCTTAGGGGTAGGGCTATTATGGGATTGAGTTCGCACGACCAAAGAATTCGACCTGGGTTCGATCTTCGACCATATGGATTGACGAGGGAATGTTTTGAGCCAATAGAGACAGATCTAACTGATTGATCGTGTCCAAAGGGAACTAGCGACAGACCCTCGCAATTATATGACAATCGAGGTCGTCTTGGGTAGAGTAAACTTAAACGTGATTTGACTTAGTGTCGATCACGGGTCGAGAGCGCGTAATCCCAATGAGCCACCTGTTAGCAAGAGATAAGCTAAAGTCGCGAGGGTTCAATTTTAGTCATTTCTTGGAATTCGGGCCCGGGAATCGAGAATTTTGAAAGTGACAATTTTGGACCGCCAATGACGTTTTTGGCTTGGCCAACCTTGGGGCCACCCATTTCTACAAAAAAAAAAAGGATTTCGGTTCGGGACCGGGAAAATTACGGTTTTGCCCCTGTGGACAAGATATTGGATTTTGAGGTTATTTTTCGAGGCTAGTGCCAATTTAGGGTGGCCACACATATTTAGAGTGGTTTCGGGCGAAAATTGGAATTTTGGCTCGGAAGTGAAAAATAATATTATTTTATTCCCGAAACTTTGCAGTCGATTTTCGAGGGCTTAAGAAGTTATTTTCACGATTCCGACGCCATATTATGTTGGCCACGCACATATGGAACGCGTATGTGCAAAAATTGGAATTTCGCCCCGGGACCGGAGAAAGGACAGTTTTACCCCTGGGCCAGTTTCAATTCCGAATTTTGGGAAAATTTTGGGGATAATTATTTGGATAATTCAACCGGCAAATGACCGAAACGCCCCTCAATTATTGGATGAGGATTAATGTGAGCCAAGTATTTGAGGGCATTTTGGGCATTTAGGAAAAGTTGGTCCAATTAGTCAAATTTCTCTCTCTCTCTCTCCTCCCATTCTTGTTCCCCAAGCCGGTCTGATCTCTTTCTCTCCCTCCCCCTCACTCCCCCGTGTTCTCCCCCTCTCTCTCTCACTTTCTTCATTTTCATTTTCCCCCTTGCTGCTGTGGCTGCTGCTGTTTCGCCTGTTCCAGCTTCTGTCCAGCCCATTCGTCTCGCCTTTGTTAGGTAAGTGACTCCCCCAATCGCCATTTAGAATCTCGGGTATTTCTAGGCTCGTTTAGGGTACCTAGGTCAAATAAATGGGCTTACTAATCCTAATGGGCTTAGGCTTGGGCTTAGACTCTAATTTAATTTAAATGGGATGAATTAATTAAGGATAATGGGTTGAATTAAGCTCAAAGCATAATGGGCTGAATTAAACTCAAATTAAAACAACCAAGCCCGTTTGACTTGAAATTCCCAGCCCTTGGATTCCAAGCGAGCCGAGTTTTGTTCGATGAATTTTAAGCTCGTTCGCCATCGCCAATCCGATGCAAAATGCAATTAAACTAAAATGAACCTAAACTATATGTTATGCAATTTAAATATTTTTGTTTAGGGGTTAAAAATTTAATCCCTAATTTTCTATGCAAATTACACTAAATGACGCGCCAAAATTTCGGTGTCAGCAGCTGCCCCTCTTTCAAGGTGAGCTCGCAGAGGTTACATTCAAAGACTAAATGATACCTAAATTTCAACTATGCAAATACAATGAATGTTGTTTTTGTCGGGATTATGAGTCCCATTTTTTAAATGCATTAAGAAATGATGCATGCTGACATGAATAGAAAACGTACCTGAAATTACTTACCTGACAGAAGCGAGATAATGCAATTCGAGGCATGACTCTGACTTTGTATGCTGTTTGGCAAATGTCTGGGCTCAGTCCCATAAATATTGCCTGATACACGTTGATGAACTTCGGTAATTTTTCAATTAAGTCAAAACACACGAAGAAAGCTCAACGTATCCAATCATCATCTGGATTCACAAGAGCAGTTTTTTTTTAAAAAAGTAAAAATGTTCCGACCTTTACAAAATACCTATACATCTCCATAGGTATTTATAAAGATTTGGCCATTGCGCCTATATCCTTGACTCATAGGTGCGTCACGGGGGAACTCAAAAGGATATTCCAACCCTTATGAGATACATATACATCTCCATAGGTACTCATAAGGATTTGGCCGCTTCACTTATATATCTCCATAAGTGAACTGCGGGGGAACACCTGGGGTTGAGGAATATTCCGACATTGACAAGATACCTATACATCTCCATAGGTACTCATAAAGATTTAGCCGCTTCACCTATACATCTCCATAGGTGAATCGCAAGGGAACATCCAGGGTTAAGGAATATTCCGACCTTTATAAGATACCTATACATCTCCATAGGTACTTATAAAGATTTGGTCGCTGCGCCTATACGTCACCATAGGCATGTCGCGGGGGAATACCTGAGATTAAAGAAACATTTCGACCTTTACAAGATACCTATACATCTCCATAGATACTTGTAAAGATTTGGCCGTTTCACCTATACATCTCCATAGGTGAATCACGGGGGAATCTTCTCGAGATTGTGCAAAAATCTGTGATTTGGTGAACAAAGGGGCTAGCCCGAATGTTCGAGGGTTCCTTGACAAAGTACCTGGACATCATCGGAGGTACCTGAAAAGGCTTGATCAATAGACATCTAAACATCATCAAAGGTATCTAGATATCGCAACAAAAATATCAAATATGGAATCTGACGATTGCTCGAACAGGCTAGGGATATCTGGATAGTCATAGACATCTAAGGGATAGAGATATATCTACATGGTGATATCTCCGACTCTCGATGGTGCGTCTCCTGCTAGACATGGTTTTAGGCAAGATGTAATATGCATTCGCGTACTATCAAGAACACACATACACATGCACCATGATTTCAACTGGTTTATGCACGATGGTTTTGTCAAATCGGTATTACAAATTCCTCTGGGGAAAAATCATGACAAGACAATCTGAAATCATAAGTGGGTGCCTTGCAAATGTCGAATGAGGGATTTTCAGCTTACCATCATCATGTTGACAAGGGTCTGAGTATTTTCGCAAGCGGTACGACTTTACCAATCTGAGAGGTCTTTGCTAAGACCGTAACATAGGCTCGGTCAATGACTTAGCAAAAGGGACTCTTTAAGTCGAGGCTATTGAAAGAAAATACTCTGCAATTGTTTTCGGGTTTACAAGTCAAGAACCCTGCAAAAATGAGATAGAAATGGACTTGCTCGCACTTCTTCGAGCTAAGCTTATAAACATCAGAATTCCTACGTCAGTTCACGTGCCCTAATCTGAAGAGACTTTGCAAGGGACATAACGCAGGCTAGGCTCATGGGTTGAGAAATGAATAGATCATTAGGCTCAAAATGTGTATAACTGGGGTGAATAAGTTGGTGATCATCTTGGCATTGTCACCGGTCTTCTTCTTCACCAGAGATTGTCTCCTCGGTAGATGCTCTATTGGCTTCGAAAGTCATCACTTGATTCCTTTGAGACTTGTAGGACTATTGCTCTACTGGGGATGATTTTGCTATGTCATATCTCGACATTTTTCATTGGGCATTGGCCTTGCTTTTACCAGGCACACTGCTTTTTCTTGCCCCATTTTGCTTTTTTTTTTTAGACACATGCCTCTTACAATGTAAATACTAGCCAACTATATCTGACTAATTGGCTCACTGTTTGAACTCAAAAGCCTTTCGCCTTCAATCGACACTCCGAATACACTGATTGAACAATGATAACATTTTGCCTTGCCCCAGTGTGGGGGATGATCACCAAACGGGTTTATATGAAACGAATTTGCAGGCTCAATTGGGCTTAGCAAAGGATAAAATGTGTATAAGATAGAGAAAGAAATGCTCTTCATCATCCTAAGGCACTTGAACTTTGCGTGAATTCATCTGAAAAAGTAACACTCAAAGATTGATGCAAGTGAGAGCAAGAAGATTTCTATTCATTTTTCACCATATGATACCGATTTACCTCCAATTTGCCCCGTTGTGGGGTGGTTCTTGATAGGGGTAATTTGAATGAATTTCTCCAAGTGTTTAGGCTCAAAGAGGCAAAACAAGGAATAACTTGTAGTGTTTTAAGATAGAGAAATGAAACGCCTCTTGTCATTTCGGTCGCCGTAACTTTTGCGAGAGAACTCTTTACCTTGCAGACATAGAATTTTTTCCAACCCAACTCACTAAAGATTAGTACATGGAACTGTGTATAGGATATGGTTTGCCTTCCATCATCCCGATGTACCTCATTCGACATATTCAATTCATTCCACATAAGTTATCAAATTGTCTAAATAGACTTCCCCCTTTGAAGTCCACAATACTGATTGACAAAATAACCATGCAGAAATTAAAGCCAATGCAAACATCTTTAGCTTGAAATTGATTGAAACCATTTATTCATCATTGAAATGTTTGCAATTCAGAACATAAAACCAAACACTGGAAAACTTTTGCTGCAAAATGTCAGGTTTTATCAAGGATAATACATCTTTACAACATCAGAATTAACAGGATTGGAGAACTCACGACCATCCATTTCTGCGAGAATCAGGGCACCTCCGGGAAGTACCTTCTTAACCACATATGGACCGATGTAGTTTGGAGCAAATTTACCTCCGGGAACGGGGAAAATTGGCAGCACCTTCATTAGGACTAGATCATTTACCTCGAAGTGTCTTGGACGCACCTTTTGGTTAAAGGATCTAGCTATCCTCTGCTGATAGGTTTGACCGTGGCAAATGGCTCTCAACCGCTTTTCATCAATCAAGTTCAACTGCTCGTGTCTTTGTCGTATCCATTCCGCTTCAGACAACTCCACTTGGGATAAAACATGCAAGGAAGGGATTTCTACTTCGACAGGCAGGATTGCTTCCATGCCATACACCAAGGAAAAAGGGGTCGCACGAACAGAGGTTCGGATGGAAGTTCGATATGCCATTAGTGCAAATGGCAATCTCTCATACCAGTCACGATAATTTTCAGCTGTTTTGGCCAGAATTTTCTTGATGTTCTTGTTAGCAGCTTCAACTGCTCCATTCATATGTGGACGAAAGGGAGATGAATTCAGATGCTGGATTTTGAACTCATTGAACAACTGATCCATGAATTTATTGTTCAAATTCGTCCCATTATCGATGATAATAGCTTCGGCGATACCATAACGAGCGATTATGTCTTGCCTGATGAATCTTACAACATTCTTCACAGCAACATTGGCATAAGACACGACTTCAATCCACTTGGAGAAATAATCAATCGCAACCAAGATGAATCGGTGTCCATTCGATGCCTTAGGATTGATTGGGCCAATCACATCGATGCCCCACATTGAAAAGGGCCATGGCTCGGACACCTCATGTAACTCCATGGGGGAGCATTTATTTTATCCCCGTGAACTTGACAGCAATGACATCTTCGAACATATTGGATGTAGTCACTTTCAAGACTGAGCCAATAATAACCCAACCTCATGATTTTCTTAGCTAACATATGGTCATTCATGTGTGGACCACATATCCCTTCGTGTACTTCCTGCATGATTTTAGTAGCTTCAGCTGCTTCTACACACCTTAGCAGGATCGAATCATAGGATCTTTTGTACAGTTTTTCTCCACTAACAAAGAATTTTGAAGCCATTTTCATTATGTACTTCCTGTCGGTCGGAGTGCTTCCTTCAGGAAATTTTTGTCTCTGGACATAATTCATGATATCATAATACCATGGCTTTTCGTCAGGCTCTCCAGTCACAACCATATAATAGGCCGGTTTTGTCAGGACTTCGATCTTCAAGGGTTCTATCTCTACTCTACCAGTTATTTGCAGCATGGAAGATAACGTAGCTAATGCATCAACGAACTGATTGTGGGATCTTGACAAGTACTCGAAAGAGATATCTTCGAATTCCCCTATGATTTCTTCGAGGTATTCATGATACGACACTAGTTTGGTGTCTCTCGTCTTTCACTCTCCTACAGTTTGGAGAATGATCAGAGCAGAATCACCAAACACTTTCAATTTGATTATCCTCATTTTCACTGCGGCTTGGAGTCCGAAGATGCAAGCTTGGTACTCGGCTATGTTGTTGGTACATGGGAACACCAACTTTGCTGCTACTGGATAATGTTGCCTATCTAGGGATATCAAAACTGCCCCAGTGCCGGAACCAGCCAAGCTCACGGCTCCATCAAAGTACATGGTCCAGGTGTCCTCCTTTATCACCAGAATGCGATCTTCTGGGGAATATCCATCATCATCCGAGATTCTAGGATTCTCGGCTAACACATCAGCAATTACTCGGTCTTTAACTGACTTCTATGGCATCATCTTGACATCAAATTCTGAAATCAAAATTTGCCACTTGGCTAGCTTTCCTACCAAGGCCGGTTGATCAAGTAAATACTTGATAGGATCATTCCCAGTCACCAGCAAAGTCTGGTGATGCAATGTATATTGCCGCAACCTATGAAGCACCCATACTAGTGCAGCGCAAGTCTTCTCGGCTTTAGGATAATTCAACTCCGAGACGGTAAACTTCTTACTCAAGTAATAAATGGCTCGCTCTTTTCCATCTTCAGGATTTTTCTGGACTAGCATCGCACCTAGAGACTCGCTATGAATAGTGAGGTAAAGGATCAAAGGCTAGCTTGGCATTGGTGGGACTAGCACTGGGGGTTTCATCAAGTACTGCTTCATTTCATTAAACGCTTCCTGGCAATCATCGTCTCACTCCACTTGAGCATTCCTCTTTAGAAGTTTGAAGAACGGTTTAGCAGTTTCGGAAAGCTGGGAAATGAAACAGGCTATGTAGTTCAATCTATCCAGGAGGCTCCGTACTTCTTTCACGGTCAATGGGGGTTATAGCTCACATATAGCCTTTATTTTGGAAGGATCGACTTCAATGCCCTTACTGCTTACTACGAACCTGAGTAGCTTGCCTGAAGTTGCTCCGAATATGCACTTCGCTGGATTGAGACGGAGTTTAAACTCACGGAGTCGGTCGAACAACTTCCTCAGGGTATCAACATGACTCTTTTCGGGTCGAGACTTGGCAATCATGTCATCAACATAGATCTCGATCTCCTTATGCATCATGTCATGGAAAAGAGTCACCATTGCCCGTTGATATGTTGCCCCGGCATTTTTAAGACCGAAGGGCATGACTTTTATAGTGAAATGTGCCCCAAGGAGTAATGAATGCCGTTTTCTCCTTATTGTCGTCTTTCATTCTTATCTGATTATAACCCGAGAAACCATCCATGAAGGAAAATAACTCAAATCCAGCAGTACTGTCTACCAGAACGTCTATGTGTGGTAATGGGAAGTCATCTTTGGGGCTAGCCTTGTTCAGGTCGCGATAATCGATGCAAACCCGAACTCGGCCGTCCTTCTTCATGACTGGAACAATGTTGGCCACCCAGGTAGGGTATTGGGTGACTTCGATGAATCCGACTTTTAAGAGCTTCATGACTTCTTCTTCTATTTTCTTTAAAAGCTCAGGTTTGGTTCTTCAAAGCCTCTACTTCTTGGGTGGCATGTTAGGATTAGTAGGCAAGCCATGCTCCACAATAGAAGAATCTAAACCCGGCATATTGGCATATGACCAGACAAAGATATCCCGGTAATCTTTCAGCAACTGGATCAGGCGTTTGGCTTCACCTTCGGAAAGGGTTGCCCCTATCTTCACCTCCTTGGGTTCTCTAGAATCACTCAGATTGACAGTAATAGTTTGATCTACAGTCAGAACTTTAGGTCTTTCATGATGCTCTAGGTCGCGCTGAAGGTCCGAGGAATCGTCGAGTTCTCCGGCATCTTCGGGAGCAAGCTCGGTTGCATATAATTCATTGGATTGGACCGTTCCCATACCCTCGTGTGTCGCAAGATTGCCCTTGAAACATGGAGTAAGGGATTCAGAAGGACAAACAGGGCTAACATTACATTTTTTTTGTAATTAATTTTTTTGTGGTTTTTTTAAATTCATTTCGAAAAGGTTTTAACACGAGGAAGCATGAAGAAGCCCAGGCCTCAGAATTCTCCTTGGACTATGTTTTCTTTTATTGGTTGGATATCATCACCGGACTGGTTTAATATACCTCAACATGCCCTAAAAAAAACTGAAAATAACTTGTAATTTCATTGATCATTTCAAAATGAATTACATTTATTGAATGGAAATTACAACAATCGAGTCCTGGAAATGAAAATGGAAAGCAACACCCGAGACGGGGCAAGTCCTAAAAAAACAGTAAAAATTCCCACACAGGGGAGTGTGTGAAAAAGTAAAAGTTTTACTCTTGTGGGCCTATGCTCATTCCCTCTAACGGTCCTTCTTCGATAGCTCCAATGAAGACATCATCGAACAGGGCAATGATTCCCTCCATTGCGTCATCAGAATCTCCTATCATTGGAGGTGTTGGATCATCCATACCTCCCCATCCGTCAGGGACAATATCACGGGGATCAACATAGAAGTTCGGGGGCGCTGAGTACTTCACATAATAGTCGAATTTACCGCTCGGTTGCCCCAGAGTGTCGATCACCTCTTTTTCTTCGTGCATCATTCTTGCAGGGCTCGAGAATGTGGTGCGGATGTGTGGAAGCAACCTACCACGCCCGAGTTCTTCATTATTCGACCCTTCATTATTCTGCTCAACTCCTTGACCTCGACCTTGACCATATCCACGTCTCTCATTATTCGGTGCAGTTGACCCTTGATACCCCAATTCAGAAGTGCGGGGTCTTTGAGAGACTTCGACCGGTCGGCGGATACCTTGACCATCCCTGCCAAGGCCTTCGCCCGGAATGAAGCCCTGAGATACCATTACTCTTCCAACCATTACTGTAGCATTTGACACCTCAGGAACTGACGGTGATGATCCTCTAGATGCATGAATAGTCGATACGAGCTCAAGCTGTTGATAGCTCGATTCAATTTTGCAGTCCGGCTCGATATAAGGGACAGCCGTTGCATGATAAATCGAGTGTTCTTCTTCACCTTGTACCGTGACTAACTTTCTTTCCACAACGAACTTCACCTTCTGATGCAGACTGGATGGGACAGCTCCAGCAGTATGAATCCATGGACAACCCAACAGAAAATTGAACGCGGTAGGAATGTCCATGACTTGAAATAGGACGTTGAACGTTGTTGGCCCTATCTGTATGTCAAGGTGTATTTCTCCCATCACTTCTTTCTTCGTTCTGTCAAAGGCTCGCACGGAGGTCTTCGCAGCATTTATTCTAGACGGATCTATCTTGAGGCGATGTAAAGTCGCCAGAGGACATATGTTCAGGGCTGAACCGTTGTCAATTAGCACCCGGGCTACGTGTGAGGCCTTGTATTTAACAGAAATATACAACGCCTTGGTATGTCGTTTGCCTTCTAGAGGGAACTCCTCATCCAAAAAGGCTATGAGGTCTTTGAGGAGTATGGAACCCACAAATTCTTCCAGTTTATCATGGTCGATTGTCTCTGGCACATGGACATCACTCAACACCTTCATTAGGGCCTTTTGATGTTTGACAGACGTCTGGAGGAGTTCGAGCAGAGAGATTTGTGCGGGCATCTTGCGCAGTTGCTCGACTATGTTGTACTCACTAACCTTGATCACAACCAGGAACTCTTTAGCTTCTTCATCAGTGACAGGTTTTGTCGATTGAGCATTTGCTTGGCCATAGCTACGTCCAGATCTGGTGACTAAGTCGACATCGAGACTGTAGGACCAAGGGACCGCCTTATTATCAGAGTACTGGTACGGTTGAGGTATCTCGATCACTATCCCTTCATCGGCTGCGGGAGTGCTTATTACGATCTCTTCATCATCGATCGTGTCTTCGAGCGGAGGCATGTCTTCAGGCAAAGGATCGAGCTTGTCCTTCCCGGTGTTTAATGTAGCAAACTCTTCATCCCAGTTAATGACGACCTCGGAGATAGTAGAGACGATGCCAGTGTGGTCAGCATAAACGATCAACCCAGCCTCTACCATCCTTGAGATTCTTTCTCTCATGATAGCCAGGGAAAGGACCTCATTACTCGAGTAATAACCGGCTTTCACTAACTTGCCGTAGACGTCAGCAGTGTACGCCTTGACTTTCTTAATTCAACCAGCATCGAAACTGAATATGGCATTCACATTACCCGCGTAATCAGGGAGCGGGTTACTCTGAACATTCATCTTAGCGAGTTGGAATGAGAAAGCCTTAGTATCCAGGAGGTTCTGGATTCGGTGCTTGAGGATAGAGCAATCGTCGGTTGAGTGTCCCGGTTCGCCCATGTGATAATTGCATTTCTTTGATGGGTCGTAATTATAGAACTGCTCAAGATTGGGCTGCTTTGGCTCGGTAGTAAGCAAGCCTTTCTTCCAGAGCACTGCCAATACTTGAGACAACGATCCGGGGAGGGGGGTGAATTGCCTCTTGTTGTTTCTCCTCTGAAAAGGTTGACAACCCGCGTTTTGGTGCTGAGCTTCTGCTACTTGGATTGCCGGGGCTGAGTTAGTATTCCGCCGGCTCGGTTGGTTATACGTCACATTCACTTCCACTGTCGGTTCCTTCTCCTTCCTTGCACTAAATCTTTTGGTCGACGAAGACGGCTCCACAAACCACCCATCCTTCAGCCCTATCTCGATCTGTTCGCCTATGGGGTTGAAGTTGTCAGCCGGAATGGCCACCATCCGATTACGATACTTGAACGGGAGAGTTTTCACGAACATCCTTTTTAACTCACTGTCTATGGGTTCAGGGACGACTTGAGCGGCTATATTCCTCCATCTGATGGCATAGTCTTTGAAGGACTCAGTTTTTTTCATCTGGGCACGCTCGAGATCATCACGGGTAGGAATGATGTCTGTTATGAACCTGTACAGCTTTAAGAATGCTTCACTAGCTTCCTTCCAGGTCTTGAGGCAATTTATCTTCTTCATGAGATACCAGTTCAAAGCAGGACCCGTCAAACTTGCTTGAAACGCATGGATCATCAGGAGTTCATTATCCACATACGAGGTCATTTGTACGTGGTACAACTACAGGTGGGCTTTTGGGCAGGTAGTGCCATTGTACTTGTCAAAGTCCGGCATCTTGAACTTCTTTGGGATTTTGATATGTGAGTACAAGGACAGATCAATCGAGGGTGAATCCTGTGAACCCTCCAGCTGCTTCACTCTCTTTTCAAGTTTGTTGACTCGCTCATCAGGCTTGGGTTTGTTGACAACAATCTGGACGGGGTCATCTTCCAAGTCAGGAATATCGTCATCTTCCTCAAGATCAACATTCTTTCCACCTTTATGCTTTGGAGCTGATGCCTTGAGGGATGTTGGAACGGGGGCCGATCGAAGAGTCTTGATTTCAACGGACATTTGTTGCATTGCGATGACGAGTTGCTTCATCCGGTCTTCCATACCAATAACACGCTCTTGCAAGTCGGTTTGATCAGCCATTCTGGCTCTCGACCGTGTTCGAATAGGCGATCGTGATCAGTCCGTAGTTACCTAATTTGAAAAATAGAGCGTAGTAAGTATGAGTCCTCAAAACGATCGGTCCATGACTCAGTCTAATCATCTCTTTTTATTCCCATTTTTCATGACATTTTTTTATTATTTCATGTATTTGTGAAAATGGTGGCAAATTTCTTAGGAAATAATGACTTATGATAGACCCAGAAAAATGATAATAAGAATTGAAAGTAATTTCTTTTCAAAGCTTTATCTTTTCTTTTTCTTTCCCTTTGAAAAACAAATCAATGATTATTACTTTAAAAAATTACGATCGACCTAGACCTATCATGGACCGACCAAAGAAAAAACGAAACATAAATCAATTACGAGATAAAGGTTCAGAACACTTACTTCACCGGGTAGGGAAATGACAATCATATAGACATGCGCATGAAATGTGAGGTTCGATTTCTATCTAAACTCTAGCTTACAAAGTGGAGACGCGAGGATTATCGAGCTAAATCAGTCATGGTGGTGGTTAGGCTGGGATTCCCCTAACTTCGGCTTAGTCAAAGAGCCGACCCAGGTTGCAAGAGGTGCAACCATGGTGGGTATTCAATGACACCACGAAAGAAAATTCCGGGACCGAGGAGGGCGACCCGTACCACATGATTTTGGTCGGGGTATCCACTATCTCAGTACCATCCTAAACCTATGCCACCCAGGTCCGGCAGTGGGTAGTGTGTGTGGTGTAGTGTAAATGTAAAGCATGCACAACAGGTTATATCAAACAGCGCTTCGTGCATAAATTAAACCATACATCCGAACACCTCCCTGCAAAACAAGGGTTAACAATCACGCCTCCCCTTATACCTCCCATACTGCAAGAATATTTAACACCTAAAATGTTAGGGATGTACCTGGGATCCTCGCTGCCAAACAAAAATTATTTTTGAAATAAAAAAATTGACCTAAGTCCACTAAGAGTTTTAAATCAAGTCCCCAGCGGAGTCGTCAAGCTGTTGCGACTCTAAAAAAATTTTCATTTTTCGGGCTAATGGATTATTAAGACTAAACTTAACTCGGGCCCTCCTAAGCCCTACCAATTCGCAACTTAGGGTTTAAGTCTTTAACATGCAAATGTTTTCATGCTTGGAGTCGCCACTAATCATTTTGTGGTAGGTCGATTAGAAACCTAAATAAAACATAGGGAGATATGTTTTATTTCTACGAACTAGAGATTCTAAGCCCGGGGACTTGGTTACGCTAGATCTAGTCTAACGCCCTTTCGGTACCTTTTCTTTTCAAAAATATTTTGGCAGGCAGTTTGGATCCATTTTAACTTAGTTACTAACATGTGAGGTGTTCATGCGAGTGCGCAAACCACCAATTTAACACTCAATAAAGCATCAAATAAATTGCAAATTGGAAGAATTACTTACCTCGAACCAACGCAAGCATCTGCATTGTTAGCCAGAAAATCACATTTACAATCCTAATATGATTTCTAATTAACAAGCAATCCACTCAATTTATTTTTGGATTTTCACTTATTTAAATGAAACCTAATCTATATGCAATGACGAGCAAAAATGACATGTAATTAATGCAACCTAGCATGCAAACTATATGTCATGCGACGACATGACCTAATTCTAATGACAAGACAAATGGTTTATTTTTTTTTATATTTTTTAATGAAATTCGGAATAATAAAAATGCCTAAATTAACTTGCAACCTATGATGACTTAATCTACCCTAGCATGATTTCCTTTTAGGATTTTTGTTAAAATTCGAAATTAAAAAATTACCCAAATCATGAATGCAATCTATCCTAATTTAATCTACCCTAAGATGACTCTTTTTCTGTTTTTCATGATAATTCGGAATTAAAAAATAACCTAAATAATCTATTAAGATTATAATATTACTTAATTTAAACTAGGAAATAGATTATCTCAATTCCTAATTTAAATTAAATAATTACTCTATCTTCTAGATATACTTAGGGTTCCCTAAACATGCAAAACTCTAATTCAAATCCTATTTGATATTTTTTGGGTTTTTCTTTATTTGAAAAGTAAAAACAATTTAAACAAAGATAGCATCCACATTCAAACCAACTACGCGATCCGCCAGATTTGTTTCAAACTCGGATTAGGCACAAAAATCGAACTATCGTTCATATCTATAGGGTTATAGATATTGACGGAAAGTCGATCGTTTAAATTTGGAAAGCGGATAAAAACCATTATCATATCCAAGTGGTTATGGATAAGATAATAATTTTCCGTATCGCCGCATATCGGACCTTAGAGTTAAGGTCGAATAGTCGTGTAGATACGTTGCTAAATTAGTAACGATTCCTAATTTTGAATATTTGAAAATACCGCGGATATCACAAGCATTATCCTAAGATATCTAATTATCCACCAAATATTCATGCAATATTCCAAACATTCAAATTAGGAAATTAAATATTTTGAAAATTTACCGGATAATAATCTTACCTAATTTGCGGATAATTCCCAAATTCGAATTGCGGATTGGGATCGAGCTTTGCAGATCGAGACCGCGACGACCGGCGACAACGGCGAGGCACGACGGCACCACCGGCGGGCGTCTCCGACGGCTGTGTACGTCGGCGGTGCAAGGCATGGACGGCGGCGTCAGTGTGGTGGGCTCGGTTCTGGCGACTCCGGTGGGGTGCTGCTTCGGCGGGAACAGGTGGCTCCGGGGGCTGCGGCGTCATGGCAGAAAGCAGCTGATCAGGGGCAGCAACACCGGTGGGGCTGTAGCGAGGCACGGCGATTGATCAGGGACAACGGCAGGGCTGTTCCGGCGACGCTTGGCTGTACACGTCCAGGCGGTGGCGTCGGTGGCTATGGACGGCAGGGTAAACCGTTGGACGGCGGCTCTTCGGTGAGGATGATCGGCTCCGGGACAGCAAGGCAGCGATGGCGAGAGGGCTAAGGCAGCGGCGACGCACGGCGTGCAGCAAGGTTGCTCTTGCGGCGGGCGTCTCCGGCTCTCCGGTGTGGAGTGGGGACGGCGATCGGCGTGGGAGGCGGAGCTACGGTGGCGTCCTTCAGGCGGGGGCGTGCAGCGGCTGAGGGCCACGATGTGTGGTGGCGTGGGCACCGATGTGTGGCGGCGAGGACGCCGGCGTGTGGCAGCGAGGACGCCGGCGTGTGGCGGCGTGGGCGTTGGCATGAGGCGGCGTGGGCAGCGTGCCTCTCCCTCTCTCACTTTCACTCTCACTCTCAAAAATCATATCTGAATTATGTCATGTCCTCCCCAAAATTCTAACCTAAACATGTTTATATAATACTAACCTAGGTCAAATAGATGGGCTTACTAATCCTAATGGGCTTAGGCTTGGGCTTAGACTCTAATTTAATTTAAATGGATTGAATTAATTAAGGATAATGGGCTGAATGAAGCTCAAAGCATAATGGGCTGAATTAAACTCAAATTAAAACAACCGAGCCCGTTTGACTTGAAATTCCCGGCCCTTGGATTCCGAGCGAGCCGAGTTTTGTTCGATGAATTTTAAGCTCGTTCGCCATCGCCAATCCGATGCAAAATGCAATTAAACTAAAATGAACCTAAACTATATGTTATGCAATTTAAATATTTTTGTTTAGGGGTTAAAAATTTAATCCCTAATTTTCTATGCAAATTACACTAAATGATGCGCCAAAATTTAGGTGTCAACATCCATGAAAGCAGCTGGGGCGTTAGTAAATCCAAACGGCATGATAGTAAACTCATAATGTTCATATCTTGTATGAAATGTCGTCTTCGGTATATCCTTCTTCTTGATCCTCAATTGATGGTAGCCCGTTCTTAAATCTATCTTGCAGTTGATCGAACAAGTCATCTATTATTGGTAGTGAATACTTGTTCTTGACGGTCACTTGGTTCAACTGCCGATAGCTAATGCACAAATGTAATGAACCATCTTTCTTCCTTACAAATAACACTGGTGCTCCCCATGGCGATGCACTTGGATGAATAAACCCCTTATCCAATAGTTCTTGCATCTGAACTTTCAACTCTTTCAACTCGGACAATGCCATTCTGTAGGGCACTCTAGAGATCGGCTCAATTCCAAAGGCCAACTCAATTACAAACTCCACTTCCCTTTTAGGCGATAATCTTAGCAATTCTTGGGGAAAGACATCAGGAAAATCACACACCATGGCTATATCCTCTAGTCTCACTTCCTCAATCGACAAATCAATCACAATCACCAGGTAACCTTGACATCTTTCGTCCAACAAATTAGTCACCTCAAGTGACAAAATCCAAGGGATCGAGGTTTCTCCTTGGCTTCCCATAAATTCATATCTAGAGTGACCAATCAAATTAAATTGGATTACCTTACTACTATAGTCCATAATAGCCCTCTATCTAACCAGCCAATCCATACCAATAATGACATCAAAATCAAACATAGCCAAGATAGCCAAATCAATCAATTTCTCCCTACCACCAATAAAAATTTTACAGTCTGAACATCCTAACGAGATTAGCACCTTATTCATAAGAGGAATGGTAACACACAAATTTACTCCTAACAGTTTTGGCTCAATACCAGTCAATTCAACAAACTGCTCAGACACAAATGAACGCGACGCTCTGGGATCAAATAAGGCATAAGCAGCAGGATCACATAAAGAGACCATACCTGTGATCATGAGAGGCGCATCCTCCGCCTCTTTGTGAGCCATAGCATAAATCCTTCCTTAGGCTGGGGCTCTATTATGATTGTTCTGCGGGGCAGCTCTCGCTTGATGTCCCAACCTCAGTTGTTATTGATGCACCGGCAGCCTAGCTTATCGATTCGGGCAATTCTTCACTTAGTGACCTCGTTGGCCACATCTGAAACACGTTCCGGTCTGGTCCGGGGAAAGGCCATTCCCATGCCTCCTTCCACATAATCGACAAGCAGCGTTAGAGTAGTAGTTCTACTTCCCAATATTTTTCCTAGCAGGAGGGAAAAATTGCCTATTCCCAGTCATAGGCCTTTTTCCAAAGTTACGATTGTCACTAGTCGGCACACACCATGATCCCGATGCGGTAGCCCTTTCATTCATATCCCGCTCAACCGAGCCCTTTCATACAGCCTGTTGTAATCCCTTAAGTTTAGTAGTATCAACTAACTGCAGAGTTCCGGCTTCAAACCATCCTAGAATCTCCTTGCCCTATCCACAGGGTCCTCAACCATCCTTGTTGCGTACTTAGACAACCTTGAGAACTCAGCCTCATACTGATCCACAATTATCTAATTCTGGCGAAGTCGTAGAAATTCTGCCATTTTTTGTTCTTGCGCATTCTCTGAAAAGTACTTCCCATTAAAAGCGTCGACCAAGGCACCCCGGCTTGGAATTATGTCCTCCGGAAATATCCTACCTCAGGTGACCTCCCACCAGTCATTTGCTACACCTAGAAGTTGATACACCGCCAAGGTCACCTTCTCTTCCTCCGCGCATCCCAACAGTGCAAAGGCTTTTTCCAATTCTTGAATCCAGATAGCAGCAACCTCGGGATCTCCCTTCCCGTCGAACTTGGTCAGCTTCAGCTTCAAGAACTGTTCCACCAATTGATGCATCTGGCAATTTCCATTGTTTCCATTATTTCTGGTATTCTCATTATTTCTATTAGCCCCATTGGCGGAGGCAACATCAGCCTCAGTAGCTACAGTAAAAGTAGCAGCTCGTTCTTGAGTCTGCCTACCCATCAAGTTTCTAACCTCGACAAGTGCTCTCAAAATCCCATCCACTCTAGGATCCTCTACAATTCTAGCTCGTGAACCTCCCTTGTCACCCTTCCTATCCCCCTTCCTCGACTGTTCATTCTCGTAGGGTTCTCTCACCAAACACCTAGACCTGCTATAATTTCACCCAGGAATTAGAGACCTAAGCTGTCTACTTAAGTCTAGCAGTTCTAGGCATAGAATCACACCAATAAGCATGAAATGAGCAACCATAAAGCAATCAACCAAGAAACAAGGACCAAAGGCACATAACTAGTAGAGTTCTCGATCGTACCTTACTCCTTGCCGCACTTGCAATTAAGAACATCATCACCAAGCAAGCACCCAATAATCACAAGCACAAAATCACAGTGCATGCATTAAGCATTCTAGATTTGTGATCAAATAGGTCTCCCTAACTGACTACCCCAAAGTCCTCGTCCTTATCACTCCAGGTCTTGATCAACTTGGATCGAGCTAACCTTGCCTTGATACCAATTCAATGGGGATGTCACACCTTGAATCCCAACAAGCACACAACATCCCTTCGAGGTCGTTAAGTATGCGATATCCTAGGACTTGTTGCCGACCCAATCGAAACACTAACGAGCAACGCATGCTGAAGCAACCTCGAACTCTCCATACAATACATAAACAACAGGATAATAGAGAGACAAAGAATACACATCAACATGACACTTTTATAAACATAACATCGATCTATGAGGCCACTATCTACAAATCACGCACAACAAAAGGATCGGGTGGTTGGTAAGCTTAACTCCTCTACAAAAAGGGGCACTCAAAAGATGGGGTGACTCGACCTATCCTCAATCCCCGTAGTACCCTGGCAACGTCTCCGGATCAATCATGGTCGCGAGTCTAAAATGGTTATACTGCAACAATGAGAAATAAATCTCAATAAGTAACTACCTAAGCCTCGCTTAGGTCAAAGCGTACCTTCGAATAATTCTAAACATGCAATTTGAACAATCGACGTCCCATAAACAATCATAGGCGTCATTACCTCGCCTTGCTACATATACAAGCCCTTTACGTTAGAATATCCCCATAACATGGCCAATTGCCCATCAAACATGTGCACAGCAATTCATGGCATAATCAAGCATAACATGGTTAATAATCCAAACGTGTTCATCAATTAACTCAGGCAAAGTATTCCCCAATGCAAATCGTACTCATTAAGTCTAGATTATTAACGA
The DNA here is from genome assembly GCA_031216185.1 of Syzygium aqueum. Lineage (NCBI taxonomy): Eukaryota > Viridiplantae > Streptophyta > Magnoliopsida > Myrtales > Myrtaceae > Syzygium > Syzygium aqueum. Next base: position 3,554,134 of record CM062234.1, on the reverse strand, counting down.
CCCCTTGGGCCACCGAACTCCTGCCGATCTTTCTCAGCGTGGACATGTAGGAAACATTATGAACTTGAGACAAATTCGGCATCAAGGCTAGTCGATAGGCCAGAGTTCTAATCTTTCCAAATATCTCAAACGGACCTACATAACTTGGACTCAACTTCCCTTTCTTACCAAATCAGGACGTTCCTCGCATTGACAACACCTTAAGGAAGACATGATCTCTCACTTTAAATTCCAAAGGTTGATGATGCCTATTTGCATAACTCTTTTAGCAACTCTGAGCGGTCTTGAGCCTTTCTCGGATGATCTTAACCGTCTCGACTGACTATTGTACCAACTCTGGACCCGTTATACTCCTTTCACCAACCTCATCTCAACAAATTGGAGTTTTGCATGCTCTGCCATACAATGTCTTAAAAGGTACCATTCTAATATTCTACTGATAACTGTTATTGTTGACAAACTCGACGAGGTGTAACTGCTCTTCCCAACCTCCTTTAAAGTCTATTACACAAGCTCATAACATGTCCTCAAGCGTTTGAATCATCCTCTCAGTCTGACCATTCGTCTGTGAATGATAGGCCGTGCTATATGCAACTTCGTTCTTATAGCCGTATGAAGACTTTTTCAAAATGTTGCGGTAAACTTAGGATATCTATCTGACGTAATTGTTACTGGCACTCCATGAAGATGGATTATTTATCGCATATACAACTCGGCGTGCCTATCCATTGCGAAATCCTTTCGCACTGCCAGAAAATGTGCTGACTTAGTCAATCTATCGAAAATAACCCAAATTGAATCATGGCCCCTTTGGCTCCTCGGTAATTACATGACGAAGTCCATAATAATGTGTTCCCATTTCCATTTGGGAATTTCCAATGGTCGCAATAGTCCTCTAGGTTTACAATGTTGCATCTTTACTTGTTAGCACGTTAGGCACTTCGCCATGTACTTGGCTATAGCCACTTTCATTCCGTTTCACCAGTAATGTTAATGCAAATTCTGATACATTTTCGTACTGCCTGGATGAATGCTGTAGTTGCTACGGTGAGCTTCTGCCAAGATTTCCTCCTTAAGTTCGGCGTCATCGAGCACACATAGTCGTCCACGAAACTTTAAGATCCCGTCCTCGAATACTTGAAAGTTGGTTTTCCTCTTAGTTGCATCTATACTCAAAATCTTTGAATCTCAAGGTCCGTAGATTGTAATATCTTAATCCTCGCCTGAATCTCCAATTCAATCCTCAAGGCAATTAATAGACTTAAGAGATGACTTACCTCAAACTTGAATTCCGAATCTCGCACCCCTTTAAGTAAAGTCCATTCTTAAACCATCATATGTGCTATGCTTGACTTTCAATTAAATGCATCCGCCACTTTGTTGGCTTTTCCAGGGTGGTATAGAATATCATAATCATAATCTTTCAGAAGCTCTACCCAACGACGTTGTCTCATGTTCAATTCCTTTTAGGAAACCAATTACTTTAAACTCTGGTGATTCGTGTAGATTTGAAATCTTTCTCCACATAAATAATACCTCCAAGTCTTAATTGTAAAGATGATAGTCGCAAGTTCCAAATCAGGCGTTGGGTAATTTAGCTCGTGAAGCCTCAATTATCGCGATGCGTATGCAATCACTCTTTCATATTGCATTACAACGCATCCTAATCCCTTTAGTGATGCATAACTGTAGATTTCTTATCCTTCGGAACTCGACGGTATTGTCAACACGAGCGTAGTTGTCAACTTATGCTTAAGCTCTTGAAACTCTTTTCGTACTTATCTGTCCATTCAAATCTTGTTTCCTTCTTCAATAGACGTGTCAAAGGAGTGGTTATCACGGAGAACCTTTTCACGATTCATCTATAATCACTGCCCAAGCCTAGGAAACTTCGAATCTTTGTCACTGTCATCGGTCTTGGCCAATTCGTGACTGCTTCGACCTTTGTCAAGTCCACTGAAATTCCATTTCTAGAAGCCACATGTCCAAGAAATACTACATGATTTAGCCAAAACTCGTACTTACTAAACTTGGCATAGAGTGTGTGTTCTCTTAGGGTCCGTAGAACCATCCTTAAATGTTGCTCATGCTCCTTAGGGCTTTTCAAATATACCCAAAAAATCGTTGATGAAAACTATGACGAACTGATCCAGAAATTCCTTGAAAACCCGATTCATTAAATCTATAAAGGCGGTTGGGGCATTAGTCAGTCCAAACGGCGCCACTATAAACTTATAAAGTCCATATCTCGTCCGACATGCTATTTTCAGTATATCCTCCTTCTTAATCCTTAGTTGATGGTACCACATTCTTAAGTCTATTTTGGAGAATACCAAAGCCTTTTGCAGTTGATCGAATAAGTCATCTATTCTTGGTAACGGATGCTTGTTCTTGACAGTCACTTGATTCAACTGCTGATAGTTAATACACCTACACAATGAACCATCTTTCTTCCTTACAACCAACACTGGTTGCTCCCCACGATGACGCACTTGAGTGAACGAATCCCTTATCCAACAGCTCTTGCATCTGCACCTCTAACTCCTTTAATTTTGACAAAGCCATCCTGTAGGGTGCTCTAGAGAATGGCTCCGTCCTAGGGGGCCAACTCAATCACAAATCCAACTTCTCTCTCAGGCGGTAATCTCAGCAATTCCTAAGAAAAGACATCGGGAAGATTACATACCTTGGTTATGTCATCTAGCCTTAGTTCGTCAACCAACTAGTCAATCACAAGATAATTATCTTTCCACCTCTTAAAGACGAAGCCCAATCCATCAATTTTCAATCCAACGGTTTCCCAAGCAAGTCACCCCGATTCTTTATAAAATCCGAAATTCTCAAGCAACAGTCATCCTTCCAAATTCCGTCAAAGAATATCATCACTAATTTAGAAATCCATAAACTGATTGCGCCTATCCACTATAGGTAATTATACATTATACATGACCATTCAAGTTACAACTTCAAAATCATCTCCTATTGCACAAAATAACATCACACAATGTATCTAGACTTTCAAGGCAAATCCTCCGCTTCCTTCCCAACCGCTGTGTACACCTTTCCATATGTCCATAGTCGATTTTGATTATTCTGCGGGGCAGCTCTGGCTTGATGTCCTATCCGCGGCCGCTGCGGTTGCATCGCCAATCTAACCTATTGGTTCAGGCAATTTTTCATTTGGTGACCTTGTTTGCCACATCCATAACATACTCTGCTTCTACCCTGACAAGGGCCATTCCCATGCCTCTTCCCACAGAATTGGCACACATCACTTGGGTTATATGCCGATTTTCCAATACTCTTTCTGATAGGAGGGGCAAAATGTCTATTCCTAGTTATAGGCCTCTTTCCAAAGTGACGGTTATCCCTAGCCGATGCGTACCGTGATCCAGATGCGACGGCTATCTCAACCATTCGAGCCCTCTCACAAAGTTTATTGTAATAATTCAAATTCAAGAGTAGCAACTGACTACGGAGTTCCGGTTTTAGACCATCCCGGAATCTCCTTGCCCTATCCACAGGGTCCTGGACCATCCTTGGTACGTACTTGGACAACCTTGAGAACTCAGCCTCATACTGATCCACAATTATCTGATTCTGGTAAAGTCGTAGAAATTCTGCCATTTTCTATTCTCGCGCACTCTTTGAAAAGTACTTCCCATTGAAAGCCTCGACCAAAGCACCCTAGCTTGGAATTATGCCCTCTAGAAATATCCTACCTCAAGCGGCCTCCCACCAGTCATTTACTACACCTTAAAGTTGACACACCGCCAGGGTCGCCTTCTCCTCCTTTGTGCACCCTAGCAGTGCAAAAGGCTTTTTCCAATTCTTGAATCCAAATAGTAGCGGCCTCGGGACGTAACATCCCGAATTTCGACCTATTTCCGGAATCAATGAAATAGATATTATTTCTCATTTTATTTTCGTAAGTCTTGCCCGGAACTAATCACTCTCGGGATACTAACCGATAGGGAATGGCTAATTAGGAAAACGGTGCATGGACCAGGGACTTGGTCGTGAATCGAGCTTCGATTTCGAGAAACGATGAGAAAATATTTTCGGCCAATATGGGCCGATCCCAGGAAGGTGACGGATTTTGTTTGGCCAATGACGTATGATTGGATCACGAGTGATTCCGTACGACTGAGAGTACGCGTGACAAATAAATCCAGAACTTAAACTGAACGATCGCGACCTCCGGAACTAGCGATAAATTCTCGCGTTTTCCCAATAATCAAGACCGTCACGATTTGAATAACCCTGGATCGATACGCGTAACCCCTAAATGGCCGCCCGTTAGTGAGAGACCCTAAAATTGAGATTGAGCGATTATGATCGCGAAATTGAATCCGGACTTGGACATCAATTTTCGTGGACGTACGCGACTAATTTGCGAGGACGACGTTGTTTTTGAGTGGCCAACTATATTTGGGGTCGGTACTGTCGAAAAATGGAATTTCGGCTCAGAATTGGAAAATTTCGATTGTACCCCTAAGCCTTATTTTGGCATTCCCAATTTTGGGGTTATTTTGGAGAATATATTAGGGATTTAATTAATCTTGGTCAGCCCAATAATTCAAGATGTTGAAAGACAAGATTGCCTCTCAATTATTGGATAAGGATAAATTTAAACCCTTGGATTAAGGGCATATTGGTCAAGCCAAAGGGATTTTGACACATGGATTCCACTAACCCCCCAATATTATATATTTTCTCCTTCACTCTCTTTCTCCTCATTTCTTATTGCCCAAGTTTCTCTCCCTCTCTCATTTCTCTCTCTCAATCTTGTCGGTTCTCTCTCTCTAGGCCACTCGCCACCGCCCGCCGGAGCACGACGCCGTCATGCCGCTTCCCCACCGTGCCTCGCCTATCACCGTCACCACTAGTCGACCTCTCTCTCTCCTCTCCCTCACCGTTCTTCCTCTCGACCGTGTGAAGGACAATCATGCTGGAAGAGCACCGCCGTCTGCCGTCCACGTCGATCATGCACCACTACCAACCCGACCGACCCTCTCACCCTCTTTATCTCGTCTCCCTCTTCCTCGTTCGGCGCAAAGGACCGCTGGCCAGCCCCTTGGCCACGCCACCGCCGCCGCTCACCGGGAACCATCGTTCACCGTCTCGCCGCCGCCGCCGAGCTCCGACCACCACCAACACTGATCGACCAACATCCCCTCCTCCTTGTCGCCGTTCGGTCCAGCCAAGGACAGCCTTGGACCGCCACTGCCATGCGCCGCCGAGCACCGCCGGAGCCCCGCCGTGAACCCACTCGGCCGCCCGCTTGTTCCGCTGGTCCAGCTTGCTTTTGGAGCGTAAGAATAGGTGAGTAATCACCCTCTAAATCCTAATTAGGACAAGTATGCACTTCTAGATAGGATTAGGGTTAATTAGGGGTTAGTTAGTTCGTTTAGGCCTTGTTTATGAGACTATGGATTAATGGCTGATTTAGGAGTAAGTTGGAGAGTTTAATGGAGTATTTGAGGATGGTTTGATGGCCGGGATTGTGCTGAATAATGGCTGTCCATATCGGGAAATTATTGGACTAAGACCAGCTAATTGGGAATTAAGTTGTGTAATTGCCGGGAGTGCCTAGATTGATTAATCAAGTTTACTGTGCCATGCCGTGTGTTCATGTGGCGAGTAATACGGTGTGTGATTGGCCATTGATTTGGTGTGGATATTATTGCCCAACCGTGTGTATTGTGCCAAATAATATTAATTGGCTAAGTGAGCATATTAGTGTGATTTCTAAGCACGTCATGATGTGAATTGGGCATGTTGAGATGCACGTTGATTTGGCATTAGATGGTTATGTGCCTTTGTGAATTGGATGCTCATTGTACATTGCATTATTGCCCGAGTGTGGGAATTGCATGGCCACACATTTCGTATGCTAAGAATGGGCATGAGATGCAACTTGTGCGAGTATGCGTGTCTGACATGATCATGTGATCACCTAAAATACCCTGATGCGTTTACGCGGGGTTCAGATAAAAACTGGTTATGTGCATGTATGATCACGTAAGACCCTGATGCGTGTTACATGGGGTATTGAACGGTCCTGATGCATTTTACGCGGGACGATGTCCGGATTGCCGGAAGACGGCCAACCTAATGCGTTTTACGTGGGTGTGGTCTGTAATTGGAGATCATCGTTACGCCTGATGCGTTTTACGCGGGCTAGAGATACTGGGCCTGATGCGTTTTACGCGGGCCATGTAGTGTTGATATTGATTATAGACCTGATGCATTTTACACGGGTCGGACCTGATGCATTTTATACGGGTCGAGCTCTAATTGAGAATTGAGCAGTGTGCTAGGTGCAGTATTGAGCCAGATCATGAGCATGACATATTGATGGCACGTGTATACATGAGTGCCAAGTATGTGCAACTCGATGACTCGCGTACGAGGCAGGCACTAATAAGTATAAGTATGCGCATAGCGTACATGCGACTAAGTGTGTTCGCGTATGTACCGTGGATATTATTATGAACTACCTAACTTGCAAGGTCAATGCTATGATCGATTTAGGCCTAAGGGCCTAGGTCAAGTGATTGTCGTTTGTTAAGTATTTTGTGTGTTTGGTTTGCCTGTCAGGAGGTGCATGTTAGCCTAGTTTAGATTTAGGTGGTTTTACTCGCTGAGATTTGTCTCATTGTTGTATAAACCCAACTTTTTAGACCCCCGACCTTGAGGATATCCGAGGTTCCAGTACCTTTTGGGATCCCGCACCAAATAGAGCGTGCGGTGACCGTGCACCCCGTAAGGAACGAGGATGCGTATGTTAAGCCTTATTCTATAGTCTGGGTTGACGTGGGAGAGACGTATTACGAGACCCACGAGTACGTCGCTTGGTGCTTTAGGGATCGCTTCGGAGAGCATGGACCTCTCCGATCTTTTGATGTCCCGTTCAACGGGCAAGGTGAGGTGGATCCGCAGTGCCCTGATGGAGATATAGTAGACCACGATGCCACGGTCGAGGGGAGTTCGAGTTCTGGCGACAAACCTGCTGTCTAGGAGGTGGATGAGCCAGATGCGATGGACGAGGATCCGATGGTTATGGACGCGGAGCCGGAGTCGATGGATTCGGAGGACGAGCTAGAGCTTATGGAGCAGAACCCAGGGTAGGAGGACAAGCTCGAGCAGATGGATCCCGAGGAGGAGCCGGCAGAGGCCGAGTCCGAGCCGGATTCCCTAGACTCCATGGTCGAGCTATCTGATAGCTCTTCCGAGTCATCGAGATCTGACCCAGACTGGATCCTGTAGGTCAGCCTTAGTTCAGTTAGGTCAGGTTAGTAACTTTTTGACCGGAGCCCCACCTTAGTTAGCATCCTTAACCACCTGGGCCACTTACCGTTTTTTGACCGTAGTGGCCGTTGACTCGTTTTTGGTTTGGGTCGTTTGTATATCTTTGTAAATGGATATTGTATATGTTTTCAATGATAATGTCAAGTGTAATTTTGCTATGTTATCCATTACTTATTGGTTGTGCTAGCCCTGGTCACGTGATTTATTTGTACGGGTGTTTATTTATATTGCTTCCGCATGTGCTATGATCTATGTGTTGGGTGTTTGGTTGGCGACGCGTCCTAGGACGTCGCACTAATTCAACCTCGGTTGGGATGCTCGCGCGCCGTGGGGTTCGGGGTGTGACACGGGTTCTCCCTTCTCATCGAACTTGGATAGTTTCAGCTTTAAGAACTATTCCACCAGTTGGTGCATATGGCAATTCCCATTCCCATGATTACCATTGTTCCCATTATTTCTGTTAGCCCCATTGACAGTGGCAATAGTGACCTCAGTAGCAACATTAACAATAGTAGCTCATTCTTGAGTATGCCTTCCGATCAAGTTTCCAACCTCTACATGTACCCTCAAAATCCCATCCACTCTGTGATCCTCTACGGCTCTAACTCGTGAATCCGATCAGCCCCTTGTCCCCCTTCCTTGACTGCTCATTCTCACAGGTTTTTCTCACCAAACACCTAAACCTGCTATAATTCCACCTAGGAATTAGAGACCTAAGTCATCTACTCAAGTCTAGCAATCCTAGGCATAAAATCACAACAATGAACATAGGACAAGTAGCCACCAAAACAAGCATAAAAGAGCATATAATGAGTAGGATTCTCGATCTTACCTTACTCCTTGTAGCACTTGCAATTACGAATATCATCAAGCAAGCATTCAGCATTCATAAGCACATATTCACAGGGCATGCATTAAGCATTCTATACTTGTGATCAAACAGGTTTCCCTAATTGACTACCCTAAAGTCATCGTCCTTATCACTCTAGGTCTCGACCAACTTGGATCGAGCTAACCTTACTCGGATACCAAATAAGCGGGGATGTCACGCCCTGAACCCCAATGAGCACGCAACATCCCTCCGAGGTCGTCAAGTATGCGACATCCTAGGACTTATCGCCGACCCAATCGAAACACTAACGAGCAACGCATGAGGAAGCAACTCGAATTCTCCATATAACATATAATCAACGGGATAGTAGAGAGACAAAGAATACATATCAACAAGACAATTTTACAAATATAACATCGATTACAACAAATACATTTGCAAGCCTTCGACGAGGTCACTATCTACGAACTACGCAAAAAAAAAAAAGGATCGGATGGTTGGTAAGCTTAACTCCAAAAAGGGATGAAGCATCAAATGCCCAACATTACCCCAGAACTCCGAACTGCAAGTGACGACTACTCGTTAATCCAAGCCTGAAAATGTTTAACAACGGGGGATGAGATGAAATCTCAATAAGTAACTACCTATGCCTCGCCTAGGCTAATGCGTACCTCCGAACAATTCTAAACATTCAATTCTAACAATCAATGTGACATCAACAATCACAGGTATCCTTACCTCGCCTTAGCACATACACAAGCCCTGCACATTAGAATGCCGCCATAACATGGCCAATTGCTCATCAAATAAGTACAACACAATTCAAGGTGTAATCAAGAATAACACAGTTAATAATCCAGACGGGCTTAACATTTATTTCAATCATGGCATTCCCTAATGCATAGCACACAATTAGAGATGTCCAGATTATTAGCAAGCTACGTAACACACATTAGGTCCATGGCACAACTTGTATAAAACGCATCAGGCTGGCGGTCTTCTGGCATAACCAAGCATCGTCTCCCTACGTCGGCAATGGCAATGTTCCCTGTTAAAACATATCAAGACGGCATTCCATGAGGAGCATCAATCCGCCCTCCACTGTGATTCGCATTCGGGCCTCCGCCAGGCATCCGATAAATCGGGCATCGTCTCGCGTAAAACACATCAACACAGATTAAATCCCCGCGTAAGACGCATCAGGGCATTATATGATCACACGAGCATCCAAGCACGCAAATCGATTCTCATCTTTTTGATTAGCCATATGTCACTAACTCCGTACTCATCCAACAAAATGCCACGACAACACCGAATAGTCCCCGAGAGATAAATCGAACTTGCACAGAATTTGGGCTACTCTGGGCAATTGTGCATCTGCCGAAATCTTTTTGAAATAATTAGTAATTCAACTCCAAAAATTCTGAATTTTGGATATGTCGTATAAAACATCTTGATAAACATTTTCCATGAGAAAACGAAACTCAGTTCCGACTGTAAACACCTATTTTTGTCACTCAAAGCCAGACGAAATTTGACTCTGTCGGACAGGCCGCCCGACCACCAAAATACGTCTCGTTCAGTACCCAAATCATTTTTGAAAACTCTAAAATTTTTATATGTCATAGACACAAGTGTTCTTAACAATTTTCTTGAGGGAAGTTTGTTGAAATGAGGCCTGGAAAATTTTAGAAAAATTCGGAAAGACAAGAAAGTCGGGTGAATAGTAATTTCGGCAATTTTGAGACTGTCTGAAAATGGACTTTCAAATGACCCCAAATGATCTCCAAAAATTCCAGATTTAATTTATGTTATATTTCAAGATGTTGGGAACAATTTCCATGAAGAACACTACCTCAAATTCAGCCCACACAAGTTTCCATAAAAAACAATAACAAAACATAGAGGCACCACATCAATTAAACTGAGAATCAGCCAACCAACAACCATCAAGCAAGTATACTTATCCAGCCACTAAACCAATTATCCACAGCCTCTAATCCATCCCTAAACATGTTCCTTAGTCACCCTTTAGCCTAGTCAAGGGTTAGAAAGCTACTTATAAGAGAGCGTAAGCTAGATTTTCAAGCTGGGGAGCAAACAAGAGCCTTGGCATGCCAACAGCTACTCCGACGAGCAAGCAACAAGTGGCGAATGGCGAACAATGGACAACGCTGGTGATCCCTACTGGTGGTGATGGTGGGTGAGTAAGCAAGTGAGAGAGAGATGAGGGTGAGATAATATCTCGATGGTGGTGTGAAAGGCGGGTGGCAGCAGCGGTTTTTGGTGGTGAGTTGAGCTTACAGTGGCTGGACGGTTAAGCAGCGGTACTCACGGTGGTCGAAAGGTGGCTAAGGGAAGTGGGCGAAGTTGTTGGTTGGGCTAGAAGGGTGAAACTGAGCAGAACAAAAAGCAGCGAAAGCAGAAGCAAAAGTGGAAACTGAGCAGAACAGAAGTAGCGAAAACAAAAGCAGAAGTGGAAGTGAAGCAGAAGAGGAAGAGGAACAAGAGGGGGCAGCAGAAGTGGAGTCAATGATGTTGGCCGGTGGAGTTGGTGGAAGAGTCAGCAACAACTTAGTAGAAGCAGTAGCAACATGATTAGCAGCAACAATAGCCACATGAGGGAGTGGGGAAAGTTAGCAGTCAGCAAAGCAAAGCAGAAACAGCAGCAAGGCTAAAGCAGAAATAGAAGCAGCAGCAAGGAAAAAGTAGTGGCAATCAGCAGAAATAGCAAAGTAGAGGCAACAAACGTGAAGTTCATCATGGGGAGTGGGTGGAAGAAGTTAGCCACGACATAGGCAGCAGCAGGGAAGTCAGCGGGAAAGAAGTCAACAATAGTAGAACAGAAGCAACAACAGCAGAACAGACACAGCATGGGGGAGTGTCAGAAGGCATGGGGGAAGTCAGCAACAACGTGGAGGAGGAGAGGAAGTCAGCAGTGTGGGGGCATCGACAATGTGAGGGAGGAGAGAGAGAGAGAGGAGAAAGGGGGGTCCATTATCCACAAAATCTTGCCCAATTTTCCCTTTTCTGAAATCCCGATCAACTCGACGATTGGCCACGTTTAATGAGACGACATCCGTCAAATTAGTCGTGGAAAATTTGAAACTTCGATACCCAATTTGAATTCTAATTAATGGCCAAATTCAATTGAACGCGACTTTAGTGCATCTCGAACTAACGGTGGCTTTTAGGAATTATGCGTATCGACTCGTGGCTGATTCGATATCAAGCCATATCTAAGTTTACTCGAGTCATGGCGATGTCGGTTATCATGTAATTGCGAGGGTTAATCAATAGTTCCGAATGACGCAATTGTTCGGATTAGGTTTAGAATTGTTCGAAATTCATACAATGGCCAAGCGGAATCACCCGCGATCCAATTGCACGACATTTGCGAATCGTTCCATAACCATCCTTGGATCGGCCTTTAACGGCCCAAAATATTCCCTCGCCAATCCTTATGGTCGAAGTGTCAATTCATGGCCAAGTTCTTAGGTCCACGTACTTGATTCCTAACTAGTCATTCCCTAACGGTTAGTTTACTCGAGAGTGATCAATTCCGAGCGAGATTTAACTGAAAGTGCATTGAAGAAATATTCATTTCATAAATCCCAAAAATGGGTCAAAATTCATAATATCACACTAGGGCTATATCCAGCTGAGAATTCCACTATAATTAGCACATCGCACATCTCTGTTACATCCCTCAATTGTAAGAGAAAGAGACTATATATATGTAGTAGCACCTCTTTGTTACATCCCGTGCTGTTATGTTGTTGGGGATTATGAACCACACCCCAACACTTCATTCATGTTGTTGAAACTTCAGGTTGAGTTTTCCAGCATGCATGGAATCAACGTCATGCTTGAGTCTCCATGTCGCTTGCTTGCGGTCCTTATTCATGTTATTTCACATTCCTTGACTCCTTGGGCTTCTTTGAATTCATAGAAATTGATTTCATTCGGACTTGCATGGAATTAATGACGCCCTTACAACTTGAATGCAATATCCTTCCACCTGACAAATTTTGTTTGAACTTTCAAAGACGTTTTCAGCAAGGGAGCATGATCAAGAGTTCTGAACATCTCAAATAGAGGCCTTCCAAACTGCGACAAACGAGGCCCTAATGGTATAAAGATCCGGCCCTGTTGCCGTCTTGCCAGAACAAGAAACACCTGGGGGTTTCCTTATGTAACCTAGATCAGGTGACTGCTTAGGAGTAAGCACTAGTATCTCTGTCCATGTTTTCATGATATTCCTACATTTGACTAGATAATTTCATATCTTTCTTACTTAGGAGTAAGCACTAGCATAGGTGTTGAAGTATCGGACTTGTCCGATGGTGGCCTTCCAAACCAAGATGAACAGCGCTCTGATATAATAGAAAGATCCGTCCCCGTCGCCATCCTACTGGAATAAGAAACAACGGGGGTTCCCTTTTCTTACTTAACCTTGATTGCTGGAGATATTTAGAAATCTTTTAGGAATACTTAGGATATTTTTTCTGATTTTCAATATCTATTTTGATTATGCATATCAGATTTCATTTCATTTATGTAAGCCTATAAATAAGCTCTCCATATACCCTTTTCTATATATCGAAATATATATAATTTCTCACATTTCTCTCTTCCGCATTCTTATATTTAACTTGGTATCAGTGCTTTCATTCATAAGTAAACCGAAATGCACCGAGTGAGATCCCAAGGCACATCTAAATAAATCCATCCCCATTATCACCGCTCAACAGTGTTCACTTGGTGCCCACAAGTTTGATCTAAGGAAGTACTTAATCGAGTCCTTAACATAATAGTCACGTTTTGATGCCAATTGCACTAACTGCGTCGCCCATCGAGCATTTTTCATAGAGGTGGCTTTCTTTCAATGCCAGCCACATAGACCACATCCTAGTAACTATTTTCCAAGCCAGCCGTATAGGCTGCTTGATTTTTCCAAGCTACCCGTATAAGTCATTTGATGTTACGATGCCAGCTGTTAAGGATGTGTCGCTTAGTTACTGCTTCGCAAGCTAGTCGTATCGACCACTTGTTGTTTTCCTCTAATTCTCGACCTTTCATGCATCATTTTGAGAAGCCAACACCACCGCTAGACTCACGGCCAAGCTAGATGCTGCCTCACACATGGCCCCATCGCGGATCCACCAAGCCCGATGCCATCTTGGAGAAAAAGTTTTCGCGGTACTGTTTGACATTAATTCAAACTCAACATGACTTAGTCACTATGAGTTTGAGGGGATGTTGGAGATATTTAGAAATCTTTAGGAATATTTAGGATATTTTCTATGATTTTCAATATCTATTTTGATTATGCATATTAGATTTGATTTCCACTATCTAAGTGTCACGCCCCGAACCCCAACGAGCTCGCGACATCCCCTGCTTCGGTCGAATTATTGCGACATCCCAGGAACGTCGCCGACCCAACCCAAACATCAGAACCACATGCGGAAGCGAATATAAAAACCCCCGGACTAAAATGACGACAACGGGGTAGAACAACAGAACAGACAAACAACAACATATCCATACACCACCAAATATACAAACATATACAGCAAGCTAGCATCCGAAATCACCGTCATAACAAAAGATCATAGTTTGGTTAACTTAACTTCCCTAAGGGTCAACCCGATTTAAACAACCCTTAAAAATATCCTAGGGAAAGCCTAGAGATCGCCTTCTGTTCTGCTCCTGATTCTTCGGGCTTGAACCTTCGGACACTCGCCTGCAGCTCCACATACTTCCTAAAAGAGGAGGCGAACTCCCCGGGTTTACGGCTGGGGGTCTGAAAAGTGGCGGTTATACAACCGTGAGACGAATCTCAATAAGTGTACAACCCCAAACCCCACGTAGGCACTCACGTACCGCCAGACAGAACACGCATCTCACACAACGATAAACCATACTAACAATCACACACGACCCTACCTGGAATCCATCATGCACGTTCCTGCATGTTAGACCATAATACAGCCAACACATTATAACAATACATCACAGATGCGTGCGTGCCTTAATTATAAGACAGAAACCACTTGGGCACGTCCCATACCATGCCTAGCAGTTTTTACCCCATAATTAAGCATCACATCACGCGATACAAACACACTCGCACACTACTCACACCATGCGTCACTTTCTCAAACCTCGCACCTCAAGTCAATTCCTGCTCATTCTCAACCGTTCCACCACTACTGCGCCCGCGTAAAACGCATCAGGCCAACGGTCTTCTGACCTCGTCAGGCATCGTCACCCCGTCGGGCCGGGCATCGTCACCTCGTCAGGGACGGCATCGTCCCACGTAAACGTACACGCCTCAGGACGGAATCCTACACACATTTTCCTTCTACCGCGCCCGCATAAAATGCATCAGGCCAACGGTCTTCTGACCACGTCAGGCATCGACACCTCGTCAGGCCGGGCATCGTCACCTCGTCAGGGACGGCATCGTCCCGCGTAAACATACACGCCTCAGGACGGACCTTTCCAACCAATCTTACATTTCCGAACCCTCGTTCCACTCAAACCACACTTACACACGACGAAATGAATCGACGAACGATCCAGAACCTATTCCAAACGATCGTACTCATCGGAACTAGTGATCGATCCTCGCGACTTTATTGACAACCGAAGTCATTACAGTTTGAATAAATTGCACGTGACTCGATTTAGCATCAGTCACGGGTAGATTCTGCGAATTTCCCGGAAAGCCACCCCGTTAGTCAGAGATATGCATGAGTTACATAATATAGAATTTAATTATTAAATTTAGCCCAAATTGGACATCGGGAAATTAGGAAGTCATGACGAAGCGTTAGGATGACGTTGCAGGGGACACGTGTGAAATTTTGGTGCGCTTAAATCCTTCGGAAAAATTCGATTTGGGCAAGAAACGGAGAAAGTGACCATTTTACACTTGAGAATTATTAAAGGGTTAGTTTTGTGGGCAAAGGGCATTTTGGTCATTTTGCCCTTAAATTTAGATAAGACATAAATGCCCTTAGATGTTTTTAAGTAAGATTCGATCTGGACCGTTGATTTCAAGATTAGATTGAATCTAGTCTGTTGGATCAAAAATGTGAGAAAGAGGCATTTTGGTCATTTTCTACTTTTGGGTCAAAATTTGGTCATCAAGTTTGACCAAGCCTTATCTCCTCTCTCTCTCCCCTCCCCTCTCATTTGGCCCCCCCACCGTACTCTCTCTCTCTCTCTCTCTCTCTCTCTCTCTCTCTCTCTCTCTCGAATTCTCTCTCTTACCGTTGAGCTCTCCCTCCCGCCGCCGCGCCGGACCATCGCCGCGCCGCCACCGTCCCCGCCTCACGCCGACCGCCACTCCCCCTTTCTCTCCCCTCTTCCTCTCGGCCTCCCTCTCTTGGCCGTGAAACCCACTGGCCACCGCCCAAGCCGCCGCCGCCTGCCGTTCCTCCCGATCGCCGCCGCTTGTCATCGCCACAGCAAGCCGCCATTAGATCTCGGGTTTTGCCGCTGCTTTCGCTCTAACCACAATAGTTTAGAGCTCGGTAAGTTGTGATCTAAATTTTGCCTAGTTTCTCGGATTATTTCTGGGCCCGTTTAGACGCGGTTTGGTAGAAATCGAGTATTTGTGGGATTAGCGGGCCGTAGGTTTGAAACCGGGAATTTTTGGAGGAATTTTAGAGGCCGATCAATGCTGTGATTGCGTGTATGGTATGCTGTGACGCGCTGTTGGAGACGCGGTTGGTACTGTTAGGACCGGCTCGGGATTTCATGCAAGTGTCATGAAGAGCCGGAAGTGTGAAAATGTGATTTTGGGTGCGGAAAATTATTGCTTGTTGGCTGTGATGTGCCATGTGATGTGCTGTGGGTTGCTGTTTAGTACAAGACTAGTACCATTAGGTCCGTCTCGGAATTCTGTGAAAGTCCCGTGAAGGACCGAAATTGATTTGGAAACGTTTTAGTATGGGAAAATGTGAATTTGTGTATTGATTGCGCATTTGTGATGTGACTGAGCTGTTGTGATGTTTTGGGTGCAAGTGTGTGCACGTAAATTAATGTGAACATGTTTAAGCGCGAGAATGTGGGATCGGGCCGAGATATTATAAGCTCGGGTTGCGATCATGTAGGTCAGTCGCATTTGGCGCTGGCTGAGGAATGAAAATATGGTGAATGAAATCGGTCCGAGGCACGATCAGCTCGGGTGAGACCGAGATCGGATCGAGGCATGATAAGCTCGGGTTTCGATCATGTAGGCCTGTCGCATTTGGTGCGGGCAGAGGATTGGGGTCGGGCCTGAGACGTGTGATGCTCAGGTCGCGATCGAATGGGCCAAGGCATGTTTACGCGGGCCGGGAATGTGATTGAGAATGAGACGTGTAGTATGAAAAGTGAACGTGGGATCAGACCGAGGCGTGTGATGCTCGAGGCACGATCAAGTGGGCCAGAGGCATGTTTACGCGGGCCGGGAAAGTGATTGAACAAGTATGGGTCAACGAGTGGGCTGGAAATGTGGTGTGATTGACGTGTGTATTGATTTGTGGCAAGTACGTGTGTTTTGGTATGTGTATGAGAATTGTATATTGAGATTGGGGGCTAACGTGCAGGTTGCGTACAATAAGAGTCTGGATTAATGTGATTGTAGGGTCAGTATTTGTATGGCTTGATTGATTGCGTGTCTAATGTGTCTGGAATAACGTGGTAGCCTAGGTAGGATTTAGGTTGCAACTTATTGAGAAGTGTCTCATGGTTGTATCAACCAAACAATTTTAGAGCCCCCGCCTAAGCCATGAACATATTGAGGCTGATTCGGAACCGTCGAGTGATCAGACGGCTAAGGAGGATTCAGGTGGTGATGCCGAGGATAGTGAGTTAGAGTGAACACCTCCGAGGGGGCATAGGGACTAGTTCTGGGAGCAAGGCAATAATTTCAGAGTGCCCCCTTTCTGGATAATGCTGATCTAGGATGCTGATCCTTTTTGTATTTTGTAAGTTAATAGTTACTGGTTTGGTGTACTTATAAATTATGATGAATATTGTAAATCTTTGGAAGTGTAATGTATATATATTGGTGTGTCTGCGAACTAGTTATACCTGGTAGTCTCCAAAAATTTTTGTTTGGGATTTTATAATTGTTTCCGCCACAAATGGACTCTGATGGAAACTTTAGGTCGGCGACGTGTTCCTGGGACGTCGCACTGTTTCGACCAAGTTAGAGGGCAGTCACGAGCTTGATGGGGTTCGGGGCATGACATAGCAGATACACAGATAAACAAGAAAATGGAGTTTGGAACAAGATTGTGTGAAGGCTGATAATACTCTGCTTCTACGTAAGGTGAACAAGGCATTTGACAAAAAGGGCGTCAAAAGCTGCATGGACTTTTGAAGTGACGTGAAAAGTGAAATAAGTGTAGAAACAAGACTTAAAAGATTTTGGTTATCGTCAATTGGGGACTTACGATTTTATTTTGGTCAAATTTTAGATTTAAAAAAAATCCCTAATCAGGTTTCGAGCTCGCCCCCGTGGAGTTCAGGCATATCAATCATATGTGGTAAATGATCAAGATATTCCACATTGGAGTCTTGCCGATCAGATTTTTCAACGTCTGGATTCCATCCATGATGAGTTCGAGACTTTATGGGGACTTTATGACCTTAAATTCTGAATTGACCAAAATAAAAGCAAGTCCTTGACTAACTAACAACCAAAAGTTTAAGTCTGCTTCTGCGCTATGAAAATCTTTTCAAAATGGAAACAATTTGTATGGAAATAATTAAATGCCCTTGAAGTATCTCGTATTACAGATGCAATTTGCCATAAAAAAGAACTTTAGAGATTTAGATATCAGATCCGCAAGTACTCTATATGGTATGGCCTCACCTTCTAAATGAGATGGGGGTTGTAGTGGTGATCGTACTACCAATATATATGTTGGGATTTTGTTTAATTTCATACAACCAATTTCACCATCTTATCATAGCTTAAAGAAAAGTGAGAAGAGAAGGTTAGAAACATGGCCTTAGGAAGAGTTTGTTTATCCGTAGGCATTCTTTGCCTGATATCTCTCTGCTTCGCAGGTATGCTTTAGTTTGAGGAATAAAAAACACACACCCACTAGTGTCATCACTTTTGTACTTTTGTACGGCGCTAATTTGAAAGTCACATTTTTTTGGTTGGTCATCTGAATACTATGACATTTACGAGGCGCTCACTTGACACTTGTGATTATTTTTTTGGTTGAAACTTGACACTTGCAATGAATGTCTTTGACAAATTATGATATTTAAGGGATAAGTTATAGCATTCAAGTGAACGTCATATAAAATTTATAACAATTTCATTGTCCTTATCCTACTTAGTTTTAGAAGCCTTTATTGAGTAATTTAATCAAATCCAGTTAGACTTTGCTATGAGAAAACTGAAAGGACACAAGGATAAATAGAAAGCAGAGAGTTTCAAATTCAAATTCAAAATTTATTTTACAGTCTTGTTGTTTGGGCAAATTGTATACAAATGCTTCGCGATTAGGTAAATTATACCCACATTAGTTCATGTTGTGATTTATTTGTTCGAACAAATTACAAGAACAAGATGAAGTTATGAAATTATTACGATTCCGATAAGGCTAATAGCTGGAATTTGCAAATTCATGTCCCAATCATTTTGCTATGACATACCTATATATTGATTGCTGAAATTTCTTAAATTCTTGTATATTAGGAAAGTCATTTTCGAGGGAGATCAAGAAAGAGACGATTAGGAATGCGGACACGGGGTCATGTGTGGAGTATATTCCGGGGCCGTGCGCGGAGTTCACAGACTGCAATGGGTTCTGCATCCAACAAGGTCATCCAAAGGGAGGGTACTGCAATAGGGTCGGCAAGTGCATTTGTAAATGTGCTTAGATGAGGGATCCGTTTGTTTCCTAGAAAATTATTTGATTTTCTTATGTTTAATTGTCATGTGCAAAAATAATGGAAGCTATTTCCAATCTTTATTTTATCGGAAACTATGAAATACAGTTTTGAGAAGAAAAACTCGCATATGATACCAGTAGCCTGCTTTGGGCGCCCCAGTCCCGGGTTGAGTCTGCCAAGGTCCTGCTTCCGGGCGCCAGGACCCAGGTATGGCTTGTACCCAAGATTAAAAAATCGACAGAGTTTACTCGGACCCAATCGAGCCCGAGGCTATTGATTAACCGACTGAATGAACTTTGCTAATCGTTTGCTTTGCTTGAGTGTATGTTATGAGTAGTTGTATGAATGAATGAATAGATTACAAAACCGACACCAAGATGGTGGTTAAGAACATTGGAAGTGGTGGCCGGGAGTCCCTCATGGCGGTCCAAGGAGTTGGTGGTCCTTGGTGATTAGTTTTAGATTCAATTACCCTAGTTTAGTGTTAATTAGGCTAGCATAGTTAATGATTTTAGTTTTTTTTTTATTTGTCCTACTCTAATTCTCAACTCCCTCTCAAACTTTTGCCCTACCTTTTGCAGGGCATAGGAGTCAAAACCCACATCTAAAACTACACTTTCTCACCTCTAGCCCCCTCCCTCCTGGAGAAGATGCAGAATCGAACTCTCACCTCCCTCTTCCCAAGTAGGAAGGATGATAAGATAATTAGCTTAGATTCTATTCGATACAACCAAGTTAGACTTAGAATTACTTTTAAATGGTTAGGATATATTAGATTGTAAGTGATACGTAATTCTTTTATGTAGAAAAATTTCGAAATTCAGAATCTTAGATCTTTATGATTTTTCACAATAAGAGAGATGAAGACATGACTTTATCTATAGTAATGCCCTTTAAAGATAATTGTTGTAGAAAACGGAAGAAAAAAAGAAATATGAATTCTCTCCCTTAATCCATTTTTCTTTTAATGTATCTTATTTGATGGAGGATAAAATATAACTTTCGTTTTTATCTTTTTTGGGTGGAGAGAGGACCAAACTCTATTTATACAAGCTATCAATCGGTGCCTTCTATTAAAGCATATTCTATTTCGTAAGAGTCGCACTTCTTTGAAGTAGCTATAATTTCTCAATAGATTTGCGCATTTTCATCTTTTTCATAGCCAATACGTTTTAACACTTAATTTATTAAACATTTAATTAATAACATCATGTGGACCACAATTATTCTTACATAGATTAGCTAAACCATCATAATATGATTACATTTAGACTCACCCTAAATATGATTAGTCTCTAATTTCAAGCTCATGGGGATTCATGTCCCAAGGCATTGTCTATTCTTTGCCCAACTTAATATCGAGTTCTCATTTGGCCTTGTAATATTGTTATCCTGACTCTTATTAGGTTTGCCTTTCCCCCATTTACTTTCAAGCCATTTCATTGCTTGGTAGTTTTTTTACAGCATCACATTTTCATACATTGTTGGCTAATTTCTTTTCTATTTAGGTTATGTCTTGTTAAGAATTAAATAATAAAACCCTCAAATGTAAGAGCTTTTCTGATGTGGGCTTTAATTGAGATTTTAATTAACCATTTTGCGGGCTTGGTCTAATAAGGTTAGACATAAAAATTTTTAATTAGTCTAATATGAGAGTGGCTAGTACGGGCCAAGTAAGGCTCGGCCTATGATAAGAGGGTCAGGCTTAAAACTCTATAAATAGTGCTCAAGTCCGTCCTCTAGCCCTAATGCACAATTTATCTCACATAAGGGGCAAACGCCAACTATGAGAGACACTCTTATTGAGCTAGTGATACAGAGGGTAATAGAGGAGAAGAATTTGCACTGATATTTATCGCTATTCCGCATCAAGAATGATGGATTCTAAATTAGGTGTGCAAATTCCTTTCACTAGATTAATGTGTTCTATGTTCTAGCTATGGTGATCTCAGGTGTCGTTTATCGCGACCAACATCAAGAACATTTTCATGATCACTTAGTGGCATCGATACCTATAGAATCACAATTGATAAAAACCATGAATGACCATTTGGATAAAAACTTTTCAATTTAGTGGTACCGAAAGGGCACTAATAGTAACATCAGCATAATCAAGTCCCTAAGCTAGAATCTCTTGCTGCGTAGAAAATTAGACGAACCTCCTGCATCTCATTTGGTTTCTAGCCGAACCCAAATGGCTAATGGTGACTCCTAGAAATTCATAAGCTTAAAAGAAAACTAAAAAATAGAGATAATGGCCTAGGAGAGCCAACGCTCTTAAATGATGGACCATTTGGACCGTTTTATGGGTAACGCCTCTAAATCCCTCGAAGTGTCCCCAACCTTTGTGGTCGTTCAATGAGCTTTGGGGAGGTTGCGACAAACACAATGAGCAAGGACAAGTGTACTCTTGTATAAGCTCACAAACAAGTCTTTCCATGCTTCACGTCGGAAGGACTATTCGCCTTCTAAACAACGATGCACGTCACTCAGTGTTTGGAGCACCGCACCTTTCGTCTGCAAAAATAAATTTTGCTGCCATATAAATAGAAGTCAGTGATTGGGAAAGTATTCTCAAGCGACAATCGGTGAGAAATTTATGGACGGAGGATTGTATCCAATATGATTGGAGACTTTATTGCACAATGTCTTTAAAGTGTAACCAAGTCACGCGGCCGTGAGCTACGACCTTAACTATGAGACAGAGAAGGGGGGGGGGGGGGTGGGGGCGCGGGGGGGCGTCGTCGATAATGAGGGGCATCGGCCACGAGGTGGCTCTACACCTGAACCCCCCAAAAAATGAAAAATGAAGAGTTCTGGGAAAGTTTATAAAAGGCAATATTCCATAAAATACATATTCAATGGAAATTGATTTAAGAACTTTCCAAATGACATGGAGAAACATATCCAAACGCAGGCAATTTATATGGAAATAGTCTTATGCACTCAAAGAATTCTCTGTCGCGCATATCTGGAAGATACATATTCTATGGAATTTGATTTAAGAACTTTCCAAATGACTTGGGAAATCTCATCCAAACGGAGGCAATTTGTGGAAATAATCTTATGCCCTTAAAGAATTCTCTGTCGGGCTTATATGGTCCATAATTATTCAATGGAATTTGATTTATGAACTTTCCAAATGACATGGAAAAACTTATCCAAACGGAGGTAATTTATATGGAAATAATCATATGCCCTTAAAGAATTCTCTGGCTTATGTGTAAGGTGACTATATGGTGATCGAATTGCTTATATATGGGATGGGATTTTGTGTAATTTTCCACAGCCAACTATACCATCATAACCTAAGGAAAAGTGAGAAAAGAAGGTCATCAGAATGGCTTCCGGAAGGGTTCGTTTGTTCATAGGTCTTCTCTGCTTCATTTCTCTTTACTTCGCAGGTAATGCTAGCTTCTGCTTCATAAGCCTTCGTGGGGTTCGTTCTGTTTCAGTTTAGACCTCGGTTGAGACCCATAAAGCGAACTGTTTAACTACTTGTTGGGGGGATGTCTTACGTTGATTTATTGCGTTCTTGTGTATCTCAGAAACATCAGTTGCGAGGGAGGTGCCGGAGCCACCAATTGAGCGTAAGAACATTGGGCCGTGTTCACAGTTCGTGGACGGCTGCTACAAGACTTGCGTGGGAAGGGGGTATTATCTTGGAGGGAATTGCGTGACTGGCGATTCGGGCTCGTTCTGCATTTGTAGGGGTTAGTAGGCAAAATCGCGTAAGTCTAAGCCAAGTAAAACTATTTGTTCTCACGGTTCAAATAGTTATGAATAAATTCCCATCCTCCATTCAACTTTCTTCAATTAATAATGTCTGTTTGGTGCAACTTGACTTATTTGGCTTCCCTTACACTCCTACGTTCATGTTTCTTCTTTTCTCTTTATTAGTTGATGAAGATTTTTACAAACTTTGCAATCTTGCATTGTGTACATGATATTGCTACAATCTAATCTATAGTTGCAGTCTTATATCTTAACTTTTGGGATCCTATAAGCTCTTCCTTCCCGCAATTTAATGCCTATTCTTGGTATTGACTTCGAGAAAGATGAACTATACTGGAGGCACAAATTTTAGTTCAATCTTCACAAGATCAATTTCGAAATCAAGAAATTTTCAAGTACACGACCATTCACAAACTATGAAAATGTCAATGTTGTGAAACGCTGTTGCCATTTCGACACCTGTGCGACCTCAAATTACAATTGCTTGTAATAATTGTTGTCGTGGCGAAGTAGTCCAAGAAAAATCAGAATTTTGATGAACTAAGGCAAGTGTAATGTTTTATAGCATCACGGATAGTAAATCTTCTCGATTTTTAAACAATGGATCTTCTCGATTTGTTTTTAGTGGTCTGCCCTAGGAATCAATCAAGTTGATACTCTAATATTAGTTATGGATTAGGTTGTCTCAGAAAATTGACCTTCACTATACTTAGGTAGTTATAATGTCTTGCTGGAGACCGCTTATGACTTATGGGCTAAAAAGAGTTTTGAGCACACTACTAATGTTTAGTGAACCTACAGGGTCGCACACAAAAGCGAACTGAGTTAATATTTTCTATACGCCGAGATCTACTTAAAATAAGAAGTAGATTTTAATTTATTCTCATATTCAACTTATCTAGGTGGTCGTGCTCGTTATGAGATAATGATTAAATGTACGATTGAAGGTGGATGGTTTGGCGGACCCAAATCGCCTGGCCCACTTCTTTTAATTCCGCTGGATAATGAGACTGTATAAATAGATAGAGAATTGTTCTCTGTCTAGGGTTTTTTCGATATAGTATCGAAAATCCAAAGGCGTTGAAAAATAAGAAACTTCAAGATCTTTCGCTAGCATGTAGATCGTTAGAGAATTCCATTCGTGCGTATGTATACCGGTAGAAGCGTGACACTTGGGGTGTTAATTCAGACACAATCGGTTGTCGATTTATCTTCGATCGGCAAAAGGTACGTTTCTAAATTCCTTTTCGATTTCAAAATACACATGGATCCTGTCTAGGGTTCTATATTTCGCTGCGTTGTTACTGTTGTTGAATCCTACGTTTGTAACATCGGAAACTGCGTGGTCTTCTTAATTGCTTGTAGTAGCAGGAGTTGCTACTACAAGAGAGAACTAGAAACATAAATGGCACTAGAGATTTACGTGATTCGATCCAAGTGTCGTCACCTAATCGAGAAGATGCAATGCCTAGACTCCGTGTGTTTCTTGGAAATTTGTTTGATTTTCTTATGTTTAATTGTCATGTGCAAAGATAATGGAAGTTATTTTCGATATTTTCTTTTATCAGAAACTATGAATTACAATTTCTAGAAAAGACTCGGATACAATATCGGCAGACAAGTTAGGGAGCCTTGTTGGGGCTACGAAGGTCCTGGTTCGGAGCGTTAGGACCCAAGTATAAATGGACCGCCACATTAGCGATTGCTGACCAAAATTAGTCGAGAGAACTAGACTACATTGTCAAATCATCAAAATGTTTATGACTAAATTGAGTCAATTGTAAAATTTAGAATTGAATTGGCATCCGTACTATATGTGACATCCCGAATTTCGGCCCATTTTTGGGATTTATAAAATGCGTAATTTGTCAGTGTGCTTATAGTAAAATCTCATCCGAGAACTGATCACTCCCGGTTATCATTTTAAATTAGAGATTTCGCTAGAATCGCACTCGATCAAATTTAGCCGTTATTTAGACCCCGAACTTGGCAGTCGATTTTCGGGAGTTTTAGGACGAAATAAATCGGACGGTGTCAATATTATCGTAGCCAACGTTGAGATTGTCAGAAATAATGGAAAAAGGGGAGTTTTTGACCGAGTGCGAATTTAGACTAGCAGACCTCCCTCGTTATAATTTGGTTTAATTAATTTGGCATTTGTCCCTTTTTATATGCGAGGTTTATTTTGGACCGGTAGATTGTTTTCGATTTTGAATTTGGGCCATTAAATCGCATTTAATATTTGAATGACGTTTTTTTTTATTACTTCTCTCTCTCTCTCCTTTCTCTTCTTTTCCCTTCTGACCGCACGCAACCCCCCCTCTGACACTCTCTCTCCTCTCTCTCTCTTCTCCTTCCTGCCTTCTTCTTCTCTTTCTTCTTCCTTTCTTTTTCTGTTTTGGTCTTCTTCCTCCCCGACAAGCCGCGTCTGGACTCCACTTCGCTCGACGCCGCCCCGCTCGTCGCCACCGCGCGCCGCCCGACCGTTGCTGCCAGCCGCCGCCCCGACGTCGCCTTCTCCTCCCTTCTGCGGGCACAGCAGCGAGCTCGCCGCTACTGCCCTTCGCGCCCGGCCGCCGCTGTTCGCCGGTTCGCCCGCCAGCCCCGCGTCGCCGTCGCCGCCTCCGGTGCTGCCAGTCACCACCGTGTTCCACCACAAACAGCCGGCAAGCCCCCTCTCTCTCTCTCTCTCTCTCTCTCTCTCTCTCTCTCTCTCTCTCTCTCTCTCTCTCTCTGTTTGGCCGTGAGAGACCTTGAGCCGGAGGAGCTCTGCCGCCACCGTCACAATTCCGGCGCGGACCCGTTGCCTTGCCCAGCCGTCCAGCCGTTCCATTTCCCTCTCTCTCTCTCTGACCGTGCCTCTCTCTCCCTCTCTAGGCCTTGGATTAGCTTAGGCCGTCGCTGCCGCTCGCGCCGTTCATCAGAGCCGCCACCACCGTTACTGTTCCGGTGAGGGACCGCCGCTGCCCAGCCCCTTTTCGTCGTGTGTTCGGCCCGTTTCAAGCTTAGGACACCCGGTGAGTTTGACCCTAAGCCCTAATTAGGACAATTTGCATTTCTAGATGGGTTTTAGGGGTTAATTAGGGTAATTATGGGCTAAATGGTGGCTGTTGTTAGGGGCTGATTTTGTGGTGTTTTTGGTGACCAAGGATGATTATTTGGTCGAGGTTTAGTGGCTGGTATAGTGCTGTGATGTGGCGAAGCGTAGGTGTCGGGATTTGGACAAAATGGTGGACTTGGGAAATGAAATTTATAGACCGGGTGGTGGCTGTTTTTGGTGGTTGTTCTACAGGCTTAGTGCAATAAATTAATGGAGGTTTAGGGGCCCGAGAGGCGCTGTGCATTGGCTAGACAGAATTGGATCGGAATGGCCCAAGTTCGAGGTAGGTTCGGGCCTTGAATGCGAATGCTAGTGCGCGCCTCATTGGTCCTTGTCATGGCTGATTTAAAGGATGTTTTGGGGATTTTAATGGAGCATTTTGGAGATAATTATTGGCCTAGAACTCGCGGTATAGTGGCTGTCCGCGACGGGATTTAATTTGGGCAAGGCGCGATCAATTGAGGTTTAATTGTGCAATTACCGATAATGATCGCATTGATCAATTGACTAGCTAAATGAGCCTTGTTGTGAACGATTTTAGGATGTCATGTTGCTTGTTTAGCGGACTAGGATTGGAATGGCTTGGCGGGCCTTGATTGCGCAAGTTCTTGTTGACCCGGTTGTATGAATTTTATGCATGAATTGCGTGTTAAGTTGATGCCATGGTTGAATTGAATTGATTGTCTGATTGGGCATGTTGATTTATGGAATTGAATATGCGCGGTGCAAGTTGAACATGTTACATCGTGATTCGTGCATGTGAATGCCCAAATGTGAATGTATAACCATGAATGTGCATCTCACGCATTGGCACGCCATGTGCATATACGAGCGTGCCCGAATGACATGTGCATTGTGATCACCTAAAATGCTCTGATGCGTCTTACGCGGGGTTCAGATAAAATTGGTGCCTGTGAATGTGTGATCACAATAAACCCTGATGCGTTTTACGCGGGGTAGTGAACCCGTCCTGAGGCGTATTACGCCGGACGATGCTCGGTTTACCAGAAGATGACCAACCTGATGCGTTTTACGCGGGTAATGTGTCATGAGCCTAATGCGTTTTACGCGGGCCAGAGATCGATCTCTAAGTGATAGACCTGATGCGTTTTACGCGGGTCCGGCCTGATGCGTTTTACGCGGGTCCGGCCTGATGCGTTTAACGCGGGTCGGAGGAGAAATTGGTAAATGGCAGAGTGCTAGCTTGCGAGCGTGTGTTACTGCATTATTGAGGCATGACATGAGTGCGATCATGAGCACGTGCATTACATACATCGGGATTAAGTGATATGTGTATTTGTACCGCAATCTAAATGTTATGGTGCTGTTGTGATTAAGTTTATAGAGTGGCTAACCTGCAGGGTCAAGTATGAATTAGATTTAGGCCCGAGGGCTTGAGTCAGTTATGTTTTGATGTATGCATGGTTTAGTACTCATTAGGAGGTGCACGTTAACCTAGTTTAGGTTTAGGGAATTACTCACTGAGATTTATTCTCATTGTTGTTTAAAACCACATTTTCAGACCCCCAGCGTTAAGATGTCCGAGATTCTGGTTCGTTTTGGGATTCCGCTCCTGGTAGAGCGGACAAGGACGATACACCCCGTAGGGAACGGGGAATCGTATGTTAGGTATCATTCTATTGTTTGGGTAGAGGTGGGGGCGACGCATTGCCAGACCCACGAGTACGTGGCATGGTGCTTCAAGGACGGCTTCAGAGAGCATGGTCCTCTCCGTACTTTTGATGTTCCGTTCACCGGGATGGGCACGAGATATCCCCGATGCCCCGATGGTGAGGTGACGGATCCTGGTCCCTCATCTGAGGAGAGTATGAGTTCTGATGGAGTTCCAGTAGAGTACGATATGGATGAGTTCGAGCCGGTGGATATGGACGTGGATGACGGAGAGCCGGAGCCGATCGAGGAGGATCCTGTTCTGGAGGCCGAGCCGGAGGATATGATCTTAGAGGAAGTGGCTGCTGAGGCCAAGTCAGAGTCGGACTCATCAGGGTCCGAGGAGGAGATGCCTGACAGCTCTTCATCTTCGGAGTCTTCTGATTCCGACCCAGACCGGGCGCCGTAGAGCTTAGTATTCGCCTTAGAATGGATAGAGCCAGTACCTTTTTGACCAGCGCCCCACCTTTAGTAGTAGACTGACCCCTGAGCCACTTACCCCTTTTTGTCAGTAGTGGCCTTGACCCGCTTTTGTTTTTTGTATTCGGGCTGTATATGGATATTGTATATGATTTCCAATACTAGTACAAGTGTTGATTTCTATGGTTACCCTTGGTTGTGTGTCTATCTTTGTACGGGTGTTGATTTGCTTCCGCATGTGCTTTCTCTGTGTTGGGAGTTGGGTCGGCGACGCGTCCTGGGACGTCGCACACAAATCGACCATGGCAAGGATGCTCGCGCGCCGTAGGGTTCGGGGCGTGACACCATAGGTTTTAGATTTTTTTTTTGTAGTTATCTCGAAACTAGAATTGCAAACGTTCGCCTCAATATAGTGTTAAGATGATATGTCGCGAGATCCATTTGCAATGCCTTCATTGCCGAACATATTATTCGCACAATCATATTTGCAATCCATCTACACTTTATTGCCATGCAAGTTGTCCTTGCTAGATTCATTTGTAGCGTGACGGTCCACATGGACTGGGTTTGGACATTCCCAATGCAGTTTCAGAATGCTAAGAAGAAATTAATAAACTGTGTTGACTAACCAAAGCATTTACTTCTACCTCCCATGACACCTTCCTGGGAATCAAACGCAGTGCAAAATAAAGAAGGAATTGTAAAACGCGCTCGCTCTCTATTCCGAACATGATATTTTCCGGACATAGTACATATACTAAATTGTGGGTCATCTGATCAGGCGGGACTCACGTAAAATCCAGTGTTTTCAAAACCGGACCGGTCCAGCTGACTCTACCGGGTGCCGGTTACACCAGCCGAAGTCAGTCAAGGCAGTGTTGCCCTTACGTTGAAAATTGGAATTTCTGACTTTGTAAAATAAAGAAGATATTGAGTGGACCTTAGTTTCAAGCTCGTGCACGGATGGATGAAAGGCAATTTAGAAATCATACAGATATGAAGTCAATTTATTTCTCATTTTCAGAAAGATTTATGAAGTTAAAGGCCATTAAAAGCTCATATCAGCTTTGCTGTGCCACAACGCTGTTATTTATGTGCATTTTGTTATGTATATTGCCTATGATATAACTTTAGCTCACCTCTTGAAATGGTCGGTTTGAGTCATTTTACCGGTTGAACTAGTCGAACCGCATACAGATCGCCCCTTTCGAGAACACGACTCGAACACGACATCACTTTAGTGATAGAAATCTGAACGAGACACGACGCGACTTAACTTGAAACTATATAATGACATTAACAATTTCTTTTTAGTACATCATAATATTTTTCTACTTGTAATTATTTATATTTTGATATCAAATTAAGTTTTTCTTTCTTCATATTCAAGAAAATTGATTATGTGGGTCATTTTATGGTTTTGTCTCTCAATTTGAGCTTTGCAATAAGGAAACATAGAAGTCAAAAAAAAAAAAAGGAGAAAGAAAGGAAACATAGAGTAAAAATTGAAACTGATTGAGGAAGTTTGGTGGTTTCCTCGAAATCATTTTTGTGGCTGACCTTTGACCGTCACAGCATCATTCTCAGACGGTCATGCTAGCTGCTACCTTTTTGTTTTATGGGGAAGTGCATCCCATTAAATATTCAATGGGATTCTCTTCTATCTTCCACATTAATATAATTCAAATCGGGATTCTATTGTTTATAGGTTTTGCCAAAAAAGGAACTCAATGAGATTCTATTATTAAACAAGATCTGCAATACATGTGAGGTGGCTGTTAAGGTGATGCTCGAATTGCCTAGTTTGGATTCTGTGTAATTCTTCACGGCCAATGCAATCATAATCTAAATAAGTGTGACAAGAGAAGATCATCGAAATGGCTTCAGGAAGCGTTTCTTTATTCATAGGCAAGCTTTGCCTCATTTCTCTTTGCTTTGCAGGTAATGCTATATTTTGTTTCTTAAGCCTTCATCAAGTTCGTTCTGGTTTAGTTTTGACCATGCTCGGTACCCCTATATGATCCGAAGGCTCAAGGGACGCTTTCTAAAAGTACTAAACTTATTGTACTTTCGTCATTTTAGTCGTAAACCTTATAATTTTATCAATTGAGTCCTAAACCTTTTAAAAATTTGCCAATGTAGTCCACTCGACTAATTTTAACCAGAAATCACTGACGTAAATGTTCACCGTCCTATGTGGTATGACCGGCATTGATGTCGACTAATTTTATTAATTATTTTAAATATTTTTAAATTTATTTTTTTTTTTTGGTGAAGATTTTTTAATTTGTTATTAATTTTTTATAATTTTCTTTTCTTTCCTTTCTTTTTTTTTTCTCCTTCTTCCACTGTTGATTGCCCAGCGTTGTGGAAGGTCCCTCATCAGGATTTGGCCAGGAACCACCTCACCAACCTTGGGCGAGGCTCACCCTCGCTAAATGCAGCAAGGTTGAGCCTCGATGAAGGCTAGCAAGAGTGAGGCTTGACCTCACGTGAAGCAGGTGAGGGGCGACCTCGCCGACCTTGGGCGAGCCTTGCCCATGCCAGATCTGGTGAGTTCAAGCCTCGCCCAAAGCTAGCTAGGCCTACCTTTGCCGAATCGAGCCTTGCTCGCTGTCGATAAGGGTGACCTCGCTGAGGCTGTCAAGGGCAAGCCTCACTGGCTGTAGCCTCTGGCTAGTTGATAGCTATTGTTGAGGCTAGGCAATTAGCATAGGAAGGAGGAAAAAAATAAAAAATTAATAAAAAAAGTTGAAAATTTTTTAAACAATAATGAAAATTTCAACATCAATACCACTCATGTCACGTAAGATGGCCAGCATTCACATCAACAATTTTCTAGCCAAAATACAAATTTTTAAAAAGCTTACAACTCAATTTGTTACACCCCGAAACCTACTAGATTGGGGATGACACAGCCATCTTTTTACCTGAAGGACGTAGCCTGAAAACCAAAGAACAAACTCCCAAAAATCCCCATGATATCACTCTTGTTGAGGTTGATGTCTTGTATTTTGTTATCCAAGAGATTATGAGACGGTTTTGAAAGGCCCACTGATGACTTGACAGCACGGGGGTCCCACTCCCTGGTGAGCGGGCGAGGGTCCGGGAGGACCTGTAACAGCCCGAATTTTGATGTAATTCTGGGATCAATGAAGTTGATATTATTTCGCATTTCATTTTAATAAATCTCGCCCAGAGCTGATCACTCTTGGGATATTAACCAATAGGGTATGGCTAATTAGGAAGTAGTACGTGGATCAGGGACTCGATTGCGAATCGGATACCGGTATCGAGAAGTAATGAGAAAATATTTTGAACCAATATGAACCGATCTTAGGAAAGGCAATGGATTGAGTCTGACCAAGGCCAACGATGTGCAATCGGATCGCAGGTGATTCTGCAAGACCGAAAGTACTCGTGGTCAGTCAATCCTAAGCCTGAACTGTATGATCGTGATTATCGGGACTAGCGATAGATTCTCATTCTCTCAAGGACGGAATCGTTGTGATTCGAATAACCCTAGGTCGATACGCATATACTCTAAACAGCCACCCGTTAGTGAGAGATCCTAAAATTGGAAACCAAGCGAATTTTGAACACAGAATTGGGCCCGGAATTGGATATCAATTTTCAATGGCTTAAGAGACAAATTTTGGAAATCTGACGTCATTCTATACTGGCCACGGGCATTTTGAGCGGGTATGGTTAAAAATCAGATTTTCGGTCCGGGAATGAAAAATGACGGTTTTGCCCCTCGGGAGGCAGATTTGGATTCGGGGGCCGTAAGAGGTTATTTCTTGGAACGGACGTCATTTTGGAGTGGCCACGCATGCCGGGAGTCGTTTTGGACCAAAACAGGAATTTCGACAAAAATTGGAAAATAATATTATTTTATTCCCGGAACTTCGCAGTCGATTTCCGGAGGCTTAGAAAATGAATTTCGCAATTCCGACGCTACATTATGTTGGCCACGCATGTAAGGAATGCGTGGGTGCGAAAATTGGAATTTTGCCCTGGGGCCGGAAAAAGGACAGTTTTGCCCCTAGCCCGGTTCAGGTCCAAATTTCGGGGTGTACGTTCGGGATATTTTCTGAGGTCTATCAGCTCAATTATTGGGGCTTTTGACCACTTTGCCCCTAAAATATTAAGGTTGAATGGTTTTGCATCGTTGGATTGAAGGGTAAAATGGGAAATTGCACCGATCGGCGACACGTGGCGGCCCCCTAGCCCCTATAATTGACCAGCTGACTTCTTTCTCTCTCTCTTCTCCCATTTTCTGATCTGATCAGCCCTCTCCTCCTCTCTCTCTCTCTCGAAATCCCTCTCTCTCTCTCTTGATCCTCACTTGGCCGGAGCACCGCCGGCCACCGTGGACCGCCGCCGGCGACGTTGCTGCTCCCCCTCGCCACCACCAGTCCCCAGCAGCAACCCCGACTCAGCATAGCCCCCGTTTTCCCCCTTCTCCAGCCCGTTTTTCTTTGTTTTTCCTCCTCGGCAGTTCTGGTTTTGGACGCCCGAGCCTTCGCCAGAGCTCGTCCGGCCGATCCGTCGCCACAGGGCCGTCCCCCGTCGCCGTACGACCCCAGCCGTCGCCGTTCGTATAGTGTCCGTACGGATTTACTGTTCACGTCCATACGGAAACACTGTTCACCGCCGTCCGTTCGTCCGTCGCAGCCGTCACCGGCGTCTCGCCGGCCACCGTTTCCCCTCTGTCCTTACAGTACCCCCGTGAACAGTACCTCGTGAACAGTACCCCCGTGAAACAGTGTCACCGTGAACAGTGCGCGTCGCCGGGAATTCCGCCGCCGGTTTCACTGTTCACCAGTGATCGGCCGCCGTTCCCCGTCGTCGTGATCTTGGATTAGGTGAGTATAATTCCTAAACCCTAATTAGGACTAGCGGTACATTTTTCTAGACCGGCTTAGGTAGATTCGGTGTATTCGGGACTGGGTTAGGCAATTCCGGTACTGGTTTTGAGCGAGGATGTTAATTGTTTTGTTTGTATAAATCCTAATTAAATTAATATGGTTTTTATGAATATTCATGGAGTCCGAATTGAGAAATTAGTAATTACTCATAGGACTGGAGGTAGTACTGGGGGTTAATTAGACCACGAAAATGGCTAATTGCATGGTTGAGATTGCCCAGAATAGCTGATTCGGTGTTGATTGATATTGTTTGGGGTCAATCTCAACATTGCCGTGTTAATCGCGTCACGTGCGAATTAATTGAATTTATTGAGGATTATAAAACATGATTATTGGGCCAATTGAGCACGTGTTGTGATATGGAGTGTTTGAATTTAATTGGTGCTCATGGTGCATTGCATTGCATAACATGGACACGCATTGTGTATGTCGAGAGTGAGGCATGTGATGAATTTGTGCGAGAATGCGTGTCTGCCATGAGTATGTGATCACCTAAAATACCCCGAAGCGTTATACGCTGGGTTCAGATAATAATGAGTTGTGTGATCACCTAAGAACCTTCGGGTCGATACCATCCTCATGCACTTTGAAGCAGGACGATGCCCGGTACGTCCAGAAGGCGACCATCCTCATGCACTTTGAAGCAGGCTCTAGTTCGCAAGGAGAACAGTGTTGCGCCTCATGCACTTTGAAGCAGGCTAGAGACACTGGGCCAGATCGGTTGCTGCGTCTCATGCACTTTGAAGCAGGCTAGACGCACCGGGCCGTGAAAAAGTGATGACTCGAGTCGTAATAAGAATAATAATTTGGGCAAGTGTGCCAGTGTGGGCCAGTGGGCCGAAGGAATGTGCATGACATGTCAATGACATTTGCATACATAAACACGCACTGACTGGCATGCAAGTATGTGAGACTCGGTACGTGGACATGTGATTGGCGTACGTGTGGTAATATGTGTCACGTATTTGCCGTGACTATATTTTATTAAATTGCCTAACCTGCAAGGTCTATATAATTGCTGGCTTGGGCCTGAGGGCCTAAGCCATTGTTTGTGTTATGTTGTTTGTTGGTCGGGAGATTGTACGTTAGCCTAGCCTAGGTTTAGGGGTTGTATTCACTGAGAAGTGTTCTCATTGATTTTTAAACCAAACATTTCAGATCCCCAGCTTTGAGGATGGCAGGTGTGCCGATTCGTTTTTGGGAGAAGCCCCTGCTAGAAATGGTGTTTGACCGCCGTGCCTCGTACTCTCTTTTGATGGGTGGTTGTTAACCCATTTTGACTATTATAAATGTATCCGGGGTAGACAAGAAATGTATATGTTTTTAATCGTGCTAGGTTTTGATGTTGTGCTATCCTTGGTTGTCATGTATATTAGTACGGGTGTATATATATTTATATACGTTGCTTCCGCATGTGTATTATTCTTTGTGTGTTGGGTCGGCGACGCATCCTGGGAGCGTTGCACCATAATCGACCAGAAAGGGATGGTACGCTTCGTTGGGGTTCGGGGCGTGACAGGACCTGCCCCGGAGGGGATTGTGGTGGCAGCGCCCCGGGCCGCCAGAGGCGTTTTATGTTTAGTCATAAAAGGATTTATATGGGAAAGTTAAATATTTTAGGCTATGTGGGCAACTTTATAATTTGTACCATATAGGGTTTCGCTATATATATTTAGGGTGAAACAGGTCTAAAAAAGAGAGAGCAAGGTGTGAGAAAGAGTGAATGTACACTTTTCTATGTTATTAGTGAAACGGATCTCTTTTCCCCGTAGATGTAGGTAGGCAGAACATCTCCCCTGCTGAACCACGTAAATTCTTGTGTTATGCGAATTTTCATTACTTTCTTACATCGTTAATAAGATCGAATTTAGATATTCAACAATTGATATCAAAGCCTTGTTCGGCGAGCTATCAAGATGGCAGGAAAGGGTTCAAGTGTCAAGTACGATCTCGAGAGGTTTAATGGAAAGAACAACTTCACTCTCTGGCGACAAAGAATGATGGATCTTCTGATTCAACAGGGCCTGTCGAAAGTGCCACTGGGGAAAGGGAAGAAACCAAAAACGAATGATGAAGATTGGGGGGAGATGGAGGAAAGGGCAGTAAGCGTCATTCAATTGAACCTATCTAATGAGGTTCTACAGTATGTAGTGGATCTCAAGTCGGCATCGCAGGTGTGGACAAAACTTGAGAGCATCTATATGACCAAGTCCCTAACGAACAAAATTTTTCTGAAAAAACAGTTATACTCTCTACAGATGGAGGAAGGCTCAGATTTGTTAGAACACATCAACACGGTCAATCAAATTCTGAGTAAACTTGCAAGTCTAGAGGTTCAATGGAAGATGAAGACAAAGCCCTATTACTGTTATTGTCGCTACCAGCATCTTATAATCATCTAGTGACGACACTCTTGTATGGAAAAGAGACGCTTGAGACAGATGAGGTCACTGCTGCCCTATTATCTAATGATATGAGAAAGAGGGTTAACAGTGCTACGACACAGGGTGAGGGTCTCATCGAAAAAGTCAAGGAGCAGGAACGGGGAAGAACAATCCAGTGGGGATCCGGGTAAGGGTTGATCGAAATCAAGAGGGGGTAAAACGAAATTATCTTGTTATTATTGCTTATGCCCTCACAGTAGGAACAGGCGATCCATCTTCCTATCAAGGTGCGATATTTGATGCTGATAGTGATAAATGGATGTCAGCTATGATGGAAGAAATGGAATCATTACATAAAAACAAGACTTGGAAGATTGTGGAGAAACCTAAAGGGATCATTGGGTGTAAATGGATCTTTCGCAAGAAAGAGGTAGTGCTTGAGAATGAGCAGGTAAGGTACAA
The DNA here is from genome assembly GCA_031216185.1 of Syzygium aqueum. NCBI lineage: Eukaryota > Viridiplantae > Streptophyta > Magnoliopsida > Myrtales > Myrtaceae > Syzygium > Syzygium aqueum. The sequence goes on along the minus strand of CM062234.1, from coordinate 3,518,368 downwards.
GGCTAGACTTGTACCTAAAGGATATGCACAGAAGGAAGGGGTGGATTGTAATGAAATATTCTCTCCAGTAGTCAAGCACACTTCCATTCAGGTTCTACTTGCCTTGGTAGCTATGTTTGATTTTGAGCTGGAGCAACTTGATGTGAAGACGGCATTTCTTCATGGAGACTTGGAGGAACAGATTTTCATGGAGCAATCTGACGGGTTCAAAGTGCTAGGAAAGGAAGATCACGTTTGTTTGCTTAAGAAGTCACTTTATGGCCTTAAGCAATCTCCAAGACAGTGGTACAAGCGTTTTGACTCTTTTATGGTGAACATTGGCTATTCGAGAAGTGAGTATGATTGTTGTGTTTATTTTAAAGTGTCAGATGATAATTCGATTATTCTTTTGATGCTTAATGTTGATAACATGCTCATTGCTGCTAAGGATATGCATGATAATGTCTCTTTAAAGTCCTTGTTGAATAATGAGTTTGAGATGAAGGATCTTGGTGCTGCTAAGAGGATCCTTGGTATGAAAATTCATAGAGAGAGTGCAGGTAAACTCTGGGTATCTCAAAAGAGGTATGTTGAAAAGGTGCTTGAGCGTTTCAACATGAATAAGGCTAAACCAGTGAGAACACAATTAGCTAGCCACTTCAGATTATCTGAATAGCAATGCCCCATAAAATATGAGGAGATTGAGAAGATGTCTAGAATTCCCTATGCTAGCGCAGTTGGGAGTCTCAAGTATGCTATGGTGTGTAGTAGGCCAGATTTATCTTATGCAGTTAGTGTTGTTAGCAGTACATGAGTAATCCAGGGAAGGAGCATTGGAATGCAGTCAAGTGAATCTTTAGATATTTGAGCGGGATTGTAAACTTGGGTATTATGTTCAGTCGAAACGGAGGTTCGAAGGAGCTAGCGGGATATGTTGATTCAGACTTTGTTGGTGACCTAGACAGGAGGAGGTCTATTACAAGATATGTCTTCACATTAGTTGGTAGACCTATCTCATGGAGGGCGATACTCTAGTCAAGAATTGCATTATCTACTACAGAGGCAGAGTACATGGCAGTTATAGAAGCTGCTAAGGAAGGGCTCTGGTTGACTGGGTTGGTTCGTGAGTTGGGTTTAGAGTAAGGAGGTGCGGTATTACATTGTGACAGTCAGAGTGCCATACATCTCGCCAAGAATCAAGTGTTTCGTGCAAGAATAAAGCATATAGATGTGAGGTTTCACAAAATCAGGGAGCTTGTGTCAAATAGCAACATTCACTTGAGGAAGATTCACATGAATAGCAATCCTGCGGATTGTTTTACCAAGCCAGTCACTATTGAGAAGTTTGGGTTTTGTTTGGGCTCAATCAATATAACTAGTTGTTGAAGGTAAGGGACACATTCAACGAGTGCGAGAGTGTACCTCTTATGGAGGTGCGGGGATGAAGACATCTATATTTCATATTCTTTCACAGGTGTCTTTACAAAATCCAAGCCAAGGCGGAGATAATTGAGGTTGATGTTATATATTCTATTATCTAAGAGATTATGTGGCGGTTCTGAAAGGCCTCCTGACGACTTGACAAAACGGGGGTCCCGCTCCCCAGTGAACAAGTAGGGGTCCAGGGGGGTGTTGACACCTAAATTTTAGCAACCATTTAGTCATAATTTGCATAGAAAATTAGGGATTAAATTTTTAACCCCTAAGCAAAAATATTAAAGTTACATAACAGATAGTTTAGGTTCATTTTAGTTTAATTGCATTCTGCATAGGATTGGCGGTGGCGAGCAAGCTTAAAATCCATAGAACGAGACTCAGCTCGCTCGGAAGGCAAGGGCCGAGAATCTCGAGTCAAACGGGCTCAGTTGTTTTAATTTGAGCTTAATTTAGTCCATATGCTTACTTAAATAAAAGCCCAAGTTAATTCAGCCCATTTAAATGAAAATTAGAGCTTAAGCTCAAGCCTAAGTCCATTAGGACTAGAGAGCCTATCTAATTGACCTAGGTTAGCATTATATATATTTGTTTAGGTCAAATTTTTGGGAGAGATTCAGATCAAAAAATTCAGAGAAAAAACACGTGCGAGAGAGAGAAAGAGAGAGAGGAGAGGCCAGTAACACCGCCACCCGTCGTCGCGCCTCCCATCGCGCGCCACCACCGCGTCGGAGGACCGCCAATGCCGTCCCGGTCAGCCACCATCGCCGCCTCCCTATCCGCAAGTCACAGCCGTTAGAGGACCACCGCCGCCGTCCTTGTCCGCAAGTCACAACCGTTGGAGGACCACTGCCGCCGTCCCTATCTTGCCGGAGCAGCCCCACCAAACACCACTGTTCCGCTGGAGCCACTCCCCTCTGCCCGACGCTGCCCATGACACTCACCACCGCCGCACGCCGCACGTCACGCTGTCTCTATCTCGCCGGAGCAACCCCACTAAACACCACTGCCGCCAAAGCCGCTCCCTTTAGCCTGATGTTGCCTCGTCACACACTGCCCCTCGCCGGAGACGCCCTTGCATGTCTGCCGCGCCAGACATCCGCTGCACCGCCTCCTGCAGCCGTTGTTCCGCGCCTCTGCCTGCATAACCACCGTTGCCCTTCCACTGTTGCCGTCGTCTACAGCTCACCGACGCCACTCCCGCCGCTGCACCGCCGCCTGGAGGACGTCAAACCCATTGTTCCGCCGGCTGTGTTGCTGCTGCAGCCACGCCGGAGAGCCGCCATTCACCGATCAGCAGGCCAGTCGGAGCTACTTCGCTGTTCCCGCCACCGCTGGAGCCTCACCGGAACAGCCCGCTGTGCCGGAGCACCCGTCGTGTGCCTCAACGTCCCGACCCCGCGCCGCTGCCCCTCCTCGTGTCGCCGCTCGCCATCCCGTCGCCAGTCTCCCGATCCGCAAACTCGATCCCGAGTCGATTCGAATTTGGAGATTATCTACAAATTAGGTAATTGGACATTATCCTATATTTTTTCAGAATATTAAATTTCCTAATTTGAGTATTTGAATATTTCGTGAATATCATGTGGAATATTAGATATCTTAGGATAATTATCTGATATCTGCAATATTTAAAATATTCAAAATTAGGAAATTTTCCTAATTCATCAACGTATCTGGACAACTATTTGACCTTATCCATAAGGTACGATATGCGGCGATACGAAAAATTATTATCATATTCATAATCATTTGGGTACGATAATGATTTTTATCTGCTTTCCAAATTTGAATGATCGACTTTCCGTCAATATCTATAACCCCATAGATATGACCGATAGTTTGATTTACTTGCCTAATCCGAGTTTGATCAAACAAATTTTGTGGATCGCGTGGTTGTTTTGAATGTGGATGTTATCTATGTTTAAATTGTTTTTCCTTTTCAAATAAAAAAAGAAAATTCAAAAAATATCAGTTAGGATTTGAATTAGAGTTTTGCATGTTTAGGGAATCCTAAATATATCTAGAAGATAGAGTAATTATTTAATTTAAATTAGAACTTGAGATAATCTATTTCCTTGTTTAAATTAAGTAATATTCTAATCTTAATATATTATTTAGGTTATTTTTTAATTCCGAATTTTCATGAAAACCCCAAAAAAAGAATGAATTGCTTTATGGTAGATTAAGATAGATTGCATTCTTAATTTAGGTAATTTATTATTTCGAATTTTAACAAAAATCCCAAAAATAAGTCATGTTAGGATATGTTAAATCAGCATAGATTGCATGTTATTTTAGGCATTTTCATTATTCCGAATTTCATTAGAAAATATCAAAAATAAATTATTTGCTCGTCGTTAGAATTAGGTCACGTCGTCGCATGACATATAGTTTGCATATTAGGTTGCATTAATTCGCATGTCAATTTTTGCACGTTATTGCATATAGATTAGCTTTCATTTAAATAAAAGAAAATCCAAAAAAAAATGAGCGAACTAATTGTTAATTAGAAATCATATTATGGTGTTGATGTGATTTTCTAGCTAACAATGCATAAAGTGAAATTTTGATCGGGTACGGATTTGGACTAGTAGACCTCCCTTGTAGTGTATTTTATTTGATTTCTTTTGGCCATTTTTCCCTAATTATTAATTAGGATTTTCGTGGACCGCTAGATTGTTTTCAGATTCAAATCGTGATAATTGGATCGCACGCAAGGACAAAAATTGACTTTTGTCCTCTCTCTCTCTCTCTCTCCCCAGTCACCTCCCCACTGCGTATGTCTGCCCTATACAGGCAAACATCCCCTCCACCCTTCTCTTCCGCGCACGTCTCCCCACTGCGCATGTCCCCTCTCTCTCTCTCTCTCTCTCTCTCTCTCTCTCTCTCTCCTCTACCGCGTACCACCAACTCCCATTCACGTCCCCTCGCCCACGTTCGCCCCATGCCCATGCAGACCTGCCCCCTCTCTCTCTTCCTTTTCTCTTCTTCTTTCTTTCCTTCTTCTTCCTTTCTTCCTCCTTGGCCCCGACTGGTTCCGGTCTTGCTTCTGTTTTTGCTCGCCCGACCGCCGGTCGCCACCTGACCGCCTCGCACCACCGCCATCGCCAGCCATCTCGACTGCCGCGTCGCATCGTCTGTCTAGCCGCCACCCCCATCGACTGTTCTCTTTCTCTCTCCTCCACGCGAGGAGCAGCTCACCGCCGTGCCTGTCGGGGCCCGGCGTTGCCCAACCAGCTTGTCCTGCTCTGCTCCGCTGCCTGTGACGTCGTCGTGCCACCCTCGATCGTCGCCGGCCCTGCCGTTCCCACTGCCGACCCTCCTTCCCCGTGTTTCTCTTTCGCTGAGCTCATTTCCCCTCTGTCTAGCTTGCTAGTCGTCGTAGCACACCGCTACTCCCACTACCACCACCCAGCTCCCCTTGCCACCAACCGCCGCCGTATCTCGCCGCCACCACCCAACTTCCCCCCCCTCGGAACCATCGTTGCCGCTGCCTTGGCCGGACTGCTCGTGCCTTGGCCGAGCCAGTCACCGCCAGCTCGTCAACCTACTAGCTTATCGCTATCCCGCACCATCCGTCCAGCCGCCACCCTGACCCAGCTATCCTCCTCCTTTCCTCCGCGCTTGCAGTGCCTTGCTCACGTCACACCCAGCTCGCTGCTCACCTAGCGTTACCCAACCGCCCGCGACGTTGCCGCTAGCCTCGCCATCTAGCTCGCCGTCGTCGTTGCCGCTCAGTAGCAGCTCGTTGTAGTAGGTCTCGCCCAGCAGCTCACTGCTCGCTCGATGCCGTCATCGTCACCGCTCCCCTAGCCAAGCCCGCCTACACTGCCTAGCTCGCTTGGCTGAGCTCACCGCCATCGCCATTGCCCACACCCAGGTGACTGCCCGGCCCGTGGCCGAGTCGCCTAGCCAGCTGCCCAGCCATGGCCAAGCCCATTGCCCGTGCGTCTCGGCCGTTTGCCCGCTACCCTTGCCCGTGGCCGAGCCGTCCCAGCCGTGCCCATGTCATGCCCAGTCGCTCGCTCGTGTGCCTGGTCGCTTGCCCAACTGTGGCCAAGTATCCCAAGCCATGGCCGAGGGCCGTGCCGAGCCTTGCCGGCCATTTTGCCTATCGCGCCCTCGCCCGCATCGAGTCATCACTATTCAGCCGAGCCATTTCGGGCCTGTGTGGATTTTTCTCACGCCAAATTTAGGTAAGTGACTTCCTAAACCCTACTCAGTATAATGGGTACTTTTAGGCTTGTTTAGGGTGTGATTAGTACCGGTTTAGGAGTTAAACTTGGGTTAGGGCCAATTTATAAATGTGGTTAATTGGTAGATTGAATTGCAATGATTATATGGCATGTTTAGTGGGTAATTCATGTGGGTGTGATGATCGGATTGTCGTGGCATTTATGGATGAAATTGACGAGTGATTGGGCCGACTTGAGTGTTGAATTAGTGGGCTAGTGTGATGAGTTTGTGATTAGAATTGGATTTGTACTACATGTGAGAATGGCGAATTGTGATGTGGTGTATGTGCATGCGAAATGTCCAGTGAGGGATGGAGCCTGGAATGATCGGAGGGCTGACCTGAGGCATGTTGACGCGGGTCATGGGAAAGTATGAAAGGTCCAATGAGGGACGGAGCTCGGCTTGATCGGAGGGCTGACCTGTGGAATGTTGACCCAAGTCGTGGAAAGTTGTTCGACCACGTATGCGAATTGAGTGTGATTGAATTGATTGAATATACGGGTGAGAATGGTGAATTGTAATATGGTGTATGTACATGCGAAATGTCCAGTGAGGGACGGAGCCTAGATTGATCGGAGGGCTGACCTGAGACGTGTTGACACAGGCCGTGAAAAAGTGTGAAAGGTCCAGTAAGGGACAGAGCCCGGATTGATCGGAGGGCTGACCTGAGGCGTGTTGACGTGGGTTGTGTGAATGTAACATCCCGAAATTCGACTCAGCCCCTGGAATGAATAAAGCGAGTCTTATTCAATATTTCATTTTCGTAACTCTCGCCTGGAACCGATCACTCTCGGGATGCTGACCAAATGGGAATGGCCAACTAGGAATTGATACGTGGACCTAGGACCGATCGCGAATTAAGCCTGATTTAGAAGAATGGTGAGGAAACATTTTGGGCCAGCATGGACCGATCTTCGGAACTCGAGTCGGATGATCGTGTCCCCGGAACTAGCGATGATTCCTCTCGCTCTCTCGACAATCGAGCTCGCCGCAAATCGGACAACCGAGGTCGATACGCGTAAAATCCTAAACGGCCACCCGTTAGTGAGAGAATTGGAAAATGAGCAATTGATGAATTCAATCGTAAAATTTAGTCCGGAGTTCGAAGCCGACTTTCGAAAACTACGGGATGATTTTTGTGAAGACAACATCAAAAATATACTGGCCACTTAGGTATAGAACTTATATGGTCGAAACTTGGCGAATCGACCCGGTACCGGAACTTAATGTTGTTTTTACCCTCGAGCCCCTCCATATTCCGAATTTTGGAGTTTTAAGACCTCTAACTCTCTCCCATGCAAGCCATCAATTGATCTATTATGTTACTCCACCTCTTGACCTTCCCTAGACCCTTCATCTTCCCCATAACCCTCATCATCACCTTTCACTTCATCTTCTCTCATTCATTCTCTCATTCACTCTCTCATTCACTCTTTCCCTCACCCACTCACTCTCTCTCGCCCTCTCTCCTTCCACGACCGGCCAAGACCTTACGCCAAGACCAGCTTAGCCGCGCCCCCGCCGGTCGCCGCTCACCGCCGCTCTTAGGAATCGTGCCGCCGGTTAAACCGTTTACCGGTGATCGGCCACCATTCCTCGTCGTCCGAAGCTCGAATTAAGTGAGTGTATTCCTCTAAGCCCTAATTAGGACGATTATGCGCTCTAGATGGGATTAGGGGCTGTGCATGGTTGGTTTTGAGGTTGTATAGGCTTGATTTGCTTAATAGTGCAAGATTTATGATTCTCGGATTTCTGATTGTTACTGTACCTCTGTGCTTTATTAATTTTTTTTTTATCATTGTGGGCCGAATCTGAGAAAGTGTTCTTCATGGAAATCGTTCCCAACATCTTTAAGTATAACATACTTTAAATTCATAATTTTTGGAATTTGTTTGGGATCATTCGGAGGTCAGTTTTCAAACCGTCACAAAACTGCCGATTTACTGTTCACCCCGACCTTTTTGCCTTTCCGAATTTTTATAAAAGTTTCTAGACTTTATTTCAACAAATGTCCTTCACAAAAATTGTTAAAACCACTTGTCTCTATGACATATAAAAATTTCAGGACTTTCCAAAGTGATTTGGGTACTGAATGAGTTGTATTTTGATGGTCTGAGGGACTGTTTGAGCGAACCGGGTTCTGTCCGGTTTTGAGTGTTAAAACGAGGTGTTTACGATTGGAACTGGGTTTCGAGTTCCTCATAGAAAATGTTTACCAAGATGTCTTGTACAACGTATCCAAATTTCATAATTTTTGGAATTGATTTGCTATTTATTTCAAATGAAATTTCGTCGCTGTGTAACTTCCCAGTTTGGACCCGATTTTGTATATTCTCGGTTTTTCTCTCTCGGATTGATTAGTGGCTGTCCATTGCGGATTTAATTGGGCCTTATATGGCTAATATATGGTTTATTCGTGAACTACCATGTGTGATTGGTTGGGCCGTGTAGTGGCTGATTTGGGTGTGAATTATACTTGATTGTGCAATGCCATGTTGCAAGCTTGTGTGGCCGACTGTTGTGGAGTGCGATTGATGATTTGTTAATGTTCATCATAATGCCCGAATACGTCATAAGTGCCAAATACGCATGTGATGCCCCATGGTGTTAGTTGGATTATTTAAACATATGACATGGATCATTGAGCATGAATTCGTGGCAATGAATTGTGTTGCACATTGTGGGACATTATGCTCGTGGTACATTGCACCAACATTCGTGTGCGAAATTGCATGGCTACGCATTATGTATGCCGAGTATGAGGCTTGTGGAAATTGTGCGAGAGTGCGTGTTTGCCATGGACATGTGATCACCTAATCATACCCTGATGCGTTTACGCGGGGTTCAGATAAAACTGGTAGTGTGAATGTGTGATCACCTTTCGCCCTGATGCGTTTACGCGGGGTGTGCCGTCCTCATGCACTTTGGAGCAGGACGATGCCCGGTTCGTCCGGAAGACGACCATCCTGATGCGTTTACGCGGGCTCTGGTTCTTAAGGAGATCGGTGTTGCGCCTGATGCGTAAGAACGCGGGCTAGAGACACTGGGCCTGGGGCGTCTTTACGCTGGCCACGGAGCGTTGTGATTGGCCTTCGGGTCGTGATCTTCGGATCGGATCTTCGGATCGGGCCTTCGGATCGAGTTAACAAAATGAATGGTTAACGTGTGATGCATAGTGCCTGATTATGTAATGGAATCCACTGGGCATGGTATGGGACGTGTCTAAGTAGATTCTATTCTATAATCGGAACACGAATGGAACATTATGCCGGGAGTGCCATATGAGTTAAATTGCAAGCATGACAGTTAATGACATTTGCATGTTTGTGAATGCACGAGACAGTGTGTGGGATTATGCGATTCGGTGATCTCTATTCGGAACCAGCACTAAAGAGTTTGAGCATGCGTGTGACGTACGCATGATTGAGAGTGTCGTTCGTGGAATGCGATATTATGGGATTGTCTAACCTGCAGGGTCATTGAAATGCCAATTTAGGCCTACATGCCTAAGTCATTCTTGTATGTGTATGATTGTTTTTCCCGTCAGGAGATGCATGTTAGCCTAGTTTAGGTTTAGAGGTTTTCACTTACTGAGAAGTGTCTCACGGTTTTTATAACCTAACCTTTCAGACCCGCGCCCATGAACAAGCCACCTGTTCCGATACGTTTTGGGATTCCCCTAGAGTACGAGCATACCATGACTGCATATCCAGTGGGGAACGGAGAGGTGTACTCTAGACATTATTCGCTGATTAGTGTAGACGTAGGTACGACACATCCTGAAGTTCATGAATATGTAGCCTGGGTCTTCCGTGACCGTTTTGGAGAGGAGTATGGACCCCTCCGTACCATGGACGTTCCATTCACCATAGAGGGCCAGCTAGACCCACAGTGCCCGAGTGGTGAGGTCGTGGATTCTGAAATAGATTCGGAGGAGATTATAGGTCCTTTCGCGTGGTACGAACCTGCTGAAGACGAGGAGCTAAGAGGTATAGATCACGAGCCAGTAGTGGAGGACCCGGTGGTGGAGCCAATGGAGGTCGACGAAGTCGAGCCGATGGATACTGAAGAGTCCGAAGAGGAGACCCTCAGTGAAGATTCCGAAATATCCGAGAGTTCATCAGAGTCCGATGGATCTGATCCGGAATGGGAGCCTTAGGTTAGGCTTAGTCCTCGAAAGAGGGTAGTCACATTTTGGATTTTGGACCCTCCATATTTTGGTTGTTGACTCTCTTAGTTCTTGGCCCTCTGAACCCATATGACAGTATTTTCCTTATTGCACCGTGTTTCTATTGTTATTTTACTTTGGAATGATGTAAGGATATTTCTGACAGTTTTTGGAGTTATGGATGTGTACGTTGCCGTAATTCTCCTTATGTTGTCTTCCCTGGTTCTCATGTTTATTCTGTCAGGTGTTTTTAAGTTTTACTTCCGCATGTGCTTTATATTCTGCTTTGGGATAAATGGGTCGACAACGACTCCTGGGACGTCGTATCATATACTATATCGACCCTCGAGCGGGATGTTGCGTGCCGTGGAGTTCGGGACGTGACATCCCCCGTTGAAATGGTATCAGAGCAAGGTCGGCTCGATCCAACTAGGTCGAAGCCTGGAGTGATAAGGAGCGATGAGACCCTGGGTAGCCAATTAGGATGACCTCGTGTGCTACATGTATCTCCTGACAATGTGTGATGTTCTGGCATGTATTATTATGACCCCTGATGTGCAGGTGCGGCAGGACCTGAGGTGAGTACGTAAATTCCTTGGGTGATGTGTTGAATAATTCAGGTTAAGCCGCATGCTGATTGGTTGATTGTTGTGTTGAGACCTGCCTAGGACTTAGACTGGAATAGATTGGTTTAAGTCTCTAATTCCTTAATGGAATTATAGCAGGTAGTAGGACTGTCAAGTCATTAGGATGAGTAGAAGAAGGGGAAAGGAGCCTCAGGCACAGCCTAGTGAGGGTACCCGCGAGGCTAGGGACCCCAGGTTCGATGAAGTCATGGAGACCCTGCGCGAGATAGGACACATCTTTGGATTACAAGCGCAGGAGAGAGCCGCAGTCCATGCTCAGGCTGCTGAAGCTGCAGCGATTGCAGGGAATGGAGGAAATCATGCCCAGCAAGGGCAGGGTCACCCAGCTGGGGCTAGGCAGATGCCCCGGTTGGTAGAGCAATTCCTGAAGATGAAGCCGCCTAAGTTTAACGTTCGTGGTGACCCCGAGGCCGTACCCAGATGGGTGGAAGAACTGGAAAAGACCTTTAAAGTATTGGGATGCAATGATGAGGAGAAGGTAACATTGGTAGTGTACCAACTCCAGGATGGTGCCAATGACTGGTGGAGCGCCATGGAAGGTGAAGTGTTCCCGGAAGGAACGGCCCCAACATGGACCGTATTTGTAGAGAACTTCTATGAGAAATACTTCTCGGAGAATGCCCAGGAAAAGAAGTTGATGGAGTTCATGAGGTTGCGCCAAGGCCAGATGACCGTGGACCAGTATGAGGCTGAATTTGCAAGGCTGGCGAAGTTCGCACCGACCATGGTGGCGAATCCAAGGGACAAGGCTCGAAGGTTCCGGGATGGGCTGAAGCCGGATCTTCGGAGCCAGATCCTGTCACACGACATCAAGGAGTATGGAGAGATGTTCAGGAGAGCCCAGATAATTGAGCAAGATCAGCAGGAAAGGTTAGCCGCTTCTGGATCGCGGTTTGTTCGGGGTAAGGATAACCGTCGATTGGGGAAGAAGCCTATGACAGGCAATCGGCGATTTGTTCCCCCTATCAGACGGAATATCGGGAAGCCAGCTGCCCCGACAGGAAGATTCGGAGCGTGCTTCAAGTGTGGAAGCACGGAGCATCAGATTCGTAGCTGTCCACAGGCACGTCCCCAGGAACAGCATCGGACACCTCAGCAGTATCAGCCCCGACCAGGAAATCAGGCCGGGAATCCCCCACTGGCGAATCAAGGACGACCGCCCGCTCAAGGAAGGGTTTATGCTGTAGCGCGTGGAGAAGCGGAGAATGCGCTGGGAGTGGTCACAGGTACGATTTCGTTGTGTGGTCATGCCGCTTATGCACTGTTTGATTCAGGGGCAACCCATTCATTCATTTCAGAGCAGTTTGTTAAGTTGAGTGGTTTAGAATCGGTTCTGTTAGAAAATGTGCTCTGTGTGATGACGCCAATGAATGATACGGTGTTAGTTTCTTTTGGATGCCCTAGTTGTAAGGTAAATATTGGGGGTGGGGAAGAGAGTATCGACTTGGCAGTGCTGGCCATGTTCGATTTCGACGTGATCATAGGGATGGACTGGTTAGTCCGACAGAAAGCCGTATTGGACTACAGTAATAGGACGATCCGATTTACTCCTGAAGGACGTCCTAGTTTTGAGTTCCAGGGGAATCGAGGAGGAACCTTGACCCCATGGATATCTTCGTTGGAAGTGAGCAAGTTACTGGATGATGGATGCGAAGGTTATCTAGTGAATGTGGTGGATCCGACCTTAGTGGAACCTAAGTTGGAAAATATACCCGTAGTGTGCGAATTCCCCGAGGTTTTTCCTCAGGAATTGTCGGGTTTGCCGCCCGACCGAGAAGTGGAGTTTGTTATTGAATTGGCACCCGGGACTGAACAGATATCGAAGGCCCCGTATCGAATGTCCCTATCTGAACTAAAGGAGTTGAAGGTCCAGATGCAGGAATTGTTGGACAAGGGTTTCATCCGCCCCAGTGCGTCTCCGTGGGGAGCGCCGGTCCTGTTTGTGAAAAAGAAGGATGGGACATTAAGGTTATATATAGATTACCGGCAGTTGAACCAAGTGACGGTGAAGAATAAGTACCCTCTTCCAAGGATCGATGACTTGTTCGATCAGCTACAAGGAGCCTCGGTGTTCTCCAAAATAGATTTGAGGACGGGCTACCATCAGTTGAGAAACAGGAAGGAGGACATCCCCAAGACTGCCTTTAGGACGAGGTATGGGCATTATGAGTTCACAGTGATGCCTTTTGGGTTGACAAATGCCCCAGTTGCTTTCATGGATTTGATGAACAGGGTGTTTAGAGAATTTTTGGATCAGTTTGTCATAGTGTTCATCGACGATATTTTGGTGTATTCGAAGAGTCCCAAAGAGCATGAGGAACACTTGGTAAAGGTACTACGGACCCTAAAAGAAAATGCACTCTATGCCAAGTTCAGCAAGTGCGAGTTTTGGCTTAACCAAGTAGGGTTCCTCGGCCATATTATTTCTGGAAATGGAATTTCTGTGGACCCGGCTAAGGTTGAAGCAGTGACAAAGTGGCCCAGGCCAACGTCGGTAACGGAGATTATGAGTTTTCTTGGTTTGGCTGGCTATTACAGACGATTTGTGGAAGGATTTTCTTCAATAGCCGTGCCTTTGACCAGGTTGCTAAAGAAAGAAGCAAAGTACGTTTGGGATGATAAGTGTGAAAGAAGTTTCCAAGAGTTGAAGCGCAAGTTGACGACCGCACCGGTTTTGACCATTCTGTCCGGGCCAGGAGGATTCGAGATATATAGTGATGCTTCGTTAAGAGGGCTCGGATGCGTGCTCATGCAGCATGGAAAAGTGGTAGCGTACGCGTCACGTCAGTTAAGGCCTCATGAGATGAATTACCCGACGCATGATTTGGAGCTGGCAGCGATAGTCTTCGCACTTAAGATTTGGAGGCACTACTTGTGCGGAGAGAAGTTTCAAATTTTTACGGACCATCAGAGCCTCAAGTACCTATTCTCTCAGAAGGAGCTGAATATGAGGCAGCGTCGATGGATGGAACTGTTGAAGGACTATGACTGTGACATTCGGTATCATCTGGGTAAGGCAAACCGAGTGGCTGATGCTCTAAGTCGCAAGTCGAGTGTGTATTTCAAATGAAATTTCGTCGCTGTGTAACTTCCCAGTTTGGACCCGATTTTGTATATTCTCGGTTTTTCTCTCTCGGATTGATTAGTGGCTGTCCATTGCGGATTTAATTGGGCCTTATATGGCTAATATATGGTTTATTCGTGAACTACCATGTGTGATTGGTTGGGCCGTGTAGTGGCTGATTTGGGTGTGAATTATACTTGATTGTGCAATGCCATGTTGCAAGCTTGTGTGGCCGACTGTTGTGGAGTGCGATTGATGATTTGTTAATGTTCATCATAATGCCCGAATACGTCATAAGTGCCAAATACGCATGTGATGCCCCATGGTGTTAGTTGGATTATTTAAACATATGACATGGATCATTGAGCATGAATTCGTGGCATTGAATTGTGTTGCACATTGTGGGACATTATGCTCGTGGTACATTGCACCAACATTCGTGTGCAAAATTGCATGGCCACGCATTATGTATGCCGAGTATGAGGCTTGTGGAAATTGTGCGGGAGTGCGTGTTTGCCATGGACATGTGATCACCTAATCATACCCTGATGCGTTTACGCGGGGTTCAGATAAAACTGGTTGTGTGAATGTGTGATCACCTTTCGCCCTGATGCGTTTACACGGGGTGTGCCGTCCTCATGCACTTTGGAGCAGGACGATGCCCGGTTCGTCCGGAAGACGACCATCCTGATGCGTTTACGCGGGCTCTGGTTCGTAAGGAGATCGATGTTGCGCCTGATGCGTAAGAACGCGGGCTAGAGACACTGGGCTTGGGGCGTCTTTACGCTGGCCACGGAGCGTTGTGATTGGCCTTCGGGTCGTGATCTTCGGATCGGATCTTGGGATCGGGCCTTCGGGTCGAGTTAACAAAATGAATGGTTAACGTGTGATGCATAGTGCCTGATTATGTAATGGAATCCACTGGGCATGGTATGGGACGTGTCTAAGTAGATTTTATTCTATAATCGGAACACGAATGGAACATTATGCCGGGAGTGCCATATGAGTTAAATTGCAAGCATGACAGTTAATGACATTTGCATGTTTGTGAATGCACGAGACAGTGTGTGGGATTATGCGATTCGGTGATCTCTATTCGAAACCAGCACTAAAGAGTTTGAGCATGCGTGTGACGTACGCATGATTGGGAGTGCCGTTCGTGGAATGCGATATTATGGGATTGTCTAACCTGCAGGGTCATTGAAATGCCAAATTAGGCCTACATGCCTAAGTCATTCTTGTATGTGTATGATTGTTTTTCCCGTCAGGAGATGCATGTTAGCCTAGTTTAGGTTTAGAGGTTTTCACTTACTGAGAAGTGTCTCACGGTTTTTATAACCTAACCTTTCAGACCCGCGCCCATGAACAAGCCACCTGTTCCGATACGTTTTGGGATTCCCCTAGAGTACGAGCATACCATGACTGCATATCCAGTGGGGAACGGAGAGGTGTACTTGAGACATTATTCGCTGATTAGTGTAGACGTAAGTACGACACATCCTGAAGTTCATGAATATGTAGCCTGGGTCTTCCGTGACCGTTTTGGAGAGGAGTATGGACCCCTCCGTACCATGGACGTTCCATTCACCATAGAGGGCCAGCTAGACCCATAGTGCCTGAGTGGTGAGGTCGTGGATTCTGAAATAGATTCGGAGGAGATTATAGGTCCTTTCGCGTGGTACGAACTTGCTGAAGACGAGGAGCTAAGAGGTATAGATCACGAGCCAGTAGTGGAGGACCTGGTGGTGGAGCCAATGGAGGTCGACAAAGTCGAGCCAATGGATACTGAAGAGTCCGAAGAGGAGACCCTCAGTGAAGATTCCGAAATATCCGAGAGTTCATCAGAGTCCGACGGCTCTGATCCGGAATGGGAGCCTTAGGTTAGGCTTAGTCCTCGAAAGAGGGTAGTCACATTTTGGATTTTGGACCCTCCATATTTTGGTTGTTGACTCTCTTAGTTCTTGGCCCTCTGAACCCATATGACAGTATTTTCCTTATTGCACCGTGTTTCTATTGTTATTTTACTTTGGAATGATGTAAGGATATTTCTGACAGTTTTTGGAGTTATGGATGTATACGTTGCCGTAATTCTCCTTATGTTGTCTTCCCTGGTTCTCATATTTATTCTGTCAGGTGTTTTTAAGTTTTACTTCCGCATGTGCTTTATATTCTGCTTTGGGATAAATGGGTCGACGACGACTCTTGGGACGTCGTATCATATACTATATCGACCCTCGAGCGGGATGTTGCGTGCCGTGGATTTCGGGGCGTGACAGTGAAAGTGTGAAATGTCCAATGAGGGACGGAGCTCGACTTAATCTGAGGGTTGACCCGAGGCGTGATGACACAAGTCGTGAGAAAGTGTGAAAGGTTCAGTGAGAGACGGAGCCCATCTTGATCGGAGGGCTAACCGTGGGGTGTTGACCCAGGTCATGAAAAGTTGCTCGGCCACGCATGCGAATTGAGTGAATGTACGTGTGTATATGGCGCCCAAATGATAGCGATATGCTTATGAGTTATTATAATATTCATGTGATTTGACTACTGTCGCGACCCTAAAAAATTTTCATCATTTTCTCAGGCTAATGGATTATTAAGATTGAACTTAACTCGGGCCCTCCCAAACCCTACCAATTCGCAACATAGGGTTTAAGTTCTTAACATGCAAATGTTTTCATGCTTGGAGTCGCCACTAATCAATTTACGGTAGATCGATTAGAAACCTAAATAAAACATAGGGAGATATGTTTTATTCCTACGAACCAGAGATTCTAAGCCGTGGGACTTGATTACGCTAGATCTAGTCTAACGCCCTTTCGGTACCTTTTCTTTTCAAAAATATTTTGGCAGGCAGCTTTGATCCATTTTAACTTATGTCACTAACATGTGAGGTGTTCATGCGAGTGCGCAAACCATCAATTTAACACCCAGAAATCAAAGCATTAAATAAATTGCAAGCTTAGGAGAACAACTTACCTCGAATCCAGCGCAAGCATCTGCATTGTTAGCTAGAAAATCACATCAAACACCCTAATATGATTTTTAATTAACAAACAATCACTCAATTTCTCTTTTTGGATTTTCACTTTATTTAAATGAAATCTAACCTATATGCAATGACGTGCAAAAATATGACATACGAAATAATGCAACCTAACATGCATACTATATGACACGTGACGACGTGACCTAATTCTAATGACGTGCAATGATATATTTTTGGTATTTTTCTTTATGATATTCGGAATAAAAAAACATGCCTAAATGATCATGCAAACTAATGACTTCTATTTTTGGTATTTTCTGTTTAAAATTCGAAATTCAAAAATACCTAAATTAACATGCAAACTAAGATGACTTAACCTATCCTAGAATGACTTCTTTTTGGGATTTTTGATTAAAAATTCGGAATAATTAAATAACTTAAATTAAAATGCAATCTATCCTAATAAAACATGAAACAATTCACCATTTTTTTTGGGGTTTTTCTATGAAAATTCGGAATAATAAAATAACGTGAATAATCCGTTAGGATCAAAACAATACCTAATTTAAATTAGGAAACATGCCACGTTAAGTCCTAATTTAAATTAAATACTTATCTCATCCTTCGGGATATATTCAAAAATCCTAGAAATGCAAAAATTCTAATTCAAATCTAGCTAATATTTTTGAATTTTTTGTTTTATTTGGAAAAGAAAGAAATTTAAACAAATAAGGATAGCAATCAATTCAAATCAACCACGCGATCTACCAAATTTGTTTCAAACTCGGATTAGGCACAAAAATCAAATTATCGGTCATACCTATGGGGTTATAGATATTAACGGATAATCGATTATTCAGATTTGGAAAGCTAATCAAAATCATTATCGTATTCAAGTGGTTATGAATAGGATAATGATTTTCCGTATCGCCGCGTATCGGACTTTAGGGTTAAAGTCAGATAGTCGTCCAGATACGTTGCTAAATTAGGAAATTTTCCTAATTTGAATATTTAAATATTGCGGATATCTAGAACATTATCCTAAAATATCTAACAATCGACATGATATTCACGGAATATTCCAAAACATTCAAATCAGGAAATTAAATATTCTGAAAATATCGGATAATGTTCAATTACCTAATTTGCAGATAATTCCCAAATTTGAATCGTCTCGGGATGAGCTTCGCGGATCGGGATCGGAACAACCGACGACGACGAGCGACGGCGACATTAGCACCGATGGGGAACAACTCCGGGTAGCAACGTTCACGATGGGCGGCTCTCCGGCACGGCAATGGCTTCGTCTCGATGTAACGCTCGTTGTGCGGGAACCTCCGAGGTTGAGGAACGATGGACATCGCGGTACTTGTCGCAAGATCTTCGGTGGCCGTGAAATTGCTGGACTAGTGAGACACGGGTCCGCAAGTCTTCTTCTCCGTATGATGCTCTATGTATTGCCTGGATTCGTTGAAGTTGGCTACTGTTGCTGGCTTGTTGTGATTAGAAAACGTCAAGAATTCCGTCGGGAAGCTTCTGATGGACGCTGGTCTTGGATGAAGAAAGTTTCATGCCCCTCTTCCCCTTTGGCGTTCTCTGCATGGGGCTTTAGAAAAATCCAATGCAGCTCCTCTTTTCTTGATTTGTGGACGTGCGCAAGAGACCGTCGGGACCAGCTGAGGTGCACGGGGATAGTCAATGAAGGTGGACCAACAGGGCTTCAACGTGGACAGCTCAACGAGGAAGACTTGCTAATGCTTCGCTGGGACTTCTGATTTTGTTGCATGGGAGAATCGTCTGGAAGCGTGATGGCTGGTGGGCATGGAATGCAGCGTTGATGAATGTCAACGGCAGGGAGGCAGTACGCTGACTGTGCAGGGACAGCCTCAGGATTTCTCAAGGTGTTTCTCGGTGGAGTGGAGAGAGTCGGACTGTGCAGGGGCATTGAAGAAAAAAACCGTGAACTCTCTTCACTTCAAAGCCTTGAAGACATGGACTTGGCAGAGGAAGACGTGGACCAGCAGCGGGGCTTCAACATAGACGTGCATGGATCTTCTGGAATGCAGCAGGAGACGTTGCAGGGGCTCCTCGGTTGACTGGAACAACGGTGGACGAGCTGCAAGGCTGGTGGTGTCAACGCCAAGGGAGATCGTGGGCTTCTCTGGATGTTGTTGACTCTGCTGCTGCACGTGAAGACCTTCGTGGCTTCGCTGGAAGTGTGGTCGGGAAGTGTGGTGGTACACGATGAAGCGGCAACAGCAGCAACGGCCTCTCTTTCTCCCTCACTTTCACTAAAAAATCTGATTTGCAAGTTCTCTGTCGTGTCCCTAAAATCTGACCTAAAAGATGTATTTCTAACTCTAACCTAGGTCAAATAGATGGGCTTAATGTCCTAATAGGCTTAAACTTGGGCTTGGGCTCTAATTAACATAAATGGGCTGAAGGAATTTGGGTTTTAATTAATTAAATTCAACAGACTAAATCAAGCCCAAATTAAAAACACCCGAGCCCGTTCGTCTTGAAATTCCGGGCCCTTGCATTCCCGAGCGTCCCGTTTTTTATTCGATTAATTTTAAGCTCATTCACCGACGCCAATTTGATGCAAAATGCAATTAATTTAAAATGAACCTAAACTATATGTTATGCAATTTTAATATTTTTTGTTTAGGGGTTAAAAATTTAATCCCTAATTTTCTATGCAAATTACACTAAATGGTCAGTAAAATTTAGATGTCAACAACTACTGTGCAGAATTGTCATGTGAATTGTGGCGAGGTAAGTTTGTTGTTTGAAAATTGATTATGTTGGCTGGTGAATTGCATGTTAGACTCGTTTGGGTACATATTGGCCTAGGTGGGGTATAGGTTGTCTACTTATTCAAATTTATCTCATCCCCATTGTTAAATATTTTCAGGTTTGAAGTTACGAACAGTCGTCACGTACGAGTCGGACACCGAGAGTGGTGTTGGATATTGATGCTTTATCCCTTTTGTGGATGTCCCCTCTTTGTATAGTGAAGTAGGTTACTCAACCACTATCCCTTTTTGACGAACGTGATTTAATGCTATGTTTATGAATGTTGTAAGCAATTGTTTGATTTATGCAAGTGCTATCCCGTCGTCATTGGTTATTGTCTGGGTTGATTTAAATTTGCTTTCGCTTGTGATTTAATTTGAGTATTTCGTTTGGGTCGGCGGCGCGTCCTGGGATGTCGCGTTCAATACGGCCATCGAAGGGGCGTCGCGAACCCGTTGGGGTTTGGGGCGTGACATTATCTATTAAAATTTACCTTGATCATAGCTAATCTTTTTGGTATTTTTTTTTTGTAACATAGAATCAAATCAAATTAAGATAAAGACCAAACCAAAATCAAATATAGCATCCAATCACCCAATAAATCATTCATACCCTTTTAAATTTGGAAAATAAATCAACAAATTGTATCCCCGGCATGAGGATCAGATTGTCCAATTTTCTATATCGTCACGAATCATTTCTTAAGCATGAGATCAGATTGACGATCAATTTTCTGTGCGATCGTGAATCATATCTCGGGTATGAGATCAAATTGACAACCATCGCATGTTATGAAATTAGGAAATAATTTAAAGGCTATTCGAGAGATTTCATGGCAATGACAATATCATTTAGAGATTCACCAAATCTCATCACGATCTATAAAAAGAAAACAAAGTACTTGAAGATCAAATTAATGAGATAGGATTTTTACCTAATTCCAATATTCACTTCCAAATTCCGACTCAACGGATTTTGGCTGGGGATCACTATCCTTCGCGGTGGCTGGCTCCCGAATGGCAGTGCCATGGTGGTGCTTCGGCTCGATAATGGTGGCCTCGACGTGGCTGGCCGATCGGGTAGCTCTCGATAGTGGACCAGCGGAACTATTGATTTTGCTATTGAGGTCGTCCAGCACAGCTGGATGTTCAGCGTGGTGCAGGGACGAATGAGACCGGAGGACAATTACAAAACCACGCCAAAAGAAAACCTGCAACAAAAATAAAGACCAGAACTTTGTAGGATGGACCTCGGCTGTGTGGTACCAGACACGTTGCTGCAGCTTTAAGTGGCACGACCAAGGCTGGTCATGGTGAGAAACTCACTGGATAGACCTGCAAAAGACACCTAGCGCACAGAGACGTAATCTAAAATTTTCGGTGGCCCGTTGGTGTTGTTGGCAAGGTGATGAACGGCGGCTGGTATCAGGATGCTATACGGGGCTGAGATCTCGCCTGGAAGTGCTGGCTGGAAGCATCAGCCCTGCCGTGACAATGCAGATGTTGCAGTGAACCGTTGAGGGCGTCGGTTGAGGCTGTTCTAGATCAGTGGGGCACGAGGGGCTGGTCAATGCAGCAGAGAAAAAGCCGAGGCTGCTAGATCTCTCGCTGGAACCTGTTGGAGCAAGGCCAATGATGACCTGATGCAGGCATGGCAGTGGCGCAGGGCAGCGGATGGGGCTGACGCACGTCGGGTGGCTGCAAAAGCTTCAGCGACGGTGGTGTGCCGGAGGACGCGCACAGCAACGAGTTGGGCAACAAGTGTGATGGAGCGAGCAAGAGGCGGTAGCAGATATTCTTCCTTTGTATGGTGATTATATATATATGCATATATAATACATATATATCTTATTTTGACTATTTTTCCTCTTGACAGAATATTGCTTTCCATGCGGTGCCTCCTGTTCTTTTAAATCTTGCCGTGAACGAGGACATAAAGATATGACACAATATTTCTTTCGGCCATAAAGATTTTTAATGGGCTTGGCCAAAATTATATGTTATCGTGGGCTCAGTCCAATTAGTTCAATTAAGTTCAAATTCATTCATTCCATCCATTATCGGTCCGATGCAATGTAACTATATAATTATATTATTTTTGCTAGGGGCTAAAGTTTAGTCCCTAATTTTACCATGCAATTATGAATAGTCAAAATTTAGGTGTCAATGTTGGACAAAATAATCGGGCGAGGGTGAAGCATGAATCTAATGACTACAGGTCACAAAAGAAAAAAGATGAATAATGAAAGTTTATTTTATGATTAAGCGTTCAATCACTACTGTCGTCGATGTGACAATTAATTCATTGTTTACGATATGATGGAGTGAAGTATGAAAATATGCTTCTTTATCGTATTTGATTTTGCTTCTAGTACCTCCAGAGAACGACGTCAAGCCATATCTCCCAAAAATAACAAAAATATAAAAGAATAAAACGGATTGATAATCTTCAAAGATATAAGGACCTGCATATAGTAAAACTAATTGATAGGCTACAAAATATGTGGACCTGAATATTCTTCTGCATAAAATTGGAGGAAGATAATGAAAAGACTTGTCTGCAATAGATTTAAGAACTAGTACAATTTAAAATCCCAAAATGGTAGTCTTGAGGGCCATTTATCTCAAACTCATTTTCGTCTCATAAAAATTTCAAACCGGTATCCTCGATCCAAATCTACCACTATTAGCATTTTATCCAATGTTTTGTTAAAAAAACGTACGTGTCAACGCATATGGAGTTCCACGTCGGATCCGTCTTGCAATCATTTATCACATGTGTTTTTCTTTTTGGTCGGCAAACCACGTGTATTGAAACGCATTGCCTTTTAATGTGATATCAGACGAAATATTAACATAGAGTAAATTTGAGTCTGGGGATCAATTTAAGATTTTTTGGGGTTGTCCTTTTTCCACTCTTTCTTTCGCTAATACTCTTCCTTTTATTAGGGGTGAGCGGTTACCGGTCCGGTCCGGTCCGGCCCCACCCAAGAATCGGGAACCAGATAGGAAGGACTGGTTTCCATTTTCTAGTATCGAGGACCGAATCGACTAGTCCTAGAATCGTGGATCGGACCGGACCGATGGTCCGGTCCGGTTCCAATGGAACCAATCACGTACTTTTAAATTAGGCTTTCTATTTTAAATAAATAAATGTATTTTCAATGAACCAATTTCATTTTTCAATGGAACCAATCCTTAAAAAAAATTGGTAAAGGCAAGAGGGAATAGATTAGGCTTTCTTTTTTCTTCAAAAAATTTAAAATGTAAATATATATTTATCAGTCTAGTTCCCACCCTAGAACCGGGAATCGAACTGCCCAAAAACCGATTCATTTTTAGGAATCGAGAACTGGATAGATACTCTCGAGAACCGGACTAAACCGGCAGGTCCGGTTCGATCCGGTCTCGATTCGGACGGTCCATCATACTCATCCCTATCTTTTATAGCATTTTTTACCATTTTATCCTTGTGGGTTCCACTTTTTTGGCATCCAAAGGCTCAAATGTGGCCCCCCTCCTTTTACTTGGTTTCTTCCTCTTCTTTTCTCGCGGGTCCCATCCGTTCTTATCCTCTTTGGCGATTCTCAAGGCAACAGTAATAGCAATGGTAAACAATGACAGCCGAGAAAAAGAAGACAATCCCACCGTATCGAACCAATAAGAGTATGAGTATCTCCAGCTCCGATCAATCAACGTCATCATTGCCGTCAACTAGCTTCCTTCCCAGGAACTCTCCTTCCAATTTGGCTCGTCTCTACCACTCTCCTCCACCTCCTCAACTCACGCCTCTCCAACCCCGAGGCTGGGCCCCGCTCCCCGATCCTCACTGACCACCGTGAATGGTCGGCAAGGCGGACTCCAAGCGTGGGTATGGAGAGGCTTTCGCCATTAGGGTGGCTCCACGGGCTGGCCTCAATGGGAAGGGAAGCCTCATGCCTAGTGTGCTGAGCTTCCACTTCAGACTTTGGAGCTCCGTCACGACTCCCAAACAACAATCCTCACCATCACCATCAATGCAGTTATAGTACACTAATCCAATTCAGATTTTGACTATTTTGTTGTTATTCTTGTTGGTTTTTTTTAATTCATAGGTCATGCTGGGGGGCAGACAGAGAAGGAGGTGAAAACAGAGGAGGGGTGGTCTGCATCTGCCTCGGTACACTCAAGCAACCTAGCTACTCATCTCTTGGGTTGTACTTAAACTAAAATTGGGTGCAATGAATGATGGGATACCCAAAGTCTCATGTATTGCTCTCGGTGCATCCATTCAGTTTGTTTCTCATGGCTGCCAACAAGGAAAAGGACCGAGAATGCACGCAGAGAGAACATAGTGAAGTAACTAAGAAGAACGGGTAGGATTCGGGACTGGGAAAAACGTCCCCTTTTTTTTTATTGGACAAAATTAATTTCAGATAAAAATATCATGGAAATCAGTTTTGAGATTTTTAATGGCATTAATCCAAAATTTAATGCCAGTTCAAATCACCAAATCATTTACATGGACCTACTTATGGCTGTAGCTAGTTTTTTTGTAAAGCTTTTTTAATTGGACTGTAATCAATGTGGCTTTTAGTAAAGGGCAGAAAGTGATGACCTTTTGGTCTTCCACTCCATTTTGTCTGGGAGGCTCTGTCCAGCACTAGGCCAACGAAGAGAATATTCTCATCATTTTTCTTGTTGAACGTTTGAACTTTGGGAGCAATTTGGTACATGAGAAAGATAAATAAATATATATTTGCCAGCCGATCATTTGAATAAAATATTCAATTCTTGAATCTCATTCCATAATATTATAGTAAGACGGCGAAGGCACCATGTGCTTTTTTCCTCTTTTTTGTTAAATTTATTTGCATATATTAACATGAAGCCTGATTGAAACCTGAGCCAACACACCACACCAATGTCATCAGCAGTCCCAGACTCTCTTCCCATTCGCAAGAATGTCACTGACACACATATCTTTCCGTTTTCTCTTTCTCTCTCTCCTAATCGTCTTCCCTGAATCCGCTCTCTCTTCATCTTCCTCCTCCAACTCCATCCAAAGCCTCCTCCAAAGCCAAGGCTTGCCCGGAGGGCTCTTCCCCCACGATGTCAAGTCGTTCACGCTCCACCCAGATGGCCTCCTGGAAGTTATCTTGGACCGTCCATGCCTTGCCAAGTTCGACACCAGAGTCTACTTCGACAGTGTTGTGAGAGCCAACCTCACTTATGGTAGCACAGAACAACAACCATAATTCAGCAAAACAATCTCTTTCTTGGGTTTTTCTCTGTTCTGATGGTTTTGGCTTTTGGGTTTTGATTGGTGTTAGGTAAGCTTATGGGAATGAAGGGTCTGTTTCAGAAAGAGCTGTTTCTGTGGCTTCCAGTGAAGGATATTATGGTGGACGATCCATCTTCTGGTGTCATAGTGTTTGATATTGGGGTTGCTCATAAGCAGCTCTCTCTTTCTCTCTTTGAAGACCCTCCTGTGTGTAGGCCTCCAGGTCTCTCTTTCATCCTTTTATGTTTTAAGGCAGAAAGATAAAGTTGGAAGTTTTTAGTTTCTTGTGCTCTGTTGAGAACTGGAAACAGATTGTCGTTACTTTAATTATTTTACGTTTTGTACTGATGTTGCAGATTTGGAGGTGCTCCAGCCAAATATTGGGAGGAAGAAAATCGGATTTGAAGCTCTGAGATGAAAGTCAGTTCCAATTTTGGTTCTCAGAGAACTTGCAGTTCGTACAGTATCTTTTGGGAGTTTTGGATGTTTTCCTTCACTTTTCTTGTTTCCTTTCTGAGGTTTGATTGTAAAAATGCACGAGGAAATGAAGTTCGCAAATTAGATAGATGAAAATAGCAAACAGAGATATAGAAGTAGTATGTTGGAAATGAGTTTGTGAATCAAAGTTGGTGAAGCCCTCAAGCCATTTGGATTCAATCTTTTGATCCTGATTGATTGTTCTTTATTATCTTGCATAAAGCAGAAGAAAAAGAAAGAAAGAAATGTAACAAATTAATCTCACTTATCTCTCGTCTTTTGGTCAAGCCATTTCCATGGAATATGACTAAAGATTGATATCATGCAGGCATAGACCCTAGATTGTCACCTGAGCATGAGGAAAAACCACATGATATTGTATCATAATTCTGCTTCTCATGTTCTCTGCTGACAGAGTTTAATAGCTAACTTTTGTTATGCTATACGAATGCCGGTGAAGACACATGACAGATTGAGCGGACATACGAGGCCGCATATATGAAACTAACGAAACAATTTAGAGGGTCTAAGAAATCATTGAAAAGGCGGATATCATATGGAATCAACATCATGTTGAATTCGAAGATTATACTCAAAGAATGCATCATGCCGATTAATCGGGCATGATCGGGAAGACGATGAGACTACACAATGTGTCAGGAATAGTCAAGTGCTTAATAAGGTCAAACTTTCGCAGAAAAGATGTAACTCGCAATATGTTTTCCAGAATCACAGTTCATATTTAATTCAAATCTTTTGGCACGAATAGGCAAGACAAGAAATCGACTTCAATGCTGTTATTCATTCTACAATGTAATCCTTTATTGAGCATGCATGACCACGGAGTTTCCAAGAAGTTGGATTTTGAAGACTATTGACTAGGGCAATCAAAAATGGAGAAATCTCGTTCTTTGGTTGGACTTGGGAGGCATAGTGTAAACGGTGCCTAGTCAAAGCAAGGGACAAAACAAAATAAACGTAAGCTTTGAGGTGCTCTGCTTCTCCATATGTCTGCATCGCTCATAACAGCTCATATCTCTCTTGCACTACATTATATTAGTTTGACCTCTCTGTTCACCAGAGCTCTGCTTTAATTTTATACCATTCTTAAAAATTTTCAATCTCTGGCAACTGGCGCTCGATTCTTTTAGCCATTTGTTCGCTACTTCACTTAATACTTTACTCAAACCATGCTTCATGGTAAGATTTCATTTTCGTAGTGTTTTCAGGTGCCTTTGCTTGTGTTGTGTATTAGCTATAACTTCTTCGCTTTTCCTTCTTTTTTTCTTTCTTTCTTTAGTGTGCTTGCTCAAGCCTAAGGTGTTTTAGGTGCACATAAAGCACGTATACTTCCAATCTCCCTCACCTTCTCCACTCAATCCGTTTGTAGTGTACCACTTAATTGGATACTTCCAGTGTTTGATTACCAAGTTGATAGTGATGGTTAATAAGTATTCCTTGATAACTTTCTTGACTAATTGTCATCTGCAACTGCAATTCTTGGATTGTGATATCGTGTCTCAGAGTATGTTTGAATTGCATCCCATATAGTAAAGAGATTTAGGTTGTTCATATGATTTTCCTAATATCCCATTGGATAAATCTGATGGTGCGTAGATGAATTGTGATTATCCGTAATGCCTGACCAAGGCAACAAACTTACTGCATGTCAACAGCCAATCTGGACTTGAGACCAGGAGAGCAAAATGTGAAGGTGCATCACCTCATGACTATACATAAAGAGATCAACGTGGTTGTAGTATTATGGAGTCGTTACTTGATCTGATCATTCTAACCTAAACCCTCAATCAATATAACGTACAAATTACCTCTTTTCTATTTACAAATGCACTAACAGTTCGTCTATTACACGATGCACTAATACCATCCTTGCAGACACCTTCTGATGCCCATTTCATATACTAATCACAATCGCTGGGCTAGAATAAACATAAGATGTGAATGACTAAGAATTTTGAGATTTTCAGACCTGATCGGTCTCTTTGCTCTTTCTTGTAACCCGTATGTAGCACAAGACTACTACAACCAAGGCCATCACAAATCCTCCCAGGATCACATCCCCACCTGCCGCCCCGGAGGAATGATGCCTTTGTACTCTTCTTGTGGCTCTCATCACTGGAGCTTCTCCCATCATGCTTGATCGGATCCCACCTTCAGATGGAGCCGGGCTCAGAGCAGGCGGATATAAACTTCTCTCTGTTGGTAATCCTGACATGCCCGAATCATCATTTGCCCATGTCTCAGCCACGAACATGAAAAACATGGCTATTGCAAAATACATGACTGGATGCAGCCAAGCCATGTAATTGCTGCCTCGAAGGATTCTTGAACCAAGATGCAGAGCAATGCAAATGTATGAGAAAAGAGAAGTTTATATATAAGGGAATGGGTAGGATTGAATTGACCCCTTCTTTGTAAAGTAATCTCGAAAAAGTTGGTGCGACCATGGTCTAAAGACTAAAAATCAATGAGAGCATGGAGAAAAACTTAGGCAGATACTTTAGCATTTAGCAGGGAAGGTTGTGTTTGGATAGGCTTGATCTGGGGAAACATCTTAGGTTAGCATATAATTGCTCAGCCCTTAAAACCTGCAAAACAGCTCGCACATGCTCAATATGGTCATCAAGGCTTTGACTATATATCAAAATATCATCAAAATAGACAACTACAAATCGACTAATAAAAGCACGCAGAGCATGATTCATAAGTGGCATGAATGTCACGCCCCGCACCTTATGAGCGCGCAATCATCCCTCGATGGTCGATCATTGAATGCGACGTCCCAGGCACGTCGCCGACCCAACCCAAACATCAGAGAATAAGCACGTGCGGAAACAAATAGAAATAACCCGGACAATTAATAATGACAAGGGGTAGAAATAGCACGAAACAAATGACTGAAAATCCTACACTTAATAGAAACTTACAACGTTCACGAAAAGACGGACTCCAAGCTAGGCCACAACAACAGAACCACATTCTTCAAAAGGGGCACTAGTTCACAAGCTTAACTCCTTTACAAAAAGGGGAAACTCAAAATACCGTGTACTTGACCCGTCTTCGATCTCCGAGATACCCTTGAAGCGTCTCCAGTCACTCATGGTCGCGGATCTGAAAGTAGTTATATAATAACCGTGAGAACGAGTCTCAATAAGCAACACCCTAAACCCTAGCTAGGTCAATGCGTACCCAGATAAGTTATACATGCAATCTACCCCATAACATATAGAATTCGCATCATTGTACTCACCTTGCCATCAAGCCCATATAAATTCTGCACGTTAGTCGTCATGTGATAATGCAATAATGGTAATTAAATAACACATCACAATCGCTCAAATACCAACCACACTTACACTCAATCAATCCAACTAATTCAACCGGCCAATTCAATCACACGCTCAACCAGCCAATTCAATCACACGTTCAACCAGCCAAATCAGTCACACTTAACCAACCAATTCAATCACACTCAATCACATGCACGTGTCAAACCAACTTTCCTCTCACGGGCTCACAGGCCGCACAATTCGATCAATACCAATGGTCGCCGTCAACACGTCCCAAGCCATACCATTCAATCAATTCCAGTGGCCGCCGTCAATACGTCCCAAACCACATCGTTCAATCAATTCTAGTGGCCGCCGTCAACACGTCTCAAGCCACGTTATTCAAGCAATTCCAATGACCGACGTAAACACGTCCCGGTCCAACACACCTTTAACGGGCTACCGTCAACACGTCTCAAGCCCGCATCCAATTGGCACATTGGCCATTCATGCCTTCACACGGACCGCCGTCAACACGTCCCAAGTCTGTAGCCCTCCAATCAATCCGAGCTTAAAATCAACAGGCAAGCACACGCCACTCAAACCCACTCGCTTCAACAACGAACAACCAATGCAAATTGCCACTAATCAAACATTAATTCACACACGAACTATCACACATTTAAGCCCCACTTCGAGCACCAATCGGTCCCACAAATCATCACACAAAACGGCCCTTGAACCGGTACAATTTAGCCCACGTTTGCACCACAAATCAGCCATAAACAGCCACATTCAGCCACAAAGAACAAGGGAAAACCGAATACACAGATTCGGAGTAATTCTGGGCCAGCGCATAGTTCTGGAATATCTTTTAAAATAAATAGTAATTCAAATCCAAAAATTCTGAAATTTGGATATGTTGCATAAAACATCTTGATAAACATTTTCCATGAAGAACTCGAAACCCAGTTCCAACTGTAAACACCTCTTTTTTTCACTGAAAGTCGGACGAAAATCAACCCGTTCGGTCAGGCCGCTTGACCATAAAAATGCATCTCATCCAGTAATCAAATCACTTTGGAAAGTCTTGAAATTTTTATATGTCATACCCAAAAATGTCCCCAACAATGTTTGTGAAGGAAGTATTTTGAAAATGGGTCTGGAAAAATTTATAAAAATTCGAACAAGCCCGAACGTCGGATGAACAGTAAATCCGGCAGACTGAATTCGGTCCAAAAATGGGCTTACGAATGATATTAAATGACCTCCAAAAATTCCAGATTTAATATATGTCATACTAAAATATATCATGAGAAACTTTCATGAAGAACACTTCCTCAAATTCGGCCCACACAAGTCACAGTAAAAATAACAAAATTCAGCGATGTAGCAGCAACCCTACCGGAAATCAACCAACAAGCACCACCAAGCAAACCAAGCATAACCAGCCACTAAACAAACTATCCACAGCCCTAATCCACCCCTAAACATGTCCATTAGTAACCCACTAGCCTAACCAAGGATTAGGAAGTTGCTTACTCTTAGCCTAAGCAAGAAAACCGAGCAAGGGAGCAAACAAGAGCCTTGGCACGGCAATGGCTACTCCGACGAAGCAACGGCGAGGGCGGACAGCGGATGGCAGCTCATGTGGTCGGTGATGGTGTGAGGGTGATCGTGGGTGGTGGTGATGGCCGAGTGGTGGTGATGTGAGGCAGACGGCGAGCGACGAGGCTGGAAAATAGCCGGCGACGGGAAACTTCGAGGCTGCTGGGGGCGGTGTAGCATGGCCAGGGAACTAGCTGGGGTGATGGGGTGGTGTGGTGCACAGCGGTGGATGGTCCGACGAGGAAATGGTTTGGTCGGTGTGGCAACAAGAAGAAGCAAGAAGCAGCGAGGCAAGCGAAAGCAGAAACAGCGAAGCCAGCAGAAAATAAAAGTGAAGAAGACCAAGAAGAAGAAAGGAAAAGGAAAAAGGGAGAGAGAAGGAGGAGTTGGTCAGCAGCAAGGAGACGTGGAGGAGTAGAGGAGTCAGTGGCAGCAAGCAGAAGCAATCAGCAGAGTAGCTATGGGCAGAAGTCAGCAGAACAAAAGCAGAAGTAACGTGGGAAAAGGAGAAAGTCAGCAAAGCAGAAGTCAGCAAACAAAGTCCATCATGGCAACTGCATGGGGAGGTCATCAACGTGGAGTGTTCGGCAGGGAAAGGGGTGGACGTCAGCGGAAGAAGAGGCCAGCGTGTAGGGGAAAAAGGCAACGCGCGTGAGAGAGAGAGAGAGAGAGAGAGAGAGAGAGAGAGAGAGAGAGAGAGAGAGAGAGAGAGAGTCCACGCAATTGATTGCGATCCAACGGACACGGTTCAAATTCGAAAACAATCTAGCGGCCCACGAAAATTCTAATTATAATTTAGGAAAAAGACTAAAAGAAAAATAACCCAAAACACACTACGAGGGAGGTCTACTAGTCCAAATCCGCGTCCGGTCCAAAATTTCACTTTCTCACTATTCCTGGCAATCTCGACGCTAGCCACAATAATATCAACACCGTCCAATTTATTTCGTTCCGAAACTCCCGAAAATCGACTGCCAAGTTTGAGGTCTAAATAATGGCCAAATTCGATCGAGCGCGATTCTAGTAAAATCTCTATTTTTAAAAACAAGACCCGAGAGTGATCAGTTCTCGGGTGAGATTTTATTATAAGCGCATTGACGAATTACACGGTTTATAAATCCCAAAAATGGGTCGAAATTCGGAATGTCACAATGAAAGTACTAGGTACATTAGTTAAACCGAATGGCATGACTAACCACTTATATAAACCCGTACTTGGTCTTAAATGCATTTTTCCATTCATCCCCCTCTTTCATCCTAATTTGATGATAACCACTTTTCAGATCAATTTTAGTAAATATGTAAGCTCCATACAATTCATCCAACATGTCATCTAGCTTAGGAATAGGATGTCGATACTTTACCATTATGTTATTGATTGCTCGGCAATCAACACACATTTGCCAAGACCCATTCTTCTTTGGCACCAACAAAACAGGAACAGCATATGGGCTAAGAGACTCTCTCACATATCCTTGCTTTAGTAATTTGCTAACTTGCTGCTGAAGTTCCTTTATCTCTTCAAGATTGCTTCGATATGCGGGTCGATTAGGCAATGGTGCATCAGGAATCAAATCGATTTGATGCTCTATGCCTCGAATAGGTAGTAAACCTCCAGGAAGTTCATTAGGAAAGACATCTTCAAATTCCTACAACAAAGACACAATAGAACTTGGCAAATTCGAGTCAAGTTCGTTAGTAGCAAAACAGTGTCTTCTTGTACAAAAGTACAAGTATCGGTCGGTCCAGAATCAAAGCTCTCCTCACTTCGCTCGATTTTGCATAGAAATTCTTTTCTCTAACATTTTCTCTCGGTTTTTACCACTCTACTCTTATCTTTCTCTCCTTTTATTTGCGTCTCAGAGTTTCCACACAGGCCCTCAGTTTTATCACTTTTTCACTCTCTCAGTCTCTGTTGACACCTAAATTTTAGCGACCATTTAGTCGTAATTTGCATAGAAAATTAGGGATTAAATTTTTAACCCCTAAACAAAAATATTAAAGTTGCATAGCATATAGTTTAGGTTCATTTTAATTTAATTGCATTTTGCATCGGACCGGCAGTAGCAAATGAGCTTAAATTTCATCGAATGGGACTCGGCTCGCTCGGAATGCAAGGGTCGGGAATTACAAGTCAAACGGGCTCGGTTGTTTTAATTTGAGCTTAATTCAGCCCATTATGCTTAATTAATTAAAAGCTCAAATTAATTCAGCCTATTTAAATTAAATTAAAATCTAAGCCCAAGCCTAAGCCCATTAGGACAAGAGAGCCCATATAGTTGACCTAGGTTAGTATTATATATACATGATTAGATCACATAATCGAGGGGACAGAGAATTTCCAGCTCAGAATTTTTTGAGAGCGACACGTGCGAGAATGAGAAAGAGAGACCAGCCACGCCGCATCGACACCGCTCCCTAGAGACCGCCGCACCGCCACCCAGAGACCACCGCACACTACTACCCAAAGCCTTCTGAACGCCACTGCTCAACCACCACTTCGGACGTCGTTCAGCCACCAACAAAACCACCTGCTCACGTTGTTTCCTGACTCAGCTGGCGCCCATCAACGTGACTGGTCTGTCCCACAATAACCGACTGCTCCCTCTCGCCACAACCTTGAAGCGAAGCCACGACGATTGCTGCTGCTTCCTCGACGTCAACCCCAACGAGCTGCCCCAGCCGATCCTGACGTTCCCCCATGCAGAAGACGTCAAAAGAGAGAATGTGCCCCCACTGATCCAGAACAAGCCCGGCGAAGACCTGCTGCGCTGAGCTCCACCTGGCATCAACGAGGACCGTTGCTGCTTCTCTAGTTCGTCACCAACGCTGCTGCTTCCATAAACTGACGTCCCCGTAGACAGAAGAAAAGCTGCCCAAGCCCAGGCGTCCCTGCATCAGTTCCAGCACAGCCATGAAGAGAAATCCACGTCTTCAGCAGCCTTGAAGAGAAGTCCACGTTCTTCCTCAGCCTCAGTCCGACGTTTGCAAATCCTCAGCAATCGCATCTCCACAAACACAGCTTCAGACGTCCGACTTTCCTTCGAGTTCGACGGCCACCGAGCTTAGTCCCCCACGAGTTCATCCGTGGTCGAGAATCGTGAACCATCATAAGCGCCATCGTAAATAGCGCCGACGCAGCCCTCGCTAAGTTGCTGTCCCGCCGTGTCGCCGCACGCCGCCGTCCCGATGTCGCCACCGCCAGTTGTCTCGATCCCGATCCGCAAGCTCAATCCCGAGTTGATTCGAATTTGGAGATTATCTGCAAATTAGGTAACGATATTATCCGGTAAATTTTCAGAATGTTTAATTTCCTAATTTGAATATTTAGATATTTCGTGGATATTCTTCGTTGGAATATTAGATATCTTAGGATAATTATCTGATATCCGCATATTTAAAAATATTCAAAATTAGGAAAATTTCCTAATTTAGCAACGTATCTAGACGACTATCCGACCTTATCCCTAAGGTACGATACGCGGCAATACGGAAAATTATTATTCTATTGTTGACACTTAAATTTTACTCGATCGTTTAGGGTTTTATCGCATAAAAAATTTTTAGGGTTTAATTTTTAACCCCTCAACCAAAAACATTCTCATTAAAATCCATGGCATGTAGATATTAGGCGTTCGCACTAATAGGGCCTATTAGGGGGCATATTCGTGTATTTATATAAAAAAAATCGAAAAATCGAAAATTCAAAAAAAGAAGGAAATAAAAAAATCCTCTCCCCTTTTAATTTGCGCACGGGCCGGCCCATCCTTCCCATCAGCCCAGCCCGCGCGCGCCCTTTCATCTCCCCCCAGTCAACACAGAGGGGGAAGAGGAAGAGAGAAACGGAAGCCAGAAGGAGAAGCAGCGCAGCTGCGGCAGGGGGAACGGAGAGATAGAGGGAGGTTGAGCGAGGTCGAGCGAGACAGAGAGAGGGTTCGGGAGTGAGGGAAGAGTTCGAGTGATACGCGCCTCTGCCGGCGACCGCCGCGCCCGAGCCGCGACCGACGGTTCCTTCCCACGGTAGGTCCCCTGTCCCAAGCACTCGCCGGGTCTTGTTCCGATCTGGTCCGATTCGGAGTTGGTCTCCCCGGGATCCCGGCTCGTAGGTGTGCGAGGCTCGCGGTAGCCCGATCTACCGCATTCGCCCTCCATCAGCCACCGCCGAGTCGAGTAGGGACTGTAGCCGCTGCCCCTGTTGCTGTTTGTCTGCTGTTTTTTGTGAGGTGTCGCCGGCCGGAGCTCGAGGCCGTCCGGCTTGTGCGAGTTCCGGTCCGGAACACCTCGAGCTGAGTCCTGCTTGCTCGAGGCCATGTAGGCCGGCGAGAGAGACGAACGGCGGCCGAGCAGGGGCTCGGCCGCCGGATCGCAAGCCCTGGCCGCGGAGGTCAGGCCGTGGCGCCCGCCGGCCGAGCACGCGCTCGGCCGCCGAACCGGAGGCCCCCCAACCAGGAAGGGCGGGGGCTCGGGGAAGCCGCGCCGAACGGCGACGCCAACGGAGGCAGGGGTCAGCCCGGCTGTCGATCGGCGGTCGGAGCGTGGGCGAGGTCGCGCCGGTGGCCGGCGGCGCTGCGGTCAGGAGAGGCGCTGGTTAAGGGCGGAGCGGCGGCTGGGAGTCGGGTCAGCGCTCGGGTGTGCCGGGTAGGGTTTTCGCGAGTCGGGTCAGCGCTCGGGTGTGCCGGGTAGGGTTTTCGCGAGTCGGGTCGGCGGCCGCGAACCGGGTCGTTCGAACGGGTCGAAACCGAGTAGGGTTTTATGCTACGGTTTTATTCTAATGGGCTAAAATAGGCATTGGGCCTATATTTCGGGCTTTTAGGGTTTTAATTCGTTGTTGGGCTTTGGGCTTTTACTTATTTAAAAGTTTTCGGGCTGGGCCCTTTATTTGTTTTTATTTTAATTTTCGCCGTTCCGGGCTCAACAAATGAGCCCGGTCCGGACGTGGACTCGGGCCGGCGCGCCCGGGTCATCCCCGATCCGGGTCGGGTGTGGAGACCCGGCCCAAGATCGGTTTTATATTATTTTAATATTATAATTTTTTTTTAAAAAAAATATTTTCGCCAAAAAAAAATTAAATTTTTTTTATGAAAACGGTTTTTCGAAAAAAAGAAAACACAAAATATAAAAAATTTTAATTAAAAAAATTTTAAATTTTTTTTTCAGAAATCCTTCAAAAGATCAGAAAAGCCGAAAACAAAAAAAAATTTATTTTTATTTTTATTTTTATTTTATTTTAAAAAAAATTTCGAAAATCAAAAATTGGAAGTTGGGGTTTTGAATTTACGTTTGATTGCACCTTGTTTGATTTGCATGCTCCGAATCGCGGGTTTAATTTAAATTTGCATGTAGTCAATTATGCATGTTAGGTGTAAAAGTTAATTGTTGTTTTTCCGGGTTTAGTTAGGAGTGAAATTTTTAAGATTCCCGATTAGCGTAAACATATTAGGTAATGTTTGAACAAGGTTAGGTACCGAAAGGGCACTAGTTGGTTAGTTAGTGTAATCAAGTCCCCGTACCCATTGAATCTCTGGTTCGTAGAAGTGAAGCATTCTCCCGCGCTTCACTTAGGTGTCTAATCAACCTACCAAAAATTGATTAGGGGCGACTCCTAATTGAAAATTATTTGCATGTTAACTTAAGTCGCGAATTGGTATGGGCTTGGGAGAGCTCGAGCTAGGTTTAACTTAGTAATCCATTAGCCTTAACCCGTTAGGCTTACAGGTCGGTTCGGGGAGGTCGCGACAGCTTGGCGACTCCGCTGGGGACTTCTTAGTGGACTTAGGCCGTTTGTCTTGTTCAAATACATCCCTAACGTTTTTGTTCTTGTAATTGATTCCTTGTTTTGCAGGATTGAGAATGAATGTTTAGTTTTTGGATGTTCCAAGCATTGTTTGTTTATAAACCGTGGTGCATGCTTTGAATGTTTTAGTACTACACTTTTGCACACACAACCATGCTGCCAGACCCGGGCCGTGATAGGGTATTTTAGGATGGTGTTAAGAAAGATACAACCTCGAACACGAGACTGCGATGTAGAGGTTGCCTTTCTTTTCCCCGAAAAGTTTTTTCTTGGTGTCGTAAGCGTTTATCCTTGTCCGCGAGACCGCGTGACCATATGATATCTCTTTCGACTGAGCCGGAGTTAAGAGGACCTGACACCAACGCGAGACTGCGACGGTCAGATCACCCTCTTAGCTTCACTTTGTTAAACTGTCTAGAGTAGGAATCAGCCACACGTTACATTCGCATATTTATGTGATCGAAAGTTCGTCATCCACTGTAAGTATGATTTTTCTCTTTACCTGTTCACTTTTGGTTGAAACTTTCATTTTTGAAATTCGTGGAAATCAATCGAATGCCCTAAGTGATTTAAGCTTATAATCGAAAGTTTTGACAATCACTCTTGACAGTAAGCCTTGAGCATCATTCTCAAACATCTCAGATTTGGCCCTACAAGATAGAAGATTTTGTCTAAATTTTCAATAATGGGCCTAAAATCACATTTTGTGTGGAAACTCTTTCAAGTCAAGATTGTGTTTCGAGAAATAAATTGAAATCACATTTTCAATAAAATTCTTTCTAGTTCACATTTCGGGATCGGAATTCAAATCACATTTTGTATTTCTTTTAAAACAAGAATTGTCTCGTCTTTCCGAAAACCGAAGTCACAAACCAGTTTTTCACA
Source organism: Syzygium aqueum (assembly GCA_031216185.1). Classification (NCBI taxonomy): domain Eukaryota; kingdom Viridiplantae; phylum Streptophyta; class Magnoliopsida; order Myrtales; family Myrtaceae; genus Syzygium; species Syzygium aqueum. The sequence goes on along the minus strand of CM062234.1, from coordinate 3,481,739 downwards.
ACTGATGCCTCACCTTCTACATGAAACTTTTGGAATAAAAGAGGCAATTGATTAATGGCCATGATTTGTTCTTTTAATGATGTCTCCTCTCATCACGAAATCTTGGCGGAATACCAAATCCCCGCAAATAGGAAACATGAGGTCATGCACAACGATCATTCTGTGGAACTCTCTCACCTGACCACGCCAAGAAGTGGACTATTAAAGCTAGGACAACAATTATTTATCGCATTCCCCATGCAGGAGTTTTTTGTACCATGTCCTTGTCTTTATTCTCATCAGGAATCGTGATTTGGATTTAATCGTGAACCCAATCGACGTGTTTGTAAATCGTGTACTCTCATCCTTGAATAATGAGGTTTTAGTTCATATCATTGGTCTTTGAAAGAACTTGTAATACTTCAAACTGAGTCCCTGGGTTAGGCTTTTATGCCTTACTTTCAAAACGTTTCGAAGATAAGTTTTTCAATTAAAAAAAAAGGGACTTGCTTAAGATTTCATATTTCTTTGCTTGGTCACTTTCTCAATGGGGACGCAAAATGATACTTTGAGACGGTAAGGTTGTAATCGTTCCAATTGGAATTTCTCATGCAACAACTAACTCGTCCATCCATTTTTGTCAAATAGGTGAAATGAATGATCTGTTCGACGTTCACCTCTCCTAAAGACAAAAGTGTAGGCACTTGGAACTCGAGTCAAACGCGGCATGCCATAATCACCAATTGAAGTGCGTCGCGAGAAGCACAAGTGCTCGTGACTTTTACTGTATTCGGCGGCCGGGTATCAAAAGAAGAGAATTAGTTACCCCAGTATGCGTGGTCTTTGATTATGTCATGATGGTGCTGGGTGTTTGTTCAGTCTACAACCTAAACACTATAAGCTATCTGGCAAGAATTCGTGGACAAATTTCTTAGTCATTAACATTGGGCTAAAGATGGAAGCATCCTCGAAATTTTGAGAAAGCCCAGATTGTGAAGGTGCTGTCAACCACGCCCAGGAAACTGAAATCAAGGAGGCTCTGCCAAAAAACAGGAGCCATAAACAAAGGGGTCGAACATCTCCATCCTCCACCACTTGACAGCTAACTCAAAGTTATAATCACTGCCAAGCCTATCGTATAACTCGCCTCTATCGGGTTGTCATGGGCTATTCTCAGTTGTTCCCAACTTTCTCCTGATTTTGTTAAGAAGTCCATTTTACAATCCCTCACTTATGGCATTCTTGGAAATGAGAAGGGGAAGAACACGATTGGAGTTGTTGATTCCCTAGCAAATGTAAGAGATCATCACGATCTCTCATGCTTGCCTTGGAGCAATATGGAAAAGGCTAGTCTCCCACTGATGAAGGATGGAAGGGCTTGCGGCTTTTGGCATAGATGATGATACCCTGGTGTTCATGAGGAGCTCTATTTCAAGAATCCACTAAGCCTTTATGCTTCACCATTTTTGGGAAATGAGACCGAGGAAGGATGACATTTGAGCATTCCTAAATTTGAAATTTGATCTTAGGGTCGCATTTGTGAATCCACTTCTTTCTTCAATCGTCCACGTGAATGAAGAAATGCTCTTAGAATTTGTGCTTCAGGTAATCCCTACTGCTCTCAGAGCAGAGTCCACAGAAATTTCTCATTTTGGAGAATCTCATGTCAATTTGACAACATTCTCAAAAGAAGAAATGTACGAAGATTCCTCAGCGCCAAAGTTGCTTCCTGGATTAGTGACATCTATAACTCATGGGAACCTCTTTGACGGGTCCACATATGTGGATGCGGACTATCCAAACGATGTTGTCAAAGGACAAGAGGAGGATTGAGCTATGATCCATTGGGAATTGCTGAGCATTGGTAGCTGCAATTTTTGCGCATTCAAATAGCTTCTCGGCATTTAATCCAGCGTGGAGATGATTATTGGTGGTTTGCGAAATGATCCTTCAAGGCATGGATGTACGCGAGCAAGAATTAGCCATCAAATAGTGCCCCTGAGTAAAAGGTTGTGATCGTTCCAAGTTAAATTCGATTTATTTAAAGAATGACTTGTTCCTCCCCTTGTGCAGAATTTGTGAGGACAAAAAGAGTCGATGCAAGGCAAATCCCCGAGAATCGACAGGATTGCATGAGGAGGACAACCTAGTCCATAATTGCGCCGTCCCAAAATAAAAGGGTGTATATCGTTCCCAAATCAGTCCAACTAAAAATGGAAATGACTTGTGCCATCTCTCGTTGTGCAGATGAAATAATGTGTTTGACCACGGCGACAACAACTTCTTCCAGGAAAGCATGATGAGGCAACACACATTGAAGAGGATGATAAACAGGGCATGTCACCGATAACCCTCATCCATGATGCATGGTAAAACAGAGTCATTTGATTCAGCACAAAGAGGGCGTGCATTGACCACATGAGCAACATCTCTAAAAAGAGAAACACGATGAGGCCAAATCATTCATTTAGGAAATGTTAACGCCCGAAGAACAAAAGCACGTAAAGGGGCGTTGTCAAATACCCAAGAAGGCGATTCAAATGAAGGGTAAATTGTATCGTTTCCAACTGTCCATTTTAATACAATTATTGACATGATTCTCTTTTCCTTTGATACGAAGCATTAAAGACCTGAAGTACAAATGCAAACAAGGGGTAATGTTGTATCGTTCTCAATTTTCCAATCCCTAAAGGGTCCTTAACTAACACATTCTTTCTTATTCTTTACAGGGTTATCAAGTCGCCATACCACAGGTAAGTACCCTTCCCCCAAAATTCAAATGAAAATTTTCTTCACGAAAATAGGGGGAGTTTCTGATGTGTTTGAGAAAAGAGCACAGAAGTAGAATTGTGAAAGCAAGCTTTTCACGAAAATTTTGAATATCGTCTTTATCCAAAAATTGCCTTGATGCTTGGCGGAACATTCATTTTGAATCAAAATTCCCTGTGGAGATTGATCAATTCATGATGATCTCAACGAAATGAAAGGGAGATGTTAATTATGCCAAGCGAGAAACACTTAAGATGAGGAAAGGCAAACCATTCCCAAACACGTCCTATAGACACTTTGAGAGGAGTGAAAAAGAGAAACTCGTGTTGTTTAAAGACGAGAGATTCATTCGCGAATAGTATACCGATCGAAATGAAAAGAGGCATTTCCTTCTTACATCCTATACACTACATGTGATCATAGTTAAGCCCATTTGAGCCTTTAAATGCGAAGAATTTCTACAAAATACCCCTGTCAAGAACCACCCCACAATTGAGGCAAATTTGGAGATTTTGGTTAACATCATTTGGTGAAAAGACGAGAAAGATTTCTTTGCTCTCACTGGTATCAACCTTTTTGTAGTAACTTCAGGTGAATCCTTGTGGAAACTCGAAGCAGCCCAAAATGAAGAAGAGCATTCATTTCTCTACCCAAACACTCATACCTTTGTTCAGCCAAGTTGAGCCTGGATATTCATTTCTAAAGCCCAAATGGTGATTATCTCCCCACCTTGGGGAAAGGCACATGATTTACCATGGCGATTGGTGCTTATGTCACAACAAGTAAAAAATCTCGAAAGTCCTAGGAACTCAAAAGATTCAAATGAGCAAAAGTCAAATGAAAACTAGGGGGCATGAAAAAGCAGTGTGCCTGGTAAAAGCAAGGCCAATGCCCATTGAAAAAAAAGAGCAAAAGAAAAAGTAGCATCAAGAGAAGAACTCTTTTGTGAGGAAAAAGTGTCAAAAGCAAAATGTCTGCATGAAAAGAAAATCATTGTAAATGCAAAAGTCATTAGAGAAAAGAGCAAAGCTCTTGTATTGAAATGATTAGTCAATGGACTTTCGAGATAAATTGGATTTCAAAAGACAAGTGTCCTCGAAAAGATTGGATGATATGGTAATGATGCCATGGTAATCACCAACTGTTAAATCCCTTTTGAAAATTTCTGAGCCTTTCGAGCCTTTACCTGAACCAACGTTACAATCCTTTCCAAAGTCTCTTCCGATTGAGGTGATTCACGTGAAAATAAGGACTTTACAAAGAAGCTGCTGCTTAAAGAAATAAGGGGGAGGATATCTTATCTCATCCTAAGGTTTCTTGACTTGTAAACCCGGCGAAGATGTTGATTCATAATTATTTCATTTCTTAGCCGATAATGCTCATCCATTGTTGAAACCGTGACCAAACCTACATTACGGTCCTTTAAAAGACCTCTTAGATTGGTCAATGTGTACTTATTACGAATGATTCTCAAAACCCTCGATCGCGATCATGTGAGGTATATTGAGTGATCAGACTATTTCCCACATTAATGGATGGGATCAAGCAGCCTTCTTGAGAGTATGTGAGAAGCCCTTTTTCCGATTAAGGAGCTCTTGTTTGGCATATTTAACTAACTCTTTTCATGGACCGAGGTCTTTTCTGATAAAGATTTGTCTCCTAAGGGAATTCGATGATTAATGATGCCTTTCAAGCCTAAAGGCAATTTTGCGATATTGAAGAATGTTGAATGCTTTCCAAACAATTGAATCTATCCTGAATTGTTCATTCGATCAATATTTTCTCATTGATGATACCCTTTTGATATTGTCTTTCATGACATTGATCTCGCCTGGTTTGCCTTCATTACCAGAGCGTTTGGTATAACGCATTCCATTAAATGTGCAGTACCCATTTTGGAATCTTTTGATCGACATGTACAGCAAGCTCTAACAGTTCGAAGCCATCCTCACATGAGAGCTCTTCCCTACGTGAGATCGTGTTTTTCTGAAGGTTTGTGCATTCGTCCTTAAACCACGCAATGCGAAGGTTTGTGCATTTATTGCGTAACACACCCTATTTCAAAAAGGTTGCGGGTCTATCCTTAAACCCAGATTTCAGAAGGTTGCGGGTCTATCCTTAAACCCAGATTTCAGAAGGTTGCGAGTCTATCCTTAAACCCAGATTTCAAAAAGGTTGCGGGTCTATCCTTAAACCCAGATTTCAAAAAGGTTGCGGGTCTATCCTTAAACCCAGATTTCAGAAGGTTGCGGGTCTTTCCTTAAACCCTGATTTCAAAAGGTTCCGGGTCTTTCCTTAAACCCCGACTTCAAAAGGTTCCGGGTCATCCATAAACCTCAATTTCAAAAGGTTCCGGGTCATCCTTAAACCCCAATTTCAAAAGGTTCCGAGTCATCCTTAAACCCCGATTTCAAAAGGTTCCGGGTCATCCTTAAACCCGGATTTCAAAAGGTTCCGGGTCATCCTTAAACCCGGATTTCAAAAGGTTCCGGGTCATCCTTAAACCCGGATTTCAAAAGGTTCCGGGTCATCCTTAAACCCGGATTTCAAAAGGTTCCGGGTCATCCTTAAACCCCGATTTCAAAAGGTTCCGGGTCATCCTTAAACCCCGATTTCAAAAGGTTCCGGGTCATCCTTAAACCCCGATTTCAAAAGGTTCCGGGTCATCCTTAAACCCCGATTTCAAAAGGTTCCGGGTCATCCTTAAACCCCGATTTCAAAAGGTTCCGGGTCATCCTTAAACCCCGATTTCAAAAGGTTCCGGGTCATCCTTAAACCCCGATTTCAAAAGGTTCCGGGTCTTCCTTAAACCCCGATTTCAAAAGGTTCCGGGTCTTTCCTTAAACCCCGATTTCAAAAGGTTTTGGGTCTTTCCTTAAACCCAGATTTCAAAAGGTTCCTGATTTTGCCTTAAATCCATATTTCAAAAGGTTTTGGGTCTTTCCTGAAACCCTGATTTCAAAAGGTTCCGGGTCTATCCTTAAACCCTGATTTCAAAAAGGTTTATAGGTCTATCCTTAAAACCATGTTTTGTCTACCGCATAAAGTCCTGAGTGAAAAGCCTTAGGCACATTAAAATCTTTAGTGAAAAACATTAGGTATTTCAAAACCTTGAGTGCGATTTGCCTAGGCATACTTTCAGGGTTTTAGTCCCTAGTTGTTCCACCGAGCTGTTGTTCCTATTACCGTTCATAGGGTTTTAACCCTTAGACGGGATCTTAGCTGTTCATAGGGTTTTAGTCCCTAGGTTAAATCTTCAACATTCGTAGGGTTTTAGTCCCTAGGTATTCATTCAAGGTGTTGTTCCTATTGCTGTTCGTAGGGTTTTAGTCCCTAGGCGGGATCTTAGCTGCTCATAGGGTTTTAATCCCTAGGTGGAATTTCCGACGTTTACAAGGTTTTAGTCCATAAATGTCAATCCAGAGTCTTTTTCTTTGCCCGGCGAGCTTTCGTAGCCCGGAGCGCCCCTTCGACCTGGCGAGCTTTCGTAGCCCAGTGTCTTCTTCTTTGCCCGGCGAGCTTTCGTAGCCCGGAGTACCCCATCAACCTGGCGAGCTTTCGCAGCCCAGGGTCAGTCTTTTTCTTTGCCCGACGAGCTTTCGTAGCCCGGAGCGTCCCTTCGACCTGGCGAGCTTTCGTAGCCCAAAGTCTTTTTCTTTGCCCGGCGAGCTTTCGTAGCCCGGAGCGTCCCTTCGACCTGGCGAGCTTTCGCAGCCCAGAGTCTTTTTCTTTGCCCAGCAAGCTTTCGTAGCCTTGAGCATCCCTTCGACCTGGTGAGCTTTCGTAGCCCAGAGTCTTTTTCTTTGCCCGGCGAGCTTTCTTAGCCCGGAGCGTCCCTTCGACTTGGCGAGCTTTTGTAGCCCAGAGTCTTTTTCTTTGCCCGGCGAGCTTTCGTAGCCCGGAGCGTCCCTTCGACCTGGCGAGCTTTCGCAGTCCAGAGTTTCATTCTTTACATAGCAAGACTTCATGGAGCCAAAAACCCGTTCTTACACGTTATGGTTCCCTTTTCATTCAGTCACAGGTCCGTTAGTCATCTCTCATGCATTTTCTCATGCCCTCTATGAATAAAATTTAAGTGTCTCTTATCTTTGAAAGGAACCTCTTCGAGATCCCCTTCAAAGAGGGGCAGCTGTTGACACTTAAATTTTACTCGATCGTTTAGGGTTTTATCGCATAAAAAAATTTTAGGGTTTAATTTTTAACCCCTAAACCAAAAACATTCTCATTAAAATCCATGGCATGTAGATATTAGGCGTTCGCACTAATAGGGCCTATTAGGGGGCATATTCTTGTATTTATATAAAAAAAATCAAAAATTCGAAAATTCAAAAAAAGAAGGAAATAAAAAAATCCTCTCCCCTTTTAATTTGCGCATGGGCCGGCCCATCCTTCCCATCGGCCCAGCCTGCGCGCGCCCTTTCATCTCCCCCCAGTCAACACAAAGGGGGAAGAGGAAGAGAGAAACGGAAGCCAGAAGGAGAAGCAGCGCAGTTGCGGCAGGGGGAACGGAGAGACAGAGGGAGGTCAAGCGAGACAGAGAGAGGGTTCGGGAGTGAGGGGAGAGTTCGAGTGATACGCGCCTCTGCCGGCGACCGCCGCGCCTGAGCCGCGACCGACGGTTCCTTCCCACGGTAGGTCTCCTGTCCCAAGCACTCGCCAGGTCTTGTTCCGATCTGGTCCGATTCGGAGTTGGTCTCCCCGGGATCCCGGCTCGTAGGTGTGCGAGGCTCGCGGTAGCCCGATCTACCGCATTCGCCCTCCATCAGCCACCGCCGAGTCGGGTAGGGACTGTAGCCGCTGCCCCTGTTGCTGTTTGTCTGCTGTTTTTTGTGAGGTGTCGCCGGCCGGAGCTCGAGGCCGTCCGGCTTGTGCGAGTTCCGGTCCGGAACACCTCGAGCTGAGTCCTGCTTGCTCGAGGCCATGTAGGCCGGCGAGAGAGACGAACGGCGGCCGAGCAGGGGCTCGGCCGCTGGATCGCAAGCCCTGGCCGCGGAGGTCAGGGCGTGGCGCCCGGCGGCCGAGCACGCGCTCGGCCGCCGAACCGGAGGCCCCCAACCAGGAAGGGCGGGGGCTCGGGGAAGCCGCGCCGAACGGCGACGCCAACGGAGGCAGGGGTCAGCCCGGCTGTCGATCGGCGGTTGGCGCGTGGGCGAGGTCGCACCGGTGGCCGGCGGCGCCGCGGTTAGGAGAGGCGCTGGTTAAGGGCGGAGCGGCGGCTGGGAGTCGGGTCAGCGCTCGGGTGTGCCAGGTAGGGTTTTCGCGAGTCGGGTCAGCGCTCGGGTGTGCCGGGTAGGGTTTTCGCGAGTCGGGTCAGCGCTCGGGTGTGCCGGGTAGGGTTTTTGCGAGTCGGGTTCGCGGCCGCGAACCGGGTCGTTCGAACGGGTCGAAACCGAGTAGGGTTTCATGCTAGGGTTTTATTCTAATGGGCTAAAATAGGCATTGGGCCTATATTTCGGGCTTTTAGGGTTTTAATTCGTTGTTGGGCTTTGGGCTTTTACTTATTTAAAAGTTTTCGGGCTGGGCCCTTTATTTGTTTTTATTTTAATTTTCGCCATTCCGGGCTCAACAAATGAGCCCGGTCCGGACGTGGACCCGGGCCGGCGCGCCCGGGTCATCCCCGATCCGGGTCGGGTGTGGAGACCCGGCCCGAGATCGGTTTTATATTATTTTAATATTATAATTTTTTTAAAATATATTTTTGCCAAAAAAAATTAATTTTTTTTATTAAAACGGTTTTTCGAAAAAAAGAAAACACAAAAAAAAATTCAATTTTTTTTAAATATATATATAATTTTAATTAAAAATTTTTTTAAAAAAAAATAAATTTTTTTTCAAAAATCCTTCAAAAAATCAGAAAAGCCAAAAACAAAAAAATTTTTATTTTTATTTTTATTTTTTTTTAAAAAAAAAATTTCGAAAATAAAAAATTGGAAGTTGGGGTTTTGAATTTACGTTTGATTGCACCTTGTTTGATTTGCATGCTCCTAATCGCGGGTTTAATTTAAATTTGCATGTAGTCAATTATGCATGTTAGTTGTAAAAGTTAATTGTTGTTTTCCCGGGTTTAGTTAGGAGTGAAATTTTTAAGATTCCCGATTAGCGTAAACATGTTAGGTAATGTTTGAACAAGGTTAGGTACCGAAAGGGCACTAGTTGGTTAGTTAGTGTAATCAAGTCCCCGTACCCATTGAATCTCTGGTTCGTAGAAGTGAAGCATTCTTCCGCGCTTCACTTAGGTGTCTAATCAACCTACCAAAAATTGATTAGTGGCGACTCCTAATTGAAAATGATTTGCATGTTAACTTAAGTCGCGAATTGGTATGGGCTTAGGAGAGCTCGAGCTAGGTTTAACTTAGTAATCCATTAGCCTTAACCCGTTAGGCTTACGGGCCGGTTCGGGGAGGTCGCGACATCTATCCATAATCACTTGCATACGATAATGATTTTTATCTGCTTTCCAAATTTAAATGATAGACTTTTCGTCAATATCTATAACCCTATAGATACGACTGTTGACACCTAAATTTTTTGCCCAAAAATCATTTTCGAAAAATTGGAACTTATTTTTCCACAAAAATATTTTGGAATTATTCTACTAAAAAGAAAAAAACGGATGAGCAAGGGCCAAGGATTCGAGTGTAGCTAGCCAAGACCTGAGGGATCAAATTGCAAATGAACCAGCAAGTTGGGGCCAAAATGCAATTTCCAAAAGTTGGGGGACAAAATCGCAAAATTTGTAAAAATCGCGCCCAAGCCCTTAAATCATCATTGTTACCCCTAATCAAGCTTGAAATTGAAAACGGCCAAGGTAAAATTGATCAAATCAAGCTAAAAGGACTAAATTAGCTCAAATCGAGCATTTTCGGGCAAGAAAATGGCTATTTTTGAGGGACTTTCCTGCAAAATTGGGCATGGAAAATTACAAATTCTGATTATCATCTTAAACTAGTATACTTCAAGTTTCAAACTGATCAACAATTCCGACCAAATTAATGGATTAAAGCACTTAAATCAGCTTCCAAAAACCGGTCCATGATTTGGTCTCAAATAGAGGCTGCTAAGTAGCCAACTTTGTGGCCCCACCATATCCTACTCAGCCAACCGATCAGCGTGAACTCTGGCCGAGGTGTGAGACCATCATTAGGAGTGCAAATGGACAAAAAATTGTCAGGGATAAGCTGCTGGAGGCACGTGATAATCGTAGGCAAACCTACTCACGCAACAGCTGCAAAGTGATGATTTTGGAGTCAGAAGGTGAAGAGACTCAGTTTGCAGGCTTGGTAAGTGAGAAATCACGGGCTAAAAATCCAGTTGGATTCGGTGGATAGGATCACTGAAGCACCTTCTTTTGGGGGATAAAAAGAAAAGGATGAGAGAAGAGGAGAAAGGTGGACGGTCGTTCCAAAAACCCACCCTCAGATGCAGAAAAACAGAAGATTAACCCAAAAAAGTTCCAGGTTGGTTTTTGGAGAGAGAATGGCAATTTTTGTGAACTTCGATTGAAAATTAGCCAAAACCTTCAACTAGAGAGTGAAACTACATTCAAATAGCTTTCCAACCATAGGTCGCACGTCCCAAATGGACGTCGGGAAGCCATCCAAAATCCCCTCGAAAAGTAGCCCATTCTCGGGTTGAGAGGAAAACCCAGAAATTTTCTAAGTGTTGAAGTCAGACGGTTACTGGTGAGGAAAAGTGGGGGTTTTTTAGAGACATGAAGAATGTATGAGGATATCCTTGACTTGGAAGTTAAACTAGAATACATCTAGTTGGGGTTGATACCAAAATAGTCAGAAAAAGAGGTCATTGATTCTGGTTTTGGAGACCAACCAAAACCTTTGTTGTCAGTTCTTTCTTTGCAGATCTCATTTTCCAGTTTGAAGAAGCCTGTTTCCCCGCGCCTTTGGAAGACAAGTTTTGGTTCCCTCAGCCAAGGGATACTCCAAAGAGAAACTAAGAAGCAAGGTGAGTATCCTCTATGTATTGTTGTTCAACTTTGAACATGTTTTAGTCGTGAAAAATCAGGGGAAAACTAGCCCAGAGAACTGATTTCTGAGGCTGGAATTTTTCTAAGTGTTGGAGCCCCGTCATGAGCCCTCTATGTTTGACTTGTTACTCCTCTTTGCATGCGTTTTCTACCTTCATGAGCTTGATGAATGTTACATGGGTGTACAAATTATGCTTAGATCCACTTGGTTTGGTCTTTGAAGCCCCGTGTGAACCATGAGATCGCTTGCAACTTGAGAAAAAGCCAAGCTAACCCACATTGATTCATGGCTAGTCATTATGAGCAATGCGTGTATGCTTCTTGGAAGGGTTGTTTCGACGTGATTCACTTGATCATTCTCCATGATGTTTGTTTCATTTAAAAGTAGAAGTTCAGTATTTTCTTTTGGATGAAGTGATGTTTCCCATAGATCTTGCACATGATGAGTGTCGGGGCTTAAACCTGGGCATGCAACAGGTTTGCTTGACCTGGGTTTAAACCCAGATTTGCAAAAACAGCCCGAACCCACATATTGGAGGCCGATTCCAACTTGGTTCTTGTGCATTTTAGGTTGTGATTTTTGGCTAATCTTGTTCTTTGCATGTGATAATATAACCTTGATACTTTGGTTTCACTTAATATTACACACGGAGTGAGATTGAAAGCCACGAATATGGCTCGAAGAAGCCATTTGGGTAGAATAATGCACACCAAATGCTTGACGAAATGCCCAAACCAAGCTTCGATCTTGAAACGGTTGATTTGAGCCCGGTTCTCGTAATATTCATATTCTGAGTTATTTTATGTTCACGTAAACCGAGCATAGGCTGATTTAGGGAATTTTTAAAAAAAAATCAAAAAAAAATCTCAAAAAAAAAATGAAAAAATGCTGGATAGTATCAAATTATGTGAAAAAATGACATTTATGAGATTTTCCTAATTTTATAATGTCATTTCCATAATTTAATGCTATTTTGGTATTTTATTACCATTTTTACAAAAAAAATCATTTCGCATAGACTAAAATTACTTAGAATAGTTTTGTGTAGCTAGAGTAATTTCATGCATATTTAAATTCTCATTTCGCTCATGGGGGTCCTGTCCCGGGGCATGATAACGAGGCCATGTAATATTATTTGCCCAACTTGTATTGGGTTTTCTCTTTTCGCGTTTACTTTCAAGTCATTTCAATTTCTTGGATGTTTACTTACTGCTCTGATTTGAGTGTTAATTTCTTTCCTAAATTAGGTTAGTATTAATCTAGACATTGAAGAAAACAATCCCACAAAAATATTTGCAAGGACACTTAGCGGCTTTGATATTATAGGATTATAATTGGTGATCAAGATTGCGTGACCACTTAGATAATGTACTCTCAAGTTAGGTACCGAAAGGGCGCTAATAGAAATGTTAGCGTAAACAAGTCCTCGGCCCTCGAACCTCTGGTTGCGTAAGAATCGAGGCGACACTCCCACGTCTTGATTGGTTTCTAGCCGACCCCAATAGGCTAGTGGCGACTCCTAGAAGTACTTAAGTTATCGAGAATTCAAAACAAAATCCAACGTTGCGCGGGATATGAACTTAGGGAGAGTTCGCACCTAAATCGATAGGCCATCGGTCCGCCTTTTTGGGCAATACCACCTAAACCTGTTCCTTTTTCCCACGACGGAAAGGGAAGGGTCGCGACAATGACCGATAGTTTGATTTACTTGCCTAATCCGAGTTTGATCAAACGAATTTTGCGGATCGCGTGGTTGTTTTGAATGTGGATGTTATCTCTGTTTAAATTGTTTTTCCTTTTCAAATACAAAAGAAAATTCAAAGAATATTAGTCAGGAATTGAATTAGAGTTTTTGCATGTTTAGGAAATCCTAAATATATCTAGAAAATAGAGTAATTATTTAATTTAAATTAGGACTTGAGATAATCTATTTCCTAGTTTAAATTAAGTAATATTCTAATCTTAATAGATTATTTAGGTTATTTTTTAATTCTGAATTTTCATGAAAATCCCAAAAAGAGTCACTTTAGGATAGAATAAATCATTTTCCTTAGGATAGATTGCATTCTTAATTTGTGTAATTTTTTTAATTTCAAATTTTAATAGAAAATACCCAAAAAAAAGTCATTAGATTATTTTTTAATTCCGAATTTCATTAGAAAATACCAAAAATAAATCATTTGCCCGTCATTAGAATTAGGTCACGTCGTCGCATGACATATAATTTGCATGCTAGGTTGCATTAATTCGTGTGTCAATTTTTACACGCCATTATATATAGATTAGCTTTCATTTAAATAAGCGAAAATCCAAAAATATTGAATGAACTGCTTGTTAATTAGAAATCATATTAGGGTTGTTGATGTGATTTTCTAGCTAACAATGTAGATGCTTACGTTGCTTCTAGATAAGTAATTCTTCCAATCTTGCAATTTATTTAATGCTTTGATTATTGGGTGTTAAATTGGTAGTTTGCGCACTCGCATGAACACCTCACATGTTAGTGACTAAGTTAAAATGGATCCAAACTGCATGCCAAAATATTTTTGAAAAGAAAAGGTACCGAAAGGGCGTTAGACTAGATCTAGCGTAATCAAGTCCCCGGGCTTAGAATCTCTGGTTTGTAGAAATAAAACATATCTCCCTATGTTTTATTCAGGTTTCTAATCAACCTACTACAAATTAATTAGTGGCGACTCCAAGCATGAAAACATTTGCACGTTAAAGACTTAAACCCTAAGTTGCGAATTGGTAGGGCTTGGAAGGGCCCGAGTTAAGCTTAGTCTTAATAATCCATTAGCCCGAAAAATGATAAAATTTTTTAGGTCTCGATAGCCTCACGTTGTAGTTTCAATTGATCTTCATACACCTCAGTAGGTGTCATTGGCACCAATGTGTATGTCTTCTGATTCATTACCAATGAATATCGGTTAGTGTACCTATCATGATGTACCTTTCGATCATACTGCCATGGCCTACCAAGCAAAAGATGCCCTGCTTGCATAGGTATAACATCACACATCACCTCATCCTTATATCGCCTTATCTCAAATGGAACTCGGACTTGCTTCGATACTTGTACTTCACCACTATCATTCAACCACTGCAATTTATATGGTCTTGGATGCTTTGTAGTCTTCAATCCCAACTTCTCCACCATGGTACAACTTGCTACATTTGTACAACTACCTACATCAACAATCAAGCTACAAATCTTACCATTTACCAAGCATCTTGTATGGAACAAGTTATCGTGTTGCTGGTGATGCTCCTCCTCTTTGACTTGAATACTAAGAGAACACCTAACCACCATCAATTCACCCTTTGCTGGCATCTCAACATCACTACAATCCTCCAATGGTGGCATGTCATCATCCTCTTCCTCCCTCTCACTTTCTAATTCAATATCATTATGTCCAGTCATGATCATCACCCTCCTATTAAGGCATTGATTTGCCATATGACCCATGCCCAAACACTTAAAATATTTAATATCACGAGTCTTAGTGTTAGGGTTTTCAATTTTATCTGAAGCCAGATTCAAACCAACTTTGCTATCATTCTCCTTCTCCTTCAAAGTTTCAGTCTTTATATTGTTTCCCTTCCAATTCGAGCTTGAACCTCCACCACTCTTGTAATTTCAATCCAACTTCAATTGCTGCTCAACTTTGATGGCTTTGTCCACTAATTTCTCCAATTCAACGTAGTGTTACAGCTCTACCACCCTTGATATATCTCGGCTCAAACCACACAAAAATCGTCACATTGTGGTTTCACGGTCTTCCGTCACATTAGCACGGATTATAGCAATCTCCATCACTTTATGGTATTCTTCCACACTCCTATTATCTTGTGTGAGATTTTGCAGCTTATGGAACAAGTCTCTATGGTAATGACTAGGTGTAAAGCGTCTCCTCATCACTGCTTTCATCTCATCCCACATTTCTATTGGTCTTTCACCATTACGTCTCCTACTAGTCACAAGTTGATCCTACCAAATTATAGCATAATTAGTGAATTCAACAGCTGCAATTTTACCTTTTTGAGCTCCGAATATCACTGGCAATCAAATACCATCTCCATCCGTTTCTCCCATTCTAGATACGCATAAGGATCATTCTTTCCTTAAAAAGATGAAATCTTCATTTTGATGTTGCCAAGCTTATCATCTTCTCGACGTCTAAATCGTCGGCGTCTGTTTCTCCTCTCAAACCTGCCATCTCGATCATCTTCTGTATCGGACACATATGCATCATCAAATTGCCGCTACCATCTAAGTTGTGCCCTAGGCTCCTCTCGCTGATTTTGTGGCCTCCCTCGTTATGGCTCTCGGTCATCTTCAAGTCTTATCTCATATCTTGCAACTCGGTTGCTCAGTGCTTCAATTTGTAAACTCAATTGCTGGATGCCTGCTAGAATCGCATCATCCCTTGGATGAGTGCAATCCTCTCTTTGATTCACACTTCTCTGGCTTGAGCTTGACATTTCTTTTTAAACCTGCAAGAAAGTGTTAGAGATAAAAGAAATCTCACTAGTCGCTCCCTCACGTTTTCCGCTCAAAGTGTTTGTCACTCCTCTCGTATTTAACTCAATTTCGGCTTTTTCTTCCCTCAATTAAATTCATGCACTCTAGCCTTTTACCTTTCGTTTCCTTCTAGCAAACTCTTTTTTTTTAGACTTGAATCTAGTCTCACAAGCTCCTCACAACAATCGATAAACCACCAAGTAAGATCAAATTCAGTGATATATCGCTCAACTCAGCAATTCGGTAAATTTTCGCAAGATTTGGATTCATATTCAATTTTTGCTATTGAAATTTTTTTTCTATTCGGTCCAACTATCAATGATAAAAAAAAAATGAGTCGTCCTCTTGATTTTTTTTTTTGCTTTTTTTGGCTTATTTTTGGCTTTTTTTGGCGAACTCAAGTACAATATAAAAAAATAACTAGGATAAAAAATCCTAAATCAAAATTGAAATCACAACAAGAACAAATTCAGAACCCTAATTCGATTAATAACAAAACCCTAATTCTATAAACCCTAGATTGATGAATGAAAAGCAGTAAAAGTAAGATAACTAGACCTTGTAGAACCTGCTCTGATACAAGATGATATGAATATGTGCGGAAGATGATCGTTCTACGAAGATCTGTGTGTTATGAATTGCTGACCTCGACCCCCAATTGAATCTGTGATTGGTAATCTCGATATGAACACGATTTGTTGACGAACCTGTGTCAACCAATCCACGCTATAACGCCACGAACAAGAAAATTGGCTATCTTGCTTGATAAGTTGAATTCGATCACCACAAGGGAGCCTTGATAAGATTTAGTTCTCAAGAGAACTCAAGAAAAAAACTTCTCTATATAAAATTCTAGCTCCTCTTAAAAATCTATAAGCAACCTTATATAGGGTGCTAACCCTAATCCTAATCCTAATCCTACTAGGATTAAAATTACAAAAATAACCTTAATTACTAAAAATTCGTCCAAAAATGGAAAAAGGCCTAAAAGTTCATCTAATCGACTCTAAATCGCTAAAAAACGTCATCATTCACTACTAAAGTAGTGAGTATAGATCAGCGGCATGTTTCCAAGCGTCCATCCAAATTTGAGCCAATTTGGAGTTCGTCAATTCTAAACTCCTTCGGAATTCGCTGGACGAAGAGTAATCATATTGCGCCAAGGAACTTCAGAATCTTCAAGTTTCGAATCCATATTGTCTCCATTCCAAATATCTTGAACCATGATGCCGACAGCTTGTTTGAATTCCTTCGCTCTCGCTCGAGTAATCGGGCTTAGCGGATAGAACAACGGGTCCCTAGCACCTCCTCTTCGATAGGGTTTGATGTCCACATCATTTCTTTTATTGCCTCTCTTGACAGGCATGATAAACTGAAGACAACTTACTACTTCATTGACTAGTTTCTTGAGCGTCACTTATTATCACACACTATGCACTAAAAATGAATCATTTTGTTAAATTTGTTCCGCCTGTTCAAAGGGATCTTTGATTCTACAGTAGATCGATCATCCTATTGTTACGTGTAAAAAATGTAACTCATTTTTATGCATGGATTTCAAGCTTTAATCCGACTCTGCAAATGCTGAATTTAAGGAATTAATTTCGCTACTCTTTACATAAATCATAACTGCATAGGATAATGTATTTCAGGCAAAAGAACAGAAAATAGGACACGTGTCCCTCATTTTATAATGCCTGAAAATGTTTCCTTATTATAGAAGTTTATGGCTGATTAAATGCCTTCGATGATCTCTTGGACCAAGTCTTTGGTCCGTGAAGCCTTAAGCATTTCGCCAGAGGCCGCCTGAAAACAAACCACATAACTCCTAATCACATATCATTGATCAACCATGTTCAATTGCCAAAGGTCATTTGCTCTTATTGAGCATACCTCCATACATGACGATATGAGCATTGCGCCTTTAAATGCCGTGACGCTGGTATCGGTCAGTTCAAAACTGCAAATGTTCAGCATCTCAAACAACTTGGTGAATCAGCTCCTTCTCTTCGGGATTATGATCTTAATCCACAGCTTATGTTCGTTGACTCTAGTTACCCAAACATCTGGCTGCGCACTCACTAACAAAGAGTTAGACCAATCGGTTTCAAAAGTCAGCATCAAAAGACAATGCAAGGTCGAATTTCTAAACCTTAATCCCATTTGCTACCATATCTTGCGCTGCGTCAATCTCATTGACCAATGCCCTTGGCCCGTCTTCACATGGTGCCTCTGTTTCGAGATATTGGTCACTCAGGGCCTTCACATTCTTCTGCAGCTCCACTATGTAACTCACCGCATCATCTAAAATTGTTGCCATATTCATCTGACACAGACACTGTCACACCCCGAACACAACCAAACGGGATCATAACACGGCCGTCTTTTCACCCAAAGGACGCAGCCTCAACTTAAACAAAACCTGAATAACATCAGAGCTTTCTAAAACCATCAAAAGAATATATACAAATCCAACAAAAAAGCTATTCAAATAGCTCAACGTCACTATGTACAACGTACCCAAAAATTCCACAATCAAAAGAAATCCTCCAACTAACGCGCGCCCACGCCCTACTAGCAGCCAGCAGAAGAACCTGAAAGGTATGTAAGATAAGGGGTGAGCTACCACGGCTCAGTGAGTAACATTTTTCTTCTAAGCGGATCGAACAATCACTATGCGATAATATTAAAAAATATCATAACCCATAACTCAAATTCAAAGTACAATATAGCCAAAAATATCTCAAAGGCATGATAACTTTTCAATAAAAGTCATCCATATCAAATTACTCAATAAAAACTCACTTAACAATAATAGCCAATCATCAATGGTCTATCCATTGATTAATCTCATCACATAACACGTTGATGGTTCATCCATCACCCAATCTCATGCTCGTCATCAAACTATGGTCAAGTTTAACGCCGTGACAAAGGCGACCAAGTTTACCCCTCTTGGCAAGGTCTACCACCTATTATAAGCCGGCGGTTCGGCCCAGAAGGATATCTTGACAGTATACATACTCCCCCCTCAACGGGTTTTCAACATAGGAATACGAGCAGCAGCAACTTATAACTCAATCTAGAAATCCATAATCAACACCAATAAGTCCATATCACAAAACATTTCGCAACAAAAATAGCCCTCAGATAATCCTCTTCACAAAACCTTTAATATAAGCATTCACAAAAGCTTCATTTCAATAACGTCATAAGACTTTTCAACTCATTTCACAATCGACAAAAGGTAGCAAATGATCGATCCAATTTATGCAGAAAACATGCTCCATTGTATTAAAAATTATCTCATTATCAAATTATGAATTTGTAAATTCATAGAAGATATAATGTCTCTCACCTGGAAATCCAAAAACTAACCCATAAGTGTTACTCGAGCCGACGGTTCCAAAATCCTATCAACATACGAAAAACGAATCAAAACCGAGTAATATTTCTCCCTAACGCGCGACTCGAAAAAGCTAAGGCTAACTAACCAATAACCCGACACCCACGTGTTTACGACGGCTTGTTCAATGGAAAAAAATCTAATGCCAACCACAACGAACAACTCGCGCCAAATTTCCACATGCCACAACTTCCTCCACCGGACTCCGTTTTGCGTGCTCTTATAGTCAAAACGAAGCTCATCTAACATACTATGAATGTCCCAGCACAACTAACCCAAACAACAGCCCAAAAATGACAATAAAAGCCTTGGAAAGTACTGTTCACGAAATTCCAGATTATGCTCTCAACTTGAAAATTTGATTCCGGACAAACCGTAACTCCAAATCGATATCCGTCAAAACGCACAGCCCCACAACACCATAATCTTTCATTTTCATGGGTTTTTAAGACTTGACAACCCAAAAACTTGGACTACGCAGCTCAAATCCACATAACTCTTATTTCCAAGCCCTAATCGAAAAATTACTCCGATAGGACTAACGAGGGTTGCGAGTACTTACTAGTCGTTGCGTTACGTAGTCGGAACGGCTTGGCGAGGACCCGCACGCACAAACCCTCCCTTTCTCTTCTTCCCTTTCTCCTCTTCTTTCTCCTTTTCTTCTTCTCTGTTTTTTCTTCTGTTTTCCCCGACCAACTTCTCTTTCTTCCTTTTATCTTCACTTTTTGACTTTTCTTTTCTTCTTTTTTTTTAACCTAAGTCTTTTGACCTAGTCAAAAAAAGAGGCAAATATTACATTCTACCCTCCTTAAAAATTTTCGTCCTCGAAATTTAGCATTACCTTAACTTTCAAACAAATGAGGGTATTTGTTTCTTGCTTCCTCCTCAAGCTCCCATGTGGCCTCTCTCTCAGTATGATTTTGCCATTGAATTTTCACATAAGGGATTGTGCGTCGCCGTAGCACTTGCTCCTTCTTATCCACAATGCGAATAGGCTGTTCTTCATATGTCAGGTTTTCTCTTAACCTCAAAGGAGTGAAATCCAATACGTGTTCAGGATTTGGCACATATTTTCGCAATAAAGATACATGGAACACATTATGAACTCCAGATAACACTGGTGGTAAAGCCAGTTTATAAGCAACTTCACCAATCTTCTCCAATATCAAGAACGGTCCCACATATCTTGGACTTAGCTTCCCGCGAGTGCCAAATCTCATAACACCCTTCATAGGTGAAACCTTTAAGAACACGTGATCTCCCACATCAAATTCTATCTTGCGCCTTTTAAGGTCTGCATAGCTTTTTTGACGGCTTTGAGCTATTTTCAGTCGTTCTCGAATCAACTTGACTTTTTCTTCTGATTGTTGTAGAAACTCAGGGCCAGTCAACCTCTTCTCACCAACATCGTCCCAACAAACCGGATTTCTGCATTTTCGACCATACAGTGCTTCAAAAGGTGCCATCTTAATACTGGAATGGTAGCTGTTATTATAGGAGAATTCTGCCAAGTGAAGATGGTCATCCCATGAACCACCAAAGTTAATAACACAGGATCGTAGCATATCCTCTAATGTTTGAATCGTCCTCTCCGATTGCCCATCTGTCTGTGGATGAAAAGCCGTACTGAAGTTGAGTTTAGTACCCAACGCCCCTTGTAAGCTCTTCCAGAAGTTGGATACAAACCTAGGATCTCGATCTGAAACTATGCTCACTGGAACCCCATGAAGTCTCACTATTTCATTAACGTACCGCTTAGCCATGTCTTCAAGTGAAAGGCCAAATCGATACGATAAAAAGTGTGCCGATTTAGTCAACCGGTCGACAATCACCCATATAGCATTCTTACCGCTTGGCGTTCTCGGTAAACCGACAATGAAGTCCATGGTAATATGCTCCCATTTCCACTTAGGTATCTCAAGTGGATGTAGTTGTCCACCTGGTTTCTGATGTTCAATCTTTACTTGCTGACAAAGCAGGCATTGATCGACAAACTTTACAATGTCTTTCTTCATGTTGACCTACCAGAAATGTCCTCTCAAATCTCTATACATCTTAGTACTTCCTGGATGAATCGAGTATTTAGTGCTGTGAGCTTCCTGTAATATTTCCTTTTTCAACTCAGGATCATCAGGAACACATAGCCGACCACGAAACCTCAATGACCCATCTACATGAATACTAAAATCCAACTGTCTCCCAGCTTCCACGCCTTCTCTAATCTTTCTCAATTGAGAATCATCATTCTGTTTAGCCTTAATTTTGTCAATCAATGTCGGTTGTACTCGAAGACTAGCTATCTGAGCGCCTAATTGATGCACCAACACTTCCAAATCTAGCTTCCTCATATCCTCAAGGATAGGCTGCTGAGAGGTGAGCAACATTGCCATATTTCCAGAAAATTTACGACTTAAGGCATCCGCTACTACGTTTGCCTTACCTGGGTGATAATTGATGGATAAGTCATAATCCTTCAAGAGTTCTAACCATCTCCTCTGCCTCATGTTCAATTCTTTCTGAATAAATATGTACTTCAAACTCTTGTGATCAGTAAAGACCTCACATTTCTCACCATACAAGTAGTGTCGCCATATTTTCAAAGCAAATACAACTGCTGCCAATTCAAGATCATGAGTGGGGTAGTTCTTTTCATGTGTCTTCAACTGTCTAGAAGCATAGGCCACCACTTTATCATCCTGCATAAGAACGCACCCTAAACCTTCTTTAGATGCGTCACAATAAATTGTGAAGCCACTAGTTCCTGAAGGTAACGTTAATATAGGAGCCGTCACTGACCGCCTTTTCAATTCTTGAAAACTGCGCTCACACTGATCAGACCATACAAACTTAACTCCCTTTTGAGTTAGGCGAGTAAGTGGACCAGCTCTTTTGGAGAATCCCTCTATAAATCTCCTGTAATAGCCAGCTAGCCCAAGAAAACTATTCACTTCTGTTACATTGGTAGGACGATTCCACTGAACAACCGCTTCAACTTTCTTTGGGTCAACTGCGATGCCATTCTTCGAGATAACATGACCCAAGAACTCAATATGATCAAGCCAGAAAGCGCACTTACTGAATTTAGCAAACAATTTCTTCTCACGCGAGGTCTGCAAGACAAGCTTCAAGTGTTGTTCATGCTCCTCCAAACTCCTCGAGTACACTAGGATATCATCAATAAACACCACAATGAATTGGTCGAGGTAATGTTTGAATACCCTGTTTATCAAATCCATAAAAGCAGCCGGCGCATTTGTCAATCCAAAAGGCATGACAAGAAATTCGTAATGCCCATACCTCGTTCTGAAAGCAGTTTTAGATACATCATCTGTTTTAATCTTCAATTGATGATATCCAGAACGAAGGTCGATCTTAGAAAATACCCGAGCTCCCTGAAGTTGATCAAACAAATCATCAATCCGTGGCAAAGGGTATTTATTCTTGATTGTTACCTTGTTGAGTTCGCGGTAATCTATACAAAGCCGCATGCTACCGTCCTTCTTTTTCACAAATAGGACTGGAGCTCCCCAAGGCGAAACACTGGGCCTAATAAAGCCCTTATCCAATAATTCCTGCAGCTGTGTTTTCAATTCTTTTAATTCAGATGGTGCCATCCGATATGGTGCCTTCGAGATAGGTCCTGTACCAGGCATCAGATCAATAGAGAACTCAATCTCTCTATCAGGTGGCAAGCCGGGCAAATCCTCAGGAAACACATCAGGAAATTCTCTAACAACTAGAACATTTTCCAGCTTCGCAACTTCTTTACTGGTATCTTTTACGCAAGCTAAATATCCATAACCACATTTCCTTAGAAGCTTCCTTGCTTGCACTGCCGATATTAATCTTGGAAAAGTACCCTTACAACTTCCCAAAAAAGAGAATTCGGGCTCATTTGGGAGTCGAAAGGTAACTTTCTTTGAATGACAATCACCAGTAGCATGATATGTTGATAGCCAATCCATCCCTAAAATAACATCAAAATCTCGAATATTCATCAACATCAAATCTCCAGGCATTTGAACATTATCGACCAGAAGCATACATCGCTTAAATACACGATCCACAATAACGAAGTCACCCGTAGGGGTCTCAATACGCAATTCATATCCAAGAGGATCAGATGGCATATCAAGTTTCTTTGCGAATTCAGTAGAAATGAAAGAATGCGTAGCACCAGGGTCAAATAATGCATAAGCATATTGCGAGGTAATTGAGATATTACCCGCAACTACTGTGTTAGACGCTGCCGCATCCTCTTTCGTTATCGCATAAACCTTCCCTATTGCCCTATGTCTTGGCTGATTCTCCTGGAGCCTATCAACTGAGGGAACATCCTTCCTCATGG
Organism: Syzygium aqueum; assembly: GCA_031216185.1. NCBI lineage: Eukaryota > Viridiplantae > Streptophyta > Magnoliopsida > Myrtales > Myrtaceae > Syzygium > Syzygium aqueum. Next base: position 3,458,727 of record CM062234.1, on the reverse strand, counting down.
AACAAAAGCGAGCTATATGACCAGGTTGTCCACATACGAAGCATAATCTACTACCTGCTGGAGTATCTCTCTGCATTGGAGAATTTTGCCGCATGTGTCCCATCTTCCCACATAGAAAACAAGCTCCCCGCTTCCAATAGCATTGGCCACTATGATATTTCCCACAAGTAACACAAGCACCCTGAACAGTTTGACTCTTCCCCCTTTCAAACCTACTAGTGCTTCTTTGTTTGTTGCTATCACGAGTACGGATCTCTTGGAAATTAGTGAACTTCGGCCTCTTGGGCTGAGGAATACCCTGGGTGCCACTCTCCATGGCCTCTTGTTCAATCTTAATTGCTCGCTCCAGGACATCCTCATAAGTGGTGAGTAAAAGAGATGCGAGTATAAAACGAATCTCAGGTCGAAGTCCTCTCAAAAAATGTTCAGCTTTCTCCTTCTCATTTGCCATAAAATGCCCTGCAAACCTGCTCATCTGATTGAAGCGACCCGCATAGTCTAAAACAGAAGAATCACCTTGCGATATATGCAGAAAATCGCCCTTCATCTTTGCTTGGAAGGATTTTGGAAAGAACTGGGCGTTGAACGCTTCCTTGAAGTACTTCCAAGAAATAGTAGCATCTTCATCTCTAAGAGTAGACCTCTTTCCTTCCCACCAATACTCAGCTTCACCTTCCAAATATTGGGTGGCAAAGTCCACCTTCTTATCATTTGGAACTTCTTCAACTCTGAATATTCCCTCTATCTTCCTAATCCATAGCTCAGCTGCAAGAGGATCAATTTTCCCATCATAAGTGGGCGGCTTTGCCTTTCTGAACTGGGCAAAGGTGTAGCCTCTGCCACCCCCAGGTTCACCAGCTTCAACTACAACGTCTTGGGCCATTGGCTGTTGACTTTCCCCTCTTGTTTCTTGCGAGTCAGCTCCTACGTCATCTCGCCTTCTTGTCGGAAACCTTACTCTCGGACCTCAAGGCACATCTCTTGAGTCGAAGGTAATGGCTCTCTTTCCCTTATTATTCTTACGAAAAGAGATGAGCGGCTCCGAGTTGGAACTCATGATTACCTAAATCCAGAATCAAGAATACACCTTAGTACTAAAACTAACGCATTAAAATCTATCACACAATCTCACAACGTCCCACCCAAAAATCATAACCTACGCTCTGATACCAACAAATGTCACACCCCGAACACAACCAAACGGGATCATAACACGGCCGTCCTTTCACCCAAAGGACGCAGCCTCAACTTAAACAAAACCTGAATAACATCAGAGCTTTCTAAAACCATCAAAAGAATATATACAAATCCAACAAAAAAAGCTATTCCAATAGCTCAACGTCACTGTGTACAACGTACAAAAAAATTCCACAATCAAAAGAAATCCTCTGACTAACACCCGCTCACGCCCTACTAGCAGCCAGCAGAAGAACCTGAAAGGTATGTAAGATAAGGGGTGAGCTACCATGGCTCAGTGAGTAACATTTTTCTTCTAAGCGGATCGAACAATCACTATACGATAATATCAAAAAATATCATAACCCATAACTCAAACTCAAAGTACAATATAACCAAAAATATCTCAAAGGTATGATAACTTTTCAATAAAAGTCATCCATATCAAATTACTCAATAAAAACTCACTTAACAACAATAGCCAATCATCAATGATCTATCCATTGACTAATCTCATCACATAACACGTTGATGGTTCATCCATCACCCAATCTCATGCTTGTCATCAAACTATGGTCAAGTTTAACGCCGTGACAAAGGCGATCAAGTTTACCCCTCTTGGCAAGGTCTACCACCTATTATAAGCCGGCGGTTCGGCCCAGAAGGATATCCTGACAGTATGCATACTCCCCCCTCAACGGGTTCTCAACGTAGGAATACGAGCAGCAGCAACTTATAACTCAATCCAGAAATCCATAATCAACACCAATAAGTCCATATCACAAAACATTTCGCAACAAAAATAGCCCTCAGATAATCCTCTTCACAAAACCTTTAATATAAGCATTCACAAAAGCTTCATTTCAATAACGTCATAAGACTTTTCAACTCATTTCACAATTGACAAAAGGTAGCAAATGATCGATCCAATTTATGCAGAAAACATGCTCCATTGTATTAAAAATTATCTCATTATCAAATTATGAATTTGTAAATTCATAGAAGATATAATGTCCCTCACCTGGAAATCCAAAAACTAACCCATAAGTGTTACTCGAGCCGACGGTTCCAAAATCCTATCAACATACGAAAAACGAATCAAAACCGAGTAATATTTCTCCCTAACGCGCGACTCGAAAAAGCTAAGGCTAACTAGCCAATAACCCGACACCCACGTGTCTACGACGGCTTGTTCAATGGAAAAAAATCTAATGCCAACCACAACGAACAACTCGCGCGCCAAATTTCCACATGCCACAACTTCCTCCACCGGACTCCGTTTTGCGCGCTCTTATAGTCAAAACGAAGCTCATCTAACATACTATGAATGTCCCAACACAACTAACCCAAACAACAGCCCAAAAATGACAATAAAAGCCTTGGAAAGTACTGTTCACGAAATTCCAGATTTTGCTCTCAACTTGAAAATTTGATTCCGGACAAACTGTAACTCCAAATCGATATCCGTCAAAACGCACAGCCCCACAACACCATAATCTTTCATTTTCATGGGTTTTTAAGACTTGACAACCCAAAAACTTGGACTACACAGCTCAAATCCACATAACTCTTATTTCCGAGCCCTAATCGAAAAATTACTCCGATAGGACTAACGAGGGTTGCGAGTACTTACTAGTCGTTGCGTTACGTAGTCGGAACGGCTTGGCGAGGACCCGCACGCACAAACCCTCCCTTTCTCTTCTTCCCTTTTTCCTTTCTCCTTTTCTTCTTCTCTGTTTTTCCTTCTGTTTTCCCCGACCAACTTCTCTTTCTTCCTTTTATCTTCACTTTTTGACTTTTCTTTTCTTCTTTTTTTTTTAACCTAAGTCTTTTGACCTAGTCAAAAAAAGAGGCAAATATTACAGACACAAAAGCACAATAAAATTCAAGGGGTCAGAATCTATACTCGTATATGTATGCTCAAAAATGATCAGTCGGTTCGTGGGTATCTGCATTTGTGATTTTCGGGACTAATGAGCGTAGCTTCAGGAGCCTCTGGTTCAGCTTTCATCGCCTCCTCCTTTCAGCTTCCAGGTTCTTGGATTTGTATTGAGCATCGTCGTCGTCATCCTCGAGCTGCCCTTGGCCAATCCTTCCATTCTCGCAACCTCCAATTTCACTTAAGCACAGTCCATCCATGGCACAAATCAAGGATGGACTGAACTTCAAGTGAGTGGCCAATTGGGATAAATCTTGCTGAGGAGGAGGCATTGAGAATGAGAAGTACTGGGAATGGGAGTTTGTCCTGGATTGGTTATACAAAGCTCAGCCTCACAAGAGTAACATGCCATGTAGGAGAGAGATTTTGTTGTTTGCTGTGAGTTCTCATCATACTGCTACATATATGTTGGGTAGTTCAGTCCAGTTGTTCATTCCATTCTGTTGGGCAATCTCAATTATGACAAAACCCCAAAAGCCAAAAAGAGAGAAAAATATTATTCATATTAGCTTCTTGTAGGATATTCAAGGGATGAGTAATTACTGAGTAGAATGATGGGAATCATGCACACTTCCAGTAGATAAACAAAGGGTTTCCCTGATCATTGTACACAACAGGGCTCATTGATCAGTATGGGGAAGGATGATCAATGTTAGGTTTTATATGAGCAGTTGATCATATTTGACTGAAAAGAACGAACGAGCCTTAGTCATAGACGCCTAGTTCATGTGCTCTCCAAGACGTGAGGCAATGGAAAAGTTGTGTACTTGACTTGCCAGAACAGTAACAGAATGCGTCATCATTCTTTTGGAACTTGGAAACCCTTTCTTTAATATATATATATACACACATATACGCAACTAAAATTTTACATATACTAAA